>JAWRVZ010000266.1:0-675289 GCA_037043235.1 Rhodeus uyekii | reverse complement strand
ACATATTTGGTATCTATGGTCTCGGCTTGACCCAATGAACACATTAAGACCATTTGTTTTACCATAGGTTAACGCACTCAAAAGTTATTAGCATATTTGTAAATTTGGTTATAATTTTTGACCACAAGGGGGTCCTGCCTCGAAACTTTTTGAGTCGTATCAAGGTTAGGTGCCGAAGACACATATTGAGTTTCGTAACGATATGCCAATATCTTTGTTAAATATAGCAATTTATGACAATTTTCAAAATGGCCGACGCTCAAAATGGCCGATATGGGAAAATTTGGTATCGCACGACTTGGCATGATGCACTGAATCTAAAGAGACCAGTTTTATTATTTTTGGCCAAAGCGTTCAGAAGTTATAAGCAAATATTTAACTTTTTCATATCTCCTGACCACTAGGGGGCACAGCGCCAAAACTCTGCAGGTAGCCTCAGACCATGATTGACATAACACACACCTAGTTTGGTCCGAAAACGCTAATGCGTTGCGGAGATAAAGCCTCAATTTCATTTTTGCGACCAGTACGTCAGATTCTTTCGCGAGTTATTCGTAAACGGTTTGACATATCAACTTTCTTTGGATAACTTTTTGTCCACATTGTCTGGAGATGATGTGGTTCAATTTTCGTTGAAATCGGAAAAACGGCCTAGGAGGAGTTCGAAAAAGTATGTTTTTCATAAAATTCAAAATGGCGGGAAAAATTTCATGACGGAAAATGACGTCATAGGGTGCAATCGAATCGTCTTGAGCCAAGGAATCAGTGGACATAAGAATTTTGTTTCTAGGTCATACGGTTCAAAAGTTATTTACGTAAACGTGAGTGCAACTTTGGACCGTTGGTGGCGCTATAGAGATTGAGTTAGAGACTTCAATTTTGCTATGGTCAATGATTGGACTGTCCTTTATGAGTGTGCCAACTTTTTTTCATTTTCCCGTTTACGGTTCTATGGGCTGCCATAGACTTCAATGGCAGAAGAAGAATAATAAATATAGCTGCTAGCAGCCATCACGGGGCCAAGCGCAAGGAGGGCATTAAATGTCATGCCGACATGGCTGGCATCATCAGACCAACGGCAGTAAGAATCTAAAGACATTTCAATATGACTTAAGTCTAAATGGCTGAAAAATCAACAATACGGTCTTTAGTAATTCGATTTAATGGTTTATCACATTCAACCAACAGGCAGCGCTGTAACCACATTGTAGTGTCAATTCATGTGGTACATTGAGAGTGTGGTGACATTGACACATGCAAAGTTTGCTTTCAATTGGGTAAACCATTGCTGACAGAGCACTAAAGTCATGTGTTTGTTAAACATAGAATCTTATAAGAAAAATCGAAATGGCAGACGCTCAAAATGGCCGATATGGGAAAATTTGGTATCACAGGACTCGGCATGACCCACTGGATCTAAAGAGACCAGTTTCATGATTTTTGGCCAAAGGGTTCAGGAGTTATATTCAAAAAAGTCAGTTTTTTAATATCTCCTGACCACTAGGGGGCAGAGCACCAAAACTCTGCAGGTAGCCTCAGACCATGATTGACATAATACACACCTAGTTTGGTCAGAAAACGCTAATGCGTTGCGGAGATAAAGTCTCAAGTTCATTTTTGCAACCATTACGTTGGATTCTTTCGCGAGTTATTCGTAAACGGTTTGACATATCAACTTTCTTTGGATAACTTTTTGTCATGATGGTCTGGAGATGATGTGGTTCAATTTTGGTGAAAATTGGACAAACGGTCTGGGAGGAGTTCGAAAAAGTAGGTTTTTATAGAAAAATAACATGGCAAATCGGAGATTTGGCCGAATATGACATATTTGGTATCTATGGTCTCGGCTTGACCCAATGAACACATTAAGACCATTTGTTTTACCATAGGTTAACGCACTCAAAAGTTATTAGCATATTTGTAAATTTGGTTATAATTTTTGACCACAAGGGGGTCCTGCCTCGAAACTTTTTGAGTCGTATCAAGGTTAGGTGCCGAAGACACATATTGAGTTTCGTAACGATATGCCAATATCTTTGTTAAATATAGCAATTTATGACAATTTTCAAAATGGCCGACGCTCAAAATGGCCGATATGGGAAAATTTGGTATCGCACGACTTGGCATGATGCACTGAATCTAAAGAGACCAGTTTTATTATTTTTGGCCAAAGCGTTCAGAAGTTATAAGCAAATATTTAACTTTTTCATATCTCCTGACCACTAGGGGGCACAGCGCCAAAACTCTGCAGGTAGCCTCAGACCATGATTGACATAACACACACCTAGTTTGGTCCGAAAACGCTAATGCGTTGCGGAGATAAAGCCTCAATTTCATTTTTGCGACCAGTACGTCAGATTCTTTCGCGAGTTATTCGTAAACGGTTTGACATATCAACTTTCTTTGGATAACTTTTTGTCCACATTGTCTGGAGATGATGTGGTTCAATTTTCGTTGAAATCGGAAAAACGGCCTAGGAGGAGTTCGAAAAAGTATGTTTTTCATAAAATTCAAAATGGCGGGAAAAATTTCATGACGGAAAATGACGTCATAGGGTGCAATCGAATCGTCTTGAGCCAAGGAATCAGTGGACATAAGAATTTTGTTTCTAGGTCATACGGTTCAAAAGTTATTTACGTAAACGTGAGTGCAACTTTGGACCGTTGGTGGCGCTATAGAGATTGAGTTAGAGACTTCAATTTTGCTATGGTCAATGATTGGACTGTCCTTTATGAGTGTGCCAACTTTTTTTCATTTTCCCGTTTACGGTTCTATGGGCTGCCATAGACTTCAATGGCAGAAGAAGAATAATAAATATAGCTGCTAGCAGCCATCACGGGGCCAAGCGCAAGGAGGGCATTAAATGTCATGCCGACATGGCTGGCATCATCAGACCAACGGCAGTAAGAATCTAAAGACATTTCAATATGACTTAAGTCTAAATGGCTGAAAAATCAACAATACGGTCTTTAGTAATTCGATTTAATGGTTTATCACATTCAACCAACAGGCAGCGCTGTAACCAAATTGTAGTGTCAATTCATGTGGTACATTGAGAGTGTGGTGACATTGACACATGCAAAGTTTGCTTTCAATTGGGTAAACCATTGCTGACAGAGCACTAAAGTCATGTGTTTGTTAAACATAGCATCTTATAAGAAAAATCGAAATGGCAGACGCTCAAAATGGCCGATATGGGAATATTTGGTATCACAGGACTCGGCATGACCCACTGGATCTAAAGAGACCAGTTTCATGATTTTTGGCCAAAGGGTTCAGAAGTTATAAGCAAAAAAGTCAGTTTTTCATAACTCCTGACCACTAGGGGGCACAGCGCCAAAACTCTTCAGGTAGCCTCAGACCATGATTGACATAACACACACCTAGTTTGGTCAGAAAAGGCTAATGCATTGCGGAGATAAAGCCTCAATTTCATTTTGGCGACTTTTACCTCAGATTCTTTCGCGAGTTATTCGTAAACGGTTTGACGAATCAACTTTCTTTATATATCGTTTTGTCCACATTGTCTGGAGATGATGTGGTTCAATTTTCGTGAAAATCGGACGAACGGCCTAGGAGGAGTTCGAAAGAGTAGGTTTTTCGAAAAATTCAAAATGGCGGGAAAATTTTCATGACGGAAAATGACGTCATAGGGTGCAATCGAATCGTCTTGAGCCAAGGAATCAGTGGACAAAAGAATTTTGTTTCTAGGACATACGGTTCAAAAGTTATTCACGTAAACGTGAGTGCAACTTTGGACAGTTGGTGGCGCAATAGAGATTGAGTTACAGACTTCAATTTTGCTATGGTCAATGATTGGACTGTCCTTTATGAGTGTGCCAACTTTTTTTCATTTTCCCGCTTACGGTTCTATGGGCTGTCATAGACTTCAATGGCAGAAGAAAAAGAATAATAATAAATATAGCTGCTAGCAGCCATCACGGGGCCAAGCGCAAGGAGGGCATTAAATGTCATGCCGACATGGCTGGCATCATCAGACCAACGGCAGTAAGAATCTAAAGACATTTCAATATGACTTAAGTCTAAATGGCTGAAAAATCAACAATACGGTCTTTAGTAATTCGATTTAATGGTTTATCACGTTCGACCAACAGGCAGAGCTGTAACCAAATTGTAGTGTCAATTCATTTGGTACATTGAGAGTGTGGTGACATTGACACATGCAAAGTTTGCTTTCAATTGGGTAAACCATTGCTGACAGACCACTAAAGTCATGTGTTTGTTAAACATAGCATCTTATAAGAAAAATCGAAATGGCAGACGCTCAAAATGGCCGATATGGGAATATTTGGTATCACAGGACTCGGCATGACCCACTGGATCTAAAGAGACCAGTTTCATGATTTTTGGCCAAAGGGTTCAGAAGTTATAAGCAAAAAAGTCAGTTTTTCATAACTCCTGACCACTAGGGGGCACAGCGCCAAAACTCTGCAGGTAGCCTCAGACAATGATTGACATAACACACACCTAGTTCGGTCAGAAAAGGCTAATGCATTGCGGAGATAAAGCCTCAATTTCATTTTGGCGACTTTTACCTCGGATTCTTTCGCGAGTTATTCGTAAACGGTTTGACGAATCAACTTTGTTTATATATCGTTTTGTCCACATTGTCTGGGGATGATGCGGTTCAATTTTCGTGAAAATCGGACTAACGGCCTAGTAGGAGTTCGAAAAAGTAGGTTTTTCATAAAATTCAAAATGGCGGGAAAATTTTCATGACGGAAAATGACGTCATAGGGTGCAATCGAATCGGCTTGAGCCAAGGAATCATTGGACAAAAGAATTTTGTTTCTAGGACATACGGTTCAAAAGTTATTTACGTAAACGTGAGTGCAACTTTGGACAGTTGGTGGCGCTTTAGAGATTGAGTTAGAGACTTCAATTTTGCTATGGTCAATGATTGGACTGTCCTTTATGAGTGTGCCAACTTTTTTTCATTTTCCCGCTTACGGTTCTATGGGCTGTCATAGACTTCAATGGCAGAAGAAGAATAATAATAATAATAATAATAAGAACCGGAACAAAAACAATAGGTGCCTCCGCACCTTCGGTGCTTGGCCCCTAATAAATATAGCTGCTAGCAGCCATCACGGGGCCAAGCGCAAGGAGGGCATTAAATGTCATGCCGACATGGCTAGCATCATCAGACCAATGGCAGTAAGAATCTAAAGACATTTCAATATGACTTAAGTCTAAATGGCTGAAAAATCAACAATACGGTCTTTAGTAATTCGATTTAATGGTTTATCACATTCAACCAACAGGCAGCGCTGTGACCAAATTGTAGTGTCAATTCATGTGGTACATTGAGAGTGTGGTGACATTGACACATGCAAAGTTTGCTTTCAATTGGGTAAACCATTGCTGACAGAGCACTAAAGTCATGTGTTTGTTAAACATAGCATCTTATAAGAAAAATCGAAATGGCAGACGCTCAAAATGGCCGATATGGGAAAATTTGGTATCACAGGACTCGGCATGACCCACTGGATCTAAAGACAGCAGTTTCATGATTTTTAGACAAAGCGTTCAGGAGTTATAATCAAAAATGTCAGTTTTTTAATATCTCCTGACCACTAGGGGGCAGAGCGCCAAAACTCT
This sequence comes from Rhodeus uyekii, assembly GCA_037043235.1. Classification (NCBI taxonomy): domain Eukaryota; kingdom Metazoa; phylum Chordata; class Actinopteri; order Cypriniformes; family Acheilognathidae; genus Rhodeus; species Rhodeus uyekii. Next base: position 669,667 of record JAWRVZ010000266.1, on the reverse strand, counting down.
GCTGGTAGCCTCAGACCATGATTGACATAACACACACCTAGTTTGGTCAGAAAACACTAATGCGTTGCGGAGATAAAGCCTCAATTTCATTTTTGCGACCATTACGTCGGATTCTTTCGCGAGTTATTCGTAAACGGTTTGACATATCAACTTTCTTTGGATAACTTTTTGTCATGATGGTCTGGAGATGATGTGGTTTCATTTTGGTGAAAATTGGACAAACGGTCTGGGAGGAGTTCGAAAAAGTAGGTTTTTAAAGAAAAACAACATGGTGGACAAGAAGTTTGGCCGACTATGACAAATTTGGTATCTGTGTTCTTGGTTTGACCCAAGGAACGTATAAAGATAATTTGTTTTACCATAGGTTAACGCACTCAAAAGTTATTACCATATTTGTAAATTTGGTTATAATTTTTGACCACAAGGGGGTGCTGCCTCGAAACTTTTTGAGTCGTATCAAGGTTAGGTGCCGAAGACACATATTGAGTTTCGTAACGATACGCCAATATCTTTGTTAAATATAGCAATTTATGACAATATTCAAAATGGCCGACGCTCAAAATGGCCGATATGGGAAAATTTGGTATCGCACGACTCGGCATGATGCACTGAATCTAAAGAGACCAGTTTTATTATTTTTGGCCAAAGCGTTCAGAAGTTATAAGCAAATATTTAACTTTTTCATATCTCCTGACCACTAGGGGGCACAGCGCCAAAACTCTGCAGGTAGCCTCAGATCATGATTGACATAACACACACCTAGTTTGGTCAGAAAACGCTAATGTGTTGCGGAGATAAAGCATCAATTTCATTTTTGCGACCATTACGTCGGATTCTTTCGCGAGTTATTCGTAAACGGTTTGACATATCAACTTTCTTTGGATAACTTTTTGTCCACATGGTCTGAAGATGATGTGGTTCAATTTTCGTTGAAATCGGAAAAACGGTCTAGGAGGAGTTCGAAAAAGTAGGTTTTTCATAAAATTCAAAATGGCGGGAAAAATTTCATGACGGAAAATGACGTCATAGGGTGCAATCGAATCGTCTTGAGCCAAGGAATCAGTGGACATAAGAATTTTGTTTCTAGGTCATACGGTTCAAAAGTTATTAGCATAAACGTTAGTTCAACTTTGGACAGTTGGTGGCGCTAGAGATATTGAGTTAGAGACTTCAAATTTGTTATGGTCAATGATTGGACTGTCTTTAATGAGTGTGCCAACTTTCATCATTTTCCCGCATACGGTTCTATGGGCTGCCATAGACTTTCATGGCGGAAGAAGAAGAAGATGAAGAAATATAGCTGCTAGCAGCCATCACGGGGCCAAGCGCAAGGAGGGCATTAAATGTCATGCCGACATGGCTGGCATCATCAGACCAACGGCAGTAAGAATCTAAATACATTTCAATATGACTTAAGTCCAAATGGCTGAAAAATCAACAATACGGTCTTTAGTATTTCGATTTAATGGTGTATCACATTCAACCAACAGGCAGCGCTGTAACCAAAATGTAGTGTCAATTCATGTGGTACATTGAGAGTGTGGTGACATTGCCACATGCAAAGTTTGCTTTCCATTGGGTAAACCATTGCTGACAGAGCACTAAAGTCATGTGTTTGTTAAACATAGAATCTTATAAGAAAAATCGAAATGGCAGACGCTCAAAATGGCCGATATGGGAAAATTTGGTATCACAGGACTCGGCATGACCCACTGGATCTAAAGAGACCAGTTTCATGATTTTTGGCCAAAGGGTTCAGGAGTTATAATCAAAAAAGTCAGTTTTTTAATATATCCTGACCACTAGGGGGCAGAGCGCCAAAACTCTGCAGGTAGCCTCAGACCATGTTTGACATAACACACACCTAGTTTGGTCAGAAAACGCTAATGCGTTGCGGAGATAAAGCCTCAATTTCAATTTTGCGACCATTACGTCGGATTCTTTCGCGAGTTATTCGTAAACGGTTTGACATATCAACTTTCTTTGGATAAGTTTTTGTCATGATGGTCTGGAGATGATGTGGTTCAATTTTGGTGAAAATTGGACAAACGGTCTGGGAGGAGTTCGAAAAAGTAGGTTTTTAAAGAAAAATAACATGGCAAATCGGAGGTTTGGCCGAATATGACATATTTGGTATCTATGGTCTCGGCTTGACCCAATGAACACATTAAGACCATTTGTTTTACAATAGGTTAACGTCATCAAAAGTTATTAGCATATTTGTAAATTTGGTTATAACTTTTGACCACAAGGTGGCGCTGCCCCCAAACTTTTTGTGCCATATCAATGTTAGGTGCCGAAGACACATATTGAGTTTCGTAACGATACGCCAATCCATTTGTTAAATATAGCAATTTATGACAATATTAAAAATGGCCGACGCTCTAAATGGCCGATATGGGAAAATTTGGTATCGCACGACTCGGCATGATGCACTGAATCTAACGAGACCAGTTTTAAGATTTTTGGACAAAGCGTTCAGGAGTTGTAAGGAAAAATGTCACTTTTTCATATCTCCTGACCACTAGGGGGCACAGCGCCAAAACTCTGCAGGTAGCCTCAGACCATGATTGACATAACACACACCGAGTTTGGTCAGAAAACGCTAATGCGTTGTGGAGATAGAGCCTCAAGTTCATTTTTGCGATCATTACGTCGGATTCTTTCGTGAGTTATTCATAAACGGTTTGACATTTCAACTTTCTTTGGATAACTTTTTGTCACCATGGTCTGGAGATGATGTGGTTCAATTTTCGTGAAAATCGGACAAACGGCCTAGGAGGAGTTCGAAAAAGTAGGTTTTTCATAAAATTCAAAATGGCGGGAAAATATTCATGACGGAAAATGACGTCATAGGGTGCAATCGAATCGTCTTGAGCCAAGGAATCAGTTGACAAAAGAATTTTGTTTCTAGGACATACGGTTCAAAAGTTATTTACGTAAACGTGAGTGCAACTTTGGACAGTTGGTGGCGCTATAGAGATTGAGTTAGAGACTTCAATTTTGCTATGGTCAATGATTGGACTGTCCTTTATGAGTGTGCCAAATTTTTTTCATTTTCCCGTTTACGGTTCTATGGGCTGCCATAGACTCCCATGGCACAAGAAAAAGAATAATAAATATAGCTGCTAGCAGCCATCACGGGGCCAAGCGCAAGGAGGGCATTAAATGTCATGCCGACATGGCTGGCATCATCAGACCAACGGCAGTAAGAATCTAAAGACATTTCAATATGACTTAAGTCTAAATGGCTGAAAAATCAACAATACGGTCTTTAGTAATTCGATTTAATGGTTTATCACATTCAACCAACAGGCAGCGCTGTAACCAAATTGTAGTGTCAATTCATGTGGTACATTGAGAGTGTGGTGACATTGACACATGCAAAGTTTGCTTTCAATTGGGTAAACCATTGCTGACAGAGCACTAAAGTCATGTGTTTGTTAAACATAGCATCTTATCAGAAAAATCGAAATGGCAGACGCTCAAAATGGCCGATATGGGAATATTTGGTATCACAGGACTCGGCATGACCCACTGGATCTAAAGAGACCAGTTTCATGATTTTTGGCCAAAGGGTTCAGAAGTTATAAGCAAAAAAGTCAGTTTTTTATAACTCCTGACCACTAGGGGGCACAGCTCCAAAACTCTGCAGGTAGCCTCAGACAATGATTGACATAATACACACCTAGTTTGGTCAGAAAAAGCTAATGCATTGCGGAGATAAAGCCTCAATTTCATTTTGGCGACTTTTACCTCAGATTCTTTCGCGAGTTATTCGTAAACGGTTTGACGAATCAACTTTCTTTATATATCGTTTTGTCCACATTGTCTGGAGATGATGTGGTTCAATTTTCGTGAAAATCGGACGAACGGCTTAGGAGGAGTTCGAAAGAGTAGGTTTTTCAAAAAATTCAAAATGGCGGGAAAATTTTCATGACGGAAAATGACGTCATAGGGTGCAATCGAATCGTCTTGAGCCAAGGAATCAGTGGACGAAAGAATTTTGTTTCTAGGACATACGGTTCAAAAGTTATTTACGTAAACGTGAGTGCAACTTTGGACAGTTGGTGGCGCTTTAGAGATTCAGTTAGAGACTTCAATTTTGCTATGGTCAATGATTGGACTGTCCTTTATGAGTGTGCCAACTTTTTTTCATTTTCCCGCTTACGGTTCTATGGGCTGTCATAGACTTCAATGGCAGAAGAAGAATAATAATAATAATAATAATAAGAACCGGAACAAAAACAATAGGTGCCTCCGCACCTTCGGTGCTTGGCCCCTAATAATAAGAACCGGAACAAAAACAATAGGTGCCTCCGCACCTTCGGTGCTTGGCCCCTAAATATAGCTGCTAGCAGCCATCACGGGGCCAAGCGCAAGGAGGGCATTAAATGTCATGCCGACATGACTGGCATCATCAGACCAACGGCAGTAAAAATCTAAAGACATTTCAATATGACTAAATGGCTGAAAAATCAACAATACGGTCTTTAGTAATTTGATTTAATGGTTTATCACATTCAATCAACAGGCAGCGCTGTAACCAAATTGTAGTGTCAATTCATGTGGTACATTGAGTGTGGTGACATTCACACATGCAAAGTTTGCTTTCAATTGGGTAAACCATTGCTGACAGAGCACTAAAGTCATGTGTTTGTTAAACATAGCATCTTATAAGAAAAATTGAAATGGCAGATGCTCAAAATGGCCGATATGGGAAAATTTGGTATCACAGGACTCGGCATGACCCACTGGATCTAAAGACAGCAGTTTCATGATTTTTAGACAAAGCGTTCAGGAGTTATAATCAAAAATGTCAGTTTTTTAATATCTCCTGACCACTAGGGGGCAGAGCGCCAAAACTCTGCTGGTAGCCTCAGACCATGATTGACATAACACACACCTAGTTTGGTCAGAAAACGCTAATGCGTTGCGGAGATAAAGCCTCAATTTCATTTTTGCGACCATTACGTCGGATTCTTTCGCGAGTTATTCGTAAACGGTTTGACATATCAACTTTCTTTGGATAAGTTTTTGTCATGATGGTCTGGAGATGATGTGGTTTAATTTTGGTGAAAATTGGACAAACGGTCTGGGAGGAGTTCGACAAAGTAGGTTTTTAAAGAAAAACAACATGGTGGACAAGAAGTTTGGCCGACTATGACAAATTTGGTATCTGTGTTCTCGGTTTGACCCAAGGAACGTATAAAGATAATTTGTTTTACCATAGGTTAACGCACTCAAAAGTTATTAGCATATTTGTAAATTTGGTTATAATTTTTGACCACAAGGGGGTGCTGCCTCGAAACTTTTTGAGTCGTATCAAGGTTAGGTGCCGAAGACACATATTGAGTTTCGTAACGATACGTCAATGTCTTTGTTAAATATAGCAATTTATGACAATATTCAAAATGGCCGACGCTCAAAATGGCCGATATGGGAAAATTTGGTATCGCACGACTCGGCATGATGCACTGAATCTAAAGAGATCAGTTTTATTATTTTTGGCCAAAGCGTTCAGAAGTTATAAGCAAATATTTAACTTTTTCATATCTCCTGACCACTAGGGGGCACTGCGCCAAAACTCTGCAGGTAGCCTCAAACCATCATTGTCATAACACACACCTAGTTTGGTCAGAAAAGGCTAATGCATTGCGGAGATAAAGCCTCAATTTCATTTTGGCGACTTTTACCTCGGATTCTTTCGCGAGTTATTCGTAAACGGTTTGACGAATCAACTTTCTTTATATACCGTTTTGTCCACATTGTCTGGAGATGATGTGGTTCAATTTTCGTGAAAATCGGACGAACGGCCTAGGAGGAGTTCGAAAAAGTAGGTTTTTCATAAAATTCAAAATGGCGGGAAAATTTTCATGACGGAAAATGACGTCATAGGGTGCAATCGAAACGTCTTGACCCAAGGAATCAGTGGACAAAAGAATTTTGTTTCTAGGACATACGGTTCAAAAGTTATTTACGTAAACGTGAGTGCAACTTTGGACAGTTGGTGGCGCTATAGAGATTGAGTTAGAGACTTCAATTTTGCTATGGTCAATGATTGGACTGTCCTTTATGAGTGTGCCAATTTTTTTTCATTTTCCCGTTTACGGTTCTATGGGCTGCCATAGACTCCCATGGCACAAGAAAAAGAATAATAATAATATAGCTGCTAGCAGCCATCACGGGGCCAAGCGCAAGGAGGGCATTAAATGTCATGCCGACATGACTGGCATCATCAGACCAACGGCAGTAAAAATCTAAAGACATTTCAATATGACTTAAGTCTAAATGGCTGAAAAATCAACAATACGGTCTTTAGTAATTCGATTTAATGGTTTATCACATTCAACCAACAGGCAGCGCTGTAACCAAATTGTAGTGTCAATTCATGTGGTACATTGAGAGTGTGGTGACATTGACACATGCAAAGTTTGCTTTCAATTGGGTAAACCATTGCTGACAGAGCACTAAAGTCATGTGTTTGTTAAACATAGCATCTTATAAGAAAAATCGAAATGGCAGACGCTCAAAATGGCCGATATGGGAATATTTGGTATCACAGGACTCGGCATGACCCACTGGATCTAAAGAGACCAGTTTCATGATTTTTGGCCAAAGGGTTCAGAAGTTATAAGCAAAAAAGTCAGTTTTTGATAACTCCTGACCACTAGGGGGCACAGCGCCAAAACTCTGCAGGTAGCCTCAAACCATGATTGACATAACACACACCTAGTTTGGTCAGAAAAGGCTAATGCATTGGGGAGATAAAGCCTCAATTTCATTTTGGCGACTTTTACCTCAGATTCTTTCGCAAGTTATTCGTAAACGGTTTGTCGAATCAACTTTCTTTATATATCGTTTTGTCCACATTGTCGGGAGATGATGTGGTTCAATTTTCGTGAACATCGGACGAACGGCCTAGGAGGAGTTCGACAAAGTAGGTTTTTCATAAAATTCAAAATGGCGGGAAAATTTTCATGACGGAAAATGACGTCATAGGGTGCAATCGAATCGTCTTGAGCCAAGGAATCAGTGAACAAAAGAATTTTGTTTCTAGGACATACGGTTCAAAAGTTATTTACGTAAACGTGAGTGCAACTTTGGACAGTTGGTGGCGCTAGAGAGATTGAGTTAGAGACTTCAATTTTGCTATGGTCAATGATTGGACTCTCCTTTATGAGTGTGCCAACTTTTTTTCATTTTCCCGCTTACGGTTCTATGGGCTGTCATAGACTTCAATGGCAGAAGAAGAATAATAATAAATATAGCTGCTAGCAGCCATCACGGGGCCAAGCACAAGGAGGGCATTAAATGTCATGCCGACATGGCTGGCATCATCAGACCAACGGCAGTAAGAATCTAAAGACATTTCAATATGACTTAAGTCTAAATGGCTGAAAAATCAACAATACGGTCTTTAGTATTTCGATTTAATGGCTTATCACATTCAACCAACAGGCAGCGCTGTAACCAAATTGTAGTGTCAATTCATGTGGTATATTGAGAGTGTGGTGACATTGACACATACAAAGTTTGCTTTCAATTGGGTAAACCATTGCTGAGAGAGCACTAAAGTCATGTGTTTGTTAAACATAGCATCTTATAAGAAAAATCGAAATAGCAGATGCTCAAAATGGCCGATATGGGAATATTTGGTATCACAGGACTCGGCATGACCCACTGGATCTAAAGAGACCAGTTTCATGATTTTTGGCCAAAGGGTTCAGAAGTTATAAGCAAAAAAGTCAGTTTTTCATAACTCCTGACCACTAGGGGGCACAGCGCCAAAACTCTGCAGGTAGCCTCAGACAATGATTGACATAATACACACCTAGTTTGGTCAGAAAAGGCTAATGCATTGCGGAGATAAAGCCTCAATTTCATTTTGGCGACTTTTACCTCGGATTCTTTCGCGAGTTATTCGTAAACGGTTTGACATATCAACTTTCTTTGGATATCGTTTTGTCCATATTGTCTGGAGATGATGTGGTTCAATTTTCGTGAAAATCGGACAAACGGCCTAGGAGGAGTTCGAAAAAGTAGGTTTTTCAGAAAATTCAAAATGGCGGGAAAATTTTCATGACGGAAAATGACGTCATAGGGTGCAATCGAATCGTCTTGAGCCAAGGAATCAGTGGACAAAAGAATTTTGTTTCTAGGACATACGGTTCAAAAGTTATTTACGTAAACGTGAGTGCAACTTTGGACCGTTGGTGGCGCTATAGAGATTGAGTTAGAGACTTCAATTTTGCTATGGTCAATGATTGGACTGTCCTTTATGAGTGTGCCAACTTTTTTTCATTTTCCCGCTTACGGTTCTATGGGCTGTCATAGACTTCAATGGCAGAAGAAGAATAATAATAATAATAAATATAGCTGCTAGCAGCCATCACGGGGCCAAGCGCAAGGAGGGCATTAAATGTCATGCCGACATGGCTGGCATCATCAGACCAACGGCAGTAAGAATCTAAAGACACTTCAATATGACTTAAGTCTAAATGGCTGAAAAATCAACAACACGGTCTTTAGTAATTCGATTTAATGGTTTATCACGTTCAACCAACAGGCAGCGCTGTAATCAAATTGTAGTGTCAATTCATGTGGTACATTGAGAGTGTGGTGACATTGACACATGCAAAGTTTGCTTTCAATTGGGTAAACCATTGCTGACAGAGCACTAAAGTCATGTGTTTGTTAAACATAGCATCTTATAAGAAAAATCGAAATGGCAGACGCTCAAAATGGCCGATATGGGAAAATTTGGTATCACAGGGCTCGGCATGACCCACTGGATCTAAAGACAGCAGTTTCATGATTTTTAGACAAAGCGTTCAGGAGTTATAATCAAAAATGTCAGTTTTTTAATATCTCCTGACCACTAGGGGGCAGAGCGCCAAAACTCTGCAGGTAGCCTCAGACCATGATTGACATAACACACACCTAGTTTGGTCAGAAAACACTAATGCGTTGCGGAGATAAAGCCTCAATTTCATTTTTGCGACCATTACGTCGGATTCTTTCGCGAGTTATTCGTAAACGGTTTGACATATCAACTTTCTTTGGATAACTTTTTGTCATGATGGTCTGGAGATGATGTGGTTTAATTTTGGTGAAAATTGGACAAACGGTCTGGGAGGAGTTCGAAAAAGTAGGTTTTTAAAGAAAAACAACATGGTGGACAAGAAGTTTGGCCGACTATGACAAATTTGGTATCTGTGTTCTTGGTTTGACCCAAGGAACGTATAAAGATAATTTGTTTTACCATAGGTTAACGCACTCAAAAGTTATTAGCATATTTGTAAATTTGTTTATAACTTTTGACCACAAGGTGGTGCTGCCTCGAAACTTTTTGTGTTGTATCAGGCCCTGGTGCCGAAGACACATCTCGAGTTTCGTAACGATACGCCAATGTGTTTGTTAAATATAGCAATTTATGACAATATTCAAAATGGCCGACGCTCAAAATGGCCGATATGGAAAAATTTGGTATCGCACGACTCGGCATGATGCACTGAATCTAAAGAGACCAGTTTTATTATTTTTGGCCAAAGCGTTCAGAAGTTATAAGCAAATATTTAACTTTTTCATATCTCCTGACCACTAGGGGGCACAGCGCCAAAACTCTGCAGGTAGCCTCAGACCATGATTGACATAACACCCACCTAGTTTGGTCAGAAAACGCTAATGCGTTGCGGAGATAAAGCCTCAGTTTCATTTTTGCGACCATTACGTCGGATTCTTTCGCGAGTTATTCGAAAACGGTTTGACATATCAACTTTCTTTGGATAACTTTTTGTCAACATCGTCTGGAGATGATGTGGTTCAATTTTCGTGAAAATCGGACAAACGGCCTAGGAGGAGTTCGAAAAAGTAGGTTTTTCATAAAATTCAAAATGGCGGGAAAATTTTCATGACGGAAAATGACGTCATAGGGTGCAATCGAATCGTCTTGAGCCAAGGAATCAGTGGACATAAGAATTTTGTTTCTAGGTCATACGGTTCAAAAGTTATTAGCATAAACGTTAGTTCAACTTTGGACAGTTGGTGGCGCTAGAGATATTGAGTTAGAGACTTCAAATTTGTTATGGTCAATGATTGGACTGTCTTTAATGAGTGTGCCAACTTTCATCATTTTCCCGCATACGGTTCTATGGGCTGCCATAGACTTTCATGGCGGAAGAAGAAGATGAAGAATAATAATAAGAACCGGAACAGAAACAATAGGTGCCTTCGCACCTTCGGTGCTTGGCCCCTAATAATAATAATAAGAACCGGAACAAAAACAATAGGTGCCTCCGCACCTTCGGTGCTTGGCCCCTAAATAAGAACCGGAACAAAAACAATAGGTGCCTCCGCACCTTCGGTGCTTGATGACTTAAGTCTAAATGGCTGAAAAATCAACAATACGGTCTTTAGTAATTCGATTTAATGGTTTATCACATTCAACCAACAGGCAGCGCTGTAACCACATTGTAGTGTCAATTCATGTGGTACATTGAGAGTGTGGTGACATTGACACATGCAAAGTTTGCTTTCAATTGGGTAAACCATTGCTGACAGAGCACTAAAGTCATGTGTTTGTTAAACATAGCATCTTATAAGAAAAATCGAAATGGCAGACGCTCAAAATGGCCGATATGGGAAAATTTGGTATCACAGGACTCGGCATGACCCACTGGATCTAAAGAGACCAGTTTCATGATTTTTGGCCAAAGGGTTCAGGAGATATAATCAAAAATGTCAGATTTTTAATATCTCCTGACCACTAGGGGGCAGAGCGCCAAAACTCTGCAGGTAGCCTCAGACAATGATTGACATAACACACACCTAGTTTGGTCAGAAAACGCTAATGCGTTGCGGAGATAAAGCCTCAATTTCAATTTTGCGACCATTACGTCGGATTCTTTCGCGAGTTATTCGTAAACGGTTTGACATATCAACTTTCTTTGGATAAGTTTTTGTCATGATGGTCTGGAGATGATGTGGTTCAATTTTGGTGAAAATTGGACAAACGGTCTGGGAGGAGTTCGAAAAAGTAGGTTTTTAAAGAAAAATAACATGGCAAATCGGAGGTTTGGCCGAATATGACATATTTGGTATCTATGGTCTCGGCTTGACCCAATGAACACATTAAGACCATTTGTTTTACAATAGGTTAACGTCATCAAAAGTTATTAGCATGTTTGTAAATTTTGTTATAACTTTTGACCACAAGGTGGCGCTGCCCCCAAACTTTTTGTGCCGTATCAAGGTTAGGTGCCGAAGACACATATTGAGTTTCGTAACAATACACCAATCCATTTGGTAAATATAGCAATTTATGACAATATTCAAAATGGCCGACGCTCTAAATGGCCGATATGGGAAAATTTGGTATCGCACGACTCGGCATGATGCACTGAATCTAACGAGACCAGTTTTATGATTTTTGGACAAAGCGTTCAGGAGTTGTAAGGAAAAATGTCACTTTTTCATATCTCCTGACCACTAGGGGGCACAGCGCCAAAACTCTGCAGGTAGCCTCAGACCATGATTGACATAACACACACCGAGTTTGGTCAGAAAACGCTAATGCGTTGTGGAGATAGAGCCTCAAGTTCATTTTTGCGATCATTACGTCGGATTCTTTCGTGAGTTATTCATAAACGGTTTGACATTTCAGCTTTCTTTGGATAACTTTTTGTCACCATGGTCTGGAGATGATGTGGTTCAATTTTCGTGAAAATCGGACAAACGGCCTAGGAGGAGTTCGAAAAAGTAGGTTTTTCATAAAATTCAAAATGGCGGGAAAATATTCATGACGGAAAATGACGTCATATGGTGCAATCGAATCGTCTTGAGCCAAGGAATCAGTTGACAAAAGAATTTTGTTTCTAGGACATACGGTTCAAAAGTTATTAACGTAAACGTGAGTGCAACTTTGGACAGTTGGTGGCGCTATAGAGATTGAGTTAGAGACTTCAATTTTGGTATGTTCAATGATTGGACTGTCCTTAATGAGTGTGCCAACTTTTTTTCATTTTCCCGTTTACGGTTCTATGGGCTGCCATAGACTCCCATGGCACAAGAAAAAGAATAAATATAGCTGCTAGCAGCCATCACGGGGCCAAGCGCAAGGAGGGCATTAAATGTCATGCCGACATGGCTGGCATCATCAGACCAACGGCAGTAAGAATCTAAAGACATTTCAATATGACTTAAGTCTAAATGGCTGAAAAATCAACAATACGGTCTTTAGTAATTCGATTTAATGGTTTATCACATTCAACCAACAGGCAGCGCTGTAACCAAATTGTAGTGTCAATTCATGTGGTACATTGAGAGTGTGGTGACATTGACACATGCAAAGTTTGCTTTCAATTGGGTAAACCATTGCTGACTTCTTTATATATCGTTTTGTCCACATTGTCGGGAGATGATGTGGTTCAATTTTCGTGAACATCGGACGAACGGCCTAGGAGGAGTTCGACAAAGTAGGTTTTTCATAAAATTCAAAATGGCGGGAAAATTTTCATGACGGAAAATGACGTCATAGGGTGCAATCGAATCGTCTTGAGCCAAGGAATCAGTGGACAAAAGAATTTTGTTTCTAGGACATACGGTTCAAAAGTTATTTACGTAAACGTGAGTGCAACTTTGGACAGTTGGTGGCGCTAGAGAGATTGAGTTAGAGACTTCAATTTTGCTATGATCAATGATTGGACTCTCCTTTATGAGTGTGCCAACTTTTTTTCATTTTCCCGCTTACGGTTCTATGGGCTGTCATAGACTTCAATGGCAGAAGAAGAATAATAATAATAATAATAATAAGAACCGGAACAAAAACAATAGGTGCCTCCGCACCTTCGGTGCTTGGCCCCTAATAAATATAGCTGCTAGCAGCCATCACGGGGCCAAGCGCAAGGAGGGCATTAAATGTCATGCCGACATGGCTGGCATCATCAGACCAACGGCAGTAAGAATCTAAATACATTTCAATATGACTTAAGTCCAAATGGCTGAAAAATCAACAATACGGTCTTTAGTATTTCGATTTAATGGTGTATCACATTCAACCAACAGGCAGCGCTGTAACCAAAATGTAGTGTCAATTCATGTGGTACATTGAGAGTGTGGTGACATTGCCACATGCAAAGTTTGCTTTCCATTGGGTAAACCATTGCTGACAGAGCACTAAAGTCATGTGTTTGTTAAACATAGAATCTTATAAGAAAAATCGAAATGGCAGACGCTCAAAATGGCCGATATGGGAAAATTTGGTATCACAGGACTCGGCATGACCCACTGGATCTAAAGAGACCAGTTTCATGATTTTTGGCCAAAGGGTTCAGGAGTTATAATCAAAAAAGTCAGTTTTTTAATATATCCTGACCACTAGGGGGCAGAGCGCCAAAACTCTGCAGGTAGCCTCAGACCATGTTTGACATAACACACACCTAGTTTGGTCAGAAAACGCTAATGCGTTGCGGAGATAAAGCCTCAATTTCAATTTTGCGACCGTTACGTCGGATTCTTTCGCGAGTTATTCGTAAACGGTTTGACATATCAACTTTCTTTGGATAAGTTTTTGTCATGATGGTCTGGAGATGATGTGGTTCAATTTTGGTGAAAATTGGACAAACGGTCTGGGAGGAGTTCGAAAAAGTAGGTTTTTAAAGAAAAATAACATGGCAAATCGGAGGTTTGGCCGAATATGACATATTTGGTATCTATGGTCTCGGCTTGACCCAATGAACACATTAAGACCATTTGTTTTACAATAGGTTAACGTCATCAAAAGTTATTAGCATATTTGTAAATTTGGTTATAACTTTTGACCACAAGGAGGCGCTGCCCCCAAACTTTTTGTGCCATATCAATGTTAGGTGCCGAAGACACGTATTGAGTTTCGTAACGATACGCCAATCCATTTGTTAAATATAGCAATTTATGACAATATTAAAAATGGCCGACGCTCTAAATGGCCGATATGGGAAAATTTGGTATCGCACGACTCGGCATGATGCACTGAATCTAACGAGACCAGTTTTAAGATTTTTGGACAAAGCGTTCAGGAGTTGTAAGGAAAAATGTCACTTTTTCATATCTCCTGACCACTAGGGGGCACAGCGCCAAAACTCTGCAGGTAGCCTCAGACCATGATTGACATAACACACACCGAGTTTGGTCAGAAAACGCTAATGCGTTGTGGAGATATAGCCTCAAGTTCATTTTTGCGATCATTACGTCGGATTCTTTCGTGAGTTATTCATAAACGGTTTGACATTTCAACTTTCTTTGGATAACTTTTTGTCACCATGGTCTGGAGATGATGTGGTTCAATTTTCGTGAAAATCGGACAAACGGCCTAGGAGGAGTTCGAAAAAGTAGGTTTTTCATAAAATTCAAAATGGCGGGAAAATATTCATGACGGAAAATGACGTCATAGGGTGCAATCGAATCGTCTTGAGCCAAGGAATCAGTTGACAAAAGAATTTTGTTTCTAGGACATACGGTTCAAAAGTTATTTACGTAAACGTGAGTGCAACTTTGGACAGTTGGTGGCGCTATAGAGATTGAGTTAGAGACTTCAATTTTGCTATGGTCAATGATTGGACTGTCCTTTATGAGTGTGCCAACTTTTTTTCATTTTCCCGTTTACGGTTCTATGGGCTGCCATAGACTCCCATGGCACAAGAAAAAGAATAATAATAAATATAGCTGCTAGCAGCCATCACGGGGCCAAGCGCAAGGAGGGCATTAAATGTCATGCCGACATGGCTGGCATCATCAGACCAACGGCAGTAAGAATCTAAAGACATTTCAATATGACTTAAGTCTAAATGGCTGAAAAATCAACAATACGGTCTTTAGTAATTCGATTTAATGGTTTATCACATTCAACCAACAGGCAGCGCTGTAACCACATTGTAGTGTCAATTCATGTGGTACATTGAGAGTGTGGTGACATTGACACATGCAAAGTTTGCTTTCAATTGGGTAAACCGTTGCTGACAGACAACTAAAGTCATGTGTTTGTTAAACATAGAATCTTATAAGAAAAATCGAAATGGCAGACGCTCAAAATGGCCGATATGGGAAAATTTGGTATCACAGGACTCGGCATGACCCACTGGATCTAAAGAGACCAGTTTCATGATTTTTGGCCAAAGGGTTCAGGAGTTATAATCAAAAAAGTCAGTTTTTTAATATCTCCTGACCACTAGGGGGCAGAGCACCAAAACTCTGCAGGTAGCCTCAGACCATGATTGACATAATACACACCTAGTTTGGTCAGAAAACGCTAATGCGTTGCGGAGATAAAGTCTCAATTTCATTTTTGCGACCATTACGTTGGATTCTTTCGCGAGTTATTCGTAAACGGTTTGACATATCAACTTTCTTTGGATAACTTTTTGTCATGATGGTCTGGAGATGATGTGGTTCAATTTTGGTGAAAATTGGACAAACGGTCTGGGAGGAGTTCGAAAAAGTAGGTTTTTAAAGAAAAATAACATGGCAAATCGGAGGTTTGGCCGAATATGACATATTTGGTATCTATGGTCTCGGCTTGACCCAATGAACACATTAAGACCATTTGTTTTACAATAGGTTAACGTCATCAAAAGTTATTAGCATATTTGTAAATTTGGTTATAACTTTTGACCACAAGGTGGCGCTGCCCCCAAACTTTTTGTGCCGTATTAAGGTTAGGTGCCGAAGACACATATTGAGTTTCGTAACGATACGCCAATCCATTTGTTAAATATAGCAATTTATGACAATATTCAAAATGGCCGACGCTCTAAATGGCCGATATGGGAAAATTTGGTATCGCACGACTCGGCATGATGCACTGAATCTAATGAGACCAGTTTTATGATTTTTGGACAAAGCGTTCAGGAGTTGTAAGGAAAAATGTCACTTTTTCATATCTCCTGACCACTAGGGGGCACAGCGCCAAAACTCTGCAGGTAGCCTCAGACCATGATTGACATAACACACACCGAGTTTGGTCAGAAAACGCTAATGCGTTGTGGAGATAGAGCCTCAAGTTCATTTTTGCGATCATTACGTCGGATTCTTTCGTAAGTTATTCATAAACGGTTTGACATTTCAACTTTCTTTGGATAACTTTTTGTCACCATGGTCTGGAGATGATGTGGTTCAATTTTCGTGAAAATCGGACAAACGGCCTAGGAGGAGTTCGAAAAAGTAGGTTTTTCATAAAATTCAAAATGGCGGGAAAATATTCATGACGGAAAATGACGTCATATGGTGCAATCGAATCGTCTTGAGCCAAGGAATCAGTTGACAAAAGAATTTTGTTTCTAGGACATACGGTTCAAAAGTTATTAACGTAAACGTGAGTGCAACTTTGGACAGTTGGTGGCGCTATAGAGATTGAGTTAGAGACTTCAATTTTGCTATGGTCAATGATTGGACTGTCCTTAATGAGTGTACCAACTTTTTTTCATTTTCCCGTTTACGGTTCTATGGGCTGCCATAGACTCCCATGGCACAAGAAAAAGAATAATAATAAGAACCGGAACAAAAACAATAGGTGCCTCCGCACCTTCGGTGCTTGGCCCCTAATAAGAACCGGAACAAAAACAATAGGTGCCTCCGCACCTTCGGTGCTTGGCCCCTAATAATAAGAACCGGAACAAAAACAACACGTTCAACCAACAGGCAGCGCTGTAATCAAATTGTAGTGTCAATTCATGTGGTACATTGAGAGTGTGGTGACATTGACACATGCAAAGTTTGCTTTCAATTGGGTAAACCATTGCTGACAGAGCACTAAAGTCATGTGTTTGTTAAACATAGCATCTTATAAGAAAAATCGAAATGGCAGACGCTCAAAATGGCCGATATGGGAAAATTTGGTATCACAGGGCTCGGCATGACCCATTGGATCTAAAGACAGCAGTTTCATGATTTTTAGACAAAGCGTTCAGGAGTTATAATCAAAAATGTCAGTTTTTTAATATCTCCTGACCACTAGGGGGCAGAGCGCCAAAACTCTGCAGGTAGCCTCAGACCATGATTGACATAACACACACCTAGTTTGGTCAGAAAACACTAATGCGTTGCGGAGATAAAGCCTCAATTTCATTTTTGCGACCATTACGTCGGATTCTTTCGCGAGTTATTCGTAAACGGTTTGACATATCAACTTTCTTTGGATAACTTTTTGTCATGATGGTCTGGAGATGATGTGGTTTAATTTTGGTGAAAATTGGACAAACGGTCTGGGAGGAGTTCGAAAAAGTAGGTTTTTAAAGAAAAACAACATGGTGGACAAGAAGTTTGGCCGACTATGACAAATTTGGTATCTGTGTTCTTGGTTTGACCCAAGGAACGTATAAAGATAATTTGTTTTACCATAGGTTAACGCACTCAAAAGTTATTAGCATATTTGTAAATTTGTTTATAACTTTTGACCACAAGGTGGTGCTGCCTCGAAACTTTTTATGTTGTATCAGGCCCTGGTGCCGAAGACACATCTCGAGTTTCGTAACGATACGCCAATGTGTTTGTTAAATATAGCAATTTATGACAATATTCAAAATGGCCGACGCTCAAAATGGCCGATATGGAAAAATTTGGTATCGCACGACTCGGCATTATGCACTGAATCTAAAGAGACCAGTTTTATTATTTTTGGCCAAAGCGTTCAGAAGTTATAAGCAAATATTTAACTTTTTCATATTTCCTGACCACTAGGGGGCACAGCGCCAAAACTCTGCAGGTAGCCTCAGACCATGATTGACATAACACACACCTAGTTTGGTCAGAAAACGCTAATGCGTTGCGGAGATAAAGCCTCAGTTTCATTTTTGCGACCATTACGTCGGATTCTTTCGCGAGATATTCGAAAACGGTTTGACATATCAACTTTCTTTGGATAACTTTTTGTCAACATCGTCTGGAGATGATGTGGTTCAATTTTCGTGAAAATCGGACAAACGGCCTAGGAGGAGTTCGAAAAAGTAGGTTTTTCATAAAATTCAAAATGGCGGGAAAAATTTCATGACGGAAAATGACGTCATAGGGTGCAATCGAATCGTCTTGAGCCAAGGAATCAGTGGACATAAGAATTTTGTTTCTAGGTCATACGGTTCAAAAGTTATTAGCATAAACGTTAGTTCAACTTTGGACAGTTGGTGGCGCTAGAGATTTTGAGTTAGAGAGTTCAAATTTGTTATGGTCAATGATTGGACTGTCCTTAATGAGTGTGCCAACTTTCATCATTTTCCCGCATACGGTTCTATGGCCTGCCATAGACTCCCATGGCGGAAGAAGAAGAAGATGAAGAATAATAATAAGAACCGGAACAGAAACAATAGGTGCCTTCGCACCTTCGGTGCTTGGCCCCTAAATATAGCTGCTAGCAGCCATCACGGGGCCAAGCGCAAGGAGGGCATTAAATGTCATGCCGACATGGCTGGCATCATCAGACCAACGGCAGTAAGAATCTAAAGACATTTCAATATGACTTAAGTCTAAATGGCTGAAAAATCAACAATACGGTCTTTAGTATTTCGATTTAATGGTTTATCACATTCAATCAACAGGCAGCGCTGTAACCAAATTGTAGTGTCAATTCATGTGGTATATTGAGAGTGTGGTGACATTGACACATGCAAAGTTTGCTTTCAATTGGGTAAACCATTGCTAACAGAGCACTAAAGTCATGTGTTTGTTAAACATAGCATCTTATAAGAAAAATCGAAATGGCAGACGCTCAAAATGGCCGATATGGGAAAATTTGGTATCACAGGACTCGGCATGACCCACTGGATCTAAAGACAGCAGTTTCATGATTTTTATACAAAGCGTTCAGGAGTTATAATCAAAAATGTCAGTTTTTTAATATCTCCTGACCACTAGGGGGCAGAGCGCCAAAACTCTGCAGGTAGCCTCAGACCATGATTGACATAACACACACCTAGTTTGGTCAGAAAAGGCTAATGCATTGGGGAGATAAAGCCTCAATTTCATTTTGGCGACTTTTACCTCGGATTCTTTCGCGAGTTATTCGTAAACGGTTTGACATATCAACTTTCTTTGGATAACTTTTTGTCATGATGGTCTGGAGATGATGTGGTTTCATTTTGGTGAAAATTGGACAAACGGTCTGGGAGGAGTTCGAAAAAGTAGGTTTTTAAAGAAAAACAACATGGTGGACAAGAAGTTTGGCCGACTATGACAAATTTGGTATCTGTGTTCTTGGTTTGACCCAAGGAACGTATAAAGATAATTTGTTTTACCATAGGTTAACGCACTCAAAAGTTATTACCATATTTGTAAATTTGGTTATAATTTTTGACCACAAGGGGGTGCTGCCTCGAAACTTTTTGAGTCGTATCAAGGTTAGGTGCCGAAGACACATATTGAGTTTCGTAACGATACGCCAATATCTTTGTTAAATATAGCAATTTATGACAATATTCAAAATGGCCGACGCTCAAAATGGCCGATATGGGAAAATTTGGTATCGCACGACTCGGCATGATGCACTGAATCTAAAGAGACCAGTTTTATTATTTTTGGCCAAAGCGTTCAGAAGTTATAAGCAAATATTTAACTTTTTCATATCTCCTGACCACTAGCGGGCACAGCGCCAAAACTCTGCAGGTAGCCTCAGATCATGATTGACATAACACACACCTAGTTTGGTCAGAAAACGCTAATGTGTTGCGGAGATAAAGCATCAATTTCATTTTTGCGACCATTACGTCGGATTCTTTCGCGAGTTATTCGTAAACGGTTTGACATATCAACTTTCTTTGGATAACTTTTTGTCCACATGGTCTGAAGATGATGTGGTTCAATTTTCGTTGAAATCGGAAAAACGGTCTAGGAGGAGTTCGAAAAAGTAGGTTTTTCATAAAATTCAAAATGGCGGGAAAAATTTCATGACGGAAAATGACGTCATAGGGTGCAATCGAATCGTCTTGAGCCAAGGAATCAGTGGACATAAGAATTTTGTTTCTAGGTCATACGGTTCAAAAGTTATTAGCATAAACGTTAGTTCAACTTTGGACAGTTGGTGGCGCTAGAGATATTGAGTTAGAGACTTCAAATTTGTTATGGTCAATGATTGGACTGTCTTTAATGAGTGTGCCAACTTTCATCATTATCCCGCATACGGTTCTATGGGCTGCCATAGACTTTCATGGCGGAAGAAGAAGAAGATGAAGAATAATAATAAGAACCGGAACAGAAACAATAGGTGCCTTCGCACCTTCGGTGCTTGGCCCCTAATAATAATAATAATAATAATAAGAACCGGAACAAAAACAATAGGTGCCTCCGCACCTTCGGTGCTTGGCCCCTAATAATAGGAACCGGAACAAAAACAATAGGTGCCTCCGCACCTTCGGTGCTTGGCCCCTAATAATAGGAACCGGAACAAAAACAATAGGTGCCTCCGCACCTTCGGTGCTTGGCCCCTAACAAGCAGCCATGACGGGGCCAAGCACAAAGAAGGCATTAAATGTCATGCCGACATGGCTGGCAGCATCAGACCAACAGCAGGAAGCATCTAAAGACATTTCAATATGACTTCAGTCTAAATGGCTGAAAAACCATCAATACGGTCTTTAGTAATTCGATTTAACGGTTTATCACGTTTGACCAACAGGCAGCTCTGTAACCAAACTGATATGTCAAATCACGTGGTTTATCCAGAGTGAGGTGACAATGACACATGCAAAGTTTGGTGTCAATAGGGTAAAGCATTGTTGACATACAGCTTTAAAGTCATGTGTTTGTTAAGCATAGCATTTCATGACAAAATTCTAAATAGCTGACGCTGAAAATGGCCGATATGGGAAAATTTGGTATCGCAGGACTCGGCATGATGCACTGAATCTAAAGACAGCAGTTTCATGATTTTTGGACAAAGCGTTCAGGAGCTATAATAAAAAATGTCAGTTTTTCATATCTCCTGACCACTAGGGGGCAGAGCGCCAAAACTCTGCAGGTAGCCTCAGATCATGATTGACATGACACACAGAAAGTTTGGTCAGAATACGCTAATGCGTTGCGGAGATATAGCCTCGCTTTATTTGGTGGCCATTTGGTCAAATTCGTTCGCAATTTTATCGAAACCTGTTAGACGAATCAACTTTATTTTAATAACTTTTTGTCAGCATGGTCTGAAGATGTTATGATTCAATTTTGGTGAAAATTGGACTTACGGTGTGGGAGGAGTTCGAAAAAGTAGGTTTTTAAAGAAAAACAACATGGCGGACAGGAAGTTTGGCCGACAATGACAAATTTGGTATCTGTGTTCTCGGTTTGTCCCAAGGAACGTATAAAGACAACTTATTTTACCATAGGTTAACGTGTTCAAAAGTTATTAGCATTTTTGTAAATTTGTTTATAACTTTTGACCACAAGGGGGCGCTGCCTCAAAACTTTTTGTGTTGTATCAGGCCCAGGTGCCGAAGACACATATCGAGTTTCGTAACGATACGCCAATGTGTTTGTTAAATATAGCAATTTATGACAAAATTCAAAATGGCCGACCCTCAAAATGGCCGATATGGGAAAATTTAGCCATACCAAGTTTGGTCAGAATACGCTAATGCGTTGCGGAGATATAGCCTCGCTTTCATTTCTGCTGCCATTTTGTCAAATTCTTTCGCAAGTTATTCGTAAACGGTTTGACAAATCAACTTTCTTTTAATAACTTTTTGTCTGCATGGTCTGGAGATGATGTGATTCAATTTTCATGAAAATCGGACAAACGGCCTAGGAGGAGTTCGAAAAAGTAGGTTTTTCATAAAATTCAAAATGGCGGGAAAATTTTCATGACGGAAAATGACGTCATGGGGTGCAATCGAATCGTCTTGAGCCAAGGAATTAGTGGACGAAAGAATTTTGTTTCTAGGACATACGGTTCAAGAGTTATTTACGTAAACGTGAGTGCAACTTTGGACAGTTGGTGGCGCTAGAGACATTGAGTTAGAAACTTCAAATTTGCTATGGTCAATGATTGGACTGTCTTCTATCAGTGTGCAAAATTTCATCATTTTCCCGCAAACGGTTCTATGGCCTGCCATAGACTCCCATGGCGGAAGCGGAAGAAGCGGAAGAATAATAATAATAATAGGAACCGGAACAAATACAATAGGTGCCTCCGCACCTTCGGTGCTTGGCCCCTAATAATAATAATAATAAGAACCGGAACAAAAACAATAGGTGCCTCCGCACCTTCGGTGCTTGGCCCCTAATAATAATAATAATAATAAGAACCGGAACAAAAACAATAGGTGCCTCCGCACCTTCGGTGCTTGGCCCCTAATAAAAATCCTAACAATTACAATAGGTTTTCAACGCTTCGCGTTTGAACCCCTAATAATAAAAATCCTAACAATTACAATAGGTTTTCAACGCTTCGCGTTTGAACCCCTAATAAGAACCGGAACAAAAACAATAGGTGCCTCCGCACCTTCGGTGCTTGGCCCCTAATAATAAGAACCGGAACAGAAACAATAGGTGCCTTCGCACCTTCGGTGCTTGGCCCCTAAATATAGCTGCTAGCAGCCATCACGGGGCCAAGCGCAAGGAGGGCATTAAATGTCATGCCGACATGGCTGGCATCATCAGACCAATGGCAGTAAGAATCTAAAGACATTTCAATATGACTTAAGTCTAAATGGCTGAAAAATCAACAATACGGTCTTTAGTAATTCGATTTAATGGTTTATCACATTCAACCAACAGGCAGCGCTGTAACCACATTGTAGTGTCAATTCATGTGGTACATTGAGAGTGTGGTGACATTGACACATGCAAAGTTTGCTTTCAATTGGGTAAACCATTGCTGACAGACCACTAAAGTCATGTGTTTGTTAAACATAGAATCTTATAAGAAAAATCGAAATGGCAGACGCTGAAAATGGCCGATATGGGAAAATTTGGTATCACAGGACTCGGCATGACCCACTGGATCTAAAGAGACCAGTTTCATGATTTTTGGCCAAAGGGTTCAGGAGTTATAATCAAAAAAGTCAGTTTTTTAATATCTCCTGACCACTAGGGGGCAGAGCGCCAAAACTCTGCAGGTAGCCTCAGACCATGATTGACATAACACACACCTAGTTTGGTCAGAAAACGCTAATGCGTTGTGGAGATATAGCCTCAATTTCATTTTTGCGACCTATACGTTGGATTCTTTCGCGAGTTATTCGTAAACGGTTTGACATATCAACTTTCTTTGGATAACTTTTTGTCACCATGGTCTGGAGATGATGTGGTTCAATTTTCGTGAAAATCGGACAAACGGCCTAGGAGGAGTTCGAAAAAGTAGGTTTTTCATAAAATTCAAAATGGCGGGAAAATATTCATGACGGAAAATGACGTCATAGGGTACAATCGAATCGTCTTGAGCCAAGGAATCAGTTGACAAAAGAATTTTGTTTCTAGGACATACGGTTCAAAAGTTAATAACGTAAACGTGAGTGCAACTTTGGACAGTTGGTGGCGCTATAGAGATTGAGTTAGAGACTTCAATTTTGCTATGGTCAATGATTGGACTGTCCTTAATGAGTGTGCCAACTTTTTTTCATTTTCCCGTTTACGGTTCTATGGGCTGCCATAGACTCCCATGGCACAAGAAAAAGAATAATAATAGGAACCGGAACAAAAACAATAGGTGCCTCCGCACCTTCGGTGCTTGGCCCCTAATTATAATACGTAGATCAGACAAATCAAAGATTTAATGTATGAAGTGATACCCGGTTATATACCGACACAATTGATAAGGGTTGAAAACTAAAACTAAACTAAACAAAAACTCTTCTAGCTTTAGAAGATCAATATAAAGAATTCAAAGAGATAATCTCAAAATAATGGTGTGACGAGATATCGCTTCCGCCCCACTCATCCCCCATGACAACACTAATCAGTGGGTACACCTGGCGATCCCAGCTGACAAGGAGGCCATCATCCTGGAAGCAAGAGGGGAGGAGAGCTGTATGGACCCTCCCTGAGTGTGTTGCTAACTGCTATGTTTCCTCAGAGAGTGATTGACTTTGCAGAGAGAGTGTGGATTGCCCAGCAAGTTGGCCTCTTGTCTCTTCACTGAGCAAGGAGGAACTGCACTTTTCAACTACCAAACATTTCACCGGCACAATTCAGAGACTGAGTTTGTTCACACCAAAACTTCACTACTTTAATGAATTAAAAGACACCTTCTGGGGTGACACTTCACTGCATTCCGTGTCTGTTCTCCTCTTTTCCCGTAGTAGAGTGCTATAAATGGATACAAATTACAGAAGGGAAAACGGAAACAAAGACAAATGACAGAATGATGAACAATGTAAAAATCAATAACGAAAAAACTTGCTTTTAATGATTTAAATTGCTTGAAATTGCTTGAAATTTAAATTGCTTGCTTTTAATGAAGTTAAATTGCTTTTATTATATTATTATATAAAGATGTTTTTACTAATCCAAAAGTAGAAAAATACTAACAAAGACTATATCCTAATATGGAGAAAAAAATAATTGTGGCATAATTTAAGCTCTTGGTGGAAAAGTCCTGTTCTAGAGAAATGTTATTATATGCTGACATAATTGTTTGGTGAGTAAATCTGAAATGAGACTGAGTAAGATTACTCCAGCAATGGATGCAAAGTGCAAAGTATAAAACAAGCACGCCTGCTCTCGGGAGTTAAGCAGGAGCAGGAGTGCACTTCAGATTTCAGACAGAATGTCCAAATGAATGTTGAAAATCATTTTGCTGGGAAGCAGGATAGGGTAACTTTATGTTGATGTTTTATTTGGTTAATGTGCGGCAGTCGTTCGTCGTATCTGTTAACCATATAAATTATCTGTATCTGTACTCGGATTGGGCGGGGCCTAACCCGGAAGTGGTCGGGTTGTCTTGAAATAGGCGGGACTTTAACCAGTATGTTATTTTTAATCATACAATTGATATGGGTTGATTAGAAATTGTTATATTTATAGCTGATTAGAAAACTATTTACATGACAGCATCAGCATTGAGCTTCAGATCAATGGCTTTGATCACGATAACAAACAAACTATATACAGAACAAGTTTTGCAACAATAAATACAACACATGCGGTTGCAAATATGAAGAAAAATGTTATGAACAAGAGTTTTCATCTAAACATAACTTTCTTTTTTTAGCTATCTTTCTTAATTTTCACACCTGGTATGTGTGTGTGTGTGTGAAAGTAAGAGAGAGAGAGACTGGGAGAGAGGGGCTGGGGGGACTGTGTTCTACGGATCAAATAGTCTGACGCTTTTTTTAAGATCTGCATTTCTTTATTTTTTATGAAATACAGCAAGAAACTCTGATTAGAGCAAGCAGACTATTATTAAAAACCTCTGATGACTGGCAGAAAGAGAGAGTGTGTGTGTAGCTAATAAATTTGTAATATAGTTTTTATACCACTATAAACTATACCACTTTTATACCACTACCGCCAGCATAGGTAAAAAAAAAAAACTCAGACAGACAGAGACGCAATGCTAGTCGCATTCTTCCAAGAACCAGGTCTGAACAAACCCCACGTATACCAGAACTCTACTGGTTGATAAGTGAGTACTACAAACAAACCAAAATAAAAAAACAAACCTAAAGCTGAAGATTCCCTAAACGTAAACGGGAAAGACCCGTGAACCTGAGTGACTAAGCGAGAGACATAGAGCGGTTCTCTTCTCAGTGTTCTGTGTGTGAGTGAGAAGGGCGGAACCACGGGACGCAGGCTCAAGCAGCAAATCTGCATTTATAAGGGAAGGGCCCTGTGACTAGCCTATCACAGAACACAGACAAAGTCAGCTACCCAATGAGGATTTTTATTCAATCCGAGCACAGATATTGAACATTCCCATAACATCTGATGTACTCGTTATATTATAAGAAGAATGACATCTACACTGATATTAGTCTCTGTTTATCCCGAGGTTACCATGGTCAGCCGGATCCGGGCCACATCCAGATCAGATGAAGGACCTGTACCTGGACACGGCCACAACACAGCCCTGAAGTGTCTGTAGAATCTGTAACTCTACTAGAGCCTCCCCTGTGAAGATCATGAACCCATCTCCAACCAGACCGAACTGGATTTAATATTTTGACTTGAATTGTTTTCAATATAATAATCATGCACTATTTGGTTGTTGGCCAGAGGAGACCTGGTCCCCCGACTGAGCTTGGTTTCTTCTAAGGTTTTTTTTTCTCCATTATGTTCTTCATTCATTCCATCACCTGCTGGAGTTTTGGTTCCTTGCCACTGTCGCCTCCGGCTTGCTTAGTTGGGGACACTTAACGCTTAATATTCATCAATTTTATTGATTGGCCTTGTAGGGGATTTACAGTTAAGACCCGGGGACAAGATATGCTGAATAAAGACCAGGAGTCAGAAGTGCAGTCAATAGAAGAAATTTTAGTAAAGTTTAGTTTGCAGTTTCATCAGCAGAAGCCAGCTTCAGGTCTCACAAGGAGTTCATAGGCCGCCCCACTTACAATAACATTGTTACAGCAATTATACTCTAACAGAGGGTGCTAACTACGTCAATGATGATGTTTAAATGATTCTGTTTGGCTAAGAAAGAAAGAAAGAAAGATAAACAAAAACTATTTTTTTTCCACACAAGAGCAGACAGTCTGAAGCATATCTTCGTTGATCACATGGTTGACGGGTTAGTGACGTGGCTTGTCGAGAACAACAAGTCATTCCGTCTCCTGATGGTGCCAGTTAATCACCTCACCAATACAGACCATATTAACACACACACACACACAGCTTCTCCAAGGCTGAACTCGGCTCAGGCTCCTACTCTCAACAGAAACAGTACCCAAAACATTCTGATAACATGCTCTATATGTTGAGAAGTGCATACAATATTCATCCTTACTCGATGGAAAAATACAGAAGGGTTAAGAAAGGTTCTAACTAATAAAAATCCCTAACTTGATTATAAATCACTCTTTACAAATCATTCAAATAAGAAAGGGAAAAGAACATATGAAAAATAAAACAAAGAAACATATGAAAATTAAGACAAAGAAAAGAATATAGGTACAAATAAGAAAAATGAAAATATATATATACAAGCGGCAATGGATTTCCGAATAGTATCTTTCAGCCTGCTCTTTTATAGCTGCTGTTCAGCCAAAACAAACTTTGTTTTTATTGTTTTACTGTGACCACTGTAAAGCTGCTTTGAAACAATCTGTATTGTAAAAGTGCTATTGTCACGATGCGATAAACGGGAGGACTCAAGTGCGGGGAAAGAAGGATTTAATAATAACAAAAGGAACATAAACACACAAAAGAAATACCCACGATGGGGGAAAATGATAACTAAACAAAACCGGAGGTCAAGGCAGGGAATCAGGAACCAGGGAGACAATGAACAAAGAAACATCCAGAATGACAACAACACGACACAGGACAGCAAACACACCAGGATTAAATAGGGAACACATGAGGAAAGGGAACAAGCAGAGACAGATGGGATCAATTAAGGGAAATGAGGGAACAAGATGGGCGGGGTTTCACAATCACAATACACAACAAAGGGGCAGTGTCAGAGCTATGTCAACCACAACACTAGAAACCCAAACTGAAGTGACAGAACCCTGACAGCTATATAAATAAAGGTGACTTGACTTGACTTAAGATCTTGACCAGTATGTTTTTTTCTTCATATGAGTAGAGTCCTATACAGCCTTTCATGCTAATAGTCCTTTAACTACACAACATTCATTCAATCAATCAATCAATCAATCATTTTTTATTTATATAGCACCTATCAAAATTGATGGCTACTGTATTACAAAACACAATATAACTATGTTCAGCCTGTTGAAGTCAAACCTGGTTACAAATATAGTCCAGAAGAGGTACTATCATTACATTCCAATACTGTAAAGCCTCAGTGTATCGTTAATGGAGTGCAGTGCAACTCAGCAACTCAACTCATTATGTTGAAGATGGTACACTCTCACGCATCATTATATCTATGCAGTCTTTGTGTCAGCCCCAGACTCATTAAAAGGGATTAAAAGTAACCTGGGCTCCTGCATGATTGGTGGGTTTACAGAAAATGTCAGCCCTGCTAAGTATTTCTGAAGATACTGTAGTTGTCTGGCAGACATCTCAGCATGGATGAAAGAGCATCGCCTGCAGCTCAACCCGGCAAAGATGGAACTTCTCGTCTTCCCTGCCAATCAATCTCTGCAACATGACTTCAGCATCCAGATTGGCTCATCAACAATTACCCCATTAAGGTCGGCCAGAAATCTTGGAGTAATCTTCGGGGACCAACTGACCTTTAAGGATCACATCATAAAGACAACTTGAACATGCAGGTTTGCACTTCACAACATCACTCTTCCTTCCTGACTCTCGTGACTGCAGATGTGTTTTCCTAAGCTCCGCTCTGACCTGCTTTGCCCTTGCGCTAGTATCTGTCTGTTCTTCTTCGGACCCGCTGCTTGCTGGACTCCTGACAATATTGAAATGGAACTGATCAACTGGTCAATCAGCGCGATCGATAAGATTTTTTCACAAAGAAAGGCAGCACCGGGAGAGCCCAACTGCCCGGACGGGACATTTGCTACTGGGTATGCGATGGACCCATGGAACAACTGGCAGGTCCTGTGCCTGGAGGCTCTGTCCGTAGAAGATGTAGAAGATCTATATATGATTGGATTACTGATAGCGGGATTCCTATTCTTTGGCTTTGGGATTATCCTGACCTATCGAAAGATTGGAAAGACAGCTGCAAGCAAATTCACCCAGCCGCTGTCTGTAGAAATGAAGAATTGCCTCGAGGCCGTGTCTGACCGTCTGAAGGAATTAGATCAGTGAGTGATAAAGATTGAGGAACTGAATCGTAACCTATGCGAACTGTATCGTAACAACACAGTCCGGACAGCGAGCCAGATCAGTGAACTTTCACGAATGGTATCTGGTCTGGCTATGAGGCTGGACACGGTGCTGAGGACCAGAAATGAACTTGATTGAACTGACTGATTATGATCTGGACAAAATTACTGATCAACAAATGGATTATTAAAAAGGAGTTGTATTTCTGCCCCTATCTCTCGTTGGGAAGCCAGCATGACAGCCTGGTCCTCCTTATCTTCCTTCAGGAACAAAGCCACAGAACTGTTCTCAAAACATCTGTTGTTGTGACTACTCTCTCACCCGTCTGCGTCCTGCCTCTATCTGTTCTTATCTATTCCCTCCCCAATCTCCAACGAAAAAAATCCCTACGTGTGTGTGTTAAATTGCAGTATTATGTTCTTATGTGTAATGTATGTAACGCTTGCTAATCTGCATTCTGTAAATTTCTGGAAAAAAAGTATGGCGGCGCATGCACATGCTGCGGCTAGGAGACTTGCTCCAAGTTTAATTTCGTTACACTGTACTTGTGCATGTGAAATGACAATAAACATCTATCCTATCCTATCCTATCAGGCTTTAATCTTTAATCCCCCCTTTTCTAGCTTATACTATTTCAAGCACTGTCTGAAACTTTGTATTATGAGCACTTCTTGTGTACATCTGTCTCTTCATGAAAAATCACTTTTTGTACTCTTTACTTGTAAGTCGCTTTGGATAAAAGCCTCTGCTAAATTAATAAATGTAAATGTAATAAATGTATTGTCTAATGACAAAAGATGAATTTCACTCTAACTCTCTTAGAGTTGTCACTCAGGGAGATCTGCTGCTTTAACTCTGCTGGTTAAAAAGAGTGTGAAGTTTTTTTGGAGGGACACCCTGAAGTGACCATGCTTTAGGGCAGGGGTGTCAAACTCAATTGCACAGGGGGCCAAAATCCCAAAAAACTTTAGGTCACGGGCCGAACAGGATAAACATTTATTGAAAACACTAAAACTAAACTTTTAAAACTTACCTTTTTTTAAAATTAGATGTGAATAAAAACAGACAGAAATATTATTCTGGAATAAATCAACTTATACCTTAAATAACTTAAAAATATAAAAATATTTAAAAAATACTTAAAAAATTCAAATATATCCTGTCTAAATTATACAAGTTAGAAATAAAGTAAACAAGTAAAGTAAAAGTTAAAAGAACAAACATTCAAATTTCTTTACTCTTATGTCATTTTATATAAAACTTAAAAAGATTTATATATAAAAGATTTTGCTCTCCATAAAAATATATTCTGTCAAATTTATACAAATTCAAAATATGGACATGCTGCATAACAAAACCTGGAAAATCTAAATACAATTTTTACTTTTCAGCAATAACAAATCAAATCATTCAGTTGAATTTGCTCTTATATCATTTGTCTTATAGTGCCGTTGTCATGATGGACTCAAGGACACAGAAGTTAATACACAATACAGGTTTATTGAAGTCAGGACACGAAACAGTGAGCTGGTGAACAGGTGAGCACACAGGGAATAGTGAGAGGCTTTACTTGAATGGTGAGTATGGAGAATCTTGGAGTCTTGGAATCTTGGAAGCAGGTCTATGGCAATCCAGGAGTAGCACAGAGCAGCAAGGAAGTCTGAATAGCGTGAGCTGTGACCAGACACTGAGTGCAGGATGAGGGCTGGTGATATAGGGCTTCTGTGGTTGGGAACAGGTGCAGGTGCTTAGTATTCAGGTGACTGGGAACGAGTGGGCGGAGCGTGGGAGCCTGGTGCAGGGGGCGTGGCTGAGTCCGTGACAGCCGTCTTATTAAATTATTTAATTACTGCCACATTAGCTCCGCAAATGAGACACACGGGTATACCGGCAGTATATCAGTAAACATATACCGTATTTTCCCGCATATAACCCATGGGTTATAGCATATTTTACAAACTATATCTCAATTTTTTTTACACGTAATAATATTTCAATATATTTGTTACGTCCCTAAGGACGTAATGTTTTTGTTTTTTTTGCCTGTATTTTCTTTCTGGCGCTTGTACTATCACTCTGACAGCTGGCGCTGATATGCTCTCTGACCTGTCAATCATGCAAGAAGACGTTCTGCCATGAGGGCGGGCTCTTCTCATCCGATGATCAACACCTGAATTTCGCGTACAAGCACTGTGTACCGAGCCTGAACAGTTATGGATAACTGACAATAACAATCCCGCGGTACTAGCGCGAGCGCGAAGCATCATTAGCCACTTCCTGTTTAATACAGGAAGTGTTCGGCGAGTCAGCTGGAGCGCGGGACATCTCGCGGGCCATTAATAAAATGCTCTCCCTTGAGTTTGACACCTATGCTTTAGGGTGTAACAAACTGTCTAACTTCTATGCGTGTCACCCTGGATTACCACCCTGCCTAGCAGATTACTTGTTTGAGGGTGTTGTTGATTATGATTTAGTGATGTGCTTACAGTACTTAATTAAAAGAAAAATGTGGTCCAGTTATGAGTCACTGAATGAAAGACATGTCAGATCCTTTCCTGGTGAAAGCAGCAACAAGCTACTCTATTCAACCAAGGAACAAAGTGGCTTATGAAGTTCTTGCCTTTTCTTGTGCATGACAGACTAGCAGATGCTGGCAATGCTGTTCGGTAGCTGGTACTACTACTAAGTCAAGTCGTCACCTTTATTTATTTACCGCTTTTTACAATTCAGATTGTTTCAAAGCAGCTTTACAGTGGTCACAGGAAAATAATATATACAAAGTTTGTTTGTCTGAACAGCAGCCTTAAAAGAGCTGACAAATTACTAAAATTGATGAAAATTAAGTGTAAAGTTTCCCCAAATGAGCAAGCCATAGGAACCAAAACTTCAGCAGGTGACGGAATGAATGAATGAAAAACGGAATGGAGAGAAAAACTTGGGTGAAACCAGGCTCAGTCGGGGGACCAGTGCTCCTCTGGGCAACAGCCAAACAGTGCATGATTATTAAATTGACAACAATTCAAGTCCAATATTAAGTCCAATTTGGTCCGGTTGGAGATGGGTTCATGATCGTAACAAGGAAGGGTCTAGTAGAGTCACGGTCTCCGCAGACACTTCAGTGCAGTTCAGTTCACTTCAATGCCATTTTACAGATGCTAGAAACGAGGCTTTCAAATGAAAGATTGGTATCAGAGAGCACACCCAGGTTTCTAACTGACGACGAAGACTTGACAGAGCAGCCATCGAGTGTTAGGCAGTAGTCTAGATCAGAGGTTTTAAAAGTCTGAGACAGTGGGCCTCCCTTTTGACACAACTCACCCAATGCCACCCCCCTCCAAAAGGCGCGATCGTTGACGGGGGGGGGGGGGGGGTTGACGTGATGCGCGATCGTTGACTGGGTGGACGCGATGCGCGATCGTTAACTGGGTGGACGCGATGCACGATCGTTGACGGGGGGCGAGGGTTGAATGATGCGCTTGCAGCCGCGACAGAATGACATCACAGGGAAATGTAAAATTAAGGAGGTTTAATACAAGTTCGGCGAGTTATTATTAGACTATCTTCTTTTTACAACTCTCCGCGCCTCCTCTGGCATGCTCTAGCGCCCCCCAGGGGAGGCGCACTCCACACTTTGAAAACCCCGGGTCTAGATTATTATGTGCAGAACTTTTTGGTCTAATACGAATCTCTGTTTTTTCAGAATTAAACAGTAGATAGTTAGTGAATTTGTACGTTTCATCAGGATGAGAAGAAATATAGAGCTGAGTATCATCAGCGTAACAGTGAAAGCTAATGCCTTGCTTCCTAATAATTGCACCCAAAGGAAGCATGTACAGGGTGAAAAGCAATGGTCCTAGTACTGAACCTTGAGGAACTCCATACTGAACCTGTGATCGATATGACATCTCCTCATTTACTGCTACAAACTTACAATGGTCAGATAAGTATGATTTGAACCAGGCTAATGCAACTCCACTAATGCCAAAATAATTTTCAAGTCTATTCAGAAGGTGGTCTACTGTATCAAATGCAGCACTAAGGTCCAGTAACACTAACAGAGAGATACAACCATGAGAGAAAGGCAACCATGCCTTTTCTAGAATCTTTGACAAAAAAAGGTAGATTTGATATCGGTGTCACAGTTCATGAATGCACCGCTTCCTGCTTGTCACGTGTCATTGTTGTGGTGTGTGTGTGTGTCAGTAGGCGGGGCTCCAAGCCACATGGAGGATCAGTGTCATCAGCTGCCACTCATCACCGGACCAGCTGCAGCTCATTCACTTGTCCTACTTATACTCATTCACTTCTCATCTCCTTTGCCAGTTCGTTGTTTTGATGTCGTGTGCCGTGAGTTCCTGTCTGCATCCCGGTCCCGGTCCCGGTCCCGGTCTTCGTCTTCGTGTTCCTT
Source organism: Rhodeus uyekii (assembly GCA_037043235.1). Lineage (NCBI taxonomy): Eukaryota > Metazoa > Chordata > Actinopteri > Cypriniformes > Acheilognathidae > Rhodeus > Rhodeus uyekii. The sequence continues at coordinate 636,387 of JAWRVZ010000266.1, read as the reverse complement.
TTCCCTGCGCACCGTGGATTGTTCGTTTATGGATTGTGTATTTGTCTCACCTGCACCTTCATCACGTCAAGTCACCTGGCCATCTCAGTCCCTGTGTCATCAGTGTTTTCCATCTCAGTGACTTTTCTTCATTACAATTATTAAATCAGTTACTTGCATTTGCTTCCTGTCTTTTGTGGATCATGACAATCGGCCTGTAATTAACTAATTCTGTAGGATCAAGTTGTGTTTTTTAATAAGTGGTTTAATTACAGACAGCTTAAAGGTTTTTGGTACGTATCATAATGACAAAGATGAATTAGTCATATTAAGAAGAGGATCTATGATTTCTGGAAGCACCTCTTTCAGTAGCTTGGTATTGGGTCTAGCATACATGTTGTTGATTTTGATGATTTCACGAGTTTAGACAATTTTTCCTTCCCAATAGCAATGAAGGAGTGGAATTTTTCTTCAGGGACACTAAAATTTACTGTATTTTGTGATATTGTAGTAGACAGTTGCATGGTTATAATTTTCTCTCAAATATTATGAATTTTGCAAGTAAAGAAGTCCATGAAGTCATTCTGTCATACTGCTGTGCTGCTTTAAATCATCTGGGGTTGAGGCTTTATTTCTTGTTAATTTAGTCACTGTATCAAATAAATACCTAGGGTTGTATTTGTTTTCTTCTAAGAGGGTAGAAAAGTAAGTAGATCTAGCTGATTTGAAGCCCTTTCTGAATGCAATAGAGCTGTCTTTCCATGAAATGTGAAAATCCTCTAGCTTAGTTTTTTTCCAGGTCTGCTCCATTTTTCTGGCTGCTCTCTTGAGGGTGTGCTCGTTGTATCAAGGTGTTGGACTATTTTCTTTATTCTTATTTAAGCACAACGAAGCAACAGTATCTAAAGTGCTGGAAAAGAGAGAGTTAATAGTTTCTGTTGCAACATCAAGTTCTTCTAGGCTATCTGGAATGTTAAGTAGATGAAACTGATCAGGAAGATTATTTATAAAGCTATCTTTTGTTTTAGGAGTGATAGATCTACTATATTTATAACAGGGAGTTAGTTTTTTGACTTTGGCTAAGGGTAATCTACACGCAAATAAGTAATGATCTGAGATGTCATCGCTCTGCTGCAGAATTTGACCCCATGCGACAATATTAGATCTAAAGTATGATTACAAGAATGAGTGGGTCCTGATACATGTTGTGTAACTCCAATAGAGTTTAAAATGTCTCTAAATGCCAATCCCAATGCATCTTTTTCATTATCTACATGGATATTAAAATCACCAACAATTATGACTTTATCTGCAGCCATTACTAATTCTGAGAGAGAATTAGCAAATTCTTTGATAAAGTCTGTATGGTGCCCTGTATAGAATAGCCAGCACAAAAGTTAAACAGGAATTATAACTTGCACTAGATAATATTACATTAAGGACCATCACTTCAAACGAATTATATTTCAAATTAGACCTTTGAGCAGTACTGATCTTGTTACTAAAAATTACAGTAACACCATAGGCGGAGTTTCACTTTTGTGCTTGGGGGGGCACCAGACCACGAGCTCAGTTTTTTTAATATCATATTTATATATCATTAATTTTACATATAAAATACATTTACAATGAACAATGACTTTATACCAGTGCTTCTCAATTATTTTCTGTCACGCCCCCCTAGGAAGAGGTAAACATTTCGTGGCAAAAACTTTCGCCTTATTGTTTCCATGGTAACGCGTCATGCTTATCACCTGACATACCGCAGTCACAAAAAGGGCTGTATAATAGATAATTCAAAATAGTCACCAACTTGTTGGCTCAACTTGTTGAAACCGAAAAGAAATCTTATGTGGTTGAAAACACTGAGTTGTTGTGATAAATGACAAGCTCAGAGCCCGTCTTTTTTTTTTGGCTCAGTGCCAGATATCGCGTGAAAACACGTGTGAATTTAGTGGTTGATCACGTGACACATGAACACCGGCATCGTACACGTCAAAGGATGAGGGGATGATTATCTGAACTTCTGCTCTTGTTCAGTGCAAGAAAACCTACTCCCTGGTAAAAAAAAAAAGCATGTACCCCAGGGTAACGTGCGCCCCACTATTTGAGAACCACTGCTTTATACAAAGAATAGCAAATAGAACAGACTCTTTGTAGTTGCTGTTTTGTTTTGCATCGGCAGTGATAGGGTTAACACGGGGAGTTATGAAGTGCAGCAAAAAGTGTGTTAGACGGGTGCGCTTGTTACAGTATGTTGTTCTTCGTTCCGATTAAAGTTCATAAACAGATCCTCCCTTGACCTGTCATAGAACTACTTCAGACATTACAATATCTTACCTAATGCAGAAGCCGCCTCTTTTTCCGAGATGCGTAGATGTCCACCGTCTTCTTTTCTGATAGATTGACACTTTTAGTTGTGGATTTATTAAAAAAACGACGAATGTCCATTTTGTTTATTCAGCGCGTAAAACAGAACGAGAAGAGCGTCTACTCACGTACCGCGATACTTTGAGATTCGCAAATCGCGGGAGAATGTAATAAAGCTACAGTAATAAAAAATTAAATACAGTAATAAAAAATTAATTAGCCACATCTTACTCATTCTATACACAGAACTAATAAGATAAAACAAATAAAACGAGAAAATATGAATTCTGTAATAACAAAAAAACATATTCAAAGCACAAGGCAGGCATTAATTGGCTCTGGTCTGGGGGGGCAGTGCCCCCCCCAGCCCCCCCCAAACTCCGCCTATGAGTAACACCTCCTCCTTTACCTTTCAGACGAAGCTCATGTTTATAACAGTAATCTTGAGTGGTAGACTCATTTAAAGTAATGTAATCATCTGGTTTTAGCCAGGTTTCTATCAAATACAGCACATCTAGTTTATGATCTGTAATCATATCATTTACGATAAGTGCTTTTGAGGAAAGGGATCATATATTCAGTAACCCAGTAAAGTAAAGCTTTATAATAAGTAAAGCTTTATAATTTATAATCTTATAATCAGCTTTATAATCAGTAAAGCTTTATAATTTATTCCTTTGTGTTATATCCGTTCTTAGTTGTTTGTAAATCAATACAAATTTCACCCTTAAACGGTTTTGAGAGTTTTTTGTGTTTGCTAATTCGGGGAACAGACACAGTCTCTATAGAATATCTAGGAGAAAGAGTCTCTATGTGTTGGAATTTATCTGACCTCTGTGACGTGAGACAGCTAGCAGACGGTCGGTTTAGCAAGTTTGTCTGCTTCCTGACCTGGGCCCCAGTTCGTCAAGGTTCAGCTCTAAGACTATGTGCCAAATTACTAGAGAAGAGCGGCACCATCCCGGGTGAACCATCCATCCATCTCTTTTCAACAGGTCAGGTCTGCCCCAAAAACTTTTCCAATTGTCTATGAACCCTATGTTATAAGGGACTTTTTGTACACAAAGGTCCACCATGATTTAGTAAAGAAAGACAAGTTTCTGCCTCAACATATTTTGTTCAATCAAAAATTAGGCCTAACTCTATCTCTACTCTGTAACTTAACCATACCCATAACTTCTCCCTGAAATCAGAGGTAAATAATAGATCAACAACACTAATATAGAAGCACCTAACTCTGGTTGTAAGCCTAAACTTGACATAAATTGTAAACTTGTTGTCTCCAAAAAATCAGATTGTTTGAATTTTAATGTTGTTCCAGAACCAACAAAGATGTTGGTCCAGAACACTTGGTGAAATCAGTTCATCATAGTCAAGGTTATACATCTAATGCATTACATAGATTTCATAATCATCAAAGCCATATTTTTGTAACTGTGCATACTCTGTACGTTCAGCTCATGCACCTGCATCTTGAATTGATTTAAACAAGGACTGTGAAAAAAACTAAAAATTATACAGAAATTGTTTTTTCTTTTATTTTCAATTGTACTTCAAACAATATCTGTAAAATTAACAATACCTGTTATTTTAAATATTATGCCATTAATTACATTATTTCTATAGTGCTTTTTATGTTTTCTTAAATCACCTACAAATGTATGTAAAACTACAAAACTAATATTGATAATAATTCACAATATCACCACCAGATGGTACAATCGGACAGTTTTCAGTCCAAAAAATAATAATAATAGTAATAAAAAATTAAATGACTGACAAACAAAAACTACAATTTTTGTGAATATCCAATTTTAAACAGAGTAAAGACTTTTACAGAATTTTTCATTAAACGTTTTACATACAAACAATTTTATTTTAAAATAAGGTAATCAGGTAATCCCTGAATTATTACGATCAAACACCATCACTGTAAAAAAAAAAAAAGTAAAATTACTGGCAGCAACAGAACATAAAACACAAAAAATATATCTCAATTTCCCACCATCTTCATCAGCCTTTAATTCTTTAATATGGGTAGATATGGGCCTTTTCAAATCTGGATATTGAGTCTTTAGCCAACAAGTATAAATCCCATAATGTTTATACATTAGGTCAGTAGGCGGAGAGTAGGTGGTCTTTTAGTGGCTTTTTGAATGCATTCTACCACGTGAACATATACACTATGAAAGTCATTTGATATTTTGTATGATTTATTTTTTATAGTGTGGTTTTTCAACAAGGTAGCACAGGTCATTGTTTTGCATTCGAAAAAGGAACCGAACTGATGAAACAACAACAATAAACTCCTGGAGACACAATAGATGCCAATGTTGATGAACGCTAGTTTAAAATAAGTACAACGACATTTTATCACTTTTAACTTCTAAAGAGAAACAGACAGTAGAAAAATATATAATTGTTGACTGCCTGTTTGTGAGCGCATGCTATCAAATGGATTATACTTTAAAAGGCTATGAGTTCGGCTGTACAGATATGCTAAGCATTTGCATTAAATCTGATGCATACTTTGGCCGTTGCAACAATTTTTTTTGTAAAGCTGTGTTAACAGTGTGCGTTATGTAAATGGAAAAAAAAACTTTAATTAATAAGCCAAGTAACACCTAGGATCAGTGAGAGAGTGTTCAGCAATTACACAACCCAGAGTTGGAAGCAGCTTCCAGTGTTACCAGATGAGCCCCAACAATATCCACGTTAAATTCCAGGCTGACAACATGCATATACCTGTGCCTTCTCTCACTACATTTTACATTTATATTTATGTTTTAATTGTACATTTATGTATTAAACATTATTTATCCAGAGCAACTTACATTGCATTCAAGGAATACATTTACATTTGAATCAGTTCTTGCTTTCCGTGGGAATCAAACCCATGACCTTTGCGTTGTAAACACCAATGCTCTATTGGTTGTAGTACTAATGTAGTTAAACTTTCCCTATTTCATTCAGTTTATGCTGTTTTGTCTACAGCCTCTTCCTTTATATTGTGACTATTCACAGCAAGAAAGAAGTTTAATATTCTGATTATGAGATATCAATAACTGGAATGGAGCGATGTCTCAATTAGAGAGTGTTTACCGCAACCATTCAATATTTTAAACTATAGCAAAAGAGGAGGTGAGGTGTGGTTGCAAAAGTTCATATGTACATGAAAATAAAAAAGCATCAAGGCAACATATACAGAGATGAAGGATGCAGATAGTCATGAAGGTGGACAATCAGAAATGCCCTACCTTCAGCTGCGAGGAGAACATAGAAATAATTTCACAGAGACACATATTTTCTGGTGCCATTTTAAATTGCTGGGCCATTTAAATCTCTTCCCACACAAAGAACACAAATAGGGTCTCACATCTGCATGAGTTTTCAGGTGTATCTGTAAGTGTGATGGCAAAATAAACTTTTTATTACATTGCTCACAATGAAATCGCCTTCCTCCAGAGTGAATAAGTAGGTGATTTTTGAAATTGCTTCTTTTTCCAAAGGTCTTACCACACTCGGAACACTGCAGTTTCTTTCCGGAATGAGTTTGCAAATGACGTTTCAGGTCTTTTTGATATGTGAAACTATTTTCACACTCAAGACATGTGAAAGGTTTCTCTCCAGTGTGAACTCTAATATGAGTCTTAAGATTTCCTTTAAGTGTGAAACTTTTTCCACACTGAGGGCAGGTGAAGGGCTTCTCTCCTGTGTGAACTCTTATGTGAACTTCAAGATTTGCTTTGTTAGTGCAACTCTTTCCACAGTGATGGCACATAAAAGGCTTCTCTCCAGTGTGAGATATTACATGATTCTTAAGGTGATTCCGATCTGTAAAACTCACTCCACACTGCTGACATGTTAAAGAGTTCTCTCTTGAGTGAATTCTCATGTGGTAATTAAGGTTTCCTTTACGTGTGAAACTCTTTCCACACTGACCACATGTGAACGGCCTCTCTCCAGTGTGACTTCTCACATGGTCTTTAAGTGTTGCTGTATATGTGAAACTTTTTCCACATTGAGGGCATGTATAAGGCTTCTCTCCAGTGTGAAGTCTCAAGTGAGTCTTTAGGCTTACTTTATAACTGAAACACTTTTCACAGGAAGGGCATTTGAAAGGTTTCTCTCTGCTGTGAATTCTCATATGAGCCGTAAGATTTTTATTGAATTTGAAACCTCTTCCACACTGCTGGCATTTGAAAGCCTTCTCTCCAGAGTGAATTATCACATGCCTGTTAAGGCATTTCATGTCTGGGAAACTCTTTCCACACTGATGACATATATAACAGTCTTCTCTTGAATGAATTTTCATGTGAGAATTTAGGGTTACTTTACGTGTGAAACATTTTCCACACTGAACACATATGAACGGCTTCTCTCCAGTGTGAATTCTCATGTGAGTCTTAAGATTTCCTTTTAGTGAGAAGCTCTTTCCACAAACTTTGCAGGGGAAAGGGCTCTGTCCGGTATGACTTCCCATGTGGGAATCAAGTGATGCCTTATATGTAAAATTCATTCCGCATTGATGGCATGTGTAAGGCTTCTCTCCTGTGTGAAGTCTCATGTGAGTTTTGAGGCTCACTTTATGACTGAAACTTTTTCCACAGTGATGACATATTAAAACATTCTCTTTTGAGTGAATCCTCATGTGGTAATTAAGGGTTACTTTACGTGTAAAACTCTTTCCACACTGATCACATGTGAAAGGTTTCACACCATTGTGAATGTTCATGTGATACCTAAGATTTGGTTCTGCTGTGAAGCTCTTTCCACACTGTTGGCAGGTGTAAGGCTTCTCTCCAGTGTGAATTCTCAAGTGGCTTTTAAGGTTTCCTTTTTGAGTGAAACGTTTTCCACACTGTTGGCAGCTGAAAGGCTTCTCACCAGTGTGAATTCTCATGTGGACTTCAAGGTTTTGTTTTTGATTGAAACTCTTTCCACATTGACAGCATGTAAAACAAATGTTAGAATCAGTCTTCTGAGGTCTTTTTTGTGAGGAAGTCTTTTCAGCCTTTGTGGATTTTTCTCCAGTCTTGAAATGATGATGTTTCTCATATTGAATCAGTTCTTGACTTTCTTCTTTTAGTACCATCTGGTCTAAAGCAAAAAGACAAATAAAAGTTAACTCCAGTTTAATGTTACAAAGCAATAAACATCAAAAGCTTTAAAGCATGAAAACCTATAGAAAAAGCTAATGAAAGTGGTGTCTCTTGTAATCTCAGATCCTCATCAACTGTCACAACAAATTTCCAGAAGACCCCCTGTCTTCCATGTCAGGGACTTGATATTGGCTTGTTTCAAAGGTTAAAAATTGACTTTGGTCAGTGGCTGTTAGACAATTGTAAGATCCCCTGAAGTTGACATCAGAATTTTCTTTGGGAACAATCAGTATGCATTCTTAAGAAATTGACATACCAAAGAAGTGGCACACCCATCTGAAGTATTTCAATCTGTCCAAAATCGAATACTTCCCTTGCCTCAGACATTTTTTAAAACAATTACAATTACATTACAAATACAACCAACTCTAATACCTCTGAGGAGCATTAAACTATCAGTGTAAATACATCTAAATAGCACTTCAGATGCAGTAAGTGTTAAGATTGATTTTATTTACACTAATTTCACTTGATTTGTAATAATAGCCAATTAATTCTCAATATTAAAGTACTTAGAGGAAAATATGGTTTGATTTAATTTTTCATCTTCCATATGCATTTATGAACATTTGGTTAATTTTGCAGATTTGAATTATGAATTAAAATAATACTACATGGTATTGTGATATTTCAGCTGGTATAGTATTGTAAGATATGCTTATGGTATCTTGACAACCCAACATACCCTTGAACTTTACATTTTGACTGTATTTTCCATATCTTGTTCTGTCCATTTTTAACTCTGTCTTGGATCGCGGTGTACGAATATTTGCTACCAGTCTACCACTTGCCTGGACTACATCTATTGCTGTCTGCAAACTGCCCTGGTCCTCTGCCTATTATGACCACGTTTACTGCTCTGCCACTGATATTGTTGTTTTCCCCAGAACTTCAACCCACACTTGTTTGCACTCTGAACCTGCTGTATTGTAATAAACTGCACACTATCTGACTCAGCCTGAGTCCTTGTTACAGTATCTCCTGTGCACAGCCCTCTTCAGGTCCCCTCACAGACTTTCTATAGCATTCAGCTCTGGGCTCTGGCTGGGCTATTCCAAAACAGCAATTCTGGTGAAAGTTCTATTAATTTTTCAGCGTCCTAGCAGATGCCAGAAGGCTCTGTACTAAAATCAACTAGTACTTGGAGCTAGAGATGGTTCCCTCCACTGGAATGAAAAATTACAGTTTTTGCTCAAAACTAACCAAAATTAAAAATAATTAATTTAAAATTCATGTAGAGGAGAGACTTGAGTGATGTACAGTCCCTGACAAAAGTCTTGTCGCTTATCTATTCTGTAGAAACACCTGCTATTAACCTGACTTTTGATTAATCAATTGGTTTTGGAAGTAGCTCATATGAAAAGCTAAAACCCTCCCAAATTATGTTTAATGAACTGAAATAAATTAGTTTCACTGAAAAAAGATTTATCATTTAATCAAGACAGAAAGGTCAAATTTTGGCAAGACAAAGGTTTTGTCGCCTATACAAACAACATTGAACAAATTTACTGCAAATACAAAAATATGTCAGCAAATTAAGTAGTGGTGCTGTGAGATACAAGGAAGTCATCAGGAATAGCAAAGAAAGCAGTCTTGTATGCCTCCCAGAGTTCATTAATATTCTTTGGTTTCATCTTCCATGCTTCCTCTTTCATCCTACCCCACATATGCTCAATGATGTTCATGTCTGGTGACTGGGCTGGCCAATCGTGGAGCATCTTGATCTTCTTCACCTTGAGGAACTTTGACGTGGAGATGGAAGTATGCGATGGAGCACCATCATACTGCAGAATTTGACCTCTTTTATGGTTGGGAATATAAGAGGTAGCTAAGATCTTACATTGCATTCAAGGTACACATTCACATTATAATCAGTTCTTGCTTTCCCTAGGAAACGAACCCATGACCTTGGCATTGCAAGCACCATGCTCTACTGTTTGAGCCACAGGAAAGCTGTATGATATTCTTCAGAAATATAATTAATTTCTGAGGAGGGAAACATTTTAATAAGTTTCAAATGACTTAGTTCAGTTTTGAGAATGAAACCAACCTGTTTGTTCCTCAGTTTCTTCATGTTTGACTCTGAATGTTTCTTCAATCTTCATGTCTTCACTCTCCTCTTTAATAGATGCCATCTTTATAATAGTGAGTCACGTGGATCTCAGTTGCTTCACCAGGAGTTTTTTCTGTGTTTGGACACCCTGTCATGTTTAAGATGAACAAAATTAACAGAAAGAAAAATAAATCCAAACTGACTATATTGGTGCGTCTCAAGAAGCTCTTAGTTCAGTAATCAGAGCACTGGCAAGGGAGTCAAGAGTGATAGATGATTATCCGGTCTGGTTGTAAAAGCCCTCCAAAAACTAGCACAAATTAATAAAAGATGAAAAATTATACAGACACTTCATAATTATTTAAATTGGTATTTAATGATATGCAGATACATATGACACATTTTCATAAAAAAAACATTTGCAATTTCGTTGTAATCACACATTGTAAAAGTTGCATTTAAACCATTTTCAACAGGTATCATCGATGTGTTGCGTGATTTATTTTGCCAATTAAATGAAGAAGAAAAAAACCTCTGTAATGGTTTAACTGGTATCCATCGTTGTAACTTCAAATGCAGATGAAAACAATTGGTCAAATATTCACCAATTCCAAAAAAACCTGAAGAAATATATCTTACAATTCAGCTGATAAATCTTTCAAAAGTTGCCAACGATTCCTCCTTAACAACACAATCTGTTGTTTCTATATAATCGGACATTGGTTCCATTTGTTCAAGCAGTTTTATCTTTGTGTCTGAAACAGCACACCTCAGGCAAACTAGAAGTTCCTTTATTATGACAAATTGTTTGCTAACAATGTTCTTTGTACTTTTGAACTTTCTCAACCTTTTCTGTTAGGAGAAAAGTCTCAGATACAGGCAACTTTAATTCAATCAAGAGATATGCTGATGAATATTAAAAACTACCACCATCTCTTGCTTTTGCATCAAACTCTTAACTATTCCAACAGTCTTTTCCATAGGACCATTAGATGGTGGGAAATATGAACTATGTGTAGTGTCTAAAATCTTCGCCTTCTGAAAAGTAGCTGTACTTATTACAAACACTTTTAGGTAATAATAATCAGTAACTAAGTTGTGGTCGTTTTTACCACTACTTTTATCATCTCATTTCATACTATTTTGGAATCAGTGTTATTTACACAACTTTATCCCACACAGATTATTTAGATTTGCAGATCCATAAACATTTGCAACACAACTTTGCATTAACATCCAATCAACCAGTCATTTTTACCAGTTTTCACCTGTGTTAGAATTTGATCTGGTTTTGTCTCTTTGTAGATCATTTTCAACTTGGTTTCAGCAACAGTAAAGCTTCTACAACTATGTCCACATATGTCTTCTGTCAACTTTTCACAAGAGGATGCAGTTTGATCAACTGCTCTGGACAAGGTACCCGCCGTACAAATAATTTTCCTGGTGTATAAAACACAGTTAGTGTATACAATTGCAGTTAAGGAAGCTCATAATTAACTGGTTAACTGTTAAAAAAAAGCATGATTTCTGATCGCATAATAATCAGTTAAATGATCAGATATTTTGAAAACATTTGCTTCGTAGTTAAAAAAAAAAATGCTACACATACAATTTTGTTTTTGAGAGAAAAAATGTTACTGATAAACTGCATACGTCGCATATTATTATAATACTGTATAATGTTATATATATCATATACACTCAGAAATAATGTATAATTCTACCATTAAATAAACATGTTTACAAACATTATCTTAGACAAGGTTTGAAACTAGTCTCAGACTAAATACATTTTTTTAACTGAAAGTGACTTGCACTAACATACCTTTAAACATGTCACAATCATTGTTTTGTCTCAAGATTCACATCAGTAATGTTTTTTTTTCTAGGGCACGTTTATATATCCTAATTGAACTAAGGCCTAATTATTCTAAACCCTATCTGTGAAGCCAGGTCTAAAAACATTACAAATATATCTATAGGCCATTTTAGTTTCACTCACTCAACAACAAATCCTTTTTAGTTTAGTTGTATTCAGAACAAAGCAAGAATGAAAAAAGTAAAAGTAGCTAAATAAACATCAAACCAAAACTAATTTATTTAAAAAACGTAACTTAATTTTGTATTAATGTCGCCGAAATCTAATATAGAGCATAAAAAAAAAGACAAATTTGTCATTTCACATGGTTATTTCGTGACTAATTTGCATACCTAGTTCAATGCGCATGCGCTGAGTTCGCCCACTCACGGTCCACTCCCTGTCATTGATCTTGTATGAGGGATAACACGCTGTAGCATCCCGCACGTTTTTTGTGATTTTGTGAGCAATCTTTGTATTTGCATTGTTGGAGAATATAATTAAAGGTTTGCATCAAGAATCGAAGGTGGTTTTAATTGTGGTGGTTTTACATATGCCTTTTGTTGTTAGAAAACACAGTAGGTGGTAGGTGTATGTAATTTTTCTTTTTGATGAATGCCGATCGCTTCATCAAACAAATCGCGGCAACACTGTTGTGTAAAAAGACACCAAAAATTCGAGCATGTGCATTCTCATTTAATAACTCACATCATGTACATCAATACATTTTCATTTTTCTTTCTTTGAGGGTTGTTGTCTTTGGCGCTCTGACAGTTGGCGCTTCACTTCTACTTTCACTCTGATAGGCTGTCTGACCAGTCAATCATGCAAGAAGATGTGATTGGCAGTGCTGCCATGAGAGCGGGCTCTTCTCGTGTTGGATGAGATGCTTCTTAAAGGGAGAGAAGCGCACGCTCCCAGCACAGCGGGAGAAACTGCTTTTCTGTTCTGATTCTGACTTGTGTTTGTTTTCTTATTGTGTGAATTTCGCGCACAAGCACTGTGTACTGAGCCTGAACAGTTATGGATAATTGACGTCATGCGAGCAACATCTGAAATTCGAAATGTGATCTTACACAAAAAAAGTTCAATCTATGGGTGCAGGTTATGGCAACGATTTTTTACACAAAATCAAAAACCCGCTGGCTGAGTGTGCGGATTATCTGCATCTGCAGGTTATATGTGGGAAAATATATGCTAATATATGTAATATGGTTATCTCGCTAAATCGTTATCTCAATGCTTTTTTTTGCAACCCATGAGGCCGTTGACATAACCGAACTCCACTGTAATTTATTCACAAAATGTTCCCTCTCTTTAACTCTCGCAAACTATCTCCTTCAAATTTGAAGTTGTTATATACCTCCAACACTTCTCTCCAACCATATGAAGAAATAAGACTTTAATTTTCTCTGATTTACGATCACAATCAATTGCTCATAAGAAATCTGTGTTTAAATCATCTCCAACTCTCAGCTAAATTACCAGATACAGTAGTTGAAACTTTGGCAATGGCTGCCAAAGTTGATCCTTCAAGTTTCTATGTTCTTTTATGGTTTATGTGTAAAATGAAGCCTGTGGTAAACATAACTTGACTATACTTCAACGTGTTTTTCTACAACCTAAATTACACACACACACCAATAGCAAAAATACTAATTTTGAAGCGTACGTTTTTAATATGTAACTATATAAGACAGTTTGGGTTGTCAGTGTGTGTGGTGTATGTCACAACTTCCGTCCTGTAGCTGCTGGTCTGATACTGCTGCAGTTCTAGAGGTGTTCGATTCCAACTCCTGACTACCACCATAAAAGTCGATGGAATCAACTCCATTTAACATACCAGTAAATCAAAAAAGTATTCAATATAATAATAAAATATTGCCGTGTTTATTACACACTGAAAAGGCTATTCTTTTATTTCTAACATGAAGCCTTTATTAAAACAACACACTTTTAACAGGACTGGCCAAATTAGTCAATTAGTTTAAAGATAACGTTACCATGAGCGCTTTGTCATTCATCAAAAGATGATTGGACAGGTGAGTTAAAGACACTAAATATAATACATAGTCTAAATACAGTAAAGTACATGTGTTTATTCTTGTTAAATTGTGATGTAATTATCAAATTAGGATACCATTGCAAACCAAATTAATATGAACCACAAAGATGGCACGGATATACGTATATACTATATTACAGTTATTCTACGCTACATTTAGGATAAAACTGTTTTTCTGTGACAGCGTCAGCGATTTTAGACACAGCACAGAGAGTCGATTCCCATGCAGGAGTCGATTCCGACATTAGAGCTATTGAGAGTCGAGGAACCGACTATTTGGAATCGACTCACTAGGTTCTGCAGTTGCTGGTTGAGATTCCTACCCTTACACTAAATTAAATCACAATTTATTAATGATTACTCTTATAGCAGAAATCAGAAACTTCTCAAATAATAACAACATCATATAGCGAGAAAGTAATTTTAAAAAACATATCGCGCGTTTTTTCCCAGAAATGAATATGCGGCCGATCGTTCACATCAGCAATAGAAGTTACTAAACACGGACAGCAATTAAACGCGAACAACGATTCTCCCATCTCCAATTGCCAGTGCCCGAATCCGTGTGTTAAGTGAACTAATTCCTGATATATAGAGAGAGAAAAGAGGCGCACCTTTTGTGTTATTCGTGTGTGGATGTGCTATACTCATAAAAACACGGTTCATAACCGTTAGATAAAGTATTAGCATCTTATATTCCATGGTAAATATTTCTAAAGATTTGTATCTATTTAAACATCTTAAATGCGTAATATTTGTAAATATTTGCATCGATTTGAACAGCTTAAATGGTTTAAAACCACAAACCTTTCTTCAGCCAAATCACAACAGATGCAGGAGCGCGACGCAGCCTTATGACGTAACCACTGCTGAATAACGATACAATTCTCTTTATACATCAATAAAATCACAACTATGCACAGAAATGAACATAGAGATGCCGAATAAATTCAGAGTTTATTTCGTGGTGAAATGCATATTCAAACAAATGTTGTTAAATGATGTGCTGAATAGGTACATTAAAGGCAAAACTGTGATGTTTGGATGCAGAAATCATTCATACACAGCTCAGGAACCATTCCTCAAAACAAACCCGTGTGTTCAATTTAGTTTGATTTATTGATGTACAAAAAAGAAAAGGTTCCTCTCACTGTTAAAGTTACAGTTACAGCCATAGACCTTTGCAATAATCTTTTCTTCTCTACTGAGATTTCCAATGAAACTGTTTGTTGAGTTGTTCGATTTCGATTTTGGAGGAGCTGAAAATGGAAACATGGATTCTGGCACTTTTTGCTTCCCATAAAAATGCTTGTGTGGTGTTTGCCTACTTTATCACAGCTGAAGTTATACGCTTTATCCTCCTCCTTCCATTCAGTTCAATTCAATTCAAAAAGTTTTTACTGGCATGACAATATATACATTTATTGCCAAAGCATTAAAACAACATAGAAAATTATTTAGAATATTAATATTTAGTAAAGCCTATGTATAGAAAATAACAAAGCCAAATAAAGAGGACAATGTTACATGGCTACATGTAGCACAATAATAAATCAAATAAAGAATAATAAATAAACATAAAAATCATGTAATTATCTGAACATTATAAACATGACTGTCAGTCTAGAGGAGTATTGGTTTTGGGACTTTTGGTTCTAATTGTCCCTCAGAAGATGACAAAACGCTACAAATCTTGCAACTTTCTTTGAACATTTGGCTTTTTCATCAAGGATGAAACAATAGTTTCTGGGCATTCTGTGAAGAAGTGCAGCTTAGAGTCCGTCACTCCCAGGCTGCTGTGTGAGCAGAGTGTGTCCTCGTGGTAAGGTTAAATATGTCTGCGCTGGTGGGGCTCTATGGCCAGATTGTGCTCACTGAGTATATACATCATCAGAGCTTCACATCAGTCATTGTGCTCAGGTAGTTTGCAACAGTGTACTTGATTTAGTGCCAAATATCATTCCAGTTTGTGGGGTTTTTTTATGCTGTTTGTCCAATGGGCGATGTACTTATCTTTTTCTGTGTTTATGATTTGTGTGGGCAGAATGCGTGTGATGTCCTAAGGTTAACTGATCTCTGCAGGTGTGAGGTCAATCAGTCTCCACACCAGCTGTCAGAGGGGACACTTTGTTAGGTTCAGCTCTTGTTGTTTTAGAGTTTTCTGTGGGATCAGTTGTTTTAAGGTGTTGACAGAATTTGATGGCACTTTTTTGGGATGTTTAGAAGGAGAGGGTATTGGCCTAATTCTCCCCTGCATCTGTTGTGTTGCATTTTTCCTTTAGACTATGAGTATTATTTTACAGACTTCTAAATGTAGTTTCAGTCTAATGTTTTTCCCAATTTAAGATATCACATTTTTATAGGATGACTCCACACTTCACTGCCATATAAAAATTTGATCGGTTATTGATTTTAGCAGTTTGAGCCAGATTTGGATTTGGATGTCAATTCAACATCCTAGAAGGCCCTTTGAGCTTTTTCTTTAATTCCTTAAAGGCCCTTCTGAGTTAATTCACAGCCAAAGAAAAGTTACCTGTTGAAGTTATTTTTAGGCCCAGGTAAGGGTATGTTTTTGTAGTTTCTGTATGATAGTGTGAATGTGTGTGCAGGTCCCTGAGATTCAGACTGTCCTGAAGTCCCTCTTTAGTGGGAGACCCAGGAGAACCAGATCTGTGCAGATAAAACACTTGATTTTTGAGTCATGTAGAGCAGTGGTCCCCAACCCCCGGTCCCGGACGAAATGGTACCGGGCCGCGAAACGATTTCGCGAACCGGTCCGCAGATCAAATGGTACCGGGCCGCGGATCGAATTCGCGGACCAGTCCGTGAGCGGCTGCAAGCGGAGGTGTGTTTAAACAATGTGTTTGACACTACAGGCTTTCTTGGGCTCAAGGACTTGCAATTTGACTTCCAATTCTTTCATTGCTATGTGGAAATAGAGTTTAATAACGTAGTTTATTAAGTTGGCTGAGAAGCAGCCAACTTACTGTTGTTCGACTTAAACTTATTATTATTATTATTTTTATGACACTAAAACTTCTGACTGTAACTCGTCCTACAGCTTTAGTGCTACAGACCCCAAAATCAGAACAGGCCGCAGGAAGACTCGCGTTGCTATATCTTTTCTAAGGGATCGGGGGTACGATGTTCGCCCCAGGGGAGAAAAAGCAGCCGAAAAATCCCATTGACTTAACATTGCAACAAACTTTGACGATTAATTACTCGGAGCGAGGATATTGTAGAAACATGTGAATCGCCACATTTGAAGAGGGTGACAGCCTCTGTAAAATCATACCACACAATGGGGTGAAAGTTGTTCCACTGGGGTGCTAGAGCTGCCCAAATTTGCCCCATAGAAATGAATGGGGAAGGCCGTCCCAAGAAACACTACTTATGGTAAATTGCATTGGGATTTTGAATTGAACATAGCTCTGCAGCAGAGCGTCACAGAGACAAGGGGGAGGGCTCATTTTACTCAGGCGACCAATGAGTGTCTCAGGATCACAGTGAACTTATTAAGCCACGCCCTAGCAACCATTTAGAGCACCTTAGCAACCCATCCCATAGACTTCCATTCAAATAGATCGACTTCTATCTCTGGATAGAAAAGTCATAGAAAATTGAGGGCGGGCTCGTAAGACTCTGGACAGCAAACTGCCAATCATCAACGTCTTCAACACTTCCTAGCCACGCCCTAGCAACCATTATCGAGCACCTTAGCAACCAAATGCAAAGCGAGATATCTTCAGTTCTGAATGTCGTAGAGGCATAGTGGTTAGTTTATATCGTTCATACTCACAAGGAGCCTTTGGAGTAACATCACTGTAGCTGTGAAGCCACTCCTTAGCAACCAAACAGAGAACCCTAGCAACCATTTAGCCAGACCTATATCTCTGCTTCTGGGTGTCGTAGAGACATGGGGGTTGGGTCTATTGACTCATGCTAGCAAACAGGACGTCCAACATGCTACATATGCTAGCAGTGAATAGCTATAGGCTAATAGTGGTTAGCTAAGTGTTAAATTGTGCTAGGAATGCCATAGTAACTACCCAGAAGACCTCACAACTACCTAGTAACATCATAGTAACCCCCCTGGATACCCTAGCAACTGCATAGCAACCACCCAAAATACCCTAGCAACTGCCTAGTAACCACCCCAGTTACCCTAGCAACCACCTAGCAACACCCTAGCAACCACTCTGGTTACCCTAGCAACACCCTAGCAACCACTCTGGTTACCCTAGCAACCCCCTAACAACACCCTAGCAACTACCCTGGATACCCTAGCAACTGCCTAGCAACCACCCCGGTTACCCTAGCAACCACCTAGCAACACCCTAGCAACCACCCCAGATACCCTAGCAACACCCTAGCAACCACCCAGGATACCCTAGCAACCACCTAGCAACACCATAACAACCACTCTGGTTACCCAAGCAAGCACCTAGCAATACCCTAGCAGCCACCCAGGATACCCTAGCAACTGCTCAGCAACACCCTAGCAACCACTCTTGTTACCATAGCAACCACCCATGACACCCTAGCAACCACCCCGGTTACCCTAGCAACCGCCTAGGAACACCCTAGCAACCAATCTGGCTACCTTAGCAACCACATAGCAACACCCTAGCAACTACCCCGGATACCCCAGAAACTGCCTAGCAACACCCTAGCAACCACCTAGAACACTTTAGCAACCTGTTAATTTCTGGTTTCGTAACGTATTTTGTAGTTAATGTTAAATTGTGCTACCAACATGCGAAATTAACGTTTCCGGTGCGACCTTCTCAGCCAACTTCTAAAGTTTGTCTCGACGAACTTTATCCTCTCTAGTTAATTATTGTCATGGTACAGTGTGGTATAGTGTGATGATATTCAGACAGATTATATAGACACAACTATACCATAAATGTAACATCTGTTATTACACTGACACTACATTTACACTTAATATTCTTCAATTTTATTGATTCGCCTGCTGTTTTATAGCTGTTGTTCAGCCAAAACAAACTTTGTTTTTATTGTTTTCCAGTGACCACTGTAAAGCTGCTTTGAAACAATCTGTATTGTAAAAAGCGCCATATAAATAAAGGTGACTTGACTACATTGACGATACTGACGCTGTCACGAAACGTTCAGGGAGGACTCAAGTGCAGGGGAAAATATGGGATTTATTAGAATAACAAAAGAACACAAAATGCAAACAAAAACCCACAATGGGGAAAACATAACATAAACATGATCATAAATACTAAACATAAAACAAACCGGATGGAACGGGGAAAAGCTGACACAGGACCAGACATGAAATGACAACGACACCACACAGGACAGCAAACACACTGGGATTAAATAGGGCACATGAGGGAAGGTAGTGATGAGACACAGCTGGGAATGATTACGGGAAACAAGGAGGTGGGGCAGACACTAACGAGACACAAACACACGGAAGAGAGAGCAGTGCCACGGTTCTGTCCACTAGAGCACTAATAACACTGGAAACAGAGACAGAACCGTGACACTACCCCCCCTCTAAGGAACGCCACCTGGCGTTCCAACATGAAACAAGACAACTGAAATAGACCACAAAACAAACAAATCAACAAAGACAGGGGAACAAATACTACATGAAACAGGGGAGGGAGGGAGAGCAAGTCAAGCAAAAAACAAGAAACAACAACAAAAGTCCTTGATAAGAAAAAAAAATAAAGTCCAGGGGGGAACAAGCCAAGCGGGCTCAGTCCATACTGGCGGGTCTGGTTGCACCGGAGGGGTGAGCCAGGCAGGCTCAGGCAAAGCCGGCGGGTCAGGCGGCGCCGGAGGGGTGAGCCAGGCGGGCTCAGGCAAAGCCGGCGGGTCAGGCGGCGCCGGAGGGGTGAGCCAGGCGGGCTCAGGCAAAGCCGGCGGGTCAGGCGGCGCCGGAGGGGTGAGCCAGGCGGGCTCAGGCAAAGCCGGCGGGTCAGGCGGCGCCGGAGGGGTGAGCCGTGTGGGCGGCGCCGACAGTTCAGGCCACAGGAGTTCAGGGTCCAGCCACAAGAGTTTAAGGTCGCCCAGGGGTGCAAGCAGGGCGAGCAGTATCGGGGGCGCCGGCAAGGCGAGCAGTCTCGGGGGCGCCGGCAGGGCGAGACGCGCACGGGGGGCCGGCAAGGCGAGCAGTCTCAGGGGCGCCGGCAGGGCGAGGCGCGCACGGGGCGCCGGCAGGGCGAGGCGCGCACGGGGCGCCGGCAGGGCGAGGCGCGCACGGGGCGCCGGCAGGGCGAGCAGTCTTGGGGGCGCCGGCAGGGCGAGCAGTCTTGGGGGCGCCGGCAGGGCGAGCAGTCTTGGGGGCGCCGGCAGGGCGAGCAGCACTGGCAGGGCCTCTGGAACTGACGGACCGGAGGAGGTCTTTCTCCTCCTCCTCCGCTTCCGAAGGCAACGAGCTGGCTCTGGGAAGGCGGCCTCCGGGCCGGCAGCGGGCTCTGGGAAGGCGGCCTCCGGGCCGGCAGCGGGCTCTGGGAAGGCGGCCTCCGGGCCGGCAGCGGGCTCTGGGCATGCCCTGTTCCTCCGCCGCCTCCTTTTCTGTTTCCTAGGAGGACTGGGATTCCCACTGACTACAGGGAAGTAGGAAAGGTAGTCAGTGGTTTGGGAGTTCGTTTGGGGTGCCCGTACTGGCTCCCCCAGATGGCAAATGTGATCAATGAACTCCCAAAAGCTCAGGCTTTCTAGCCTTTCCATCTCCCAGTAGACGATGGGTTTATCTAAGCAGAGGTTGAACACCTCTTTAAGATCCTCCTCCACATAGTCAAAATGGTCCACCTCGATTAAGAACTTGCAGGCGAACCCTCTCACCTCCGCCCCCAGCTGGCGGAAGTAGACTGAGTTTACCAGCTGAAACATCTGCTGGCGAACTGATGGTCCTGAAGGTGTAGTTGGAACAAAAAAAAGCCCCATGACTGCAAAGTTCTCTCCCTAGAGAAAACTCGCAAAAAATGGAAAAAGAAAAAATCCACAAAATAATTCCTTCCCCGCTGGGTCCTTAACTGGTGGTGTCGTTCTGTCACGAAACGTTCAGGGAGGACTCAAGTGCAGGGGAAAATATGGGATTTATTAGAATAACAAAAGAACACAAAATGCAAACAAAAACCCACAATGGGGAAAACATAACATAAACATGATCATAAATACTAAACATAAAACAAACCGGATGGAACGGGGAAAAGCTGACACAGGACCAGACATGAAATGACAACGACACCACACAGGACAGCAAACACACTGGGATTAAATAGGGCACATGAGGGAAGGTAGTGATGAGACACAGCTGGGAATGATTACGGGAAACAAGGAGGTGGGGCAGACACTAACGAGACACAAACACACGGAAGAGAGAGCAGTGCCACGGTTCTGTCCACTAGAGCACTAATAACACTGGAAACAGAGACAGAACCGTGACAGACGCAGTATAGCTGTATCTGTGTAATGTGAATATCATCTTTTTCTCCTAAGTTTGTCATTAAAAGATTATACCCTTATTTTTTTATTCCCTTCATGCTTCTTAACCACAATCCGACAGAAGAACGGATCTTCATAAGCACGGCGCAAGGACAGCTCTGGTAGATAGGAGAAAGTGGACAGAGGATCATCTCCTTCTCTCCCTCTTCCAGAATGAATGTTCATTGAAGTTTCATTAAGGAAAGCAAGACAGCTACTGGTGAGCTGTGTTGGATTGTAGCTTTCTCAGCCAACTTACTGTTGTTCGACTTAAACTTATTATTATTATTATTTTTATGACACTAAAATTTCTGACTGTAACTCGTCCTACAGCTTTAGTGCTACAGACCCCAAAATCAGAACAGGCCGCAGGAAGACTCGCGTTGCTATATCTTTTCTAAGGGATCGGGGGTACGATGTTCGCCCCAGGGGAGAAAAAGCAGCCGAAAAATCCCATTGACTTAACATTGCAACAAACTTTGACGATTAATAACTCGGAGCGAGGATATTGTAGAAACATGTGAATCGCCACATTTGAAGAGGGTGACAGCCTCTGTAAAATCATACCACACAATGGGGTGAAAGTTGTTCCACTGGGGTGCTAGAGCTGCCCAAATTTGCCCCATAGAAATGAATGGGGAAGGCCGTCCCAAGAAACACTACTTATGGTAAATTGCATTGGGATTTTGAATTGAACATAGCTCTGCAGCAGAGCGTCACAGAGACAAGGGGGAGGGCTCATTTTACTCAGGCGACCAATGAGTGTCTCAGGATCACAGTGAACTTATTAAGCCACGCCCTAGCAACCATTTAGAGCACCTTAGCAACCCATCCCATAGACTTCCATTCAAATAGATCGACTTCTATCTCTGGATAGAAAAGTCATAGAAAATTGAGGGCGGGCTCGTAAGACTCTGGACAGCAAACTGCCAATCATCAACGTCTTCAACACTTCCTAGCCACGCCCTAGCAACCATTATCGAGCACCTTAGCAACCAAATGCAAAGCGAGATATCTTCAGTTCTGAATGTCGTAGAGGCGTAGTGGTTAGTTTATATCGTTCATACTCACAAGGAGCCTTTGGAGTAACATCACTGTAGCTGTGAAGCCACTCCTTAGCAACCAAACAGAGAACCCTAGCAACCATTTAGCCAGACCTATATCTCTGCTTCTGAGTGTCGTAGAGACATGGGGGTTGGGTCTATTGACTCATGCTAGCAAACAGGACGTCCAACATGCTACATATGCTAGCAGTGAATAGCTATAGGCTAATAGTGGTTAGCTAAGTGTTAAATTGTGCTAGGAATGCCATAGTAACTACCCAGAAGACCTCACAACTACCTAGTAACATCATAGTAACCCCCCTGGATACCCTAGCAACTGCATAGCAACCACCCAAAATACCCTAGCAACTGCCTAGTAACCACCCCAGTTACCCTAGCAACCACCTAGCAACACCCTAGCAACCACTCTGGTTACCCTAGCAACACCCTAGCAACCACTCTGGTTACCCTAGCAACCCCCTAACAACACCCTAGAAACTACCCTGGAGACCCTAGCAACTGCCTAGCAACCACCCCGGTTACCCTAGCAACCACATAGCAACACCCTAGCAACTACCCCGGATACCCCAGAAACTGCCTAGCAACACCCTAGCAACCACCTAGAACACTTTAGCAACCTGTTAATTTCTGGTTTCGTAACGTATTTTGTAGTTAATGTTAAATTGTGCTACCAACATGCGAAATTAACGTTTCCGGTGCGACCTTCTCAGCCAACTTCTAAAGTTTGTCTCGACGAACTTTATCCTCTCTAGTTAATTATTGTCATGGTACAGTGTGGTATAGTGTGATGATATTCAGACAGATTATATAGACACAACTATACCATAAATGTAACATCTGTTATTACACTGACACTACATTTACACTTAATATTCTTCAATTTTATTGATTCGCCTGCTGTTTTATAGCTGTTGTTCAGCCAAAACAAACTTTGTTTTTATTGTTTTCCAGTGACCACTGTAAAGCTGCTTTGAAACAATCTGTATTGTAAAAAGCGCCATATAAATAAAGGTGACTTGACTACATTGACGATACTGACGCAGTATAGCTGTATCTGTGTAATGTGAATATCATCTTTTTCTCCTAAGTTTGTCATTAAAAGATTATACCCTTATTTTTTTATTCCCTTCATGCTTCTTAACCACAATCCGACAGAAGAACGGATCTTCATAAGCACGGCGCAAGGACAGCTCTGGTAGATATTTATAATTAGATATATTTATATTTTCTCATTTAGCAGATGCTTTTATCCAAAGCGACTTACAATTTGAGGAGTATAGAAGCTATTTGTCCAAAGGATATAAAAACACATAAGAGCGCTTACAATACAAAGTTTCAAACATTCTGAACACAAGTAGCACAAGCATGGGGAATAGAGAAAGGAAGAGTATTTTTTTTTTTTTATGAGTGTGTGTGTGTGTCATATTAGGTGCTCATGGAAGGGGTGCGTTTTTAGTAGTCTTTTAAATTTCGACAGCGAATCTGCATTCCGGATGAGTGCAGGGAGGGCGTTCCACCAGCCGGGGGTGGTGAATGAAAATGTTTTTGTGTTCGTTCTTTTTCCTCTCTGGGATGGAACCATGAGTCGTTGCTCGTTGATTGATCGAAGGTTTCTGGTAGGCATGTAGATTTGTACCAATGAATGGAAGTATGAAGGTGCGGAGTTTGTGTAAGTTCTGTAAGCAAGAGTCAGTGCTTTGAATTTGATGCGTGCTGCGAGAGGGAGCCAGTGTAGTGAGATGAAGAGTGGAGTGACATGTGTCCTTTTCGGTTGGTTGAAGACCAGACGAGCTGCTGCGTTCTGGGTCAGTTGGAGGGGCTTGATTGCACTTGCAGGAAGTCCAACCAGAAGAGCGTTGCAATAGTCCAGTCTGGAAATGACCATGGCCTGCACCAGAAGTTGTGTAGCTTGTTCAGTTAGGAATGGCCTGATCCTCCTGATGTTGTACAGTGCAAACCTGCATGATCGAGCCGTCTTTGCAATGTGATCCCTGAAAGTCAGCTGGTCCTCAAAGATCACTCAAAGATTTCTGGCAGACTTTGAAGGGGTAATCGTGGTGGCACCGATCTGGATAGTGCAGGGGTCGGCAACCCGCGGCTCCGGAGCCGCATGCGGCTCTTTCACCCCTGTGCTGCGGCTCTTTCATCCCCTGCACGTAACTTGTAGCAGTGGTCCCGCTGTGAAAAAGGCCATATGAGAGGAATAAGAGCGTTGTTGCGCTGACTGTTTCAGGGGACTTTTATTCTGAAACTACGACGCGCATTAGTTCAGAAAGTTAAGCGGTTCAGTTCAGAGTGAATCATATATCATCCACCGCGGCAGATATCAGTTAACTATTATACATGAGCGCTGGAGAAAAGCCAATAACTTGGTTAATAGCCTCGGAACGAGTGCCTATTGTGTGTTTTGTGCGTCTTATAAGAGTGAGTTCACAATTACCACTATGTTTGCTTACTATGCACATACTCACCTTTGTTATGACGCAGTTATTGAAGTGTTATAGCCCGATGCTAATTTAGCTGTGCTTCATTTTCTGTGTTTACATTTTGATCTTCTATGTTCAGATAAAGTAATAATAATTAATGAATATAATCGTGTTCATGTATGAGGGAAGAAGCCAATACTTTGTATATATATGTGTAATTCTGTTACTAGAATCTTGTTTTATCTGTTACTGGAAAACCACACACACACACCACACTCCTTTGCACTCCCTTCCATCCAAGTCTCCATCAAGCCTCCATCCAAGCTCATCCATTTGAGCAAGGACATTACTGAGATCTTTGATCACATGTGGTTCTTGTGCTCCCATACCTCAATCTCCATCAGCATTACCGGACATTATTGAAGCTCATATTAATGGTTGGCTCCCCTCTTTCACCTGTTTAATCGAATAAATCACTTTGAGACAATTTCTTCCTTCTCTGTCGTGTTCTGACCGACACACCTGGCACATTGCTATACCCCAAATCAGCCCTTATAAGAAAGGAGTGTCGCACCCCCCGCACCTCGCTCCGCACACACTTGGCTTAGCTTGGCCCGGTGTTCACGAAGAACATCAGTTAGCCAGGGGCTAGAGGGAGCAGCCCGCGATGACCTAGAAAAGAGCGGACAGATATTATCTAGGCAAGACGTTAGAGTAGAACATAAGGTATCAGTTGCAGAATTCACATCCAGAGTTGAGAACTGTTTGTGCGAGGGAAGAGAGGATGAGACGATAGAGGAGAAATGAGAAGGAAAGAGAGAGCGCAGGTTACGCCTGAAAGTGACTGGAAGAGGGGTTGGTGTTGCAGAATTAGTAAGATGCATATGAAATGTAATGAAAGAATGGTCAGAAACATGCAGTGGTTTAACTAGAGTGTTGTCTGTGGTGCAGTTGCGTGTGTAGATCAAGTCGAGTTGATTGCCCGACTTGTGGGTACCTGTGGTGATGAGTCGATTGAGGTCAAATGAGGTTAGGAGAGAGAAGAAGTCTGTAGCGCCAGGCTTCTCCAAATGTATGTTGAAGTCGACAAAGACGACCAGCGGAATGCCATCTTCAGGAAATGAGGACAGCAGCATATCCATCTCCTCAACAAAGGTGCCCAGCTGACCTGGAGGGCGATAGATAACAACAAAGTGGATTACTGCAGGAGATGAAACTGTAATGGAGTGAAATTCAAACGAATTGTACATGCATAAGGAGGAGTGAGTAGAGTATGTCCAGTTGTTAGAAATGAGGAGACCTGTGCCCCCACCCCTCCCAGACTGGCGAGGAGTGTGGGAGAAAGAGAAGTTGTTATAGAGAGCAGCGGGGGTTGCTGAGTCCTCTGGACGAATCCATGTCTCAGTCAAACCTAGGATATTAAGAGCAGAGTTAGTAGCAAAGGCTGGGATAAAGGTAGCTTTATTGACTGCTGACTGACAGTTCCAGAGACCAACAGAGATGGAGAGAGGTGCATTAGAGGAAGGAACAGAATGCAGGTTGTTAATGTTGGAATATACTGAAAGCACATGATAGCAGAGAAAGAAGTGTAGTGTGAAAGTAAGACAAATAAATATTAGACAGACTTGCCGATGTTGTTGCTCGGTGGAGTCGCGCACGTAGAGTCGAACGTCTTTACACTCGTCTGTCTTCACACAAGGACGCTGAAATGCTCCTGCGATAGCGTAGGTAGCAGATAATTATCCTGTTTCGTTTAAAACAGCCAAATGCCACACCCACAACGCCACGCGGATGCCACGCGGCAGTGCAATGAAAGGCAAAATCACACAAGGCAGAAAACTGTTTTGATCGAAACTAGCATGCCGAGTCGCAACGCTAAACAAACAAACACTAGCAGTACAGTTACCACAGTTACCAAAGATTATTCCTTGCGAATGTAGCCTGTGAGATGGTAATTAGGGTGAGGTGTGGCCAGGCAGGTATTTAAGCAGGCATCTGAAGGGAGGCCTAGAGATGGGGCCTGATCCTTTGGTGGGAAGTCTGTTGGTGTGACACTTCCCTGGATGTTTGTACATGTTGCCTGGTCACATTGTAGGCTGATGCTACACCCATTCTCCTCATGATTAGTGAGATGGTGCGGTTTAAAAGGTAATTGTGCAGGTTTTATAGTGTTTTTTTAAAAATCATTTTAATGAATTTAAAGTATTGTAGTTATTTGTGTTGATGGTTTTGTTTTTCTATTATGTTTAGTTGATTGCTGTTCCTCTTATGTTTTAAAGTGCACAGGTACGACCAGAGGTACTATGATGCCTGGTAGTGAAAGCCAAACTTGTTTGGAAGGTGCCAGGCCGATGACCATCATTTCTACCAGGACCACAATCGAGATCGGTACATGGAATGTTAGGACCATGTATGCAACTGGCAAGTCTACTGGGAATGTTCCTCAGTGTACTGGGAATCAGCAAATCTAGGTGGACTGGTTCCGGATAGATGAAACTTGCCTCAGGAGAGCTGATATTATACTCCGGACATGAGATTGACAGTGCACCCCACACGCACGGAGTAGCACTGATGCTATCCAGGACAGCACTTATTGGATGAGAGGCACATGCACCCAGACTCCTGGCAGTGACATTTCGAACTAGCAAAAGAAGGATAACATGGAAATTATCCAGTGCTATGCCCCAACAGATGACAGCAACGAAGAAGAAAAGGAAAACTTCTACAACAGACTGAACACCATTGTGCAGAGTCGACCACAGCGAAACATCATCATTGCAATGGGCGACTTCAACGCCAAGGTTGGCAGTAACAACAGTGGATACGAAGAGGTTATGGGACAACAAGGACTTGGGTAAATGAATGAAAATGGTGAAAGGTTTGCCGATTTAACAACTTTATCATCAGCGGTAACTTTTTCCACCACAAGCGAGTGCATAAAGCAACATGGAGGTCACCAGATCAGGCAACAGAAAACCAGATCGACCATGTGTGTATCGGATCAGATGTCGGATCAGACCATCACCTTGTTGTGGCTAAGCTAAAACTAAAGCTGAAGAGAAACTGGTCAGAAACCCCAATGCAACGGCAGAGTTTCAACACCATGTCGCTGAAAGAGGAAAACAAGAAGGAAGAGTTAAAGATTACACTTTCCAACAAGTTCCAGATCCTACAAGAACTGATGCAAGAAGAGACCATATGGAAAGTGGCAGGGGGTGAAGGAAGTAATAACATCGACATGCCAAGAAGTGCTGGGACCCAAGAAATACATCCAAAAAGAGTGGATCTCAGCAGCAACCTTAGAAGAAGGCTGGTGTTAAATGTAATTTTAATTCTAAATTAAATAAAGAAAAGACAACTTGTCAAGTGTTTATCACATTTGTCACTATTTCTCTTTTCATACAAGGACATTTATGAACTTTTTTTCACCCTAAATATTACAGTTTTTCCTTATAAACAAATTCCCAAATTCTTTCAGTAGCAGTTAATATTTCACAAAATTAAACTGATATTTATTTTACTACATATTTTATGCAGTTTTGGTTATTTTAGCATGTGCAGAGGGCCTTTATTTTGGTATAGTATTATGACATCATAAGTCTGCGACCCGCTCTTGCATCTGTTGTGATTCAGCTCAGGAAAGGTTTGTGTTTTAAAACATTTAAGATACAGTATTTAAATAAATACAAAACACTTAATTGTATAGTTTTTACAAGCCATTCAAAATTAATTACTTATTTGAGGATGTACCGTTATAATGCTTTACGTAACATTAATCATTATTTTTGTCAGTAAAGAACATCATTGGGAGCTGTGATGAAGAATCTGAGTCAATTGAATCAAATGATTAGGAAAATGAACAAGAAAATAAACGCTTACTGACAACTTTTATAAACCCGCTGTGAACGTTTATTTCGATTTATATTGATTAAATATACAATAATAAAAAATAAAAAAACACTATAAAAACTTAAACTATCTGTATAGTTTGTTGTTTTCATTGTAGCACTAGTTGAGTTTTGGATGTGTGTGTGTGTGTGTGTGTAATCATATAATTTAAGGCCATTAACTAAGACTCTCTTCCCAGTGACTGAACGACGAGCTAATTCAGATGCACACAGAGATTTATTGTGGATTTATTTTTCTTTCTAATCATTATTCTCATTTTAAACAGGACAAATGCAAAAACTGGTGAAGCAACTGAGATCCACGTGGCACACTATTAAAAAGATGGCGTTTATTAAAGAAGAGAGTAAAGACGTGAGGATTGAAGAAACATTCAGAGTTAAACAAGAATATACTGAGACGCCGTTTAATAAAAAAGAGAGTGAAGACATGAAAGTTGAAGAAACATTCAGAATCAAACAAGAAACTGAGGAACAAACAGGTTGGTTTCATTCTCAAATCTCAACTCAGTCATTTGAACCTTATTAAAATCTCCAACTCTACAGAAATTAATGATATTTAAATAATGTTATATGAGTGTCATAATTAAAGTTGTTTTATCTGACATGGAGCTCATCTCATGAGGACAAACATGATCAGACAAACAGTAACGCTGCCTTCAAGTGAGCATAAGATCCCACTTTCACATTAAGCATTCATTATTTTGATGCATCACCCCTTAAATTAGTAGTAAGATAGTAATAGATCATTAGAAATACATATAAAACAAATTTGTATTTTGTGTAACATTTACTGAACTTAAAACAATATCAACTAGAGATGCTCCAATATGAAATTTGTCCACCATATCTGCTGATGTTTTGATTTTCTCTAGGAAAACAATACTTTCCAAATAGTCCTTTAGATTATCAAGGGAACCTTACCATTCTGTGCATTATTATAATATTATAGGTTAAAATTATCAACGGAGCTATTATATTCAACTAGTGTTTATTTTTAAGATATAATAGTAACTGTCAGGCTCCGGGTGCAGGTGTGTGAAGTAGAGACGCCAGGAGACGAGAATACAAACAAAACACTTTATTACTAACTGAAAACAAAAGGCACGCGGGGGTGCAAAACTGAAACCTCGGAGGGAGAAAACTCTAAACAGACACAAACACCACCTAACATGGACAATCACCGACAAAGACATGATAGAACAGGAGGATTAAATACATGAGGAGATTACAAACAGATGGTGAAACTAAACGGGTAATCAAACTAACAAGACAGCTACGGCAACACAAGAGGGACAAACATAAGGATCTAGACTAGACTGTGACAGTAACACTCAAATTAAAACAGAAATTGTTGTTCAAATTCATTCAAACGTGTACAATTAACCGTAAATAAGCTAATTTCTAGTATTTCCTTCAAATAGCTATCTTGAATTGAACAGTGAGTAACTTTTTTGACAACACAAGTTTTTTTATTGACAAACTATTACATGAGACATGATTAATTTCGGTAAGTTGTACTTTATCTCTCATGGTACCTTTTGATGTTCATGCATGTGGTTTTCCTCAGGAACACTACAACACTGTATTATGTGGTACTTTGGTAGATGGTTTTACAGTTGTAACAAAGGACTCACAGGCAGGGATCCAATCGCAATGTCTTTATTTAGAATGGTCGTACAGGCAGGGGGTAAGGGCAAAACAGAGAGCAATCGTGGTCAGTAATCCAAGCAGGGGTCAGGAAGGCAGGCAGAACAGATACAGAAACGATAGTCCAGGCGAGAGGTCGAGGCAGGCAGATATCAGTCGTAAACGTTATTCCAGGCACAAGGTCGGGGCAGGCAGAACAGGATCAAGAAACAGGTAACAGGCAGAATCGGAACAGATAAACAGGATAGGAATAAACGCTCAGAATGATAGCTATTGCAAATCGAGACTTCGCGGTGATTGTCAGAATGAAACAGTCTTTTATAGTCCAGATAAAGATTCACAGGTGGTGTGGCAAACAATGATGATGGAGTTCAGGTGTGTGTGTGTAATCAGTCCAGTGTGATGGTTGCTGGGAAATGTAGTGTGTAGTGAAGTGTCAGTATAAGTGAGAGCTCCCTCTGGTGGCCAGGGAGGGGAGCGCAGAGCTCATATTCATAACAGAGCCCCCCCCCCTACGAGCGCCTCCTGGCGTGAGGCAGCTAAAAGGCGCCGCGTACCACCATGGCGGCGCCCAAAGTTCAATGTTCCAGGGTGGTGCCGGGGGCACTGTGATAAAGGCCAATATGAGAGGAATAAGAGCGCTGTTGCGCTGACTGTTCCAAAGGACTTTTATTATGAAACTACGACGCATTAGTTTAGAAAGTGAAGCGGTTCAGTTCAGAGTGAATCATATGTCACCCACCGCGGTAGATATCGGTTCATTATTATCACATAAGCGCTGGAGTAACCTAATAACTTGGTTAACAGCCTCGGAACGAGTGCTTATTGTGTGTTCTGTGCGTCTTATTAGAGTGAGTTCATCATTAACATTATGTTTGTTTATACATATGCTCGTCTTTGTTATGACGCAGTTATTGGCAGTGTTATAGCCCGATGCTAATTTCTGTGTTTACATTTTGATCTGTTATGTTCAGATACAGTTATAATAATTAATGAATATAATTGTGTTTATCTATGAGGGGAGAAGCCAATAGTTTGTATATATATATATATATATATATATATGTGTGTAATTCTGTTATTAGAATCCTGTTTTGTCTGTTGCAGGAAAACCACACACACACACACACACACACCACCCTGCTTTGCACTCCCTTCCATCAAGTCCCCACCAAGTCTCCATCCAAGCCTCCATCCAAACTCACCCATCCGAGCAAGGACATTACGGAGACCTCTGAACACGTGTGCTTCTTGTGCTCCCACTGCAATCCTCATCAGCATCACAGGACATTGTTAATGCTCATATTGATGGTTGGCTCCCCTCCTTGAACTGTTTAATAAATCACTTTAAGACGATTTCTTCCTCTGTCGTGTTCTGACCGACACACCTGGCACACTGTTATATCCCCAAATCAGCCCTTATACCTTTCCAGGTAGCCTTCGCTACATTTTTGGTCCTTCGAGCCGGATAGCAGTTGTACTGGGATCATGCAACAGAGAGAAGAAGCATCATGGGTCCCATCCACTCGGCCCAAACGTCAGTTGAGGCAGCCATCCTATCTGAAGGATTACGAGGTTGGTGGAGTCAGACCAAGGGCAGGTGGTCCATCACATGCCAGCCTGGCACCACAAATACCCAGAGAGGGACAGTGGAGCTCACAGACTCATGTAAAATGGGCCCACAAACCACAGAACATTTTTCCACCAAGCGGTGAGGAGAGCTTTAACGACAACAGCTTAGGATGGCCACGTACCTCTATGCCCTACCCCGAGGAAGATGTAGAGCCAAGCAGGTTACCCCGAGGGAGCATGCAGTACAGTTTCGCCTCAACTCATAATAGGAGACCAGAATTTTGTGAGTTAATGAGCTCAACCAGACTGCAGGGAGCAGCGCGGCAGGATCAGACCTTAGAACAATGGCCAATGCCACCCATTCCTTTACAAGATGACCCATTAGCACTGGATGAAGAGGAGTATGAGGAGGAACTGCCACCTCCACCGTGGCCTTCGTCTGACTACCCTGTAACGTCTGCGAGTGCAGAGGAGCAGCGGGTGGTCAACGTCCTAGACAGAATGATGAGTGAGCTACAGATCATGAGAGACAGTGTCACATCCCTCGGCGCAGCTCACACTCGTCCACATTCGACCCCTCAGAGCCTGAACCCCCCTCAGCCACGGCAAAGTTCTGAACAGTATGACTTTCGGTCACACAACATGAGGCCAGAATCCTATTTCCCCAGCTCATGTTCACAACCCAGTCTATATCGCACGGACATGCGATCCGCGACTCAGTATCCAGCCTGGCCTGATAGGAGTCAACCCCGTCTCACTCGTGGCAGTCAGATCCCACCGATAACTCTGGGAGGAGGGGAGTACAGGGGCCCAGCACCGAAAATTCCTCTCTTCATCCATAAAGACCCGATTGAATTCTCACGGCTGAAACTGGCCCTTGCAAACCTGTTACCTGCTGATGCTACAGAACTTTTCAAATATCAGATTCTTGTCGATCACATGAGGCTTGAAGAGGCCTGTCTCATCGCCGACTCCTTTATCAACTCGCCCAGACCATATACAGACACTATGGCAGCCTTGAATGAGAAGTTCGGTCAGCCGCACCATGTGGCTTTGCAGAGGATTGCTGCGGTTATGGATTCGCCTGAGATTAGAAGAGGAGATATAGCAGCCTTTGAGAGGTTCTCCCTGCATGTACAGTCACTCGTAGGCATGCTACAGACACTGGGCCCAGATGGAGAGGTCGAGTTGATGTGTGGCTCACATGTGGCCCGACTTCTAACCAAGCTTCCAATAGAGCTTAGAGCGAACTTCCGGCGTCAGATGTTCCATCGTCCTGGACATACTCATACCCTGCTCGACCTGGCGGAATGGCTCCGATATGAGTCGTGGTGCCAAGGTTATGACAACCCTTTAGACATTCGTAGCCAAGGGCCATCAGGCTACAGAGCCGAGAAGCGTCGCAGCAAGCAAGCAGCTACAGTGCTACATGGAGCAGAAAGCTATACATCGAACCGAGCAACCAGACCAGAGGGTCAGAACTTATCCACGACCAAGTGGAAGGGCAAAGCAAAACCTTACTGTCCATACTGTGAGGGCACTGAGCACTTCCTCAATCAATGTTCCGCCATTCAGAAACTCACTAGAGAGGAGGTCGTAGAGTGGATCAAAGCTAACAAGAGATGTTGGAGATGTGGGAGAGCACATCAAGCAGCGCACTGTGACCTTAAGAGACTCTGTGATGTGTGTCAAGGGAAGCATCTGAGAGTCTTACACGATGCCAACGTACGCCCCAAGGCTGAGCCGCCGAAAGCTGAAAGTTGTCTGGTGAGCAACAGTACGGAAGTTCTCTACCTGGACAGACCATCAACCCACTCACGTGTCCTGCTGAAGGTCGTCAGAGTTCTCCTGCGCAACAGGGACAAGACACTAGACACTTACGCAGTGCTGGATGATGGATCTGAGCGCACAATGCTCCTCCCTGAAGCAGTTGAGAAACTGGGTCTACATAAGAAACCTGAGGACCTTGCTCTCCGCACAATTCGACAGGAAGTCCAAACATTGAAGGGATCAGCTGTCACATTCAAGATTTCGTCCTTTGCCAATCCTAAGAGAACCTTTCAGATAGTGGAGGCATTTACTTCAACACGCTTGGATCTAGCGGACCACTCCTACCCCATCGCTGGTTTGAAGCGAAAATACAAGCACCTGGCGGATCTACCACTTGACTCATTTGATCACGTTAAGCCGCTTGTGCTAATTGGTGCTGATTACCCCCATCTACTTACCCCTATCGAGCCGGTGAGGATGGGCCCTCCAGGAGGTCCTGCGGCCATTCGAACGAGATTAGGATGGACGCTTCAGGGTCCTGCACACCTTACACAATGGAAGCCGGGCACCCCGCAATGTCTCTTCATTAGTGTGTCACCACATACAGAGCTGATGCAGAACGTGGAGAAGCTCTGGAAGATGGACACCCTGCCATATCAGAACAGCAAACTAGTAATGAGGTCGAAGCAGGATAAGGAAGCGGTAGAGCTCTTAGAGGCCAAGACAAAGCGAGTACCAGTGGCAGGTATCCTCCGATATGCCACTCCTCTGCTACGGAAGCGAGACCTTCCCCCACTCAAAGCTCCCCAGGAAGCCGTCCTACCCAGCCTCAGAAGTCTGGAGAGACGACTGGCACGGGACCCTCTGCGAGCTGATGAGTACTGTGTGGCGATTCGTAAGTTAGTGGAGACTGGAGCAGTCAAGAAGGTTGACCTAAGGGAAGCTTCAACTACAGATGAGTCGTGGTACATACCCCATCACTTAGTAAGGCATAACGAGAAGAGTCGCTTGGTCTTTAACTGCTCCTTTCAATTCCAAGGCCGAAGTCTCAATGACACCCTCCTTCCTGGACCAGTGCTGGGAGCTTCTCTTCTGGGAGTTCTACTGCGCTTCAGGGAACATGCAGTGGCGATCAGCGGTGACATCAAAGGCATGTTCCACCAGGTTCAGCTCTTACCAGAAGAACGCCCACTCCTCAGATTTCTCTGGCGGGACATGAAGCGCGAAAACCCCCCTGAAGTCTTCGAGTGGCAAGTCTTACCATTTGGCACTACGTGCTCTCCATGTTGCGCCACCTTCGCACTTCAGAGGCACGCAAGAGATCATGGTGGGCCAGGAGAAGGAGTCAGACGTTCAGTGGAGCACTGTTTCTATGTGGACAACTGCCTTCAGAGTGTACACACAGCCGAAGAAGCCAAGGAACTGGTAGACCAACTCAGGGAAGTACTGGCATCTGGAGGATTTGAAATCAGACAATGGGCCTGCAACATACCTGATGTCCTCAGGCACCTACCTCCAGAGGCGAGATCTGACAGCATGGAGCAATGGCTTTCACATGATGAATCTGGACTGTCAGAGCCAGCCCTTGGACTCAGCTGGCATTGGGAGTCAGATACCTTAGGCTACAAGAGCCGACCTTTGGAGTATGGGGCATTGACGATGAGGAATGTTTACAAAGTACTGGCCCGACAATACGATCCCCTGGGATTCATTGCACCTTACACGACTCGTGCAAAGCTGATCGTCCAGTGTATGTGGGACAAGCCACGTGATTGGGACGACCCACTTATCCCTCAAAACTTGCAAAAGGCATGGAAGGAATGGGAATCGGAGCTACACTTGCTGCCACTTATCTCATTACCCCGACCTTATGCTATGGTCTGTCCCCACCAATCAGTTGTTTCCAGACAGATCCACGTGTTCAGTGATGCCTCTGAAAGAGCCTACGGATCAGTCTCTTACCTTAGGACAGAAGATACCCAGGGACAAGTCCATCTGGCGTTTCTGGCAGCTAGATCCAGGGTAGCACCCAGGCGACAGCATTCCATTCCCCGTCTTGAGCTCTGTGGTGCCCTTACAGCTGCACAATTAGCAAAGACAATAGAGAGAGAACTGACTTTGGAGATAGATCAGACAATCCTTTGGAGTGATTCGACCACAGTGTTAACCTGGTTACAGTCAGAGTCATGCCGGTTCAAGGTTTTCGTGGGTACTCGTGTGGCCGAGATTCAGGAGCTTACGGCAGAGAGTACCTGGCGCTATGTTGACTCCGCGCAGAACCCAGCAGATGATGTAACACGAGGGAAGACCTTGGCAGAGTTAGCTGTGCCGAACCACTGGAGCCAAGGACCCTCCTTCCTCCTCAAGGGACCTGCTGAATGGCCGTCTTCACCCGTAATGGCCCCCAAGGAGGATATCACGGAGTACAAGAAGTCTGCTTCGTGTGGAGTGGTATTTAGAGCAGATAGACAGGAAACTAATCCAGGCCAGTCATACCCGTCCTGGAAGGATATGGTTGAGGCTGTAGCACAGGAGGTGCATGGGGCGGCAGACACAAACAAGCCCTTGACAGCAACAGACTTCCAGGAGGCAGAGATGACTATCTTCCGGAGAATTCAGGCTGAGTGCTTCCCAGCTGAGTTACATCACCTGATGTCAGGGAAAGCAGTACTCCGAAGTAGCCGTCTCATTACTCTGTCCCCAGAGTTGGATCCTGACGGGGGAATCATACGAGTAGGAGGGAGACTCCGACGTGCCGAATGGTTAGATCCTGCCTTCAAGCATCCAATTGTCCTGGACCCCTCACATCCAGCGACAAAACTTCTCATTCAGGACTACGATGCTCGCCTTTGTCACCCGGGCCCTGAGCGAGTATTCGCAGAGATGCGCCGAGTCTTTTGGATTCTCCGTGGTCGGGAGGCAATTCGGAGGGTGCAACATCAGTGTGAGGAATGCCGAAGGTGGAAATCTAAACCGTTGGTTCCAAAAATGGCTGACCTACCCATTGCCCGTCTACGCTTATACAAACCGCCATTCTACTCCACGGGTGTCGACTGCTTTGGGCCCTTCCAAGTCAAGATTGGACGACGCTCAGAGAAGAGATGGGGTATCATTTATAAGTGTCTTACCACCCGCGCAGTCCATCTAGACCTCCTGCACAGTATGGATTCAGATTCATTCCTAATGAGCCTCCGGAGATTCATTGCCCGCAGAGGGACTCCAGCCGAGCTGTATTCCGACCAGGGTACGAACTTTAAAGCAGGAGAGAAAGAGCTTTGTGAGTCTTTTAAGCACATGTCTTCCGACCTCCAACGGCTCTTAGCCAAGCAGAAGATCGATTTCCGCTTCAACCCCCCTGCAGCTCCTCACTTTGGGGGTACGTGGGAGAGGGAGATAAAGTCTGTCAAGACTGCACTGTATACTGTCATCGGAGTTCAGCCTATTTCTGAGGAAGTACTGTATACTACCTTACTAGAGGTGGAGGCAATACTGAATAGCAAACCTCTGGGTTATACCTCATCCAACGTTGCTGACATGGATGCTGTGACACCAAATATCCTTTTGATGGGGCGGCTAGATGGAGCACTACCGCTAGTTGTCTACCCGAAAAGCGAAGGATTAAGCAAGCGAAGATGGCGACACTGCCAGGTTCTAGCAGATCATTTCTGGGCCAGGTTCATCAGGTATTACCTGCCAACCCTACAATGCCGAAAGAAGTGGCATGATGACCCAGCTGACCTCACAGTGAATTCAGTAGTCCTACTGATGGACCCGCAGTTTCCCAGAGCAGTTTGGCCTGTTGGTAAAGTGATCAAAGTGCATCAAAGTGCAGATGGTCATGTGAGATCGGCCGATGTTCAAGTCAAGGACAAAGTTTACACGCGTCCAGTTGCCCGACTCATTATGCTTCCAGCGATCCCGGACAGAGAGGAACAGAAATGCCCTCCGGCATCTTCAGATTGAGAAGCGAGCCTTTTCCAGGAGCAAATTGCACGCAATTTGGGGGCGGCTGTGAAAAAGGCCAATATGAGAGGAATAAGAGCGCTGTTGCGCTGACTGTTCCAAAGGACTTTTATTATGAAACTACGACGCATTAGTTTAGAAAGTGAAGCGGTTCAGTTCAGAGTGAATCATATGTCACCCACCGCGGTAGATATCGGTTCATTATTATCACATAAGCGCTGGAGTAACCTAATAACTTGGTTAACAGCCTCGGAACGAGTGCTTATTGTGTGTTCTGTGCGTCTTATTAGAGTGAGTTCATCATTAACATTATGTTTGTTTATACATATGCTCGTCTTTGTTATGACGCAGTTATTGGCAGTGTTATAGCCCGATGCTAATTTCTGTGTTTACATTTTGATCTGTTATGTTCAGATACAGTTATAATAATTAATGAATATAATTGTGTTTATCTATGAGGGGAGAAGCCAGTAGTTTGTATATATATATATATATATATATATGTGTGTAATTCTGTTATTAGAATCCTGTTTTGTCTGTTGCAGGAAAACCACACACACACACACACACACACCACCCTGCTTTGCACTCCCTTCCATCAAGTCCCCACCAAGTCTCCATCCAAGCCTCCATCCAAACTAGTGACAGAGGACATAAGGTGTAAGCCGGAGGGAGGAAGGAGCCAGCTGGAGCCGCAGGTGTAGGCAAGGCGACGCACGACCAAGGTGGAGCCTGGAGGACGAGGGAACCCGATGGAGATGATGGTCGAGGGACTTTGGTGAAGCTGAGGGAGTGAGAAGCCAGGCTGTGCCGAAGTGTTGACGGACCGAGGTGGAGAGAAGGGGTCTGAGGCTGGAGGCGGAGTCAGGCATTCCCCGACTGCCGTCGAGGCTGGAGTCGGCAGGATCTGCGGCGGTACCATCCAGCTGAGCACATGCAGTGGCGGTGCAGGACTGACGATCTCTGGCAGAGACAGGGCAGGAGGGCTGGCAGACACAGACAGGGACAGAGGTGATAATGGGTGGGATAGGGTGGGAAACGGTACCTCAGGCTCTGGCTGACGGGTCGTTGCAGGCTCTGGCGGCTCTGGCTGACGGGTCGTTGCAGGCTCTGGCGGCTCTGGCTGACGGGTCGTTGCAGGCTCTGGCGGCTCTGGCTGACGGGTCGTTGCAGGCTCTGGCGGCTCTGGCTGACGGGTCGTTGCAGGCTCTGGCGGCTCTGGCTGACGGGTCGTTGCAGGCTCGGGGAGATCCGCGAAGGCCGGCGGCGGCGCTGGGATGTCCCGGAAGTCCAGCGGCGGGTCGGGCCACGGCAGCTCGGGCTCTGGTTCTGGCGGGTCGGGCCACGGCAGCTCGGGCTCTGGTGGGTCGGGCCACGGCAGCTCGGGCTCTGGTGGGTCGGGCCACGGCAGCTCGGGCTCTGGTGGGTCGGGCCACGGCAGCTCGGGCTCTGGTTCTGGCTGGCGGATCTCTGGATCGGGCTCTGGCTGGCGGATCTCTGGATCGGGCTCTGGCTGGCGGATCTCTGGATCGGGCTCTGGCTGGCGGATCTCTGGATCGGGCTCTGGCTGGCGGATCTCTGGATCGGGCTCTGGCTGGCGGATCTCTGGATCGGGCTCTGGCTGGCGGATCTCTGGATCGGGCTCTGGCTGGCGGATCTCTGGATCGGGCTCTGGCTGGCGGATCTCTGGGTCGGGCTCTGGCTGGCGGATCTCTGGGTCGGGCTCTGGCTGGCGGATCTCTGGGTCGGGCTTTCTCTGCTTCCGCCGCTTGCGGCGGTGAGGTGTTGACTTGGTCGCGGCGCTCGGAAGTGCTGAATCGGTCACTTCTTCAATTTCAAAGTCAATACCATTCAGCCACAGCACAAGATTAATATAGTCCATGAGTGAGGTTTCCTGGCATCCAAGAGCCCGGATAGCCCTCTTATCCAGTCCTCGCTCAAATATAGAAATCAAGAAGGCGTCACCCCAACTCACTCGGTGAGAAAGTTCAATGAAGTCAGCTACATAGTCCAACAGGGGCCGGTTACCTTGCCGGAGACAGATGAGGTGAAACTCAGCCTGTGTCGAATCGTCCATCCTGACAGACAGATGGATCTTGTGTGGCGAAGTCTTCTGTAACAAAGGACTAACAGGCAGGGATCCAATCGCAATGTCTTTATTAAGAATGGTCATACAGGCAGGGGGTCAGGGCAAAACAGAGAGCAATCGTGGTCAGTAATCCAAGCAGGGGTCAGGAAGGCAGGCAGAACAGATACAGAAACGATAGTCCAGGCGAGAGGTCGAGGCAGGCAGATATCAGTCGTAAACGTTATTCCAGGCACAAGGTCGGGGCAGGCAGAACAGGATCAAGAAACAGGTAACAGGCAGAATCGGAACAGATAAACAGGATAGGCCTAAACGCTCAGAATGATAGCTATTGCAAATCGAGACTTCGCGGTGATTGTCAGAATGAAACAGTCTTTTATAGTCCAGATAAAGATTCAAAGGTGGTGTGGCAAACAATGATGATGGAGTTCAGGTGTGTGTGTGTAATCAGTCCAGTGTGATGGTTGCTGGGAAATGTAGTGTGTAGTGAAGTGTCAGTATAAGTGAGAGCTCCCTCTGGTGGCCAGGGAGAGGAGCGCAGAGCTCATATTCATAACAACAGTATGGTTTCAAATATTTCTCTAATACAGTGGAATCCGGTTATCTCGACAGCCTCGGGATAACCAAAAGCCAATATGGTGATTTGTTTGATGAATCGATCGGCATGCTATAAAAATGTACATACACTGTATATGTTTGCTAACAACAAAAGGCATATGTGCACCAACTAACAGCAGAGATTTACCAGTATACAATAACAAACACCTTTGATTCTCGATACAAACCTTTAATTATATTATCCAACATCGCAAACACAATGATCGCTCACAGTGTAAACACAGTCACAACACACGTGTAAACACATTCGCTCATAACACATTCGTGAGGTCATCATGCTGTACTAGATTGCATACTTTCTTGCGTTCTGCCTGCCTAATGTGCTTTCACAACAAATTCGGCTTCGTCCTGTCTTTTAATAACCCGGCTCTTCAATCCACAGCGGCGCTGAGCAGAGCGCACATCAGAACAGAAGCAGGGTGGGTTTGTGTGTGTGTGCATTTATCACATGTGAAACCCTTGCTGCTGACAGAGAAAGCCATGCTATACATGTGGCAGTCAGTGCTAATGACAATAGCAGGAGAAGATGGCATGAAAAAAGACGCGAAAAGAGAAAGAGAGAACAAAAAAGGCAGTACACACAGATGGATTAACAAGCTGGTATAATGGTAGCGTGTTGTTAGTGATATCGATTTAGATTAAAGGTAGCAGTGTCGGATTGATGTGGCAATCACTTTTTATCTATAAGTTGTATTAATCAATGTAAACATCAAGAGAAAGAAAAACAAAACAAAAACAAAGCTGTTCAAAGCAACAAACGCAATCCACTTTCAGATGGGAAACTGCTATGCAACAGCACCAAAACTTACTCTATGTTGGTTTTGCTACGTGCCATTAAACTTGTTACTTTGTATGTTTTGCTTTAGACTTGATGGCACTGAAAGAGGAGAGTCAAGAACTGAAGACAATGGAAGAGGAACACCAGCATGAGAAACATCATGATGACATGACTAGAGAAGAAACATCTGCACAGACTGAAAAGACATCCTTACAAAACAGAGTTCAGCAGACCGAATCTAACAAACCGAATCTGACTTGCCATCAATGTGGAAAGAATTTCAATCAAAAACAAAACCTTGAAGTCCACATGAGAGTTCACACTGGAGAGAAGCCTTTCAAATGTCGACAGTGTAAAAAGAGTTTCACTCAAAAACAAAACCTTACAGTCCACATGAGAATTCACACCGGAGAGAAGCCTTATAGTTGCTCTCAGTGTGGACGTAGTTTTATACACAAAAAAAATCTTAATGCCCACATGGGAAGTCACACTGGAGAGAAGCTGTACATGTGTGATCATTGTGGAAAATGTTTCACACGTGAAGTAACCCTTCATTGCCACATGAAAATTCATACTGGAAAGAACCACTTTACATGTCAACACTGTGGAAAGAATTTCACTCAAAAAGGAAACCTTACTGTCCACATAAGAGTTCACACTGGAGAGAAACATTACACATGCTCTCAGTGTGGAATGAATTTCACATATAAACCAACCTTTGATTCCCATATGATGCTTCACACTGGAGAGAGTCCTTACCCCTGCAAACTGTGTGGGAAGGGCTTCTCTCAAAAGGAAAATCTTAAGACTCACATGAGAACTCACACTGGTGAGAAGCCATTCCCATGTGATCAGTGTGGAAAGAGATTTGCACGTAAAGTAACCCTTAATTGCCACAAGAGGATTCACTCAAGATAAATGTTTTAGGTGTAAACAGTGTGGAAAGAGTTTCCAAAACAAGAAACACCCTAACAAGCATGTAGCATTTCACGCTGGATAGAGGTGTTTCAATCAGAGCCATTCACGGACATTTTTGGAGCACAGGTGCTCAAGGGGGGAAAAAGAGAGTGTGTGTGTCTGAAACTAAAATTGCCAGTAAGTGGCAGCATGTTAATGAGGGAGTCAAAAAAATAATTTGTGAATGAAACACGACTCTGTTGCAGGGAGAGACAACTGTTCTTTTGTTTGTCAACTGTGGTGATTGTTTGAAACTATTAATGTTAAAATAGAGAAAATACAGCATATATTTACATTACTGTGTTTTATTCATTTAAACGAATATCAACTTATTGTTTATGGAACTGTTGTTTGCGATTGAGCTTATATTTGGCAAAACAGCACTTTTGTTTGTGTGATACTACCTTTATTATAAAAAATAAAAGACAAAATCTTGTACTTGGACAATTCACATTCTTGTTTTGGAGAGCCAGATGTTTGTAGAACATTTGTATTAATTATGGTGGCTTCGAGTTTGACCCTGCACAATGGATATTTCACGCCAATGTCAGACTTCGCTTGCTTGTTGTTAAAGGGTTCGTTCACCCCAAAATAAAAATTCTGTCATCATATACTAAACCCAATGTCGTTCCAAAGACACAAGACTTTCATTCCCATGTTTGGAGCGACAAGAGAATGAGAATATTAATGAGAATGAGAATATTTTTTTTTGTATGTTTTATTTATTTATTTATTTATTTGTTTATTTGACAGGGACAGTGTACATTAATCGACATTACTGTAAATGCACCAGAATTAGCCAAAAGGCTATTTTTCATCCGTTGTCCCTGGACTGATCTTAAAATTGTCTACCTAAAACACAAATAAAAAGATTACAGAAAACAATACAAATATAAACAGTAAAACAGATATAACTCTTTAAAACCTGTTGCTAAATGCAATGTACAAATTTACTATAAACAAAAATAATGTTGAAAACAAAAAGAACAAAATTAATATTATACACATTTACACAGCAGAGACACAAGTGGCAGCAGGTTATGTTGAGGGACGACACATACTCTTATTAATGCTGACATGTCTGATTTGCTATGAGCCAGTTTTTTAAATGATTTTTGAACAGAGTGTATGTGGCGAGTTCTCTGATGTTTTGAGGGACAGAGTTCCACTCCTGAGCTGCTCTGACCGAAAAGGCACTCTGACTAAATGTGCTTTTCCTCAGAGGAACAACACAGTCTCCTCGGGCCGACCCTCGTGTTACTCTCTGTGTGGTGTTTCTAATGTTTACAAACTGACTAAGTGGGGGAGATGACAGACCATGGATGATTTTGTAAAGCAAACAGAGGTTTGAATTCTTAATGACATTTTCCCAACTGAAAAGCTTATGTTTATGTAAAATGGCACAATGATGATATCTTAAAGGTTTTTTATCCATAATTTTGATTGTTTGTTTATAAAGTGACTCTAATGATTTGAGAGTTGTTTTATTGGCCTGTGACCAGGTTGTCAGACAGTAAGTGATGTGTGACAAAACCATACTGTACATAAACATTTTAGCTGCCTGAAGTGACAAGTTTGATCTTATGAACCGGAAATTAGCAATATTGAATTTGACTCGATTGCAGACCTTTTTTATCTGCGATTTAAAAGTTAATTTAGAGTCTATTATGATCCCTAAGTATTTGAGTTCTGACACAACTTTTAATTTTTCCCCTGTCACAAAAATATCTGCTTGATTATTTGCACTATTAGATTTAGAAAAAAACATTGAGACGGTTTTATTTACATTAAGTTTTAAGCAGGATTGATTTAGCCATTCAGAGACATGTGCCATAGACAGTGTAAGTTTTTCAGCAACTTGATTTATGTTATTACCATGGGTATAAATGACAGTGTCATCTGCGTACATCTGTAAGTAAACATCTGGACAAACAGAAGGAAGGTCGTTTATATAGAGAGAAAATAACAGTGGCCCTAAAATAGATCCTTGAGGAACCCCTGTGGACACAGCAAGGGGCGGTGAGTGGTAATCACTGATCCTAACTGACTGAGAGCGATTCGATATATATGATTCTATCCATTTTATTGCATCTGATGAGAAGTTGAACTTGCTTAATTTGGTTAATAATATTTTATGATTTACAGTGTCGAAAGCTTTTTTAAGATCGAGAAACACAGCTCCAACCACGCCACCTTTATCCAGTAGATGTTTAATATTTTCTATGAAAAAACAATTAGCAGTTTCTGTTGAGTGCTGACTTCTGAAACCAAATTGCATTGGATGAAGAGAAAATATAGTGGTATTTAAATGGGTTATTATTTGTTGGGAAATTAGTTTCTCTGCTACTTTTGACACTGTAGGTATGATGCTGATAGGTCTATAGTTGTCCACTAATAATGGATCTCCATTTTTGAGAATTGGAACAACAGCAGCTGATTTCCACATACTTGGAAATATTACCTCAGTAAAGGAGAGATTGATAATTTCGGTTAATGGTGTTAATAATGAGGAAC
Organism: Rhodeus uyekii; assembly: GCA_037043235.1. Taxonomy (NCBI): domain Eukaryota; kingdom Metazoa; phylum Chordata; class Actinopteri; order Cypriniformes; family Acheilognathidae; genus Rhodeus; species Rhodeus uyekii. The sequence goes on along the minus strand of JAWRVZ010000266.1, from coordinate 592,127 downwards.
TGAGATCTTTCAGCATGCACATATCTATGCCAAATATGTCTTTAGTTCTGGAAGCTTTTAGTGTTTTTATTGTCTGTAAGACGTCAGATTCTGTGACTGTACTCAGGTTGAAAATTGACTCTAAATTATTTATCGGACAGATATTTAGATTATTAGTTGGGAAGCTTTGTGCAATATTGGAGACAGATTCAACAAAAAAATGATTGAAGACATCTGCAACTTTGTTTGTATCATTTGTAATTTGTCCATTTATCTTAATTTCTAAAAGTTGTTTTCTTTTTGTATCCTGTCCTGCAAGTTTTTTCATTTGATTCCAAATTGTTTTAGAATCCCTTTTTGCATTTTCTATTATAATTAAAAAAAAATCTGCTTTGGCCTTACGTATAGCTTTAACAGTCTTATTTCTCAGTGATGTAAATAAATTTCTGGCAATAGCTGAGTTAGTTTTAATTGCATTTTTTAACGCACGATCCCTCTCTTTCATTAGTTTAAGTATGCTCGAGTTCATCCATGGAAGTATATTTTTATTGTGTTTGTGTTTAAGTTTACAGCTAAAATCCTTAATTGTTCTTTCAATTGTCGCCACAAAAGCTTCACAATCCATTTCACAACTTGTTCCCAGCAATATGTGATCCCAGTCAATCTGCTGGACAGCACTATTAAATGCTTCCTGGCGATTTTTTGGGATTCCAACAAACTCACGCTCTCTGATCGAATAATCAAATCTCTTTTTTGAGAGCTTCCTGGCCACAAGAATCAAATTGTGATCAGAAAGACCAGCTAACAAATTGTATGATTTAGATATTCTCTCAGGTCGGTTGGTAAATGCCAAGTCAATCTGGGTGCTGCTTGATGGGGTGATTCTTGTGGGCCCTTTGATCATTTGGACTAAATCAAATTTGTCAGTTATTTGTTTAAGCCTTTTTCTACATGATGTGTCCTCCCAGTTTATGTTGATATCCCCCAAAATAATGATCTCTTTATTCATGTCACAAATCATTTTGCCATACTAAAACGTCATATATGAGAACTTATTTGTGTTCTTTGGGTTGAAAGCATATTAAAATGTCTGATTGTGGGCCATCTTCATGACTACTTTCTTTTATTTATGTCCTTCATCTCTATTTTTTTTGTGCGTTCTTTAATTTTCTTGTCAAGTACATATGAATGCCTTTGGCCATGTCTGACTGTTTCTTTTGCTAAAGTTTCAAACATTGAGTGGTCTGTGGTAGATGCCCCATAATTTTGATTACAGTGGGTACGGAAAGTATTCAGACCCCCTTAAATTGTTCCCTCTTTTTTATATTGCAGCCATTTGCTATTAAGTTAATTTCTTTCCTCATTAATGTACACACAGCACCCCCAAATTGACAGAAAAACACAGAATTTTTTACATTTTTGCAGATTTATAAAAAAGAAAAAAAAAGAAACAAGAAAACCTGATATATCACATGGTCCTAGGTATACAGACCCTTTGCTGTGACACTCATATATTTAACTCAGGTGCTGTCCATTTCTTTCTGATCATCCTTGAGATGGTTCTACACCTTCATTAGAGTCCTGCTGTGTTTGATTATACTGATTATACTGGACTTTATTAGGAAAGCCACACACCTGTATATATAATTTATATATATAGTCTGCTTTATGGCAGAGTGGCCCGACGGAAGCCTCTCCTCAGTGCAAGACACATAAAAAAAATACTGTGGGGGTGTTTTTCAGCTGTAGGACAGGACGACTGGTTGCAATCGAGAGAAAGATAAATGCGGACAAGTACAGAGACATCCTGGACGAAAAACTTCTCTAGAGTGCTCAGGACCTCAGACCGGGCCGAAGGTTTACCTTCAATGACCTTAAGCACACAGCTAAATTAAGGAAGGAGTGACTTCACAACAACTCTGTTACTGTTCTTGAATGGCCCAGCCAGAGCCCTGACTTAAACCCAATTGAGCATCTCTGGAGAGACCTAAAAATGGCTGTCCACCAACATTTACCATCCAACTTGACGGAACTGGAGAGGATCTGCAAGGAGGAATGGCAGAGGATCCTCAAATCCAGGTGTGAAAAACTTTTTTTCCCCAAAAAGACTCATGGCTGTAGAGCAAAAGGTGCTTCTAATAAATACTGAGCAAAGGGTCTGAATACCATGAGATATTTAAGTTTTTTCTTTTTTAATGAATCTGCAAAAATGTCAACAATTCTGTTTTTATGTCAGTATGAGGTAGTGTCTGTACATTAATGAGGAAAAAATGAACTTTGATTGATTTGAAGGATTTTAGCAAATGGCTGCAATATAACAAAGAGTGAAAAATGTAATGGGGTCTGAATACTTTCCATACCCACTGTATGTCTGCCAATCAGAAAGACTGGAATGTAAAACTTCCTCTGGTGCTCATGGCTATCAGATCCACTCCACAAGAGTCAACATGTCTGTCTCCCATTGAACTGATGACAGGGAGGCAGATGACACTACCACTGCACCTTCTGTATCAACCAGGAGACTCCAGCCTTATCACAGCCTACACCACTAACCAGTACCTCTGCACCGGCTACACTACACCGGCACCTGAGAATCACATTCTCCTTTGCCGAGCATCAGCTTCAAAAGAGCTGCAAGGGCCAGAAAGCTTATTACGTCCTTAAAGCATCACGTCAGGAACTGGACGTGGGTTAAAAGGTTTGGTTACTATAGTTTTGCCTGGACACTAGTCACGTGGCAGTCACGAATCGTCTGTCAAAGAAACTTATGCCCCACTGGACAGGGCCACATGACATTGTGGACAAGCTCTCCCCAGTTGCCTACCAAATCAAACTGGACCGGGGACAGAAAGAACCTATTTTCAAATTGGTCCACCGCAACCAAATCAAGAGACACTGGCAGGGAAAGACGGTGAGGGGTTAATGCAAACTAAACTCAGTTGCAGTCCATAGAACAAGACTAAAAACAACTGAACTCAACTCAGATTGAACCCTACAAAATGTAGATTTTTTTTATTTTAAATGAAACATATCTACATTTAAGAATGCATGAAGCTAGAATTAAACAGATTGTTTTGTTTAAAAACAAATGGTCTGTTATTTCTTTTAATATATTGCGCTTTCAGATATTCATAAAACTAAATATTCTGGAGGCCATGAATTTTGGGGTAAAATGATCAAACACGCTGGCAATCAATCAATCAAATTTTATTTATATAGCGCCTTACAACAGCCAAAAGGGGCACAAGGCGCTTTCCAATAAAAACATCAAATGACATATAAAGAAAACAAAGTAAAGAAATGAGATCAGAATGAAGTTCAATGCTATGTGTTAAAAACTTTATTAAAAAAGTGGGTTTTCAGGTGTGCTTTGAAAACACTCAGGTGTACAGGGAGTGCATTCCACAACTTTGGTCCTTGAACACTAAATGACCGGCCTCCAAACCTTTTATACCTGTATGTTGGAGTCACCAGATATATGTGATTAGTGGAGCGGAGTGTTCTGGCTGGCTAATTTTTACTAAGTCAGTGAGGTATACTGGGTCCAAACCATGGATGGCCTTGAACACAAACAACAGGACTTTGTACTCCACCCTAAACTGCACTGGGAGCCAGTGAAGCGAACAGAGGACAGGGGTGATGTGTGACCGTTTATATGTGTTAGAGAGAAGACGTGTGGCTGCGTTTTGCACCAGTTGAAGATCGTTGCAGCGCGCTCTGTTCAGATCGAATTCCAGCAAGCAGCTCGTGAGCCTGCTGTTTCGCGTCTCGCCGCTGTACTTTGAGAAAGCTGCACAATGTTTTGTTTCATAATGACGACGGATATTATACTCTTTTAAAACAGCAACAGACTGTTTACAAACTAGACATATTGCCTTTGATTTGACTTCTGTGAATAAAAACTCATCTTCCTCAGCTTTAAAAAAAACTCTTCCCCAGCTTTAAAAAAAAAACTGCCACTGCCTTGATTTCTCCATTATTGCGTTTAATTTGTTGACGTTTATTGACGTCATGTGTCGCAAAGCACGCAGTGCTGCGCCTTGAATTGCGCATTTACAATAAATTTACATTTAATTTCAGTTTACTCTGTTGTAGTTCAACTATAAAACAAACAAAATTGTTATGTAAAATTAGAAATGACAATCTGTGTCGAAGGTATCTCGCGCTCGCGCTCGCCCTCTCTCTCTCTCTCTCTCTCTCTCCTCGGACGGTTCGGCGGGCCAAATCAAAGGTGGCCGCGAGCCAACTTTGGTCCGCGGGCCCTAGTTTGGGCACCTCTGCACTAGTCGATCCTCGAACTGATGAAGGCATGAATTGCTTTTTCAAGGTCGGCTGTGGACAAAAAATATTTGACCTTACTAAGAAGTCTTAACTGGTAAAAACTCACCTTCACTACTGCACCAATCTGTTTATCAAACTTCATGTTTTTGTTCAAAATAACACCCAAGTTACGCACAGAAGGAGCAAACTGAAGTGTCACGGGACCAAAGCTCCATAGGAAAAACTGTTAAAAACACTGTTGAATGATTCCGGGCTGAACAGGATGTACTCAGTCTTTTCTTCGTTTAAATGAAGGAAATTCTGGAAAAGCCACGGTTTGATGTCCAGAAGACAATTATGGAGAGGATAGAGTGCCGAACGATTACTCAGAATCACAGGAAGGTAGATCTGGAGGTCGTCGGCATAGAAATGAAAATGAACATTGCGTCTGGAGATGAGTTGACCAAGTGTCAGCATGTAGAGTGAAAACAAAATAGGACTGAGAATGGAACCCTGTGGCACTCCAGATGACAAAGGGGCAACTGAGGAGAAAAAGTCATTGAGCATTACTGGAAAAGTTATATTAGTGTGGTATGTGAACCAATTCAGCACCGCTTTCTGCAGACCAGCAACATGTTGAAGACGAGAGATGAGAATAGCATGATCCAAATGCAGCGGTAAGGTCCAGTAAAACCAGAACCATAGAGCTTTTTCTGTCCAGTGCTTCAAGAATGTCATTATGCACCCTCAGTAACTCAGATTCAGTGCTATGCCTGGTCCTGAAACCAGACTGGAATGTATCACCAATGCTATGTAATTGCAGATGAGCCTGGAGCTGGGCTTCTAGCTCACTCTTGTCTGGTCTTGTTGTTCCTATGGAGCTACTTACCTGACTCCCTACTTCCTGATAGTCACCGGTTGTGTGAATTGTTGTGAATCCTTCATCCATCTTCGGTCATTAGACTTCATTCATCTTCTTCAGTCTCACAAGTGGACTGGATGAAGACTGAAGAAGATGAATGAAGTCTAATGACCGAAGATGGATGAACATAGGAACAACAAGACCAGACAAGAGTGAGCTAGAAGATGACTGCCAAAATACTGAGCTCTTGATAAGTGTGTGGAGGTATGGCTGATTTGTGAAAGAGTGAGCAGAGCAGAGAGGTCTAGTGCTGAGGGTGTGGCTGACTCTGACAACATTCATACCTCATCAAAAGCTAAAGTGAAAAAACGAAGACTGCCCCAGACAAATTTTTTTCTAGTCGACTAGTAGTCATTAATTTAAGCCACTAGTTTAGTCTATATTCCTTAGACATATAGTCTATATTCCTTTTTCAAGTGCTTATGATTATGAATGTGTCAGGAAAAAATAGCAAGAATTTTTTTTTTTTATATATATATATATATATTAGTGTTTTTTTATGTCAGCTTTAAAGATGAAGTTGATGATGCTGACTCACCATCTCTGGAGTAGACATGCCTGTAGGGAGAAACCCGAAGTGCTCTTTATAAGACATCTTGGAGACATAGGGGAGCGCGGGGACAAACGTAACACTTTTTGGTTTTAGCCAAATAATGAACAAAGAAATATGGTTAGACAAACCATATTTTTATACAAACAACACACAAGCCTCTCCTACAAATGAGCACTGGTTTGATGTTCGTCGGACCTACAGTTTCTGCGCAGTATCACCAAAAGCGCAAGGAGTGAAATGTGACAACTTACCCCGTGTGCGGGGCTCGTTGTAACAGACAGCGGGTTATTTGTAACACCATGTTATCCAATGGGTGTTCATTGACGTATTTTTATTTCTTAATAAAAGTTGAGTCTTAATGATTATAAGCATAACTTATGAATGGAATATTTTTTTTCTTGTATTTATTGCATTGTTATGCTTTGAACAATGTAATGACATGAAAAACGTTTTAATAGGTTAATACAATGCAAAATATATGATGCGGCTTGGTTGTAACACCGTGTTACAACTAACCCCGCGCTCTCTTGTTTACTTCAGGACCGGCTAGCAGTCACTGTGTGTTTTTCACATCTTTCAAAATGGTACCATCTTTTAGCCAAGAAGATGGTAATCATAACAATATAAGATTGGACTAACATACTTTCACACATTCTTTGAAAATAGAAAAACAACTACTATAACAAAAAATATTTTCATGCTTTCAAAAGAGTTTTTCCTGTGGTTCTCATCCAAATTTAGCTGAAATTTCTCAAAAGATGGCCAGAAGACGTGTGCAAACAGTGTGGTGAAAAGCCCGTTAGCACATCACATTTAAGCCCGTGCAACTATTTAAAAAATCGCTGTTACTTTTTACCCCGCGTAACGTTGTGCCCCGCGCTCCCCTACATATGCTCTAAATAAAATTAATAGTTTTAATTGTTTTCAATTCGAAAATAGATATTGTGGTTTGTGTTTCTGTTTTAAACAACCCTATAATTGGTTGTTTAATTGCTACTTCTGGCATTTTCATATTTTCATTGCGTATTGCATTTCTTGTATGTAAGTTGGATGTTCTCATTTTCACCTGAAGGCATCACTAGTGTTTGTCTGGTCATGTGATCTCAACATAAATGTCATCATGAGATCAAATAAAACCACTTATTATGACACTCATGCAACATTCTCATAAATATCACTCATTTCTGTATAGTTTAATATTTTAATAAGGATCAAATGACTGAGTTGAGCTTTGAGAATGAAACCAACCTGTTTGTTCCTCAGTTTCTTCATGTTTGTCTCTGAATGTTTCTTCAATCTTCACGTCTTCACTCTCTTCTTTAACAGACGACATCTTTATAACAGGGAATCACGTGGATCGCAGCCTCTTTCAATAGGAATTTTTCTGTCTTTGTCCTGTTTAAGATGAGAATAATAAATCCACACTCAATCACTGTTAGCATCTAAGGTCCCGTCCACACGGAGCCACTTTAGGACCCGGTACAAAAAGAGAGCGGATTCAGTCTCCCAATGATAAGAAATGTATGCGGATGCAGTGATCCGCGTCTCCGTGTGGACGGGGCCTGAATCCGCTCTCTTTTGATACCGGGTCCTAAAGTGGATAGATCTGAATCCGACACCCTTGCGGTATCGTGTGGACGGCCAATCCGTATATTTTTTTGTTTACCGGTGATGTCATCACATCACCTGTCGGCTGCGAAACAGTAACAGCAACAGTGTTGCCAGATTGGACTGAAGATTCCAGCGCAGCTACAGCTTAAAACCCTCCCATTTCAAAAAATACCAGCCCAAAGTACGTGCTCTTATAAATAATGAAAAATGTTGAGGGATTTTATGCATCAAAAAACCATCCCAAATTTGATCAACCAGCCCAATGCATTTTTCCCAGTCGGACGTGACAAAAAGGTACATAGCAATGTGGCAACACTGAACAGCAACAACAATGTGCATGCTCACAGTCTTCTTCTCCGTGTATAGTGTATTATCTGTGGAAGAATTACAGCGCCCCATACTGGTCTGGCATATAAACTACACCAGATTCAGTGGTATCCTGTGGACGCTGATATATTTTTTTGAACGAGGTAAAAAAAGATTGGATAAGGAACGCGCCGGCATCGTGTGGACGTGGCCTAAATCAGCATCTTGCTTAGTAGTTCAGCGAGTCAGTCAGAGTGACAGTTAATGCACTTAAAGTTGATATGAAATGGAAATGGTTCTTCCTATTCTCATCAAAACTCTTACATTTCCCATCTAGAATTTTTTAACTACTAATCATTTTCATTCTATTTTTATTTCTTATGCATATTATTATTTTAATTCATTTTCTATGTAAAGCACTTTGAAATAATATTGTGTACAGGGTTTGAAATTAATACCCACCAAATGTGGGTCAAAATCAACTGTGGCATTGACTACTGTCATATAATGTGTGCATCTCAATCAGCTCAATAGTAAATATCAATGATAAAGAAATGAGAGTTAATGCGAGAGTTAAATGAGTTTTTTTTTTTAAATCCTTTTCTCTATTCCCCATGCTTGTGCTACTTGTGTTCAAAATGTTTTAAACTTTGTATTGTAAGCGCTCTTATGCGTTTTTGTATCCTTTGGACAAATGGCTTCTATATTCCTCAAATTGTAAGTCGCTTTGGATAAAAGCGTCTGCTAAATGAGTAAATGTAAATGTAATGCAGTGTTTCCCAACCCTGTTCCTGGAGTCACACCAACACTTAAGGTTTTCCAACTCTTCCTAATTAAAAACACCTGATTCAACTCATCAGCTTGTTAGCAGAGACTCCCAAGACCATAAATATATGTAGCAGATAAGGGACACATCCGAAATACTGTTGGTGTGCCTCCAGGAACAGGGTTGGGAAACACTGAGTTAATGGACTGAAATTACTTGATTGGACAAGACAGAACAAAATTCAAAACTAACACACACAAACACATTTTACAGAAATTTCATATTTGTATATTTTATATATATGTATTACTTAATAGAAAACATTTATAATTGGTTTGTAAATGTTTTTCGTTTCTTTTACACTGTTTTGATTAGCAGGTCGAGCGGAGCTTTGCGAATCGAATAACTGAATAATTTTACGAATCATTTGGTTCAATTGACGCGGAGTTCGAAAAAGCTCCATTTATCCATCAGCTTTTCTCCAATGACTGAATTCAAAGTGATTCATGATAAAGGAGAAAAACGAGGGGCGCTTTACTGACAGAAATTACGTTAATATTAGTGATGTTACGCTCTGTGCCGAGGCTTCGGAGCGTGTGTCGAGAAATCATGTAAGCTTTAAGCAGTGCCGGCCCGAAGGGTTGTGGGGCCCTAGGCGAGATAAAATTTTTTAGCCCACTGGTGTAAAAACAGCGAGAAGAGAGAACAAAAAATAAAATTTCAATATTTAAGTGTATACATTTTTATTACCTGTAACAAACTCAACATGTAATACATGTGTAAAAATATTTAATCAGATTTAAATAAGTTTGCAAGTACGTCAAAGTATTGTAAAATATTGTAAATGAAAGTGCAAGTGTGTTTGAGAAATACAAATAATTTAAATATTATAAAAATAAAGGATACATAAACAAAATAACATACAAATAAATTCTATATTTAAAAAAAATATATATATATAAGGGAATAGATTGGACATGACTGCGTTCTACATCACAACCAGTTGTGGCTGAGAGGTTGAGGTGACGAACTACAGATCCATTGGGGTTTCTCCGCCAGGTTCGAATCTTACCGACAACAACAATTGTGCAATATAAGTGCATGTTTTTGGAGGGCTTGGAATTGATTAGCCATTTTACATGTAAAATGTGTTCCAAGATACGAAAAACTCATTATACGAAGTCCGCCTCAGAACGGATTAATTTCGTATTTCGAGGTACCACTGTACGTCGATCAAAATAGCAACCAGACTTATGACGTTATATAACTTTAGACTTATTTAAGACACTTTCTCGAGTATATATCGAAAGGAATTTACAGAGATATGTGGCTAAGTGGAATATGTGGAATCTGTACTAGGAATACGTTACGACATTCTAGTTCATCCAATAGCCTATTGCGGGAGGTGTTATGCTAAATAGAGTGTGGTGCTGCTGTGTATGTTTCTAATCTTTTTTCCGCTTTTATTTAGACAGTTTTTTTATTATTATTATTATTATTATTATCGTTTTCAGCTATTTGTCATGTATGAATTATTCAAAGATATTCTTTTAATAAAATAGGTTTTATATTTTGCTCACCGTCATTGTGAATTGTATCGTGTTTAATGGGGTCTGTGCATTACAGAAGCACTCATACTATTTGAGGACATTTGAAAAAATAAAACTACCATAGATGCGTGACATCATGTGCGGGTTGCGGGGCCCCCAAATCAAAGAGGGGCCCCAGGCGACCGCCTGAATGGCCTGTTGGACGGGCCGGCACAGGCTTTAAGTGAAACGCGTATCGAGACTGGCATCGGTTTAGATCGATGACGTCTGAAGCCTTGCTTACGCCTGTTATTGTTATTAAACAGTGGTTCATTTCGGGGTTCAAATCTTGCCGCAAAATTTTGATTTACCCTTTTTTGATTTACCCTCTTCTTTGGAAAATTATGAACTATGCAATAAATGACTGCTATAAGTTCACTGAACACAAAAATGTCCACTTTTTCAATTTTAACCATTTATTCCCTAATTTAGTATTAGGGTCAAATTTGACCCATTGGGCTTTAGGCGTACCAAAGTATTTTAAATTTAGTTAAAGTATATTTAAAAATTCCAGACGTTTGAACTAATCCCATCCTGAGATACATTCTTAGAACTTGTTCTATCTCCTTTACTAAAGTGTCTACACATTTCCCATGCTTTTAAACACTGTATTGATTGGTATGCTCAACAATATCACTGGACAAGTCATTGTCTTGGGCAGAAGATTCACCACAATCACTTTCATGCGGTTGAAACAATTCATCAGAATCACTATTGCTGTGCAATTCAGGGCCAAAGTCACTATCATCAGCTTCAAGTTGGTCCAATACTTGTCTTACAGTGATCTCTGTTGCTTTCCCTGTCCTGAAAAGGGGGCGAACATACTCCCTGAAAAGATATACAGTAATACCTCGGTTTACGAGCGACTTGGTATACGAGCAAATCGGTGTACGAGCAAGGAGGGTCGAATCGGTGTACAAGCATTGTATCGGTGTACGAGAAAAAAATTCCCTCACCCATGCGCAGTTCTGTGTGGAAAAAGTCCTAACGCTCAGCATCCTTGTGCGCATTTTTACATGAAATATCCTAATGACAGCCTGACATAACACATTCAGGAGGTTCCAACCCCTTTTATAACCCCTTAACTCAATCATTGGCTCTATCATTCACCACAGTGATATTTTCATAAGTGATTTACAGAAGTTTTTACCTCATATTCTAAACATTAATTAATTGTGATCACTATTGTTCACGTAGTGAAATATACACGGTTTTAGCCAAATAATAAACAAAGTAATAGGGTTAGACAAACCATATTTTTATACAAACAACATATAAGCCTCTCCTACAAATGAGCACTGTTTTCATGTTCGTCGGACCTGCTGTTTCTCTGCAGTATCGGCAAAAGCGCAAGGAGTAAAATGTGACTTCTTACCCCGTGAGCGGGGCTCGTTTTAACAGACAGCGGGTTAGTTGTAACACCATGTTATCCAATGCAAGTTCATTCACGCATTTTTTTTTATTTTAAAGTTGCGTCTTGATGATCATAAGCATAACTTTTTCCTTTATTTTTTACATTTGTTGTGTTTTGAACAATGTAATGACATGAAAAACGTTTTAATAGGTTAATACAATGCAAAATATATGATTATTGATGCAACTTGTTCGGCTTAGTGTTACAACTAACCCCGCGCTGTCTTGTTTACTTCAGGACCGGATAGCAGCCACTGTGTTTTTCACGTCTTTCAAAATGGTACCATCTTTTAGCCAAGAAGATGGTAATCATAACAATATAAGATTAGACTAACAATTTTTCACACATTCTTTGAAAATCGAAAAACAACTACTATAACAAAAAATATTTACATGCTGCCAAAAGAGTTTTTCCTGTGGTTCTCATCCAAACTTCTATGAAATTTCTCGAAAAATTGCCAGAAGACATGTGCAAACAGTGTGATGAAAAGCCCTTTAGCACGTCACATTTATGCCCCTCCAACTATCTAAAAAAATCGCTGTTACTATTTTCCCCGCGTTATTTTTCCCCCCTCGCTCCCCTAGTTCTCTCGCGGCTCCACAAATTCGTTCTCTCGCAGCTCCCGCGAATTCGTTCGCTTGCAGCTCACGTGAATTCGGTCTTTCGCGGCTCCCATGTTCCACGACTTTAACTCTGGATTATCACTCGTTTGTTTTCTGTACTATTATAATAAATTCACTCATTTGCTTTCATCCTTGCTTTCCCCACTCCCCTCTCCTCCCTCCTCTCTCTCCTCCAAGCAGGCTGCTCAAACCTGAAGTGCATTACAGTAAATTGTCAAGTATTTCTAGAGTTTAATTGTCAATTATTATTTAGTATTTATATGAGATCTTAATGGTTACAATTTTAACTGCAATTAATAGGGTAAACCCAAAAAAATATTTAAAATGGGCATTTGTGGTCATGTGGAACGAATTAATTGATTTTTAGTGCATTCTTATGGGGAAATTTGTTTTGGTGTACGAGCATTTTGGTTTACGAGCTCGCTCTTGGAACGAATTAAACTCGTAAACCGAGGTATTACTGTATTTGTGACCACAGGTTCATTTCAAGGCACTGTTTCACCCTGTGACGGGGCTTTTAAATATCATGCTGTCAACTTTCAGTAATTCTTAGATCACAGATTGTTTACATTCACATAAAAGTTCACAGTTTTATTCTGTAAAACACAGTGATAAAATTATGGGGCTTTATCATCCCGTAACTGAACTATTACTTTCCACAAGAAGTCCAGTTTACCCTCAAGTTACTGTGAATCTGTTTGGCGCAATAACAATGTAACACTGTTCCTGTCTGTCTGGGTCTTTTTTGTCACTTCCTGTCAGTCTTGTCTTTGTTCCACTTCCTGTCTCTCGGGTTATTGTTTCTATGTAACAATGTTCCTGTCTGTCTGGGTCTTCTTTGTCACTTCCTGTCAGTCTTGTCTTTGTTCCACTTCCTGTTTCTCGGGTTATTGTTTCACTCCCTACACCTGTCTTGTAATCACTTCCTCGTTAGTCTCCCAGGTGTTGCTGTTTCCCCTTGTGTATAAATCACTTGTGCATTTCCCTGGTGTTTGTCAGTTGTTAACTAAGTAATGGTGGTCGTGTTTGGGTGGTTCTTGTTTTGAGTTATATTCTAGTGTTTGGTTTACGTTTAGTTTATTGCACAAGTGTGCTTATTTGTTTTGTTATTTAAAGTGTTTTGTTTTGTTTATATTAAATTAGCTGGCTAAAGTCTGGCTCCATACCAGTCAGCAAAAGACTTCCACCGCGACGACCCGTCTGCCTGAGCCAGAACCCGCAACGACTGAGTCTACACGCCGCCGCCGTAAGAGGAGGCGGAGAGGCCCAGAGGCCACTGAATCGAGTCCCGCTGTCTGCCAGCCAGAGCCCGATCCGGAGATCCGCCAGCCAGAGCCCGATCCGGAGATCCGCCAGCCAGAGCCCGATCCGGAGATCCGCCAGCCAGAGCCCGATCCGGAGATCCGCCAGCCAGAGCCCGATCCGGAGATCCGCCAGCCAGAGCCCGATCCGGAGATCCGCCTGCCAGAGCCCGATCCGGAGATCCGCCAGCCAGAGCCCGATCCAGAGATCCGCCAGCCAGAGCCAAAGGCCGCAACGACTGGGTCCACGCGCCACCGACGCAAGAGGAGGAAGCGGAAAGACCCGGAGGCCGCCGTCCCAGAGACGTTCGCCCTGCCGGCGCCACCCGTGCGCCTCGCCCTGCCGGACCCTCCGGTGGTCTCCGAGCCACCGCAGCCTGAACTCTGCCCGCCTGAACTCTGACCCACCGGATCCTCCTGATCCACCGGCCCAGCCAGAGGCCACCTGGCTCAACCCGCCGGTACCGCCTGATCTGCCGAAGCCTGCCTAGCTCACTCCCCCGGCGCCACCTGACCCGCCAGTCCTGCCTAAGGCTGCCTGGCTCACCCCCCCGGCACCACCTGACCCACCGGCCTTGCCTGAGCCACCCTGGCTTATCCTTCCCGCTCCCCCATGGACTCTGTACTTTATTTATTTTTTTTCCCCATGTGTCAGGACTGTGTTTTGAGTTATTTTTTCATTAAGGACTGTTTTGAGTTGTTTTCCATTATGTCTTGAGGTCTGTTTATTTTGTTTATCTTTTTCACATAGGTTTTACTTGGTTCTTGTTCTGTCTCCTTTGGGTTCCTTCTGGTTTCATGTCTTGTTCTGTCCCCCTCCTGGTCCCCCGCCCACCCTGCGCAGTTGTTACTTTGACGGCGCGAGGTCGCGCCTAGCGGAAGGGGGGCGTTATGTAACACTGTTCCTGTCTGTCTGGGTCTTCTTTGTCACTTCCTGTCAGTCTTGTCTTTGTTCCACTTCCTGTCTCTCGGGTTATTGTTTCACTCCCTACACCTGTCTTGTAATCACTTCCTCGTTAGTCTCCCAGGTGTTGCTGTTTCCCCTTGTGTATAAATCACTTGTGCATTTCCCTGGTGTTTGTCAGTTGTTAAAGAAGTAATGTCTGTGTTAACAGTGTGTGGATGTTCTGCCTGTCTTCCCGAGTTTTTGCCTAAGTTTAGTTTTGCACAAGTGTGCTCTTTTGTTTTGTTATTTAAAGTGTTTTGTTTTCAGTTTATTAATAAAAGTGCTTTTCGTTTGAATCCTGCCGCTCCTCATCTCTGCCGCATCGCATACAGCCCCGAAACGTAACAAACAAGCTGACAAGCAGGTATGATTAATTATTTACTATTTTGGGCAATAATTAGTTGTTTTTCTTATAATCATCTTCATCATCATTATCATCATCATCATCATCATCATCATATAATCGTGTTACTAATTGTTTTGAATGGGTTGTGAAGTTTAATAGATGAAAACAAATATGATTTTTTTTTAGCATTGCTTAATGCTTGTTCATTATGTTTATATGTACAACATATTTTCACGTATTTATTCATTTATATTACTGTATTTTAATCAATTGATCAATTTCATGCATCCCTGCTGAGTAGAAGCATTATTTGTGGGGTTTTTTTATGTAAAAAAATTAAAGAAAACAAATTCTTACTAATGTTTTAATTCTGATCTACTATATATCAACTGTATCATTTCATTAAGTATTTTAATGTAGTCTGGTTTTCAGACCATCAACAAGAAGAAAACCATCTTTTTTCCCTCGAGAGTCAAGACAATGACTCAGAGAATTAAAGACAATCCTTCTCTGCAGGATAAGTCAGCGCTTGTTGGGAAGATCTTGTCAGGACATCTGTTGTCTCACAGAGAGGAGGTGATGTGTCGAAGAAGCAAGAGGTTTTAGGAGAACACATTCTTCAGTTTGGGAAGAACAAAGTAAAGTCCTTCCGATGGCTGTTGGAGAATGACATTGGCTACACTTTGTACCTATTCAGTAAGGTTGCGTCGGAAGAACAGGCTGAACTTGCAAGGATAGCCTCCTTTCTTTTCTTGAGTACTCAAGAAGGGTTAAGGAAATAACGGACTCCGGCAATACCTTTCAGAGAGGTCAGAACCAGTAACAGTTTTGTCGGAGGATGACAATGTTGTTGGATTTGCGAGCACAAGACACCTGGAGGAAGATCTGGCATACTAGGGCTGATGGATATGCTGGGTTCACATAGGCGGACTTACCATTAGGCAAGGGTAGGCAGTTGCCTAGGGCCCCGAACATGCAAGGGCCCCAACAAGCAGCCCCTTCCCAACTACTATTGCACTTCTTGTTATGATTTTAAATTTATAGAAACAATTTAATTTACATTTAAAAAAATACCTAAAACAATTACAGAGTCGTTGATCAATACTGCACCCCCCCCCCCCCCCCCCCCCCCCTCTCAATACTACAATGGACTATTCCATTCCACGACAGGCTTCGCATTCTGTGTTTGAGTGAGATAGCGGGAATCAAGATGAAGCGGAGTTATCCGAGCGGAGCCGATAAAAGAAAAAAGTGCAAGGAAGCAAAAAAATACATTGCCACGTTGCCAAAACTGACAAATTTCTTCACGGCGACGGCATCATGTACTTCAGCTGCTAACGAGACTGACAAAGAAGAGGACGAGGAGCGGATAGCAGAGGAGGAGGACATACAGCCCGTGACAGAACCGGCAATTTGCAGTAATGAGGTGTAGTATTGTGCTAAATAATCACAGTCACAGAGCACACGCATTTAAAACCTGGTTTAAAAGAGTTGTTTATCCTTAATTTACAAAAGACGGGATTTTTCAATTCGATTTTTTGTATTTTTTCAATTATAAAGCCTCCTGATTAGCTAGCTAGTGTTCATAACATACCCGGATGTTAACGGACCACGATTTATTGAGGATTATTAAGGTGTAAATAAGCCGCCAAACATCACAACCTAATAATAAGCAAAACTGTTTATCTGTAATACTAAACTGACAATCAGGTCGGTTAAAATTATTATTATTCATTTTCAAAATAGTAATTTTTTAAAAATTCAGTGGTTGTGGCTTATATTCAGGTGAGCTCAATAAATCACGGTAGTTAATATTGTCAATGTATATGAGCAACCGGTTATATTTTAAAGATGTTTGACAGTTGTTTAGCATACAAGGAACAAACAGTATTGTTACACGTGTTAACTAACAGTTTTTGAGTAATTCGGTGTAACAAAATAATGTCCGTTTTCTCTTTCAGCCTGGGATTGAGCCTGACAATACAGTGCATGAAGGTGTATTGCACGATGAAGGTGTATTGCACGATGACCCTGGACTGTGGCCAATGCATATGAATGACAGAGAGAGGTGTGATATTGTTAAAAAGGGGCCTGTCCAGATTTTCCAAACACATTTTCCAAAAAATCAGGATGGCAGAAGATTTAATAGTAACCATTACTACATCAACATGAAAAATGGAGAGAGGATCAACAGGTCATGGCTTGTGTATAGCCAAGCAAACAACACTGTTGTATGCTTTGCATGCCGATTGTTTGGAGGTGGAAAGTCACAATTGAGCTCAACTGGTTACAATAATTGGAAAAATCTCCAAGCCATCCTTAAACAACATGAGAGGTGTGAAGAACATGTCACACACATGAAAAGATGGCAAACACTTCATGAAAGACTGGTCACAAGCACAGCCATTGATCAGAGGACCCAAAATCTCAGAAATGCTGAGGTTACTCGCTGGAAGGAAATTTTAAAAAGGTTAGCTGCCATTGTGATACATCTTGCAGAGCGAAATCTTGCATTTAGAGGACACCAGGAAAAATTATATGAACATGGCAATGGCAACTTCTTGGGGCAAGTAGAGTTAATGGCCCAATTTGACCCCTTTATGAAGGAGCATCTTTGACGAATACAGGAGAAAGAGATTTCTGATACATATCTGAGTCACAGAATACAAAGTGAGTTCATAGCACTAATCGGACAGTCTATCACTGATGCCATTGTGGAGAAAGTCAAGAGGGCAAAATACTATGCAGTCATCATGGACTGCACTTCAGATGTTAGCCACGTTGAGCAGCCCTCAGTGGTATTGCGCATTGTAAATTGTGAGCTTTCAAAAGGTGTTTCAATCAATGAACACTTTGTGGGATTTCTCATTGCGGAGGACACTACTGGTAAAGGCCTACTTGACCTTTTTTTAGGACATCTGGAAAAATTATGCTTACACATCTCTGATCTCCGGGGTCAGTCTTATGACAACGGACCTAACATGCAGGGGAAAAAAACATGGAGTCCAGAAGAGAGTCCTAGAAATGAACAGCAAAGCGCTGTGCGTTCCATGTGGCAGCCACACTCTAAATCTTGTGGTTGGTGATGCTTCCAAGTCTTCTGTAATATCCCTAAACTTCTTTGGCTTATTGCAAAGGCTATACACTCTGTTCAGTTCCTCTGTTCACCGTTGGGCGATTCTACAGCAGCATGTGAAAGGGTTCTCTATCAAGGCTTTGTCCACAACACGATGGGAATGTCGTGTAGAGGCTGTGAAGGCTGTGCGACACCAACTGCCAGAAATTGCGAATGCCTTAACTGCGCTCAAGGAATACGCAAAGGAGAAGAAAGATGCAGAGTGTAGCTCAAGTGCTGAAAGCATCCACAAAGATGTGACAAAATGGTATTTCATGGTGAGTACGGTTGTTTGGTATAATGTGTTGTATCACGTAAACAGAGTCAGTAAGATCTTGCAGAGCCCTACTGTATCAATCGAGACTGTAAGGAGAGAGATCTTGTCAGTGTCAGATTTTCTTGAACAGTTCAGAGAGAGTGGATTTAATGCAGCAAAGACTGATGCCAGGGAAATAGCTGAACGTCTTGAGGTGGAGATGAGCTGGCCTGAGGTGAGGCAGAAAAAAACAAAGAGGCAGTTTGATTATGAGGGAAGAGAGGAGACACTCTCCACTACAGAGGAGCTCTTCAGACGAGAGTTTTTTCTTCATCTTGTTGATACAGCTCTTGTCACATTAAGAGAGAGATTTGCACACCTGCAGAACTTTTTTGACCTGTATGGATTTCTTTACTGCAGTGAGTTATTGAGAAGCACAGTTCAGGAAGGAAAATTGGAGGAATGCTGCCAGAGACTGGAACAGAAAACCAATGACATTGAAGCACAAGATTTAAAAATGGAAATAATAGGAGCTGTCAAGTCGTTTCCCTCAAACATCTCATCACCCCTGGAGATGCTTAATTATATATATCAGCAAAATGTGCTTGACATCTATCCAAATTTAAGCATAGCTCTAAGACTTCTACTCACTCTCCCTGTGACTGTAGCTTCAGGCGAGAGAAGCTTCTCTGTACTGAAAAGACTTAAGACATACTTGAGATCCACCATGTCACAGGACAGGCTGTCTGCCCTTGCTCTAATCACCATTGAACATGAGGTCAGGAAAACACTGCCCATGGACGCAGAAATTGAAAAATTTGCTGAGGCCAAAGCCCGCAAGGTTACCTTTTAATATGATCTCAGCTGTGATAAACAACTATACAGAAGTGACAGAAGTGAAAAAAGCTAAATAAAGAGAGAAGTAATAGCAATTAGACAACCAAGGCAGAAAAAAACAGGAATATGTAGGGACAAAAAGAGCATAAGAATTTTAGAAACAATCAGAAGAGGAAGAGGGACAGAAGAAGGTGCATCAATATTCCAGGGAAAGAGCCTGGAATAACAGGATTGACAGAATTAGGAAACCAAGAGAACAGGAAATAAAAGTGAGAAAATTGTACACTACACTGCAAACTTTATAATTCTTAAACATTTGCAATTAACCTGCTGTTATCTATGTGGTTCTCCTTGCAGTGATACTAGTCCTTGCATCTCGGAAGTCCTATCGTACAATCAAAAGTAATTCAATTTTGTTTTGTGTACAGTATAGTTAGTAAGTGCATTTTATTTATTATTAACAATGTGTTTTCTTTTCTTTTTTAAAAGATTCATTAGTCTATCTGCGCACAGAAGACTGGTGACTGGTCACTCTTAATTATTTCACCACACAAACGTACAGCCTGACTCATCTCTCAATCCCAAAACGCCAATCCCAACAACTCTCCGCTCATCTTTATCCATTCATTTCTCTCTCTCTCTCTCTCTCTCTCTCTCTCTCACACACACACACACACACACACACACAAAATCTGATTCTTTTGCTGACTTACTCTCTTTTTACTTCAAGTTTAGATGTTTAAATAACAATGGAAAATACATTTAGATAAACAGAAATACATTTTGGATATATTTGGCTTTCTCTTTGTACAGCTTCTGGGATGGGGGATCTATCCTCTTCAAGTATAGTAACCTAAATAAGTGCCTAATAAAACTCCATGATGTTCATATCTGTGATCTGAGCAGTCCATTTCCTGTGAAAAAATATACGACAGAGTGTAGCCAAGTTTCTGATTTCATAATTTAAATGGGGTCAAATGTAAGCAATATGGCTGTAAGCCACTGACAGCTTCATCACTAACCAGTTAATCTATTGACTTAATATTGTGAATCACACTCAAACAAAGGTCATTGTCTTTGGAGTGCGCCATCTGTTGGGTAAACACAGACATTGCAAGGAATGAATGAGGTTTAATTATAATAAAATGTAATTATTTAATAATGGTTTAATAAAAGGCGGGGAAGGGCCCCTTCTCAAAGGTTGCCTAGGGCCCCAAATTTGCTAAGTCCGCCACTGTGGGTTCATAATGGGGAAGAGGTGTGTTCTTGGCAGTAAAATGTATCACTTGCAGCAATATCTTTTAAAGCAGCAAAAACAGATGACTACACCTCCTCTGCTACATCTTCACCCTCACCACTAACTCACTCTGAAGCTGCCACTTCACACCTTGCTTCTGATCATCTAGGTAAGTAAACAACATTTAAATGCATTTATGTTGATTCTTGCAGTTTACTGATGCATTTGTTTCATTTCAAAGTAATGTAGTAATACGACAAATTATGACTCTACCATCTGAATGTCTCAACAGAAATTGAGACTCATCAGACCAGGCAACATTTTTGTAGTCCTCAACTGTCCAATTTTGGTGAGCTCTTTTTCCTATTTGTAGTGGAGATGAGTGGTACCTGGTGGGGACTTCTGCTGTTGTAGCCCATCCGCCTCAAGGTTGTGCGTGTTGTGGCTTCACAAATGCTTTGGTGCATACCTTGGTTGTAACGAGTGGTTTGTCTTTCAGTCAAAGCTGCTCTTCTATCAGCTTGAATCAGTCAGCCCATTTCTCCTCTGACCTCTAGCATCAAAAAGGCATTTTCGCCCACAGGACTGCTGCATACTGGATGTTTTTCTCTTTTCACACCATTCTTTGTAAACCCTAGAAATGGTTGTGCATATATAATATACATGTATATGTGTGTGTGTCTACACCTGTATGTGTAGTATATTAATTTCTGAAGTGTAGTGAAAACTATTAATTAGCATGGTAACAAGACTGGCAGTTTAAGTTCACCTTGAAAGTACATAATACGAGACAAAATACAGACAAAATTGTATTGGACTTTTCTAATACACAGACTAATCTATCACACGACTACATAAGACATGGATACACTTCAATAAGTTGTACTGTTTCTTTATAATATACTTTCTGATTTTCATTCATGTTTATTCCATACTACAACTAAAGAGAAAGAGATTATCAGTTTGTGTCTAGCCACATTAAAGATTGCACAAAAGACATTAACAGTTTGAATACTAATTGTTATCAAACAAGTAATGTCTGAGTAAAAGTAGGCACGCTGCAAATGTTTAGGGAAGTTTGTTCATTCATCAACAGAGGAGATCAACAGCACAGACTGAAAAACCCATCTTAGGATTTCAATATTAACTCAATCAAAATGAAGATCGATTGTTGGTTCACCCAAAAAATCTAAACTGTCATAATTTACTCATGCTCATGTCGTTCCAAATTCAAAACTTTCGTTTATCTTCAAAACACAAATGAAAATATTTTTCATGAAATCTTTCCAGATTTCTGTCCCCATTGCGTCTTTGGATCTTTCACGTTGAGGCTTCAGATTGTCCGCAAAAAAAAGTCATACCAAACCATTCTATTCTCTTCAGTATGAAGCCTCATGTAACTATTAAATTTTTCTTTAGATGTGAAAGTTTTTCCTAAGTGATTGCACATTTGCTATTACACGATTCATGATAGTTTCCAGTCTGTGAAACTCACACTGATGACAAATAACAGAGTTTTCTTATAAGTGAATCCTCATGTGTTTATTAAGGAATAGCTTACGTCTGAAACTATTTCCACACTGATCACAAGTGAACGGCTTCTCTCCAGTGTGAATTCTCATGTGGACTACAAACCCTCCTTTTTGAAGGAAACCTTTTCCACACTGAAGGCATGTGTAAGGTTTCTCTCCAGTATGAATGCTCATGTGGAGCTCAAGACTTTGTTTTTTAGCGAAGATTTTTCCACATTGTTGGCAGATGAAAGGCTTCTCTCCAGAATGAGCTCTCATGTGGACTGTAAGGTTTCCTTGCTGATCAAAACTCTTTCCACACTGAGGGCATATGAAAGGTTTCTCTCCAGTGTGAACTCTCATATGAACTTCAAGGTTTCCTTTTTTACTGAAACACTTTCCACACTGTTGGCAGGAGAAAGGCTTCTGTCCACTGTGAACTACCATGTGAGCTTTAAGGTTTCTATGTTGATCAAAACTTTTTCCACACTGAGAGCAGCTGTAAGGCTTCTCTCCAGTGTGACTTCTCACATGGACTTTAAGGGATTCTTTTTTAATGAAACTTTTTCCACACTGTTGGCAGGTGAAAGGCCTATCTCCAGTATGAATTCTCATGTGAACTATAAAGCTTGCTTGTTGACAGAAACTCTTTCCACATTGAGCGCATGTGAAAGGTTTCTCTCCATTGTGAATGCTCATGTGGCTTTTAAGTGCTCCTTTTTGAATGAAACTCTTTCCACATTGTTGGCAGGTAAAAGGCCTATCTCCAGTGTGAACTCTCATATGGATATCAAGGTTTCCTTTGCTAGTGTAATTCTTTCCACAATCTTGGCAGATGTAAGGACTCTCTCCAGTGTGAATTCTTACATGTGCTTTAAGACTTCCTTTTAGAGTAAACTTCTTTCCACACCGCTGACAAATGAAAGGTTTCTCTCCGGTGTGAGCTCTCGTGTGGTTTTTAAGGCTTTGTTTTTGAGTGAAACTTTTTCCACATTGCTGGCAAGTGAACGGCTTCTCTCCAGTGTGAATTCTCATGTGCCTGTTAAGGCTTCGTTTTGTAGACATGCTCATTCCACACTGTTGGCAGGCAAAAGGCTTCTCTCCAGTGTGAACTATCATGTGAGCTTTAAGGTTTCTACGTTGAACAAAACTCTTGTCACACTGAGAGCATGTGTAAGGTTTCTCTCCAGAGTGAGCTCTCATGTGGGCATTAAGAGCTCCTTTTTTGATGAAACTTTTTCCGCATTGTTGGCAGGAGAAAGGCTTTTCTCCAGCATGAACTCTCATATGGACTATAAAGCTTGCCTGTTGACAGAAATGCTTCCCACACTGAGAGCATGTGTAAGGTTTCTCTCCACTGTGAATTCTCATGTGACTTTTAAGGGCTCCTTTTTGAATTAAACATTTTCCACATTGTTTGCAGGGAACAGTTTCTCCAGTGTGAATTTTGATGTGGGTTTTTAGGTTTCTATGTTGATCAAAACACTTTGTAGTATGTGAGCAATTAAACAATTTTTTTCCAGTTATGAATTCATGTTTCTCACACTTATCTTTGTCTTCTCTTTCATTTATTTCTGGGCTCTCCTCTTTCAGCGGCATCAGGTCTAAGGTGAAAAGAGACCAACAATGTTAACCCCAGTTTAATAACACACATCAAGACATTTAGACATGTAAATCATAAATACCAAAAACATGTAGACTAGACGTTAACATATAGACAACATGTAGACTAGCTATTAAGCTAGAGGTCCTAGAGACCCACTGTTCAACAGAGTTTAGCTCCAACTCAAATCAATCTCTTCAGAACCATATAAGTGTGGTGAAGCTGGTTAGAAATAAACTTTGAAGGCCAGTGCTGACGGTTTCCAGGAGCAAGTGTGAAGATTTCTGCACTAAACCTTTGAGAGATGTTAAATGTTCTCTTTGAACCTCTTGTCAATATTTAACTGTTTGTTTTCTTTAAGAGATGTCCTAAACATTTTTAAAGTTGGCAGGTTTCAACCCCTTCATGAAAAAGTCTAGGCTAGTACACAAAATGTACGATCACGTTGGTGTGATCAGTCAGAGTATGGAAATAAGGCGATACATTGTCGGTCAACTTTTCTTTTTTTATACGCTGGGGTTCAGCTAGAATATTTTAAACATGCGAAAGGGTTAGTGTTATTTTGGTTACACATCTAGATGATCTTACAAGTTGAGAGCATCTACAATAGCTATTCAACACAAACCCGTCCTAAACAGCTGTGTGCATCTGTCCCAGCGGTGTGATCAGTCTAGGCTGATCCCTGGAGCGTACGATCACACAGTTTACATTATCTTTCTCCAACTTGTAACTTTCAGGTATTTCAGGAGAAGCGGATGAATTTATGAGTCAGAGATCTGATTCTCTAAATTGAGGCGCAAAATAACATGGTGGCACCCATCGCGTTTTACAAATCATGATCAATATAAAGTTTATTAAACAACAAAACATTCATTTACACGTATTGAGAATAGGAATATACAGATTATGCTAAAATCATTTAAGTTCATTTTCTTCCTCATTAATGTACACACAGCACCCCACATTGACAGAAAAACACAGAATTGTTAACATTTTTGGAGATTTATTAAAAAAACAAAAACTTTTCCTTATTACTTTAGGGAGAGATTAAGACCTACTAGCTATGTTCTACCTTAAGAACAAATAAAAGGTTCAACCGAATAAAGTTCAGTGTTAGTTACAAACTAGCTAGTGGTTACTAAGCTACTAGTGCGGACTTTATGTTCCAATTCAAGTAAGAACTTACAAACAACTCGACTGGTCCAACTCAACTCGGGAGAGAAGGCAGGGAACGAAAAAACCTGCCAACAACAAATTAATTGACAACGTATTGGAAGAAATCATGCAGTTTTGAGAATGAAACCAACCTTTTTGTTCCTCCATTTCTTCTTGTTTCACTCTGAATGTTTCTTCAATATTTATGTCTTCACTTTCTCTCTCCTTAATAAACGGCATCTTTATTTGTTCCTCAGTATCTTCATGTTTCGCTGTGAATGTTTCTTCAGCGTTCATGTCTTCATTCTCTTTTTCTTTAATAAATGCCATAAACTCTTTCATAAACTCCATCTTTATAATAGTGTCACATGGATCTCAGTTGCTTCACCAGGAGTTTGTCTGTGTCTTTGTCCTGTTTAAGATGAGAATAATTAAACGAAAGAAAAATAAATCTGTGTGCATCTCAATCAGATCCTGGTTCAGTAGTTCAGCCACAATTTACAATTAATGTACTTAAACATGATTGCAGGCCGACGACTTCAACGATAGAAAATGCTATTGACAACCTTTAAGCTGCTGTTAAAAAAAAGAAAAGTTTCCCTATGGAAAAAAATTAATGGAGTTTTTACTTCTGGAATCTGACTGTTGTGCTTTATTGTGCATATAGATTTAGGTGCATAAAGAAAACTTAACACTAAAAGGACAGAGAGGTTTGGGGGCTCGACAAAAACAGGTCTTTACTCTTAGGAGGCAAGGGAGGCAGTGCCTCCTCAAACAAATACAACATTTTTAAAAAAAATTACAAAAATAAAACACAAATATTACAAAATGTGATGTTAAAAAGTAAAAAATAACACTTGTTTTTCTAAAGCAACACTGTTCAACAGTGACAGCTCCTCTGATCCCATTGACTTGAAACAGATAATACTTAATTAAAAAATCCTAAAGTGTGAGGTGAGTTTAATGGGGGTTAACTGAGAACGAACAGGGAAAAGTCACATGAGAGGAGGCAATGCCTCCATTTCGCAAAGATCAGATGTGATTGGTCAGTCTGATTAAATCATGCCTCTTGCTCTGAAGGAAGACAATGATATAAGGAAATGAAGAAATAATGAAGACTGATCAAAAAAATTAATTAAACAAGATTTCACCGTTTTACATCATGCCATAATCAAGCTTTGCAGTGTTTAAAATTTGATGATTGATCATGAAAGATACTATTCGGAAATCCATTGCCGCTTGAATATATATTATTTTATTTTTCCTATTTATACCTATATCCTTTTCTTTTTCTTATTTTTCATATGCTTCTTTGTCTTATTTTTCATATGTTATTTTCCTTTCTGATTTGGATGATTTGTAAAGAGTGATTTATAATCAAGTTAGGGATTTTTATTTAGTTAAAAACTTTCTTTACTTTTCTGTAGTTTTCCATTGAGTAAGGATGAATATTGTCAGCACTTCTCAACAGATAGAACATGTTATCAGAATGTTTTGGTTGAGAGTTGAAGCCTGAGCCGAGTTCAGCCTTGGAGAAGCTGTATATGTGTGTGTGTGTTAATATGGTCTGTATTGGTGAGGTGATTAGCTGGCACCATAAAACGTGTTGTTCTCGACAAGCCACGTCACGAACCCGTCAACCATGTGATCAACGAAGATATGCTTCAGACTGTCTGCGCTTGTGTGGAAAATTACTAGTTTTGTTTTTCTTGCTTTCTTTCTTTCTTAGCCAATCAGAATCATTTAAACGTCATCATTGACGTAGTTAGCACCCTCTGTTAGAGTATAATTGCTGTAACAATGTTATTGTATTTGGGGCGGCCTACGAACTCCTTGTGAGACATGAAGCTGGCTTCTGCTGATGAAACTGCAAACTAAACTTCACTAAAATTTCTTCTATTGACTGCACTTCTGACTCCTGGTCTTCATTCAACATATCTGGTCCTCGGGTCTTAACTGTAAATTCCCCTACAATGAATGTTAGCTCACAAATAGTAACATATACATATATATATATATACACACACACACACACACACAAACATATATATAAATAAAACACACACACACACACACACACACATACAGTAATACCTCGGTTTACAAGTTTAATTCGTTCCAAGAGTGAGCTCGTAAACCAAAATGCTCGTACACCAAAACAAATTTCCCCATAAGAATGCACTAAAAATCAATTAATTTGTTCCACGTGACCACAAATGCCCATTTTAAATATTTTTTTGGTTTTACCCTATTAATTGCAGTTAAAATTGTAACCATTAAGATCTCATATAAATACTAATTAATAATTGACAATTGGAGGAGAGAGAGGAGGGAGGAGAGGGGAGTGGGGAAAGCAAGGATGAAAGCAAATGAGTGAATTTATTATAATAGTACAGAAAACAAACGAGTGATAATCCAGAGTTAAAGTCGTGGAACATGGGAGCCGCGAAAGACCGAATTCATGTGAGCTGCAAACGAACGAATTCGCGGGAGCCTGGAACGAACGAATTCGCGGGAGCCTGGAACGAACGAATTCGCGGGAGCCTCGAACGAACGAATTCGCGGGAGCCGCAAGAGAACGAATTTGCAGGAGCCGCGAGAGAACTAGGGGAGCGAGGGGGGGAAAAATAACGCGGGGAAAATAGTAACAGCGATTTTTTTAGATAGTTGGAGGGGCATAAATGTGACGTGCTAAAGGGCTTTTCATCACACTGTTTGCACATGTCTTCTGACCATTTTTCGAGAAATTTCATAGAAGTTTGGATGAGAACCACAGGAAAAACTCTTTTGGCAGCATGTAAATACTTTTGTTATAGTAGTTGTTTTTCGATTTTCAAAGAATGTGTGAAAGATTGTTAGTCTTATATTGTTATGATTACCATCTTCTTGGCTAAAAGATGGTACCATTTTGAAAGACGTGAAAAACACAGTGGCTGCTATCCGGTCCTGAAGTAAACAAGACAGCGCGGGGTTAGTTGTAACACTAAGGCGAACAAGTTGCATCAATAATCATATATTTTGCATTGTATTAACCTATTAAAACGTTTTTCATGTCATTACATTGTTCAAAACACAACAAATGTAAAAAATAAAGGAAAAGGTTATGCTTATGATCATCAAGACGCAACTTTTAAAAAAAAATAAAAATGCGTGAATGAACTTGCATTGGATAACATGGTGTTACAACTAACCCGCTGTCTGTTAAAACGAGCCCCGCTCACGGGGTAAGAAGTCACATTTTACTCCTTGCGCTTTTGCCGATACTGCAGAGAAACAGCAGGTCAGACGAACATGAAAACAGTGCTCATTTGTAGGAGAGGCTTATATGTTGTTTGTATAAAAATATGGTTTGTCTAACCCTATTACTTTGTTTATTATTTGGCTAAAACCGTGTATATTTCACTACGTGAACAATAGTGATCACAATTAATTAATGTTTAGAATATGAGGTAAAAACTTCTGTAAATCACTTATGAAAATATCACTGTGGTGAATGATAGAGCCAATGAATGAGATAAGGGGTTATAAAAGGGGTTGGAACCTCCTGACTGTGTTATGAGAGGCTGTCATTAGGATATTTCATGTAAAAATGCGCACAAGGATGCTGAGCGTTAGGACTTTTTCCACACAGAACTGCGCATGGGTGAGGGAATTTTTTTCTCGTACACCGATACAATGCTCGTACACCGATTCGACCCTCCTTGCTCGTACACCGATTTGCTCGTATACCAAGTCGCTCGTAAACCGAGGTATTACTGTGTATATATATATATATATATATATATATATATATATATATATATATATATGGGTTGACTCGCGCTAACAGGACGCGTTCATCTAATTATTTATTTTCTTAGGACGAACGCTTGTTTTGCCGGCAATAAATAGTCAACATGGCGCGCGAGTCACTTCCTTGAAAAACTCCTCATACTGGAGAGAAAAGTGGCGAATATTCTCTCAGCATTAAATGCTGACAATGTCAAACGCCAAACTCCGGTATCTGAGCCCTGGGGAGCGCGAGCCTAGGCGGACTCAGTATCAAAGGCCGCCAGGCGGGAGCGGAGCACCTGGGGTCTCATTTATAAACTGTGCGTAGGATCCCTACTAAAAGTTTACGTACGCTTAAAAGTCAAAAATTGCATACATCAAAAAATAAACTAAAATTAACCATCTGTGTCGCCAATTCCCTCTGTCTCCAGAATGTGTGAATGCACAGCTCAAAGTTTGCTTTAAGGTCTGCACATTCTCCCATCAAGTTTGTTTTTTATTGATCATAACCTTTGCGTGGAAACTGCCGTACGTACGTTTCCAGCCCCGTTTTGTGCGTACACACACTTTATAAATGAGACCCCTGAAGCGGTGGCTGGCTGCAGTGATTACAGTCAGCGCGCAAAAAGCGCTGTCCTAACATGCTCTGCTCACACACACACAGTGAGTGACGCGCACTGCACAGATGTTTGATTCGACATTTGAAAATTGGAGAGCCCTTTTCTTTTAAGCTAGTCTAGGGAATAGATCAGTCGAAGGAACTCAAACAACCAGCGCGACAACACAACACACTCTCACACTTGTGCTCGCGAAGACAAAAAAAGCTACTGCCTCCGGGTTCTGGCGCTCCTTTTATGACCTGGTTCGTGACTGTTACGTGCTGTGAATGTTTCTTTTTGAAGCTACTTTTGTTCTCCACCTATCCTTCCTATTAGGTGTTTGCTGATTGGAGGACACAACTGCCAATCTTCAGTGATGTCATCCGGGCAGCCAATCAAGCGCCGCCCTGCTGATATAAAACTTCCCTGCTCACCATGATCAGCAGCTAGCAGCTCAAGCTCAGAGTGTGTGTGGTGTGTTTGGTTTTGAGTTTGTTGTTAACTTCTGTTAATATTTTGAATATACTTTGTCTATTATTTGTGGTTCAACATTTGTACTCGTTTGTGACAGCCTTAAAGCAAAGGTTGTTTTTGAGTACTGTTCACTTAATCCTTTCTGGGGACAAGGAACAGGAAAGCATGTCGTGCGACATACATATCGCCCGTAGCTAACAAATGTTAGAAACACCAGGTAAGCGGTGAGTGCCACTTTTGTATTTTTCGGTTATTAGTCAGTATAGTTTAGTCTGGGCGCCGGACGCGCTGAAGACTTCGGGTATAATTTTCACATTTTGTTTTGGTTAGTCAGATTAGAGGGTTTTGGGAATTTAGTTTACCAACTGTTTTGTTTTATTCCTTTCTTTGATTTGGCGCCACCTTCGTTCATTGATCCCCATTAGTTGCTTGTTATTTCTCTTTTCTTTAATTACTTTACACACTGTAAATAGTACACCCATTTAGTGGCTTCGGCTTTATGGTAATAAACTAATTGAACTGCAAATTTGTGACCTGGTCTTTTCTGCTGCTCACTCCAAAGCAATATTTTAAAACTAAATGTTATGTCCTACCCTAGACAGCTAAAGGTTCGTAACAGTGACGTCACCGACCAGCGATTTTTAACAGTGTACACAAATTTAGTTTATTCCGGATTGTGTTCCCTTTTGTCACTACCAAAACAATGATGTCACAACCGAAACTTCAAGACATGTTTTTTCACGTTTTGGTAGTGAAAATTTTTTATAATTTTGAGCCTAGCTCGAAGATGCTAATCAGCACATGGTTAGCAATCACTGGTCAGAACAGTTGTACACATATAAAAACTACATTTTATGGAATAACATCCCAAAAAGTTTTATTAATAGCAGAAAAAATGTGTTTGGTAGTGACATTCCTTAAAGTTACAAGAAAAAAAGTTAACTGAAAAAAGTTAACAGATTTTCAGACTTTAGAACAAATTTACCTTAAAATGATGGGATCAATCTACTCACCATGTAGCATATTGAATGAGAGTGAGGGACACAGGAATATTTCCTGATGTAGGGGTGTAGGGGTGTGATTAAAAACAGTTTCAGCCAATGGACTAAAATATTCTGTGTTTTGGTAGTCACATGAAAATACGGGACACGTTTTTTTTACATAAAGATTCATGATTTTAAAAAAATTAAAAAATTAACTTCATTTTTAAAAACAAAACAAAAAGATTGAAAAAAGAAAAAAATTGCAAACATTATTTAAATATCATTTTCACATGTTGAAATGTACATGTAATGGTTTGGGACAGCCACCTCCTAATTGAAAGTTCCCAATAAATTATGATATTATAAATATAAAGCTTTGAAAGATTTTAAATATTATTGTGGGTTTCAATAAATAAAGAATCTTAGTAAACATCTAAAATTTGAATATTTAAATGCTATCAAATGTGTTTTTTGAATGGGGGGGACAGCAGTTTTCACCAATTCTGCAGAATGGCTCATATATATATATATATATATATATATATATATATATTAGTTCCTGCCTTTAATTATTATTTTGGAATAAATGCAAATAGGTAAAATAGCTAATTTATAATTGGTTTTAATAAACATTACAGTGTAAAAGCTCAAAAAAGCCATTGTATTTGGTCTCCTTTATTATGTAATTCTAATTTCATGAAATTATATTTAAATACAATCAGAGAAGGACTAATATGTGAAATATAAAGAGGAAAACAATCGTGTTTGTGAACATAATCATTTTTCTCCAGTGACCTAATTCAGGTTTATGATGAACTGATTCATGATAAAAGAGAGAAATGAGACTCTCTTTTTTGTTACTCGAGTGTGAAAACATTGCAGTGTTACATTCACTGTAAATAAATTTTAGATCGCTTGTAAAAACAAACCACTTGTAAATCATTTAAAGACTTTAAAAGCTTGAAAATACGAACCTTTTCTCCACAACCGAAACACAGCGCGATGCACCCGTATGACGTCACGACGCCAAATCAAAATAAAAGTCCTACTGCGTTCGGAAAAATTGAAGTGCACAGAAATAAAGTGAAAGAGTAATATATGACATCCTGAAATGAATATGTGCCGAATTATACCAGTAGTTGTCAATAAAATTAAATCTCTCTTACCCAAAAAAAGAGAGAAACTACTTTAAAAACACAAAACCAAAACAAAAAATGCAACAATCAATACTTTTGCAATGTTCCTATTTATTGTGAAACATTAATTAACACTAATTTTTTTGGACTTTGTAAATGAGACCTATACATCCTATTTATATATATGAAATATATATATATATATATGAAAACTCGAGTTTTAGTTTAGAGTTTAGACCAGTCTCAGGATCATTTTCATGGATCTTGACTTAACCGCATTTGTGCTCTTATGAGGACTCAGGACTTTATTTCAAGACCAGTTAAGACCACAACAGCTGGGAATATTACTGGTGCCTTGTCAGATTTATTATCATCATTAATGTGATTAGATGTAAATGTCAGGTGTGCCCACACTTTTTGGCGGTCAATCCTTTTCCTATTTAGCTCCTAAACTCTGGAAAAGTCTTCCTAATACAGTTCGGGAAGCAGACACACTCGGTCAGTTTAAATCTAGACTAAAAACACATCTCTTCAACCTGGCATACACATAACACATTATACATACATTTTTAATCATTTTTAACCTATGTGGTGGCAAAAATCTTTTCCTAGTTCTGAGTAAGAGACAAAATAACCCAATCGTGAATTTTAAAAGGTTTATTTTCTTGCAAGAAAAGGCCACAGTCATACAGACATTCAAGTTGCCCTGCAGAGTGTGACAAAGAAGGGAGGGCAGCATCAATATTTATATCTTCCCTGACCTTGAAGGTCAGCACAGACTTTCTCACCCTCTATGGGAAAATTAGTCTTCCCACACCTTGAACACAACTACACAAATTCTCTCACACTAGTTTCACTAGGGAAAAGAGTCAACTGCATAGCAAAATATAATCATGAAATAACACAAATTCTCTCACACTAGTTTCACTAGGGAAAAGAGTCAGCTGCAGAGAAAAATATAATCATGAAATAAAAACATATCAAAGGTAGAATTTCCATCACAATTCCCCTCTTTTTATCATTCATTGTGAAATGAATATATAAAAGTTTGTTTGTTTAAGTTTGTTCTTAAATTATCCCCCTCTCACCTTACACCCAAATGGTAGTTTCCACAGGATGTGAGGTGGCGTTTGCTTTAAAAAGTTATTTTACCTTGCTTATTGGTTTGATTGTACAAAGTGTGAAATGGGAAGTTTAACTTAAACAATGTTTATGGAAAAATAAAAGGTAACTATCACATAAATTGTGTGTTCTAAACTTTTGTTCTTGAAAAATTGTGATTTTAAACAAAACTGCAACTGCAACGAATTGCAAAAATAGAACAAAGCATAGAGAACAAACTTAGACTAAACAAAATTATATAGTGCACAGGTTAACCTGTCACACTCTCCAGAGATGATCAATTGGGTTTAAGTCAGGGTTCTGGCTGGGTCATTCAAGAACAGTCGTGGAGTTGTTGTGAAGCCACTCCTTCCTTCTTTTAGCTGTGTGCTTAGGGTAATTATCTTGTTGGAAGGTAAACCTTCAGCCCAGTCTGAGGTCCTGAGCACTCGTGAGAAGGTTTTTGTCCAGGATATCCCTGTACTTCTCCGCATTTATCTTTCTCTCGATTACAAGTAGTCCTGTCCCCGCAGCTTAAAAACACCCCCACAGTATGCATGTTTCACTGTTGGGACGTTATTGGACAGGGGATGAGCAGTGTCTGGATTTCTCCACACATGCTGCTTAGAATTAAGGCCAAGAAGTTCTTGATTTCTTGAAGTTCTTGAAATCTTTTTTCTCATCATCTTGGAGTCCTTCGGGTGTTTTTTTTTTTTTTTAGCAAACTCCATGTGGGCTTTCATGTAGCTTGCACTGAGGAGAGGCTTCCGTCGGGCCACTCTGCCATAAAGCCCTGACTGGTGGAGGGCTGCAGTGATGGTTGACTTTCTACAACTTTCTCCCATCTCCCGACTCCATCTCTGGAGCTCAGCCACAGTGATCTTTGGGTTCTTCTTTACCTCTCTCACCAAGAATCTCATGATTCTCACTTGCTCTGACATGCACTACATGCAAGCTGTAAGTAGGGATGGCTGGCGCGAAACCTGCGTTTCGACATAGTGTCGAGATCCCGAAGCGTAGATGTTTCGAAACACTGAACCGAAACTGTGATTCAAAACAACAATGTCACGTGACTTTGGCTAAACGAATCGTCTGCGCGTTTCACAAGTGTTTCGACAGGCAGTGCTTGCCGAGTCTGCGTTTGATTGACAGGGGCGGGAACAAACCACACAATCGCACATCTGTCTCAACTCACACAAAGTTTAAAAGAGGCGTTAATGCACCTTCACCTCATGTGTTTTTGTAGTGACATTTATTGTGCGACCTGGTTAGTTATATTTAGGCTACATTTAAATTAAACATATATACTGATAGACTACAGACAGTGATAGATAGATAGATAGATAGATAGATATAGTGACACATTCATATAAGTTTAGTTAGATATTGACAGATAGCACAGCAGTTAGACATATAGAATTTCATTAATAGATTCAAATATATATATAGATTCATAGATATATACATTTATATATAGATTCAAATATTAATATATAGATTAATATATATATATATACTTTCATAAATATATAGATTCATAGATAGATCTAGATATATATACATATACACACACACATATATATATATATATATAGAGAGAGAGAGAGAGAGAGAGAAAGAGAGAGAAAACTCGCCACTTTAACACAAACACAACATTTTTATTTTTTTTAATGGATTGTTGTCAAACTTTCAGACATGTGCAATTGACCACTAGATGTCGCCGTGGAGACGGGTGTCGGTATAGAGTTTCGAAGCCTCGAAACAATACGGCACATTTGATTCAAGTGTTTCAGTGTTTCATGAAGCCTCGCTTTGCCCATCACTAGCCATAAGGTCTTATATAGACAGGTATAGACAGTATAATCAAACAAAGCTGGACTCAAATGAAGGTGTAGATCCATCTCAAGGATGATCAGAAGAAATGGACAGCACCTGAGTTAAATATATGAGTGTCACAGCAAAGGGTCTAGGACCATGTGATAGTTCTGTAGGGGAATTTACAGTTAAGACCCGGAGACCAGATATGTTGAATGAAGACCAGGAGTCAGGAGTGTAGTCAAATAATACAAATTTAGTAAAGAATAGTTTGTAGTTTCATCATGCAGAAGCCAGCTTCAAGTCTCACAAGGAGGTCATAGGCCGCTCTGCTTACATTTTCATTGTTACATCAATTATACCATTTTCTAAGGTCACATTACGTCATTACTTAAAAAAAAAAACTTAAATGATTCTGATTGGCTAAGAAAGTAGGCAGAAATTATTAATCTTCCACAAAAAGACAT
The DNA here is from genome assembly GCA_037043235.1 of Rhodeus uyekii. Taxonomy (NCBI): domain Eukaryota; kingdom Metazoa; phylum Chordata; class Actinopteri; order Cypriniformes; family Acheilognathidae; genus Rhodeus; species Rhodeus uyekii. The sequence continues at coordinate 557,451 of JAWRVZ010000266.1, read as the reverse complement.
AACATCAATAGCATATCTCCATCCATCGAACTGCTGATGTTTAGACTGGATTTAGGCATGAAATGACCTCCCCGATCACCACGAGGCGCCTGTAAGTCTCCATCGAAATCTACGTCTCGCACCCTTTCTCCTAGACCTGCACAGAAAGATGAACGCACACACACAAATACACCATCTCTCCAAGGTTGAAGTTGGTGCTGGCATGAAAAACAGACCTATCAACCGAAGACGTACAAAAACATTCTGATAACTCGTTCTCCTTCCGAGAAAAACACAGACAATATCAACCCTAACACTTCTAAAGTTGAAGAACCGTCACGTATTCCAAGGGTCGTGATGACCTCTGGGACCCTAGTATAGGCAAATAGAATACGGTCATCAGAAAATATTAGAGCAATTACACAATAATATGGTTGTTTATAAATGTAAATCATTTAGAATCATTTAATAATAAAAATAAGTATTCAAGATATTGGTTAATGATTTAATACTGAGGTTATAGTCATAAATGTCAATCATTCTAAGAGAAATAAGAGAAGGAAAAGAAAAAGAAAAGAAAATATATATAATGTAAATAGAAGAGATAAGAGATTTTGATTATCCGCCTTCAGTTCAGTTTTTCTTTTTTAATAAATCTGCAAAAATGTCAACAATTCTGTGTTTTTCTGTCAATATGTGGTGCTGTGTGTACATTAACGAGGGAAAAAATTAACTTAAATGATTTTAGCAAATGGCTGCAATATAATAAAGAGTGAGAAATTTAAGGGGGTCTGAATACTTTCTCTACTCACTGTATACCAAGCTCAGTAGTTGATAGCCTGCAATATACGGTGAAGTTCTGTAATCCCACCGGAGGCAGCGCGTAATCACAGAAGCACACGGAGCTCGGAATTACTCGCTTAACACAAAAGGCACTTTATTATTAAACTATAAACAAAAAGGCACTCGGGGGTGCAAAACACAGAGAACTTGGAGCACACGGAAAATACCTCAAAATTACATTCAACGATAGACAAGGACATGATGCACATGGGGGTTTAAATACACAAGGAAATAACCAACAGGTGACAAACTAAATGGGTAAATAAACTAACAAGACATCTACGGGAACACAAGAGGGACAAAACAAGCGGATCAGGATCAGACTGTGACAGTAGCTCCCCCTCCCGGAAGGCGCGACCTCGCGCCTAAGGTGGTTAACAGCGGAGGGAGGGAGGGGGACCAGGGGAGAGGACCAAACAGAACAAACAATACCACTTTAACATGGGTGGGAGGGTGGGCACCCTGGAGACCGGGATACACAGAGTCAGGGAGGTCTCCAGGGGGGTGCCGGGGTTACAGGGGGCCAGGGTGGTGCAGGCGGGACCAGGGGCCAGGCACCGGGAAGTGTCCAGGGAGGTGCCAGGGGAACTAGGGGCCAGGTTCGGGTGAGTGTCCAGGGAGGTGCTGGGGGAACAGGCCACCAGGGTGTCAAGGAAGTCCAGGGTGGTGCCGGAGGGACAAACTCCCCAGTCGGCTGCGCCTCCTTCCCACCCGCCCTCAGAGTTCCTTCACCCCCCCCCCCAAAAATTTTTTTGAGGGACCTCCCCGGGAAGCCGTCGGGAGGCCTGGATGGCACTTGGGGGCGGCACAGGCGTTGGAGAAGCGCCGGCAGGGTGAAGCGCTCGAGCGGCGCCGGCAGGGGTTCCGGGAGGTCTGGGAGGTCTGGGAGGTCTAGGAGGTCTAGGAGAGCCGGCGGGGCCGCGGGAGCTGGCGCTGACGGGCGTCGAAGCGCAGGAGCTGGCGCTGGCTTGAGGATCTCTGGCGCTGGCTTGAGGATCTCTGGCGCTGGCTTGAGGATCTCTGGCGCTGGCTTGAGGATCTCTGGCGCTGGCTTGAGGATCTCTGGCGCTGGCTTGAGGATCTCTGGCGCTGGCTTGAGGATCTCTGGCGCTGGCTTGAGGATCTCTGGCGCTGGCTTGAGGATCTCTGGCGCTGGCTTGAGGATCTCTGGCGCTGGCTTGAGGATCTCTGGCGCTGGCTTGAGGATCTCTGGCGCTGGCTTGAGCGCTGGAACAGGCGCTGATGACGGGCGTCGAGGCGCGGGAACAGGCGCTGATGACGGGCGTCGAGGCGCGGGAACAGGCGCTGATGACGGGCGTCGAGGCGCGGGAACAGGCGCTGATGACGGGCGTCGAGGCGCGGGAACAGGCGCTGATGACGGGCGTCGAGGCGCGGGAACAGGCGCTGATGACGGGCGTCGAGGCGCGGGAACAGGCGCTGATGACGGGCGTCGAGGCGCGGGATGCTGTTCGTCGGCCGCGGGATGCAGGTCGACGAGCGAGGAGCTTGGTAGCGGCGACTCGGGCATGAACTGGGGAGTGGGGCTGGCGGTGTCCTCCGCTGGGCCGATGGTAAGTGGTGAGCCGTTGCTCGCCAGCACCCACTCCACAAAGGCCGGGAAATCCTTGTCGGGGCCGCCCGCTGGAATGCCTGCCCGGGACGACGCGTTTAGTCCAGCGATGTAAAAGCTGATCAGCGCGCCGTCCGGATAGTGGGTGCGCCACGCCAGATCGAGGAAGTCCTGGGTGTGGCACTCCAGCGAACGGTCTTTCTGCTCTAGCAGGAGCAGCGCGACGGCAGGGATATCCATATTTCGAAAGTCTTATAAGGTGACAAGCCTGGTCTATCGTTCTGTAATCCCACCGGAGGCAGCGCGTAATCACAGAAGCACACGGAGCTCGGGATTACTCGTTTAACACAAAAGGCACTTTATTATTAAACTATAAACAAAAAGGCACTCGGGGGTGCAAAACACAGAGAACTTGGAGCACACGGAAAATACCTCAAAATTACATTCAACGATAGACAAGGACATGATGCACATGGGGGTTTAAATACACAAGGAAATAACCAACAGGTGACGAACTAAATGGGTAATTAAACTAACAAGACATCTACGGGAACACAAGAGGGACAAAACAGGCGGATCAGGATCAGACTGTGACAAGTTGAAGTTTTGTCATTGAGTGTAATGCAAATTCTGTTACATCACAATGTCATCCATTAAATTGGATGACAGTATCACTGTATAAATAACAATGTTAGCATCTTATTTGTATTATAGATTAATGATGAATGTTTAGCGCTGACAAATAAAAATTAAGTTAGACTTAAATAAAATACATTGAAATATTATTTGTGTTATTTTAGATGCCCTCAAAAAGTAAACGGAGGCCCAATAGCTAAAGTGGCACGAGTCAGAAGGGTATTGAGGATTACAATTGTCAAATAATAGTTTGCCAATATTTCTGAAAAGAGAAATTATATGGTGTGTGATGTGAGTTCCCAGATATGATGCAACATGAAACTCCCCCATATACACTGAAAGCAAAGAAAAAATCATGATTTCAAAGGGACAGTCAACTCATTATAAAACTCTTTTTTTCTGCATTACTGGGGCCTTCCCTCAGCCCAGGGCCCTGAAATAATGAGACCTTGGCAGTGAGCATCAGAACTAGGGATGTCAATTTACACAAATTCCCATGATCAAATGAATCAATTACAGTATATTGCAATATGTATTTATTGCAGTGGCATATGGCAACAGTATGGCGGTATGAAAATGCTGCTCAAAACATGTTCCTCACCAAATTAATTAGAAGGTTTTCTCATTTAATACAGTAGTATTAAATTTCAGATTTCAGATTTCTCTTTTTTTTTTGGCCCTGTGTGAAAAAGTAGCCAAAATCACCCGAAATCCTCTGCCAATTCAATCCTGATTGTGATTTATAAATTATAAACATTTTTCCTTCTAAATGTCAAATAATTTTAATCACTTCTTCAAGCTTATGTGAAAGCATTTATTTTTTTCTATATATTTATGCATTTGGTAGACGCTTTTATCCAAATGACTTACACTGCATTAAAGATACACATTGACATTCTAATCAGTGCTTTTTCTTCTGAGCTTTTTAATCACTAGGGAGTAAAGATGCTGTGTATCTGTATGTGTCAGCACTCTTGTTAAAGGACATTCAGAGGTGAACGACTGGCCTAAACCAGAATGTCCAGATAAGATTATTCCGAATCATAGCCCTTAAGTGGAAATTTATCTATGCCTTAAAGGAGTAGTTAAACCAGAACTTAATTTCTGACGTTAACTACTCCCCCTCTTGTCGTCCAAAACCTGTGCCAGCTCTCACACGGTTCATGTGAGCACAACTTGCCTGTGGTGCTGATGCAGGAGCCGGCGTTCTGACATAGAACCCGTAAGTTTACAACATGAACAGCCTCAGTCACTGACACAGAAAAGTCGTTATTGTTTTTCTCATCACTTCATAACATTTTAAGGTTGAACCATTATTTTAACCATGTCTTTACTTCCTTTCTGGGCCTTGAAAGTGGGTATGATATTCCTGTCTATGAGGGGTAAGAAAGCTCACTGTAATGAATGGAGAGGTGTTAAGCCGAGTAATATCCAAGTGCAGTTTGTTTTAGGCCAATCCAGATCAGAAACGATATTCAGGCGTGAGGTCAGCAACGTAGGATTAGTCCAAAACATGAAACAGACACAGCATTAAACAAACAGTGAACAAGGCATGGAATGGATAACAACAAGGCATGGAAACAGTGAGACATGATATGGGCTAAACAAGGCATAGCTAGACATGGCATAAGCTCGACATGACATAGAACATGGTCCAGTAAGGTTATGTTACCCCTAAGTTTATAGGTAGTGATGTTACGCTCTGTGCCGAGGCTTCGAAGTGTGTGCCGAGAAATCCTGTAAGCTTTTAGTGAAGTGCGTATCGAGGCTTGTATCGGTTTAGACCGATGACGTCAGAGATGACGTGTGAAGCCTCGCTTACGCCTGCGTGGTTCAGTAAACGGTTCGAATCTTGCTGCGAAATTTTGCTTGATCTTTTTTTATTTGAAATTATCTTGCCGAAACAAATATCGGGTGATTGGAGGATCCACTTCAGTACTGGGAGAGACAGAGAGTTATATTTCCACATCTGTACAGGCTTGCTGTCAAGTATTTATGTACCCCGGCTTCATCTGTGAAAGGCAGAAGTTAAGTAAAAAAAAAAAAAATCGTCTTAGCCCTAAAACAGTTGAAAATTAATATTCTTGAATAAAAACTCCTAAAGTATATCCTTCTCATTATTTTTCTTGTTTCCAAAAATCACAGTCCAAGATACGCAAGCACATTCACTGTCCACTGCCCAGTTAAACCCAGACACTTATAAAATTATAATTTTGCCCCGTCTGCCTATGACTGAACAATTGATTGTTAATGTAAGACATACATTTGATTTATTTATCCTTTATTTATCTGGGAAAATCCCAATGAGATATCATAATCTCTTCCTTCAGGGAGACCTGGTCAAAAACGGCAGCACACAGTTTCAGACAATTATAAAAACACAGACACTCCAACAATAGTTGGATATAGTTGATAGTCAAATAAATTTCAAGCCAATACATTTATTACAATGTTATGTTAATACAATCATTATATACCACAAGAAAATACCCATTATATATACAGAGTGTATCACACACCCCATCAGGCACATCTGCAATGTATCTGATTGTTTTATACTCTTTGGCCACTAGATGGTTTTGTGTGCAAATGAGGCTTCGAGAAATTAACCGCTTTGTGAAACACTTGGCTGAAAAGGTTCAATGCTTCATGAGGCTTCATCTCACCATCACTAGTTATAGGCACTACCACTAGCAGTACTAGCAGGGCTGTGCTACCTGCAAGGTTAAGAGCAATACCACAAACAATACCGTTCAACACGACATGACATGAAACTAAGCTTCCTGCTTCCTGCTCTGTAGAGTGCAGACGTGTTTTCCCTCTGCTCCCGCTCTGCTCTGGCGCTTTGGTATTTTGTCTTTTTTTCTCTGACCCGCTGCTTGCTGGACTCCTGAAAATAGTGAAATGGAATTGATTAACTGGTCAATCAGCACGATCGATAGGATTTTTTCACAATGGAAGAGAGAACCCACCTGCCCGGACGGGACCTTTGCTGCAGGGTACGTGATGGACCCATGGAACAGCTGGCAGGTCCTATGCCTGGAGGCTCTGTCCGTAGAGCAGTGGTTCTCAATTATTTTCTGTCGTGCCCCCCCCTTGGAAGAAGTGAACATTTTGCGTGCCCCCCTCCCTATTTTGGAACTTTCGCTTTATTGTTTCCATGGCGACGCGTCATGTTTGTCACGTGACAGACACAAAAAGCGCTGTATGATAGATAAAAATTTCTTCTTTTTTTTTCTTCAAAATATTGACCAACTTGTTGGCTCTGTCATCAACTACCTGCTATTCAGATTCTCAGATATGTGGAAGTGAATGTGTTTGTAGCTTAAAAACCTTTATAATGCTCATGGTCTCTGAGCGCGTCTTTTTTTGGATCAGTGCCAGATATCGCGTGAAAACACGTGTGAATTTAGCGATTGATCACGTAACACATGAACACCGGTGTGATTGTACACGTCAACGGGTGAAGAGTTTGTTATCTGAACTTCATATCTGCTGCTCTTGTTCAGTGCAAGAAAACCTACTCCCTGGCAAAAAAAAACATGTTCCCCACGGTCACGCGCGCCCCCCCTGGCATCGCTCTGCGCCCCCCCTAGGGGGTCGCGCCCCACTATTTGAGAACCACTGCCGTAGAGGATGCGGAAGATTAATATATGATTGGATTATTGATGGCGGGTTTCCTATTCTTTGGCTTTGGGATTGCCCTGTCCTATCGGAAGATTGGTAAGACAGCTGCAAGCAAATTCACCCAGCCGCTGTCTATGGAAATTAAGAAATACTTCGGGGTTGTGTGTGCCCGTTTGAAGGAATTAGATCAGAGATTGATACAGATTGAGGAACTGAACCGTAACAATGCAGTCCGGACTGCGGATACGCAGGGAAGAGTGGGCTCCATCGGGAGTCAGATCGGTGAACTTTCACGGACTGTAACCGGTCTGGCCATGAGGCTGGACATAATTTCTAGGGGAACTGCACGGACCGAACCCGAGTGCTGAGGACCAGAACTGATTGATTGATTATGATCCGGACAATTTACCGAAGATCATCAAATGGAAAAAAAATATTGTATTTGCCCACCCGAACTTCACTTGTCCCTATCTCTCGGTTGGGAGGTCAGCCTGACAGCTTGGTCTGCTATCTTTGCTATCTGTGCACTGCCTTATATCCCTTCAAGGACAAACCATAGAACTGAACTCGAAAACATCTGAAGTTTTGGCTAACTCTCTCACACAACACAATAGACTCACTTGCACCATACACACCCAATCCCGATCCCAGCGCCCCTCCATCCGTCTGCCTGTTCTTATCTATCTCCTCTCCCACCCTATTCAAAAAATCCCATCACGTGACCACGCGTACTGTGTGATGTTATGTTTTGTTGCTATATAATGCTTGCTAAACTGCATTCTTGTATTTCTGGAGAGCGTGTGGCGGCGCCTAAAATGGCAGCGGCTCGGAGGCTTGCTCCAAACGTCATTTCATTATACTGTACTTGTACATGTGTGATGACAAATAAACTTGACTTTGACTTTGACTTGACAGCAACATGATAAAGCAAGAGACCAAGCATAGCATTAACATGAAGACAAGACAAGACAAGACGGCTAGTAATGCGGTACTGAATTTGCCCATTCAGTGGTGGACAGCCCAGGCAATACATCTCCAAGTCCATGAATGGTCCTAGCACTTAAATAGTCCCAAATAGGAAGTGGTCGCCGAGGGAGCAGTAGCAGACAGACCGTGAACGTGGGCTCCCCCTGGTAGTGTGGCATGGTGTTACACTCACGGATTTCATCAAAAGGATTTTCATTTTTGTGTACTTCAAATCTTAAGAATACTTTTTTAAAAGGTGCACTGTGGTGGCAAAATCTTTTATCAGTTCTGAATAAGAGACAAATATCCCAATAGAAACTGCTATTGACATGGCAACAATCAGACTTTTAAAACAATATTAACTGGTTCACAACCCCACAATGAAACCCACATCATATTAATGTTTTTCCCATAATTTTGAAGGTACTATGTTCAGGGCTGGATGAATGTCCTCTGCCCTAATGTCAGCAGTGCAGCAGCTCTCTTCAGCACTATCTTCAATGGGGACAATTATTTTCACAGTCTTGACTTTTTCGTCAACAATTTAACATTCATTCAAGCTTTTGATGAACTCTATGCCCTCACTCACTTCTGTCCAATATTACAATAATTATTATTGTTATTATTTTTTTTCCCCATAAAAGGCCCTAACTCAGACCACGATTACTGTGAGTTTTAGCCAAATATACATGTGGAACTGATCCATTCATCAGATAAAAAGGTAATTTCGGCTCTGTCAAGCTTACAGAGAGCACAAATCCAAACATTCTCTATAACATATAGTTCAAATTAAAAGTCTCACTATTTGGTTCTACCAACCATTCATCTTCATAAATTTTGTCTCTATGGACCACAACATGTGATGTGCAGTGTAATTCAGCAGAAGTCATTATGTTAGCATTTTGTTTACCACTGGCATTTTAAACCCTTGTTTACTCTTTAACCTAGTTATGAATCCCATTCAAAGTCTCTGACCCAGTTCATAAACCTGCAGCGTTAACGTGCGCACTGTTTCTGTCGCACAATTTAGAGGTACATTGAACCTTTCAGCAAATCTATCATGTCCTGTAGCAGAAACGAACAGGTTAGTTTAATCAGACATTTCCGGTTAACACTGCAAGTCACATGGTCGTATAACACCTCTCTATGCACAATTATCTACCGTTAGCTTTACTTATATTCCCCCTATTAAAAGAGAGTATCAAAACCCTTCTTCTTTGTATAATTGCCATGTGTGTGTGTGTGTGTGTGTGTGTGTGTGTGGTATTAAAAATGTGCACTTCCCTTATCCATGACCGCTGGCTGCGCTCCAGACCTCCTCCTCCCTGCTCTCTGTCTTCTTTCTCTTAGTTCACCTGTGTGGTGTTCAGACAGTCATCTGTCCATCTTCTTTGCACAGTTTACAGTTGGTACACTTTCTGAAGTCATGATCTTTGGCCAGAACTGCTTGTATCTGTTGGCTGCTGTTGTTCTTTGCCCCTTGTGATCTTGTTTGAATGAAAGCAAGTTGCAGTTCTTTGTCTTTTCTTTATCTGTTGTTCTTGCGCATGCCACACACAGTTTAGGTCAGTCTCAATTCGTCCATTCTGCCAATCGATGCATTGTGGTTTTATTGTTAGTGTGATCTTTAGTCTCAGTCTGTTCTCATATGACATTTCCAGAGGCCTGGTTTTTCAGCTCTGTCAATACTCGCTGCATTTCCCCAGTCCGGTGACTTCCTCCTGTTCGCGGTGTTTGACCACCACTCACTTTGTGCCAGTCAGTTTCAGTTTCACAGATAGCAGAAAACAATCAGCGCCGCTGACAATTTTTGACCTGTGTTGCTGGCATAAAGCAGATGGGTCACGGCTTTTCTTGTTTCCGTTTTCGCTTAAGATCTCACTTCCATTCTCGGGTTCAGTTCAAAATCGACTCGTGGGATGCATCACTTGAAATTTCTCCCGCTGCTTCCTCTCGCTCAGCTGCTGCTGTTGGGACGCCTCACGAAAGGAAGCTTGTGTTCTGTTCTCCTCTTTGGGCTGGTGCTGGTTGTCTTGGTGGATTGCAGTCGAGGTCTGGGTTTAGTTTCAGCGCATGCAGCTCAGCCACAGGGTAATGATGGTAGTAATGAAACAGAAAAAAACAGAAAAAAGATTAAAACGATAAAAAAGGTTAAACCCCAAAAAAGGTTAGTAGGTGTTGGTGCAGTAGGTCTTTCTTCCTGACAGCTTGGTCTGCTATCTTTGCTATCTGTGCACTGCCTTATATCCCTTCAAGGACAAACCATAGAACTGAACTCGAAAACATCTGAAGTTTTGGCTAACTCTCTCACACAACACAATAGACTCACTTGCACCATACACACCCAATCCCGATCCCAGCGCCCCTCCATCCGTCTGCCTGTTCTTATCTATCTCCTCTCCCACCCTATTCAAAAAATCCCATCACGTGACCACGCGTACTGTGTGATGTTATGTTTTGTTGCTATATAATGCTTGCTAAACTGCATTCTTGTATTTCTGGAGAGCGTGTGGCGGCGCCTAAAATGGCAGCGGCTCGGAGGCTTGCTCCAAACGTCATTTCATTATACTGTACTTGTACATGTGTGATGACAAATAAACTTGACTTTGACTTTGACTTGACAGCAACATGATAAAGCAAGAGACCAAGCATAGCATTAACATGAAGACAAGACAAGACAAGACGGCTAGTAATGCGGTACTGAATTTGCCCATTCAGTGGTGGACAGCCCAGGCAATACATCTCCAAGTCCATGAATGGTCCTAGCACTTAAATAGTCCCAAATAGGAAGTGGTCGCCGAGGGAGCAGTAGCAGACAGACCGTGAACGTGGGCTCCCCCTGGTAGTGTGGCATGGTGTTACACTCACGGATTTCATCAAAAGGATTTTCATTTTTGTGTACTTCAAATCTTAAGAATACTTTTTTAAAAGGTGCACTGTGGTGGCAAAATCTTTTATCAGTTCTGAATAAGAGACAAATATCCCAATAGAAACTGCTATTGACATGGCAACAATCAGACTTTTAAAACAATATTAACTGGTTCACAACCCCACAATGAAACCCACATCATATTAATGTTTTTCCCATAATTTTGAAGGTACTATGTTCAGGGCTGGATGAATGTCCTCTGCCCTAATGTCAGCAGTGCAGCAGCTCTCTTCAGCACTATCTTCAATGGGGACAATTATTTTCACAGTCTTGACTTTTTCGTCAACAATTTAACATTCATTCAAGCTTTTGATGAACTCTATGCCCTCACTCACTTCTGTCCAATATTACAATAATTATTATTGTTATTATTTTTTTTCCCCATAAAAGGCCCTAACTCAGACCACGATTACTGTGAGTTTTAGCCAAATATACATGTGGAACTGATCCATTCATCAGATAAAAAGGTAATTTCGGCTCTGTCAAGCTTACAGAGAGCACAAATCCAAACATTCTCTATAACATATAGTTCAAATTAAAAGTCTCACTATTTGGTTCTACCAACCATTCATCTTCATAAATTTTGTCTCTATGGACCACAACATGTGATGTGCAGTGTAATTCAGCAGAAGTCATTATGTTAGCATTTTGTTTACCACTGGCATTTTAAACCCTTGTTTACTCTTTAACCTAGTTATGAATCCCATTCAAAGTCTCTGACCCAGTTCATAAACCTGCAGCGTTAACGTGCGCACTGTTTCTGTCGCACAATTTAGAGGTACATTGAACCTTTCAGCAAATCTATCATGTCCTGTAGCAGAAACGAACAGGTTAGTTTAATCAGACATTTCCGGTTAACACTGCAAGTCACATGGTCGTATAACACCTCTCTATGCACAATTATCTACCGTTAGCTTTACTTATATTCCCCCTATTAAAAGAGAGTATCAAAACCCTTCTTCTTTGTATAATTGCCATGTGTGTGTGTGTGTGTGTGTGTGTGTGTGTGGTATTAAAAATGTGCACTTCCCTTATCCATGACCGCTGGCTGCGCTCCAGACCTCCTCCTCCCTGCTCTCTGTCTTCTTTCTCTTAGTTCACCTGTGTGGTGTTCAGACAGTCATCTGTCCATCTTCTTTGCACAGTTTACAGTTGGTACACTTTCTGAAGTCATGATCTTTGGCCAGAACTGCTTGTATCTGTTGGCTGCTGTTGTTCTTTGCCCCTTGTGATCTTGTTTGAATGAAAGCAAGTTGCAGTTCTTTGTCTTTTCTTTATCTGTTGTTCTTGCGCATGCCACACACAGTTTAGGTCAGTCTCAATTCGTCCATTCTGCCAATCGATGCATTGTGGTTTTATTGTTAGTGTGATCTTTAGTCTCAGTCTGTTCTCATATGACATTTCCAGAGGCCTGGTTTTTCAGCTCTGTCAATACTCGCTGCATTTCCCCAGTCCGGTGACTTCCTCCTGTTCGCGGTGTTTGACCACCACTCACTTTGTGCCAGTCAGTTTCAGTTTCACAGATAGCAGAAAACAATCAGCGCCGCTGACAATTTTTGACCTGTGTTGCTGGCATAAAGCAGATGGGTCACGGCTTTTCTTGTTTCCGTTTTCGCTTAAGATCTCACTTCCATTCTCGGGTTCAGTTCAAAATCGACTCGTGGGATGCATCACTTGAAATTTCTCCCGCTGCTTCCTCTCGCTCAGCTGCTGCTGTTGGGACGCCTCACGAAAGGAAGCTTGTGTTCTGTTCTCCTCTTTGGGCTGGTGCTGGTTGTCTTGGTGGATTGCAGTCGAGGTCTGGGTTTAGTTTCAGCGCATGCAGCTCAGCCACAGGGTAATGATGGTAGTAATGAAACAGAAAAAAACAGAAAAAAGATTAAAACGATAAAAAAGGTTAAACCCCAAAAAAGGTTAGTAGGTGTTGGTGCAGTAGGTCTTTCTTCCTGACAGCTTGGTCTGCTATCTTTGCTATCTGTGCACTGCCTTATATCCCTTCAAGGACAAACCATAGAACTGAACTCGAAAACATCTGAAGTTTTGGCTAACTCTCTCACACAACACAATAGACTCACTTGCACCATACACACCCAATCCCGATCCCAGCGCCCCTCCATCCGTCTGCCTGTTCTTATCTATCTCCTCTCCCACCCTATTCAAAAAATCCCATCACGTGACCACGCGTACTGTGTGATGTTATGTTTTGTTGCTATATAATGCTTGCTAAACTGCATTCTTGTATTTCTGGAGAGCGTGTGGCGGCGCCTAAAATGGCAGCGGCTCGGAGGCTTGCTCCAAACGTCATTTCATTATACTGTACTTGTACATGTGTGATGACAAATAAACTTGACTTTGACTTTGACTTGACAGCAACATGATAAAGCAAGAGACCAAGCATAGCATTAACATGAAGACAAGACAAGACAAGACGGCTAGTAATGCGGTACTGAATTTGCCCATTCAGTGGTGGACAGCCCAGGCAATACATCTCCAAGTCCATGAATGGTCCTAGCACTTAAATAGTCCCAAATAGGAAGTGGTCGCCGAGGGAGCAGTAGCAGACAGACCGTGAACGTGGGCTCCCCCTGGTAGTGTGGCATGGTGTTACACTCACGGATTTCATCAAAAGGATTTTCATTTTTGTGTACTTCAAATCTTAAGAATACTTTTTTAAAAGGTGCACTGTGGTGGCAAAATCTTTTATCAGTTCTGAATAAGAGACAAATATCCCAATAGAAACTGCTATTGACATGGCAACAATCAGACTTTTAAAACAATATTAACTGGTTCACAACCCCACAATGAAACCCACATCATATTAATGTTTTTCCCATAATTTTGAAGGTACTATGTTCAGGGCTGGATGAATGTCCTCTGCCCTAATGTCAGCAGTGCAGCAGCTCTCTTCAGCACTATCTTCAATGGGGACAATTATTTTCACAGTCTTGACTTTTTCGTCAACAATTTAACATTCATTCAAGCTTTTGATGAACTCTATGCCCTCACTCACTTCTGTCCAATATTACAATAATTATTATTGTTATTATTTTTTTTCCCCATAAAAGGCCCTAACTCAGACCACGATTACTGTGAGTTTTAGCCAAATATACATGTGGAACTGATCCATTCATCAGATAAAAAGGTAATTTCGGCTCTGTCAAGCTTACAGAGAGCACAAATCCAAACATTCTCTATAACATATAGTTCAAATTAAAAGTCTCACTATTTGGTTCTACCAACCATTCATCTTCATAAATTTTGTCTCTATGGACCACAACATGTGATGTGCAGTGTAATTCAGCAGAAGTCATTATGTTAGCATTTTGTTTACCACTGGCATTTTAAACCCTTGTTTACTCTTTAACCTAGTTATGAATCCCATTCAAAGTCTCTGACCCAGTTCATAAACCTGCAGCGTTAACGTGCGCACTGTTTCTGTCGCACAATTTAGAGGTACATTGAACCTTTCAGCAAATCTATCATGTCCTGTAGCAGAAACGAACAGGTTAGTTTAATCAGACATTTCCGGTTAACACTGCAAGTCACATGGTCGTATAACACCTCTCTATGCACAATTATCTACCGTTAGCTTTACTTATATTCCCCCTATTAAAAGAGAGTATCAAAACCCTTCTTCTTTGTATAATTGCCATGTGTGTGTGTGTGTGTGTGTGTGTGTGTGTGGTATTAAAAATGTGCACTTCCCTTATCCATGACCGCTGGCTGCGCTCCAGACCTCCTCCTCCCTGCTCTCTGTCTTCTTTCTCTTAGTTCACCTGTGTGGTGTTCAGACAGTCATCTGTCCATCTTCTTTGCACAGTTTACAGTTGGTACACTTTCTGAAGTCATGATCTTTGGCCAGAACTGCTTGTATCTGTTGGCTGCTGTTGTTCTTTGCCCCTTGTGATCTTGTTTGAATGAAAGCAAGTTGCAGTTCTTTGTCTTTTCTTTATCTGTTGTTCTTGCGCATGCCACACACAGTTTAGGTCAGTCTCAATTCGTCCATTCTGCCAATCGATGCATTGTGGTTTTATTGTTAGTGTGATCTTTAGTCTCAGTCTGTTCTCATATGACATTTCCAGAGGCCTGGTTTTTCAGCTCTGTCAATACTCGCTGCATTTCCCCAGTCCGGTGACTTCCTCCTGTTCGCGGTGTTTGACCACCACTCACTTTGTGCCAGTCAGTTTCAGTTTCACAGATAGCAGAAAACAATCAGCGCCGCTGACAATTTTTGACCTGTGTTGCTGGCATAAAGCAGATGGGTCACGGCTTTTCTTGTTTCCGTTTTCGCTTAAGATCTCACTTCCATTCTCGGGTTCAGTTCAAAATCGACTCGTGGGATGCATCACTTGAAATTTCTCCCGCTGCTTCCTCTCGCTCAGCTGCTGCTGTTGGGACGCCTCACGAAAGGAAGCTTGTGTTCTGTTCTCCTCTTTGGGCTGGTGCTGGTTGTCTTGGTGGATTGCAGTCGAGGTCTGGGTTTAGTTTCAGCGCATGCAGCTCAGCCACAGGGTAATGATGGTAGTAATGAAACAGAAAAAAACAGAAAAAAGATTAAAACGATAAAAAAGGTTAAACCCCAAAAAAGGTTAGTAGGTGTTGGTGCAGTAGGTCTTTCTTCCTGACAGCTTGGTCTGCTATCTTTGCTATCTGTGCACTGCCTTATATCCCTTCAAGGACAAACCATAGAACTGAACTCGAAAACATCTGAAGTTTTGGCTAACTCTCTCACACAACACAATAGACTCACTTGCACCATACACACCCAATCCCGATCCCAGCGCCCCTCCATCCGTCTGCCTGTTCTTATCTATCTCCTCTCCCACCCTATTCAAAAAATCCCATCACGTGACCACGCGTACTGTGTGATGTTATGTTTTGTTGCTATATAATGCTTGCTAAACTGCATTCTTGTATTTCTGGAGAGCGTGTGGCGGCGCCTAAAATGGCAGCGGCTCGGAGGCTTGCTCCAAACGTCATTTCATTATACTGTACTTGTACATGTGTGATGACAAATAAACTTGACTTTGACTTTGACTTGACAGCAACATGATAAAGCAAGAGACCAAGCATAGCATTAACATGAAGACAAGACAAGACAAGACGGCTAGTAATGCGGTACTGAATTTGCCCATTCAGTGGTGGACAGCCCAGGCAATACATCTCCAAGTCCATGAATGGTCCTAGCACTTAAATAGTCCCAAATAGGAAGTGGTCGCCGAGGGAGCAGTAGCAGACAGACCGTGAACGTGGGCTCCCCCTGGTAGTGTGGCATGGTGTTACACTCACGGATTTCATCAAAAGGATTTTCATTTTTGTGTACTTCAAATCTTAAGAATACTTTTTTAAAAGGTGCACTGTGGTGGCAAAATCTTTTATCAGTTCTGAATAAGAGACAAATATCCCAATAGAAACTGCTATTGACATGGCAACAATCAGACTTTTAAAACAATATTAACTGGTTCACAACCCCACAATGAAACCCACATCATATTAATGTTTTTCCCATAATTTTGAAGGTACTATGTTCAGGGCTGGATGAATGTCCTCTGCCCTAATGTCAGCAGTGCAGCAGCTCTCTTCAGCACTATCTTCAATGGGGACAATTATTTTCACAGTCTTGACTTTTTCGTCAACAATTTAACATTCATTCAAGCTTTTGATGAACTCTATGCCCTCACTCACTTCTGTCCAATATTACAATAATTATTATTGTTATTATTTTTTTTCCCCATAAAAGGCCCTAACTCAGACCACGATTACTGTGAGTTTTAGCCAAATATACATGTGGAACTGATCCATTCATCAGATAAAAAGGTAATTTCGGCTCTGTCAAGCTTACAGAGAGCACAAATCCAAACATTCTCTATAACATATAGTTCAAATTAAAAGTCTCACTATTTGGTTCTACCAACCATTCATCTTCATAAATTTTGTCTCTATGGACCACAACATGTGATGTGCAGTGTAATTCAGCAGAAGTCATTATGTTAGCATTTTGTTTACCACTGGCATTTTAAACCCTTGTTTACTCTTTAACCTAGTTATGAATCCCATTCAAAGTCTCTGACCCAGTTCATAAACCTGCAGCGTTAACGTGCGCACTGTTTCTGTCGCACAATTTAGAGGTACATTGAACCTTTCAGCAAATCTATCATGTCCTGTAGCAGAAACGAACAGGTTAGTTTAATCAGACATTTCCGGTTAACACTGCAAGTCACATGGTCGTATAACACCTCTCTATGCACAATTATCTACCGTTAGCTTTACTTATATTCCCCCTATTAAAAGAGAGTATCAAAACCCTTCTTCTTTGTATAATTGCCATGTGTGTGTGTGTGTGTGTGTGTGTGTGTGTGGTATTAAAAATGTGCACTTCCCTTATCCATGACCGCTGGCTGCGCTCCAGACCTCCTCCTCCCTGCTCTCTGTCTTCTTTCTCTTAGTTCACCTGTGTGGTGTTCAGACAGTCATCTGTCCATCTTCTTTGCACAGTTTACAGTTGGTACACTTTCTGAAGTCATGATCTTTGGCCAGAACTGCTTGTATCTGTTGGCTGCTGTTGTTCTTTGCCCCTTGTGATCTTGTTTGAATGAAAGCAAGTTGCAGTTCTTTGTCTTTTCTTTATCTGTTGTTCTTGCGCATGCCACACACAGTTTAGGTCAGTCTCAATTCGTCCATTCTGCCAATCGATGCATTGTGGTTTTATTGTTAGTGTGATCTTTAGTCTCAGTCTGTTCTCATATGACATTTCCAGAGGCCTGGTTTTTCAGCTCTGTCAATACTCGCTGCATTTCCCCAGTCCGGTGACTTCCTCCTGTTCGCGGTGTTTGACCACCACTCACTTTGTGCCAGTCAGTTTCAGTTTCACAGATAGCAGAAAACAATCAGCGCCGCTGACAATTTTTGACCTGTGTTGCTGGCATAAAGCAGATGGGTCACGGCTTTTCTTGTTTCCGTTTTCGCTTAAGATCTCACTTCCATTCTCGGGTTCAGTTCAAAATCGACTCGTGGGATGCATCACTTGAAATTTCTCCCGCTGCTTCCTCTCGCTCAGCTGCTGCTGTTGGGACGCCTCACGAAAGGAAGCTTGTGTTCTGTTCTCCTCTTTGGGCTGGTGCTGGTTGTCTTGGTGGATTGCAGTCGAGGTCTGGGTTTAGTTTCAGCGCATGCAGCTCAGCCACAGGGTAATGATGGTAGTAATGAAACAGAAAAAAACAGAAAAAAGATTAAAACGATAAAAAAGGTTAAACCCCAAAAAAGGTTAGTAGGTGTTGGTGCAGTAGGTCTTTCTTCCTCTTTTTTCATCTCCATTTTCCATCTCAATTTCTGTTTCTTTTTCCCTTTTCCCCCTTTTCACCTGGTAATTCTTTCTGCATTGTTTTTCTTTCCCTGCGCTCTGCTCTCTCTTTCCAGCATTTTATCGCCGGTTCAGTCAACGCACAAATGTTTCCCATAACATTCCTTCTGTTTTCCCTCCCTATTCTCACCAAAAAGTTCATCTTCAGGATGGTACTTAATTAGTTCTTCAATATTTCTCATTTTATCCCATTCACTCATTTGACGAAACACAGGTGTACCATATTGATAAATTTTACTCTGGGACTTCCCTTACTCTATGGAAAACTACAGAAAAGTAAAGAAAGGTTTTTAACTAATAAAAAGCCCTAACTTGATTATAAATCACTCTTTACAACTCATTCCAATAAGAAAAAGGTACATATGAAAAATAAGACAAAGAAAAGAATATAGGTATAAATAGGAAAAATAAAATAATATATATAATGTAAATAGAAGAGACAAGAGATTTTGATTATCTGCCTTCAGTCCCCTCTTTTAGACCAATGTGGGGTCCAATACCACCACGTCTGGTCTATCCAGTGAGGTCGCTACGGAAGGCCGGAGTGGTGACGCATGCTTCCCTGACGGGTCACAGTTGTCTCTTCACCCCATCATGGACAAGCCGGATACTAAAAATTCCGGTCCCCATGCAAGGGGCTCTCCAACCTTCCACTCACAACAGGGCGTTGAGCTTCTCTCTTGTCAGTTGGTTGTTCAAGCGGTTGGTCAGTTGCAACAGCCTCATCTCCTCCTCCACAGGATTAATAGTCCTGCAGGCAGATTTAAAGAAATACAAAAAACAAAAACTATCTGGGACAAACAAACACTTTGGTTTTTGCTGGTCATGGCAATTGGAATCCAGCTTAATGAGCTGAAGTTGTTCTGAAACTCCACTGTCGTTTAACCATTGGCCTGTTTGCATAATGAGGGTATTCTCTGGATAATTTGGGGAGTGACCAAGCCAAAAGGTCACTGTCTCATTTCCGTCCAAACGATAACATCTATCAATAACCTTACGATACATACTTGGAATCAAATTTAGACCCTCAGTTGAATTTAGGCATGGGTATTTAACCCATGATGGACGGTTATCAGTTATCTCACATTCCCAATTGGTCGAAAAGGCATGAAATCGATCTGTCCAGAGAGAAATTTGAATCCACATCAAGAAAGATAATGCAGTCAATATCAGAACTACGAAAGAGATCGGAATTACAGAGGTGGTCTAAATAAAAATAAACAATGAAAGAATAGATAACTCCCATAATAATCTGTCTAAGCTTCTAGTTTCCGAAAGTGTCATTAATTTAACAGGCAAATAGCATGTACCATCTTAATTGCAGGACATCTTAAAATTTTCTTTTTCAAAAACAGAAATAAAAAATGAAACAAATTCAAATAATTATTTCAATAATTATTTCCACTGAAACAAATCATTTCACAGTATTCAAACCATGTTAACATTCCAAAATTCAAAATCAAATAATAATGATTTCCTTTAAAGTCAATTTTGTTCTCAGTATCTCAGTTTGTTAAATCTGCTTATGTGTTATGACCAAAATCTGAACCCTTTCATTGTCATTTGGCTCATCAGATACCATTAGGTTTGCTATCTTTCGAATTTGTTATAAGTTGAACAAGAACTGTCAGATTTTCATAATATATTAATTTAAAAGTGTTCTTAAATTGATCCAAATTCATATCTGAATTTTTCTGTCCACAACGTTAATTTTATTTCTTGTCAAGGTATTTCTCTATCAAATGTTTAGTCTTTCTGATCCCAAAAATATTATCAGCATTGCCTTAGTTCCACTTATCTCTACTGTTTTGCAAAAACAAAAAATATGATATTAACTCAACCTTTATTAATAAAGCACTTTCAACACATAATGAATTCTGAAACGTATAGGAAGCCATTGTTAGATAAGCACTGGAATGTGTTCTCTCTCTTCTTAGTTAGAAGCCTAGCAGCTGAATTCTGAACGAGCTGCAGGAGAGAGAGACCTGACTCACGCCCAGATACATTATAATTCAAACGGCATAAAAGCATGCACAATGTTCTCCATGTCATAAAAACAGAGGATAGACTTCAACTTAGATACAGAGCTAAGATGATTAAAACTATTTTTAACAAATGCATTAATTTGATGATCAAATTTGAGCTCAGAGTGAAAAATGGCTCCTATAGGTTTTTCAAACTATAAAGATTTTTCCCTGAAAGGAATCCCAGGCAGTCAATAACATCATAAAGACATCCCTTATTACCAAATAAAATAAACTCAGACTCATTCATTGAGTTTTGATCATTCTTTTCTGATGACCTCTACAGAGAGCAGTTTGTGCATCAGGAGTTATCTCCGCAAACAGCAATTTGAATTGCTCTCACACAGCTCGTCCCGGTTCTCTCAGCTGGTGTAAGGGCGCGTTCAGCAGTGTGACGAAAACCAGTTCCTGTGCACACAGAGTGCAAAGTCTCACCCCTCAGCACTTCAGTTGAGCAGTCCCCTAAAAGAGCAGTACGGCCGATCAGCGACTTTTTCAAGATGTCTTTTCATCTGTGTGTTTCTGGATGCGGTTGTTTCCTGACCTCATCTGACGGCCACGATTGCTGTCTCACGTGTCTGTGTAAACCGCACGCTGAGATAGCGTTCGTGGATGGTGCGTGCTCTTATTGCGGGAGCATTTCCATGTTGGCATTGCGATTACGACTCTCCTTCTTTAATACGGACGTACGAGTCCCTTCTGTTGCTGTCCACAAAGTGCTGCCACCTTCCGGAATTGTTGGCATCTCCCGTCCCAGGCGAGTAAGACAACGGCAGCCCAGGCTGCTAAGGCTAACATTGCCGCTGGACAGGCCGCTTCTCCCCTGCATGCCATGGCTATCCTGCAGGTACATTTGGTAAAGCTCTCAAAGAGCGGCACGAGGGTAGTTCTGATGGTTCCGGGGTTTTTGCAGGAGCTGCGCACGGCGACTGACTTCGCACCACTCCTTCCCCTGCTTCCTCTCTCTCAGCTGCTCCCTCAAACGGCATAAAAGCATGCACAACGTTCTCCATGTCATAAAAACAGAGGATAGACTTCAACTTAGATACAGAGCTAAGATGATTAAAACTATTTTTAACAAATGCATTAATTTGATGATCAAATTTGAGCTCAGAGTGAAAAATGGCTCCTATAGGTTTTTCAAACTATAAAGATTTTTCCCTGAAAGGAATCCCAGGCAGTCAATGACATCATAAAGACACTCCTTCCCCTGCTTCCTCTCTCTCAGCTGCTCCCTCAATCGCCTCAGACAGGGAGTCAGCATCTTAAGTACAATCTGCTTCCTTACATCTCCATCCCAGCCCCTCACAGGATCTACGGAGCCAAGTAATTGTACCACTCTTACCGCCTTTACTCCGGGATGCTATCCTTCCCAGGTTGGGCCTCAGCGCTCCCCTCCCCTCCCGTCGGTACAACTCCTGTATGGCTGTTCTACAAATGTTGTTATTATGATTTTATTTGTTTTATACAGTTAAAAACCTGGGAATCAACATCAATGTAAATTCACAGCCCTTGAGATTTAGAATCTTATTAATGTTTTTGATCCAATAAATGAATACATTTGACTTGACAAATTTTTAGCCATCCCATGTTTTATATCATTTAATACATTCTGCTAACTGAAGCTTTCTTTGGTTAAGCTTCTTTTTTTCTTAATTATTATTATAAGGAGCTTGACAAAGTTATTGAGACATGTCCTACAGAAATTAAAGAGTTGACAATGTTGAGGGTTAAGGTTTTTGGGGATTTAAAAAAAATGTTTTGATGTCTGTTTCTTTGTCTCATTTAAACTGGTTTTAACTTGTAGTTTTCTTTTTCTGCTGTAGATGTGATAGTGCTGAAAGAGGAGAGTGAAGTACTCAACAAAATGGAAGAGAAAGTTCATGATTTCATAACTGGAGAAAAATCTTTTAATTTCTCACAGACTGAAAAGACTTCCCTGCAAAAAAGAGCTCATTCAAGAATTATTTTCTCTGACATGAAACGTTTTAACAGGCATGTAATAATTCATTCTGGAGAGAAGCCTTTCAAATGCAAGCAGTGTAAAAGGCGTCTCCGATTCAATAAATATCTTAAGAATCATATGAGAATGCACAATGAAGTTGTAATGAATGAGCTCTGCGCTCCCCTCCATGGCCACCAGAAGGAGTTCACTCACTTATACTGACACTTCACTACACACTACATTTCCCAGCAACCACACTGGACTGATTACACACACTGCTGGACTCCATTATCATTGTTTGTCACATCACCTGTTCATCATCACCTGGACTATAAAAGACTGCTTCACACACTCACGGCGAAGTCTTGATTTGCTATTGCAGTCATTCCAAGCGTTTATCATTCCTGTCTGTCCGTTACCAGATTTGCCTGTTTGCCTGTTTCTGATCCTTCTCTGCCTGCCCCGACCTGTGCCTGGAATAACGCTTAAGATTGTCTGCTGCCTGTCTTGACCACCGCCTGTACCACGATTCTGATCCTGTCTGCCCGCCTTTGTGAACCCTGCCTGTTTTGCGACTACTCTTAATAAAGATAGCATTTGGATCCCTGCCTGTGAGTCCACCTCTGTTACAGAAGACTTCGCCGAACAAAGATCCAGCTGTCTTTCCCATCTGCATGCAACATGTCTGCCAGATTCAGTCAGCTTGTCACCCAAGAAGGACGGTGTGGCACCTTGGAAAATCTGGGGTAGGTCCTCCAGATAGCCAGGGAGAATCCTGACTTCCATGCCTATACAGCTAAGTTCAGAATGTTTGCCATCTTCTCGTCCCTAAATTACGAAATGCTGAAAATGCTGTTCCGGTTTGGAGCTAACCACCTTCAGTTTATAGACCTCCCTGACACTACCAGCATGAGTTGGCAGCAAGCTGTTCACGAGTGTCAGATGAGTGTCCTGCTCCGAACCAGTCAGCCAGCGCCTGTTCCTGCCATGAGCCGTCAGCCAGCGCCGCCAGAGCCTGCAACGGCCCGTCAACCAGAAGCCTTTCACGTGTCATCTCTGTGGAAAGGGTTTCTGTCATAAAGCAAGTCTAAAGAATCACATGATAGTTCACACTGGAGAGAAGCCTTTCACATGCCCTGTCCCTGAGTGTGAAATGAATTTCACATATAAATCAACACTTAATGCCCACGTGAAAAGTCACACCGGAGAGAGTCCTTACGCCTGCAAACTGTGTGGGAAGAGCTTCTCACAAAAAGGAAACCTTAAATATCACATGAGAATTCACACAGGAGAGAAGTCGTTCATATGCCCTCAGTGTGGAAAAAGTTTAAGTCATAAAGTAAGCCTCAAGTCTCATATGAGAATTCACACTGGAGAGAAGCCGTTTGCTTGTTGTCAGTGTGGAAAGAATTTTAGACAAAGTAACCCTTATTAAGCACATTAGGATTCACTCAAGAGAGAATTCCTTTAAATGTAGTCAGCGTGGAAGTAGTTTCACTGATAGAAATCACCTTAAGAAGCATGTAAAAACTCACATTGGAGAGAAGCCTTTCATGTGCGATCAATGTGGAAAGAGTTTCACACTGAAAGGAAACCTTAAGACTCACATGAGAGTTCATACTGGAGAGAAGCCTTTCGTGTGCAATCACTGTGGAAAGCATTTCAGATTTAAAGGAAATCTTGACACTCACATCAGACACTAGAGATAGATGTTTCTCATGTCTTCAGTGTAAAAAGAGTTTCACATATCAAAGAGACCTAGAATATCATTTGCAAACTCATTCTGGGAAGAAACGGCAGTGTTGCAAGAGATATAGAAAAAGGAGCATTTTCAAAAGTAACCTGAGCATGCACTCTGGAAAAGGGCTATTTAATTGTGATAAGTGTAATAAACATTTTGTTTTGCCATCACACTTAGCGATACACCTGAAAATTCATGCAGATGTGAGACCCTATTTGTGTTTTTTGTGTGGAAAGAGATTTAAATGGCTTAAGTTTAAAATGGCACCAGAAGATACGCATCTGTCTGAAATTAAGGCTTTCACTCCACAGCTGAAATGTTCAGATCTAATTTTCTGCTAAAAAAATAATGTATTTATGTTTTTACATGTAAATGAATATTTAAGTTGAATTGCAAAGTTTAGGAAACAGATAAACAGAACTTTTAGATTCTGAATATGGATTGTATTCTTTTGTTTTGATATTTTGTGTATGTAAGCGTACTTAATATAATTGAAAAGTACATGCATAAAAGTACTTAAACTAAATTAAGCCATGAACATTGTTATTTGTAACAATAATTCATAATCCGTTCCAGGACCGAGCTCGTAACTCAAATTGCTCATATCTCAAATCATTTTTTCCCATAAGAAATAACAGGAAAAAAAGGAATTCCGTTCCGACCCTCTAAAAAAAATATCCCTTCTTTGTGCCAATAACAATGGGGGAAAAAAAAGGTTTTTAATTGCTATAGGGACATACACACACAGGATTCCTGTGATATAAAATAAAATGTAGTTTTAATTCTTACCTTCAAGACAAACGATACAGTATATGTGCAGAGGAGGGAGGGATTGCATAGATTACGTAAATTAGGTAGATAACGCAAACACATTACGGAAGTGTAGTGTTTCTTCCCGTGTAGAGTACTGGATAGACTACACGCACAATAATGTATGCCTCAGAACCTTAGAACTTATTATTATGCTTATTATTATGTGCTGCTCCCAGCTTAATACTCGTGAATCACTCGTTGCCCCCGGTAACCCCCGCTGTATGAGTTAAATGTCACATTTCTGTTTACGTAGTTATAAAAAGAGCCGATATACGATGGTGTTCAACCAACTTTAACACCTCACCACTTAGTGACATGGTATTGATAATTTAAAAAAATGACATTATTGCTTACCATTTTAAATTTCTATGTGGGGCAAATTTCAGAATAGTTGCAATAAGGTCTTCCACATCACTTGCCTTCAGTGACATTCAATTATTTTGCATTGTTCCTAGAAGCAGGAATAACAAAGAAGGTTGATTATGTAAAACATGGAGTTTTGAGTTGTAGTGTTTTCATTGTATGTAGCATTGAAAAAGTTGTTCCGTTTATTTTTGTTATCTGTTAATATTTTGGGTATGAAGTTTTTGAAATGAGATGATCACTTGACAAATAATGTGTTTTTCAATAAAGTTTCATCATATGTACAGTGGGGAAAATAAGTATTGAACACATCAATAATTTTTCCCTGTGTCATTTAACATTATTAAACATACCGTATTTTCCGCACTAGAAGGCGCACCTAAAAGCCTTAAATTATCTCAAAAATCGCCCATACGCATAATAATCCTTATGTGTGGACTGAGTTCCAAAATCTGTTGTTGTGCAACTTTGGTAAAGCCCTCAGCTTGATTGAATGTTGGACCATTTCCCGCTGACAGGGACGTAATACATACACTACATACGCTGGCAGTGATAAACCAATCAGAGAACATTACCTAATATGTACAGTACATACGCTGGAAGCGCTTAAACCACTCAGAGAACACTACGGTACGCTTACCATATTTTCCCACATATAACCCACAGATAATTCGCACCCTCATATAGTCCGCGGGTTTTGGGGTTTTGTGTAAAAAATTGTTGTCATAACCCGCACCTTTATATAACCCACACCCATAGATTTATGAACTTTTTTGTGTAAGTTCACATTTCGAATGTTGTTCGCATGACGTCAATTACCCATAACTGTTCAGGCTCGGTACAGCACAGTGCTCGAAATTCAAACAATAAGAAAACAAACACAAGATGGATTTTCTATAACAAAAATGTATTCTTAATTTCATTATCATGTATTTTTGGTTTGTTTTCACTAGTCTGTCTTTGGTTCACTCTTTAGTTGTCATGGTAATTCATTTAATCAGCATAGGTGTTTATCATTATTTCAGTCATTCTATGTTAGAGGTTGTCTTTTGTTTGCTTGTCTGTTTGGATTGCTTTATTGCTTATTAAAGTCTTTTGAAACTTTATTATATCATCATAACCTTCATTCTTATTAAGGTTATCTAGATAATGACACAGCACAGAGAATCAATTAAACTTTTGAACTGCATTATTTGTGTAAATACAGATATTATGGCTTATGTTATAGGTGTATGTATCTTGTGACTTCAGCTAATAGAATATACAGCAGAGTGCAATATGCTGATTAGAGCTGAGCATAATTAAACAAAACTATTCCACATTTTACTAAAATAGTTGACTACAACATTAACTAAACTACATAGTTGACTAAAAAGTTTTCATGACCAGTAACGTTACATTTCCAAGTTTTCCATGATCGTGTAGCAATGTATCAATGGTGGTGCATGTTTTGTTTTGAGTTGCAAAGGTGTTGTCATCTCCTCATGGTATTGTCAAATCGATCATCTATGCTTATGTGATTGTCAAAGCGATGGGACATGAGGTGTGCAACAGCCTTAGAAAACTGCTCAGAAAAAGAATTTGGATGAGGACATGATTGTTTTTTGCAATCTTGTAATTCCAGCAGTTCCGGCATAACATGAACGCACCTGAAGTACAGAGCGTGTCAGTGAGGGAGAAGTGTAAGATGAGTGTTACATGTCTGTCATGTCTCTGTAAACTTCCTGGTTACCAAAGTGGTCTCCCAGTGTTTTCCACTTACCTGTCTCATCATCTGTCGTCTTGTTAGTCTTTTTAGTCTTTTTAGCTGTGTCCTATCCAGTTATCATCCTTTGTGTATATTCCCTGCGTGTTTTTGAGATTATCCATGCCTCTGTCCATGAAACAAAATATAACACAGTGTCTAGTAATTTCCATATATAACTAATATATCTATATCTATATCTATATCTATATATATCTATATATATATATATATATATATATAACTTTGTGGAGATCAAATCTTAAAAATCTTAAAAAAGTGCACTTGGAAATAATGTAATTAAAGACCACTTAATTGTGTTTGAAGAAGGCACACTTTAATGACAATATTTCTTGTACTTTAGTACACTTCTTTTTAAAAAATGCACTTTGTAATAATGTCTAAAGTTTTACAGATTTTTTTTTTAAATAATTATGATTTTATAGTGTCTTACATACTCTTAAGTAATTATAACAGGTCACAGAATCTCAAAAAGTAATTGATGGTGACCTTTGACCTTGACCACCCACGTTGTGATGTTGGATGTTAGTTAGCTAGCGAGCTTTTGATGTTCTCTGCTTCTCTTTGTTCGTATACATTATTTGGGACATTAAAAATAGATTGATTCATTAAACATTTTCATAAATGTATTTTTGGGTCAACAAACGGCTATAGAATGACGTTTGGATAGAATCTTTGAAACATTTTAGCTTGTAAACAAATGATCTTTAAATGATTCCTTAAATGATCTTAAATGATTTCAAACGCTATATAGTTTTTTTTTACCTCCCAATAAACAGTTAGAAGTCCTGTCATACCATTTTTCAATGATTTCAGGCCAAAATAATTAACAACAAGTTAAGTGATTCAGCCTTTTATTTCAACAGTAAACTGTTGAATATATATTCATGCGCTGAAGTAGTGAAGAAAATGATAAAATGGCATTACGTACATAAAGTAAAACAATAATAAAGGGATTACAGGTGATTCAGAACAACACTCAAATTAACTCCCAGAGGATATCAAAGGTCAAAATCGGTATTCCAAATATTCAAAGGTCATAGGCCATATTCATCCCTAGAGATTATACAAAGGGCAAAGGTCACATTGACAGGGGCTTGCAACATCCAGGAAGCACAAGGCGCGAGAGCACATCCGACGTCGGGGTCTTCCTCGTGGTCGTGGGGCCGTTTTTTCCGGGTGAGTCCTATGAAAGTCATTGATGAGATTGTGATCAGGGATATCATCTTCGTTGACCCAGTACTTCTCCTCCGGACCGTACTCCTCCCAGTCTACAAGGTATTGTATCTGGCGCCCCCGACGTCTGGAGTCTAGCAAATCTCACACTTGAAATGCCTCCATGCCTTTCACAATTAGGGCGGACTTGGGTTAGGGTTAGTAATGGATAATAATGGACTGGGCGCATTAGGGGGACTTGGATCACTGCTTTCTGGTTCCACCCTCGGACCACCGGCTGGTTTTAGTAGAGATACATTGAAAGTAGGAGATATGCAGTAAGTGGCAGGAAGTTCCAGATGAAAAGACACTGGGTTAATTTGCTTGGAAATTTTGAATGGACCAACATACATGGGACTAAGTTTCTTAGTAAAACATAGACGTAGATCCCTGGTTGATAGCCACACCCACTGTCCTGGTATGTAGCTCGGTTCGGGACGTTGGTGACGGTCAGCTTGTTCTTTAGTTCGGTTTACTGCTGAAGGTGGACGTGTGCTTGATTCCATACCGCCTCACTCCGCTGGAACCAGTCATTGATGGCTGGAACCTCGGACGGCTCACCGGACCATGGGAATAGCGGGGGTTTGGAATCCCAGAACACATTGAAAGGGTGTGAGCTTAGTGGCTGGTTTGATGATAGAATTCTGTGCGTTCGGTTTGTCCATTGGACTGGGGATGATATCCTGACGTGAGGCTTACATTTATGTTCAAAAGTCGGAAGAAGGCAGCCCACACCCTGGATGTGAATTATGGGCCTCGGTCTGAGACAATATCCTCGGGGAGCCCGTAGTAGCGGAATACGAAATGGAATAGCTGTTCAGTGGTTTCAAGGGCTGAGGGGAGCTTAGGTAGAGGTATTAATCGACAGGCTTTGGGAAATTACCTTGAGAGGTTGATAGGTCGGTGATGAAGTCGATGGCTATGTGGGACAACGGTCGTTGTGGAATGAGTAGTGGTTGTAGTAATCCTGCGGGTAGTTGTAAGGGGGGTTTTGCGGCTGCACATGTATGACAAGTATTAACAAAGTTGTTGGTGTCTATCTGCAGAGTGTCCCACCAGAATCAATTCTGTATCAGCTGTGTGGTGGTGTGGTGGCAAAAATCTTTTACTAGTTCTGAATAAGAGACAAATATCCCAATTGTAATTTAAAAAGGTTTATTTCTTTGCAAAGAAAGGACACAGTCATACAGACATTCAAGTTGCCCTGCAGAGTGTGACAAAGAAGGGAGGGCAGCATCAACATTTATATCTTCCCTGACCTTGAAGGTCAGCACAGACTTTCCCACCCTCTATGGGAAAATTAGTCTTCCCACATTTTGAACACAACTACACAAATTCTCTCACACTAGTTTGAGAGTAGTAGAAGTAGAGCGGAGGGTGCGAGAAGGAATATAGGGCTGTAAGAGATCTGAAAGGTATGGTGGAGAGAGGTTATGAAGAGATTTGTAAGTGAGGAGAAGAATTTTAAAATCAATCCAAAATTTGATAGGAAGTCACTAGAGAAAAGAGTCAGCTGCTACTCACTAATATCTTAGGATATACAGAGTAAAATATAATCATGAAATAAAAACATATCAAAGGTAGAATTTCCATCACAATTCCCCTCTTTTTATCATTCATTGATAACAAAATCATTTCATTATTATTATAAAACATACATATGTGAAAAGCAAATTCAGATATTAATACATCACATTTATACTCTTCATCTCAGAATTCATTCAGAATTTTAGTCTATTACATCTATGCTCTGATTTTCATATAAATGATCACTTACAAAGTTACTGACCATTTTCTTACTGAGCTCTGAAAATTCACTTTGAGAAGCAGAGCTGTTTACAGCCTCTTTTCTGCTTATTTTATTAATCAGTAATAATCAGACTACTAGTTATTGTTTGCCATATTTTAGTCTTGAATTTTTGAAAGAAGAAATGCTAAGGCTGTTTTTGTAGGGATAGTCCCTTTGGTATAAACAAGCAATTATATATATATTCATGATGGAAAATACACCATAATTCGATTAATTCATGTTAGTATAATTCTCACTGGTCTCCTCATCATCATCATGATCATCTTGTCTTTGATACTTGTTAGGAATTTCATTGTCATAATCAGACATTAGAAGCATTTGATACTAATGCTGAAACACATTGAATTACACATGGTAGACATACTATCAAAAGCAATCCTATCACAAGTAAGTAAACCATTCGAACCATTGGCTATCAACTCTTGGTAGCTCTTTTACAGCCATCCTCATGTGATCAATTACATATCTTACATACCTCTCCTTTCTCATCAGTTAACGACTTTGAGCCTGATGTATGTAACGATGAAATCAAACCGAGTGAAGAATAGTGTCCACCTGGCCTGCCGAGGGTTGAGTCTTTTGGCTGATCGCAGGTATTCTAAGTTGTGGTGATCGGTTAGTACTAGGAATGGGTGTCTCGCCCCCTCCAACCAATGTCGCCATTCTTTAAATGCTGCCTTTATGGCTAGTAGTCTAGAGTGATAAGCGCAGGGAAAAAGTTTGGATGGGGTACCTTGCCGTTGGGACAGGATGGCTCCGATACCAGTATTGGATGCGTCGACTTCTACCACGAATTGTAAATTGGAGTCTGAATCACGGATGTTGACTGGGAGAGAATTCGAGAGGCGTGGAGAAGCACTGTTAAAGGCCCTATGGCCCATGGTGGTTAGACAAGCAGAGGGCATATGGAGGAGACCCAAGGAAGAAGAGCGGAGGGTGCGAGAAGGAATATAGGGCTGTAAGAGATCTGAAAGGTATGGTGGAGAGAGGTTATGAAGAGATTTGTAAGTGAGGAGAAGAATTTTAAAATCAATCCAAAATTTGATAGGAAGTCTGTTGCGAGCAGGGCGGGGTCGAGGGACCGTGAGAGCGTCACGAGAGCCGGTGGCGTGATTGAGAATGAGCGACACCTGCGAGCCATCGGTCTCTCGTCTTCTCTCGTGCTGCCCGACCTCCGCAGCACCACGAGCCCTCCCAGCAGCGAGGGCTCTTTGACAGCGTGTCCCTCCGACCTCCCGGGTTTCGGCACCAGTGTAACGGAGTTAAATGTTCAGGGAGGAAGGAGGCGGGAACCGGCAGACATTTGAACACTTTTAATGATAAATAAAACATAAACTCAAAATGAAAGTAATGGCGGCAGCCCCTCGCGGTCGACTGCCGCCCACACAAAACACAACATAAGTCCCAGGCCTGGTCCTCTCTCGTCTTCACTGTCGTCGCTCCTCCTTTTCAGCCTCCGCTCCTCCGTGAGACGAGAGACCGATGGCTCGCAGGTGTCGCTCATTCTCAATCACGCCACCGGCTCTCGTGACGCTCTCACAGTCCCTCGACCCCGCCCTGCTCGCCACATAGTCAATGTAGCTGTTGAAGCGATGGGGTAATATGTTGTATAGATGGAGTCCGGGTTATAATACGAGCAGCAGAATTCTGAATCAATTGGAGTTTATGAAGAGATTTGTGTGATAAGCCAATTAAGAGAGAGTTACAGTAGTCAATGCGAGAGGTGACAAGCGAGTGAACAAGAATAGCAGAACTGCGTGGAGTGAGAAATGGACGGAGACAAGCAATATTGCGGAGATGAAAATAGCAAGACTTGGTTATATTATTAATGTGAGCTTTGAAAGAAAGGGTGCTGTCAAAGAAAATTGTTAGAAAACAAAACTTTTAATTCGTGAAGGCAGTTGGCAAGACAGGCAGGTGGAAAAGTGGACTCAGGCTTTGTGGAAACTTATTATTACTGAGGTGAGCATGGACCTTTGCTGCCACTACTTTTTCAAGAACTTTAGAAATAAAATGAAGATTTGAGATAGGACGAAAATTATTTAAATTGCTGGGGTCTGTGCCAGGTTTCTTAAGAGTTGGGGTAATAGCAGCTATTTTCAAGGATGATGGAACAATACCGGAGCTAAGTGAAGTGTGAATAATACGAGTTATGAGAGAAGAAAGAGAAGGAAAACAGGTCTTTACCAAGTGAGTTGGTATAGGATCAAGTAAACATGTGGAAGAATTAGATTTGTGAATGAGATGAGACATTTCTTGGTCAGATGGCATGTCAAAAGAAGAAAGAAAAGTGGTAAATCGGTTGAATCACTGTTTGGTGAACTACAGTTAGCGGTAGCCAAAGAGGCCAACTGTTGGTGGATAGTGGTTATTTTATCATTGAAAAAAGACATGAATGTATTGCATTGAGCAGTACAGTACAGGTGGGCAGGGAGTATGTCAGGGGGTTTCAGAATGCGATTTACAGTGGAAAATTAGGCCTTTAGTGAGTAAATGATACAGTCCGAACTTTAGAAGGTGCGAAAGTGTCAAGGAGCTGCTGTAATTCAGAGTTATAAAAGGAGACCAGATCCTCAGGAGAAGTGAGATGATCACTACGAGAAAGATCAGTAATTGCAGCAGTAAAGACTGAAGGGTTGATCTTTTTTATATTCCGAAATGTCATCAGGCACTGTTGTTTGGATTTAGAGAGTGTAACAGCATTAAAAGAAATCAATTTATGGTCAGATATGGGTATTGCAGCTGCAGTACAGTTCATGGGAGTAACACCTGAACAACAGACGATGTCCAGAGTGTGGCCTTTAGAGTGAGTTGGAAAGTCCACATATTGCTGGAGACCAAAACTATCCAGGCAAGAAATGAAATCTTTCGTGAATGGATTACTGACATTGTCCACATGAATGTTAAAATCACCCAGTAAAATAATATTAGGTGATAGGGTACACAGGGAGGTTAAAAATACAGAAAATTAATCTAAAAAGGTATTACTGTATTTCGGTGGCCGATAAATAACAGCCAACACTGTAGGGGTTGGACCGCTGATCAGTAACGCAGACGATTCAAATGAGGCAAAGGTTTGTAGAGTCAGAAGAGATGCTTTATAGATCGAGTTGTGAAGTATCGCAATGCCTCCCCCGCGTCTCGAGATATGAGGTTGTGAAGTATAAACAAACCCGGGAGGACATGCATGATTTAATTCTAAAAAGTCATTTTCTTGCTGCCATGTCTCAACCAAGCAGAAGAAGTCAAACTCACTATCATTGATGATGTCGCTGATGAGGAGACCCTTGTTGGAAAGTGAACAAATATTGAGAAGTCCAATTTTGAGCTCATTTCCACCCGGCGAAGAGCCAGCGGACTCTTAGCGCAATTAGCGCGCTCTGATCCACAGACCGCTGTATTTTCCTTGTTGCTCGGGTAGTCGAAGTCCAGAGTGATCTTATAGCCTTTGAGTCATCGTACTTAAAACACCGTCGAGACCCTGCTTGAGGTTGGAAAAACTACAGTTTCCAACCCAGACTCGACGCTCGGACAAGAGCTGCGGGACCATGGTCTTCTCCGGAGGACTACTACACTGCCGTCCCTTACTACTGCACCTCTCCCGCAGTGGAAGTGCCACAAACGGGGTGAGAGGAGACAGAAAAGGGGGAAGCGCGGAGGTATTCGTGTCAGACTAGCGGCTAACCCACACAAGCCTGCTATTCCCACCATCATTTTGGCCAACGTTCGCTCGTTGGACAATAAACTGGATGATCTTCGTCTTCTTTGCTCCACTCAGAAGACTGTTAGAGACTGTTGTGTTTTTGTATTCACGGAAACATGGCTCAACAACAGCGTTCCGGACAGCGCCATTCAGCTCGATCGGCTTACATGCCATCGCGCGGACAGAGTGCTCGTCGAGGGAGGTAAGACCCGCGGCGGCGGACTCTGTGTTTACACCAATGATGCGTGGTGCCGCGATGCTGTTGTGGTCTGCAAACACTGCTCACCCCTGGTGGAGTTTATGATTATTAAGTGTCGGCCGTTTTATCTGCCGCGGGAATATACAGCTATTATACTTGTTGCTGTATACATCCCCCCAAGCTCCAACAACAACAAAAGGAGTGAGGCACTTAATGATCTGTATAAACACATCAGTGATCAGCAGACAGCCCACCCGGATGCTTTTCTCATCTTTTCTCTCTTGGCTGGGGATTTCAATCATGCGGACTTAAAGAGTGTTTCCAAAAGTTCATCAGCACATTGACTTTCCTACACGTGGAAATAATACTCTGGACTTTGTATATACCACACAGAGAGGTGCTTACAAAGCCCTCCCCCTCCCCCACATTGGTGCTTCAGATCACATCACTGTTATGCTAATGCCAGCATACAGACCACTTGTGAAAGTCACCAAACCAGTCCTGAAGCAGATTCAAGTCTGGCCTGATGGGTCATCAGAGGCTCTTCAAGACTGCTTTGACACCACTGACTGGGACATGTTCAAACAAGCTGCAACTTACAATAACATCACAGACCTCCAGGAGTACTCAGAGACTGTTACTTCTTACATCACCAAGTGCATTGAGGATGTAACAGTCACTAAGTCCATCACCATCTGGCCCAACCAAAAACCATGGCTGACAGGGAATGTCTACAGACTTCTGAAGACGCGTAACGCTGCCTTCAGAGCTGGAGATGAGGTGGGCCTGAGGACAGCAAGGGCCAACCTGTCACATGGCATCAGGAAGGCTAAGAGACAGTACTCCAGGAGGATAGCCCATCGTTTCAGCGACAGCAGAGACACAAGGAGCCTGTGGCAGGGGATTCAGACCCTCACGGACTACAAACCCCCTGCACGGACGTGTGACAGCTCCACACCCCTTCTAAATGAGCTGAACACTTTCTTCGCTCGCTTTGAAGCACACAACAGCACCACTGCACAGAAGTCACCACCTCCTCCCGATGACCAGATGTTGTCACTGCCCAGGGACAGCGTGAGAAGATCCCTCAGCAGGGTCAACGCACGCAAAGCTCCAGGTCCTGACAACATTCCTGGACGTGTATTGAGGGACTGTGCAGAGGAACTCACCGATGTCTTCACAGACATCTTCAACATCTCACTGAGTCAAGCTGTTGTCCCCACCTGCTTCAAAGCGACCACCATCATTCCAGTCCCAAAGAATTCATCTCCATCCGGCTTCAATGACTACCGCCCAGTCGCACTTACCCCCCATCCTTATGAAGTGCTTTGAGCGGCTAGTCATGCACCACATTAAATCTGTCTTCCCCCCCTCCCTGGACCCCTACCAATTTGCATACCGGTCAAAACGCTCGACCGATGATGACATCACCACTGCCATCCACTCAGCACTCACGCACCTGGACAATAAAGACACTTATGTCAGAATGCTGTTCATAGACTTTAGTTCAGCATTCAATACAATCATCCCCCAACAGCTCACTCACAAACTGTCTCAGCTGGGACTCAGCACTTCACTGTGCAACTGGTTGCTGGACTTCCTGACAGGAAGACCTCAGGCAGTACGGGTCGGCAGCAACACTTCCAGCACCATCATCATGAACACTGGAACCCCTCAGGGTTGTGTGTTGAGCCCACTCCTCTTCACTCTGCTTACACACGACTGCACACCCACACACAACAGCAATTTAATAATCAAATTTGCGGACGACACGACTGTAGTTGGTCTCATTAGCAACGGCGATGAGACAAACTTCAGGAGTGAGGTGAGCCGCCTGGCAAGGTGGTGCGGCGACAACAATCTCTCTCTGAACGTGAAGAAGACGAAGGAGATTGTTGTTGACTTCAGAAGAATGCACACCCAGCATGCTCCTCTGACTATCAACGGTGCGACCGTGGAAAGGGTGAGGAGTACCAAATTTCTGGGTGTTCATATCACGGAAGACCTCTCCTGGACCACCAACACCACAGCACTGATTAAGAAATCGCAGCAGCGACTATACTTCCTCCGTAAGCTGAGAAGAGCCGGAGCCTCAGCCCCCATCATGCGCACCTTCTACAGAGGCACCATCGAGAGCATTCTGACCAGCTGCATCACTGTGTGGTACGGCGCCTGCAACGCATCCTGCCGCAAGGCACTGCAGCGCATAGTGAGAGCAGCTGAGAAGATCGTTGGTGTCTCTCTCCCACCCCTCCAGGACATCTATAACACCCGCCTCTCCCGAAAAGCCCTTGCTATTGCTAGGGACCCCACCCACCCATCCCACAGCCTCTTCAGTCTGCTGCCATCAGGGAGGAGACTACGCAGTCTCCAGGCACGGACCAACAGCTGTTACTGTTACTGTTAGATTATTGTTGTTGTTAACTGTATTCGCCTTGGGTCTGAGAGTAACGGAATTTCAATTCTCTATATGTATGCACTGTATATATTGCAGAATTGACAATAAAGCTGACTTTGACTTTGACTTTGACCCGCGATGGATATATTTCGGTCGGGGACGATGAACAATATCCGAATAAGGGTACAGTGAAGGCGGAGGCTCGGCAGGGTAGCACCGCAGCTGTTGAAGTTCAGTCACTGTATCCGTTGTTTTCACTGACGTCACAAAACCTGCGTAGTTACTCACCAGGCACTGCGCACCGCCATTTTGAATCCCTACTGTCAGTGTCAACTCGTATATCGTATTGACGATCGTCGCTAATTTTACTTGTTATCATACTCTTTATTACTCTAATACTACATATTTGTAGATTGTAAATCAAAAACAATTCACATAAGTGACTTCTGTTGTGTTTATGGATACAAGCGGTGGAATGAGGACAAGTTACCGCAGTTTTAGAATGCTCTGTACTTTCACATTCATGAACCTCTCCATGGACTAAATTAACATGAACAATAGTGTTTTCATCACTGCTCTGTGTCTTTAATGCCTAAAAAGGAGATATAAAATATAACGTTAGGTGTTATTTTAACTGCTGAATCGAATTTCAATATAAAGGACGTTAGACAAATTGGTTGAATTTAACTTGTATATATTTTAATTGTTGAATATGTTTCCAATTTATAACAATAAACAAAAGGTAAAGGAATGTCAAATACTGCTAAAGGTTAAGTTTATTGAGTTACCAAAAACGAAGGCATTTTGGGAAAGTTACTAATTAGGACAAAGTGGGTGGGGTGGGTTATTGTCTGTCGACTGTAACACATTTTTACTTTTGGTATAAATTGCTGCTTCTAAACAAATTAAATATTGTCAATACATTTAAACTTACCCCCTACAAAATGTTTAGAGCATATGATCGTTCTATTCCATTTTTCTTCAGTCTGAATGTCAGCCCTGTTGATCGCAGCTTTCCATACACGTCGCCTTTCTTCTGATAAAATTTGTGTTCTTTCACATTTGTGTTTTAAAATTTGTGTTCTTTCACAAAAGATAGCTTTATAAATAATCTTCCCGATCAGTTTCATCTACTTAACATCCCAGATAGCCTAGAAGAACTTGATGTTGCAACAGAAACTATAAACTCTCTCTTTTCCAGCACTTTAGACACTGTTGCTCCGTTGCGCTTAAAGAAGATTAAAGAAAATAGTCCAACACCGTGGTACAACGAGCACACACAGACCCTCAAGAGAGCAGTCAGAAAAATGGGGCAGAGCTGGAAAAAAACTAAGCTAGAGGTTTTTCGCATTTCATGGAAAGACAGCTCTATTGCATTCAGAAAGGCCTTAAGATCAGCTAGATCTACTTACTTTTCTACCCTCTTAGAAGAAAACAAATACAACCCTAGGTATTTATTTGATACAGTGACTAAATTAACAAGAAATAAAGCCTCAACCCCAGATGCTTTAAATCAGCACAGCACTAATGACTTCATGGACTTCTTTACTTGCAAAATTAATAATATTAGAGAGAAAATAATAAACATGCAACAGTCTACTACAATATTCCAAAATACAGTACATTTTAGTGTCCCTGAAGAAAAATTCCAATCCTTCATTGCTATTGGGGAGGAAGAATTGTCTAAACTCGTTAAATCATCAAAATCAACAACATGTATGCTAGACCCAATACCGACTAAGCTACTGAAAGAGATGCTTCCAGAAATCATAGATCCTATTCTTAATATAATTAATTCTTCTTTGTCATTAGGAAACGTACCAAAAACCTTTAAGCTGGCTGTAATTAAACCGCTTATTAAAAAAACACAACTTGATCCTACAGAATTAGTTAATTACAGGCCGATATCGAATCTACCTTTCTTGTCAAAGATTCTAGAAAAGGCAATATCTTTACAACTATGTTCCTTTCTAGAAAGAAACAGCATCTATGAAGATTTCCAGTCAGGCTTTAAACCATATCATAGTACTGAGACTGCTCTCATTAGAGTTACAAATGATTTGCTCTTATCATCCGATCGTGGTTGTATCTCTCTGTTAGTGTTACTGGACCTTAGTGCTGCATTTGATACAATTGACCACAAAATCCTTCTAATTAGACTTGAAAATTATGTTGGCATTAGTGGAGTTGCATTAGCCTGGTTCAAGTCATACTTATCTGAGCGTTATCAGTTTGTAGCAGTAAATGAGGAGATGTCATATCGGTCACGGGTTCAGTATGGAGTTCCTCAAGGTTCAGTACTAGGACCATTGCTTTTCACCCTGTACATGCTTCCTTTGGGTGCAGTTATTAGGAAGCATGGCATTAGCTTTCATTGTTACGCTGATGATACTCAGTTCTATATATCTTCTCATCCTGATGAAATGAACAAATTCACTAAATTAACAGAATGCATAACCGATATAAAAAATTGGATGACTAATAATTTTCTACTGCTAAATTCTAAAAAAACAGAGATTCTAATTATTAGACCAAAAAGTTCAGCACATAATAATCTAGACTACTGCCTAACACTCGATGGCTGCTCTGTCAAGTCTTCGTCGTCAGTTAGAAACCTGGGTGTGCTCTTTGATACCAATCTTTCATTTGAAAGCCATGTTTCTAGCATCTGTAAAACGGTGTTCTTCCATCTTAAAAATATATCTAAATTGCGAAATATGCTATCTAAGACAAATGCAGAAAAGTTAGTTCATGCGTTCATGAGTTCAAGGCTAGATTATTGTAATGCTTTACTAGGTGGTTGCCCTGCACGCTTAATAAACAAATTCCAGCTGGTCCAAAATGCAGCAGCTCGAGTTCTTACTAGAACCAGGAAGTATGAGCATATTAGCCCAGTTCTGTCAAACCTGCACTGGCTTCCTATTAAACACCGAATACATTTTAAAATCTTGCTAATTACTTACAAAGCATTAAATGGTTTAGCTCCACAGTACTTGAGCGATCTCTTAACACATTATAGTCCTTCACGTCTATTGCGATCCCAAAATACTGACCAGCTTATAATACCTAGAATATCAAAGTCAACTGCTGGCGGTCGATCCTTTTCCTATTTAGCTCCTAAACTCTGGAACAGTCTTCCTATTACAGTTCGGGAAGCAGACACACTCTGTCAGTTTAAATGTAGACTAAAAACACATCTTTTCAACCTGGCATACACATAACACATTATACATACATTTTTAATCCAAATCATGTAAAATGATTGTTAGGCTGCATAATTTAGATAAGCCGGAACCGGGAACATTCCCATAACACCTGATGTACTCGATACATCAGAAGAAGAATGGCATCTACGCTGATATTGGTCTCTGTTTATTCCGAGGTTACCGTGGGCAGCTGGATCCGGGCCGTATCCAGACCAGATGAAGGACCTGGACACGAGCACAGCACTGCCCTGGGGTGTCTGCGGAGACCGTGACTCTACTGGACCCTCCCCTGTGACGATCATGAACCCATCTCTAACCGGACCAAATTGGACTTCATATTGGACTTGAATTGTTGTATAATAATCATGCACGGTTTGGCTGTTGGCCAGAGGAGAACTGGTCCCCCAACTGAGCCTGGTTTCTCCCAAGGTTTTTTCTCCATTCTATTCTTCATTCGTTACGTCACCTGCCGGAGTTTTGGTTCCTTGCCGCTGTCGCCTATGGCTTGCTCAGTTGGGGAAACTTAACACTTAAAATTCATCAATTGTATTGATTCGCCTGCTCTTTTGGGGCTTCTGTTCAGCCAAACAAACTTTGTTTATATATTGTTTTTCCTGTGACCAATGTAAAGCTGCTTTGAAACAATCTACATTGTAAAAAGCGCTATATACATAAAGGTGACTTGACTTGACTTGACATTGTCCAGTTATCACTTTTGGAAGTTTAAAAAATCTTACATCTGTACTTACTCCTGGCCTATTTGAACATCCAAAAATTCCACAGATAGGCATTTGTGAGCATAAGTTTTGAATATACAAGCTTTATTGTTGCTTACATAGGGAATCAAAATGGCGGATATGCCGGTACGCAAGTTTCGATGGCGTCACGTGAAAACAACGGATACAAATACAGTGAAGTCGCTGAGTGGAACGACGACGATAAGGCAATTCAGATGATGATCATACAGGTAAAAGGATAGTAAATCCACATCATTTCAGTCAACAGCAGAATTTAGCAGAAATAAAAAGTTATAAAAAAATGATTTAAATGATTTAAAATAATGAAAATAAAAACACCACAGAGCAGCGGCAGCCAAAACGCGCCAGCGTTCACTCAACCGGGAGTCACTGTAAAAAGCTGAAGCTACAGGCTGATCTAACTTGATTGAAGTTCATCACAGCAACTCGTATTGTAAGTTATTAGTGTGTGTGTGAAAGGAGAAACAAGTGTGGGAGACCAGCCTGTGGTCTTGCACAAAGCGCAGCACTGATTTCTCAATTCACAGGCTGAAGAAATAGATGGGACTATACAAACAACAGGGAAGAACTTTTTTTGGATCAGAAGTTTGTCATTGATTACTCACTCTTATGTTATTCCAAACCCAGAAGACTTTCATTTGTCTTTGGAACACAAATTGAGATATATTTTGTGAAATCTTTCAGATCTTCTCTCCTTTAGGACCAACACATTTTACACATTCAAGGTCTGGAGTGATAGGAAAGACATATTTACAGTAATCCATATGACTCCAAACATAATTTACCTCTATATTTACAAAATTAAATT
This sequence comes from Rhodeus uyekii, assembly GCA_037043235.1. Taxonomy (NCBI): domain Eukaryota; kingdom Metazoa; phylum Chordata; class Actinopteri; order Cypriniformes; family Acheilognathidae; genus Rhodeus; species Rhodeus uyekii. The sequence continues at coordinate 516,793 of JAWRVZ010000266.1, read as the reverse complement.
ATTCAAAGTAGAAACAACTTTCAGTCTTGAGTCATGCATGTTTCTCCTCCTACTGGACTGCAGGTCAATATTTTCATAAATAAAGTACCGTAGTAAATTTGTTTTGTTTTTCTCTGTGCAAACAGAACACTTCAGAGGTTAAACCACTGAAGTCACATGGATTTCTTTAATTTTCCCATTGCTCTGGACCTTGAATTTGTAAGTTGTCACTTTCACATTCTGTGAAATTCCTGCACTCTTATAGAAAAGAAAAAAAAACAATCACTGTTTATCACTGTTTGTTGTGGTGGAGATACATAAAATACATTTAATTATAATTGATCAAATTTAAGGTTAGAAAGTAATTTTCTATAGATTTGAAGCAGAAATTTGTGTTATTTTTTGTCATCCAAATTAAATCACTTCTGCTTAACTGGCCAAGTCATGAAAATGAAAGCAAAGAGGATACACAATAAAACGTACAGAAAGAAATTATACTGCAAATGTTACCTATTGATTGTAAGGTTTAATTTTATTGACCACCTTTTTTAAGTAAATAGTAAAAAATATATAGATTTTTTATTTATTTTTGTTATAGAAAAAATCTAACAATTTTTTAGAGGGTCTTTAAAAAAAAAACTTCCGACTAGTGCTGTAAATGTTTTTTGCACCCAAGCATATTTTATTTTAGACAGTATTGACATATTATACACAGTTACTTTGAGGTTTTACATTTATGCATTTGGCAGACGCTTTTATCCAAATAAACTTATTGCATTCAAGGAACATATTGAAACGGTTCTTGCTTTCTCTGGGATCGAACCCATGACCATGGCGTTGTAAGCACTAATTGATTGACTGATTGAGCGACAGGAAAGATTTTTACTGGACAATTGGTGAAAGGAATTAAAACTCTAACAACCCCTGACATATTATATAAGTTGAATGTGTTTTCTGTATTTACATCTCAATGCAATTTTGGATGGGTTAGTACTTTTAGTTTGGTATGGAGTAGTGACGTCATAAGACGGCGCCGCGATCCTGTCTGACATACAGCTGAAGAAAGGTTTGTGTTTTTAAGCCTTTAAGTTGTCCATGAATCATGCAGTTTTATAGTACTTTTTAAAATAATGGATAGATTGTTATTGAATGCAACATTATAATGATTACTCTACCATTTATTAGCACAGCCACACATGAGTAACATAAAAAGGGCATCTCATTTCGCTCCTTACATTGTGAAACAATTTATAGTAAACATGAATTCGGTAAATTAAAGCAATTACTGTATTTTGTATGAGGAATCACTGTTTAGAAGCGCCGGACTCTGGCGGCTCCTGCTGGTCAAAACTGTATAAATACAACCAAAACACAAAGACAACTTTAACAAACCAACAAATATTTTCATTTATATCTGATCTATTAAATGTAAACTAAAAATGATTACACGTCAAATATACATCATAAGTTAGTTTCGAGCTAATCAGGTAATTTAAGGCCATTAAACACATTCCAGTGGCTGATTGAGACACACATATTTAGAGTGCATTTATTTATGAGTCTGTTCATTTTTTTTCTCATCTTAAACAGGACACACACACACAGAAAAACTCCACGTGACTCATTATTATAAAGATGCCGTTTATTAAAGAGGAGAGTGAAGACATGAGGATTGAAGAAACATTCAGAGTCAAACAAGAAGAAACTGAGGAACAAACAGGTTGGTTTTATTGTCAAAGGTCATTATTTTTGTCCTTAATATGTCAACCTCTACAGACATTTTTGAAGGAGGCTTAAAACTGCCTTCAAGTGAACCTGAGAAGTTAGATATTTATGACATCACACACTAAATTCTGAAAAATAATTCATAAGTGGTATAATCAAACTGGATTTCGTATTACTCAAAATATTTATTTAGATTTATTGTTGAACTTCAAAGCATCTAAATGAGAGAGCTGTTGTGTGACTGATGAATTGGTACAGGGGCGCGGACCGGTCCGTGGATCAAACGGTCTGTGAGCGGCTGCAAGCGGCCATGGCACTGTAGCTTCGGCGTTGAGGAGGTGTGTTTTGCGCGCACCGAACCCCCCTGATTAAAAGACTAAGTTAAATCGCATAAAGTGATTGTGTCTCTTCAGAAAATTTGGAAAACCAGTTCACATACTGATACACAAATAGTTAAAAGAAAACATGCTCCAAAACCGACTGTATTTACTTGGGAATCCCTGCACTGCATGCAGTGTGGCATTCTGGGGTCCGTTCTTTGTACCTCGCTAAATGAGTTAGCGGGATTTGATTGTTGACGATTTCACGATTTCTCGGGAGCAGGCTTACTTCATGTTAGCAGGATTAGATCACGGCTTTATAAGCGAAGGTGATATCGGAAGTTTGTCGCAGCCATGTCCTGTCCATTTTTTTTTATGAGAGCAACCTGTTGCTGAAGGTGCAAGAATAATTCAGAGAGCTTTTAGGTTTAAGCACATATTGCGGGATAGACAGGATCCGTTAGTAGAGCGGAACAGTAGGCTATTTTGTTGAAAAGATATTGTTTTTCACGAGAAGGTATTATTTATCTAATTAATTTGTTGGATCCTTATGTAAAAAGATTGACTCGTCGTAGCTCAAACTGTGTGTATTACCTTGCGCTACTTTGTGAGTGGTACATTCCTTTACACCAGGGGTGTCAAACGTACGGCCCGCCAAGGGGTTCAGTGCGGCCCGGGAGATAAATCTGCAATATGAAAATTGTTTTTTTCATTTTTGGCGGAACTAACAGCAGATGGCAGCACTGAGCTTCAGGCTCTGAGTGGCGGTTAGTTCTATCAGGTTACGCGCTTTCCTGTTGGCCCTGGCAACCTCATCGTCAAAATATCTTCGTCAAAAAAGAGAAAAATGGACACAAAGTGTCGGATTTTTCAAGAAAAATTGACCTCTTCCTTGTGAGACAGGATGGAAATAGGATGCGTGACGTGCCACACTGTGTTTTAAGTTTGACACGCATACAAACAGAAATACAACAGCTTGCACGGAGAACTGAGAATAGAGAAGGTAAATGAAATGTTGGTGGGTCTGAGGCAGTGCTTCTCAATTATTTTCTGTCACGCCCCCCTAGGAAGAGGTAAAAATTTCGCCTCATTGTTTCCATGGCAACGCGTCATACTTGTCACGTGACATACCGCAGCCACAAAAAGCGCTGTATAATAGATCACATTTACTTAGTTTTTTCTTTTTTTTTATTCAGAATAGTCACCAACTTGTTGAAACCTAAAGAAACCTTATGTGGTTGAAAACACTGAATTGTTGTGATAAATGACAAGCTCTGAGCACGTCTTTTTTGGATCAGTGCCAGATATCGCGTGAAAACACGTGTGAATTCAGCGATTGATTGCGTGACACATATGAACACCAGTGTGATCGTACACGTCAAAGGATGAGGAAGGTTATCTGAACTTCAAAAAAAAAAAAAAAAAACATGTACCCCAGGGTCACGCAACGCAGTACAAAGACACGATTTCAGAGTTGCTGAGGGAGTTTGAGAAACGATTTCAGGTCTTTAGCGAACTCTGATTGCAAATTGCAGTTTTCGCAAATTGATGTTTACATTAAAAAAACACACACACATACTTATGTATAAACTTGCAAATTTTACAAAAAAATTTTTTTTAAACAGCTGCCACTTAAGATTTTAAGTGTGTGAAGTCAATTCATGTATTGTATGAATTGCTTCCCAGAATTGGACAATGAATTTAAATAATTGATATTTGATTTTTGATTTTTGTTAACATGCAGGACAGTGTTTTTAAGTTTCACAAAACTGTGACTAAATGCTGTGCATCATTGTAAAATAATAGACACTTTTTTCATGCATAATGCACTTAAATAAATGTTAAACTGAGTAATGGTGTTTTTGAAATTGCACATACTACGTAGGTTGTTCATAATATATTTTGTAAAAGGACAATTCATTTAATTTAAAGATTTTTATAATATAAGTTATAATAGAATGCACTAATATAATATAGTCCACAAAAAAGCAAACTTCTTGTTAGTTCTATGTAATTTTGCTATGAGTTCACTGGTCTGGCCCCCTTGACATCAGATTAAGCAGTATGTGGCCCCCCGACCAAAATGAGTTTGACACCCCTGCTTTACACTGTTGGAGATGTGGAGAACATTGTGAAAAGTTCTGTCCTTTGTGCCATCCCAAAGTTTACCTGGCACTCAAGCAGTTTTTGGGTGTGTTTGTGGTTTTTCCAAGCCACTTAAGACCCCAAGATGTTAAAGAAAGCTTTTTCGCTATTGCAGGTATATTATAATTGATCATAGAGATTATGAAATCATGACCATGGCAGTTAATATGATGCAATTGTCCCCAGGCTTCCCTAATGTGATTGGTGCCATAGTCTGCACACACATTGCCATCAAGACACCCCCAGTCCCCAATGAAGGGGATTTTGTAAACCAAAATGGGGTTCACAGTATAAATGTGCATGTGAGATTCTTTATATTGAATCTGGTAAATATTCAAGGGAATGTATTCAATTATAATACAAATCTATTGAATTGAATTGCACACCTTGCACTTCAAGTACATCTTATTTGAAATCTGAAAAAACTTTGGAGGCTTTACATTAAGATTAGCAGTCTGACAACCATGGGAAAAAAGTTATTGCAGAACCTGCTTGACCTGCATCGAATGCTGCAAAACCTTTTTCCAGAGGTCAGAACAGGCCATGATGTGGGTGTGACAAGTCCTTGATGATATTCCTAGCCCGGGACAGACACCGCTTTGGGGCAATGTCCTGAACAGCTGGGAGGGCGGTCCCAATGATCTTCTCTGCAATCCTTTCCACTCTTTTCACATGCCTTCAGTCCAAGGCAGTGAGAGCTTCCGTCACACACCAAGATGCAGTTGGTGAGGATAGTTTCTATGTTGCTTCTATAGAATGTTGTCAAGATAGACGGTGGCTTATGGGCTCTCTTCAGCCGGTGCAGGAAGTGCAGTCGTTGTTGTGCCCTCTTGACCAAAGACCCATTGTTCACAGAGACGATTTTTCCTGAAGTCCACAATGATCTCTAGTTTTGGTGACATTCAGGATCAGATTGTTTTCACTGTACCACTTCACCAGCTGCTCCACCTCTTCTCTGTAGGCCTTTTCATTATTGTCCCTGATGAGTCCTACTACTGTCGTGTTATCCACAAACTTCAAAATGTGGTTCGTAGCAGACTTTTGGATACAGTCATGTGTCATCAATGTGAACTGCAGGGGGCTCAAGACACAGCCTCTTAAAGTTGTGAAGTTTTTTCAGGTTGTGAGGAAATACAATTTTGATTATCATTGTCATATCGGTGAAATCCAATGATAAATGTCCCTCAGTGGAACTGTATACCAACAGAAAAGCAGTGGAACTAATAGTGAGGCCAGTGGCACGCCATACTTGTCTTGAAGAAATGTTTTCATTTGTCATAAGATTTCATGTTGTCAAAATGTCTAATAGCACTAGAAGAGGCTTTGATTCATTATGTCGGGTTTTGATGTATATCTTTGTACCAATAAACTAGGTAACTTGTCTTTATTATCATTATTTTTTATTGTTTTAGGACCAGTGCCAGTGAAGGAGGAGAGTCAAGAAATGGAAGAGCCTATTCAGAATAAAAAACATGATTATTTCACAACTGGAGAAAACTCCACACAGACTGAAGAGACTTCCCCTCAAAAAGGAGCTCAAAAGACAGAATCTAACAGTTGTTTCACCTGCCGCCAGTGTGAAAAGAGTTTCAATCAAAAACAAAACCTTGAAGTTCACATGAGAATTCACACTGGTGAGAAGCCTTACACCTGCCAGCAGTGTAGTAAAAGTTTCACTCAAAATCAAAACCTCAAAGTCCACATGAGAGTTCACACTGGAGAGAAGCCTTACACCTGCCAACAGTGTGGACAGAGTTTTACACATAAAGGAAACCTAAATACCCACATGAGAAGTCACACTGGAGAAAGCGCTTTCACCTGCCAGCTCTGTGGGAAGAGCTTCTCTAGAAAAGAAAGTCTTCAGACTCACATGAGAATTCACACTGGAGAGAAGCCTTTCACATGTGGTCAGTGTGGAAAGAGTTTCAGATGTAAAGTAAACCTTAATTGCCACATGAGAATTCACTCAAGAGAGAAAAGTTTCATTTGCCATCAGTGTGAAAGGAGTTTCACAGACAGAAATCACCTTAAGAATCATGTAGTAACTCACATCGGAGAGAAGCCTTTCATGTGCCATTACTGTGGAAAGACTTGCTCAAACAAGGCAATCCTTGAGGTTCACGTAAGAGTTCACACTGGAGAAAGACCTTTCATCTGCCCTCAGTGTGGTAAGACTTTCACACTTAAAGGAAACCTGAACATTCACATGAGGCTTCACACTGGAGAGAGGCCTTTCACATGTCTTCAGTGTGAAATGAGTTTCACATTTCACACAGACTTGAAACGTCATTTGCAAACTCATTCTGAAAAAAAATTGTAGTGTTCTTCAGTGTGATGAGGTTTACAAAATGGAGAATTCTATGGAAGAATTCCATTTCATTTTCGTATAGCCATTCACACATTCAGAACCTACACTGTGTCTTACACTGGAAATAAGCGGCAAGACTCAAAAAAAGATGATAGAATCCATTATACTTGTTATGCTGCTAACACTTCATGAGATGTGATGCGACACAACAAATCCTCAAACAGTAAATTGATGCTTTCTGAATGTTTTTACACAATGGTTGTTGAATCTGCATTTGCAAATCGTCATGTGTATGAATCACTTTGTATTTGTAGGACTGCATTTCTTAATAGCATTATAAAACAAAATTGATCGTACAACAATTGCCACAGATGGTCTCTATGATCAACTTAGGCTTGTAATTCTTTTTGAAAACCCAGCCAAAATATTTAAAAGAAAACAGCTCACGTCACATGGTTACCCAGTTTATGTCGCTCTCAATAGTTACAAACGAAGATATGCTGCCCACTTGTTTTAAGCAGGACAGACAGCACCAGCGAATTTCAGTCCAAATTAAGAAGATAAATCACCCAAAAATTTGAAAATTGTCATCAGTTACTCAGCCTGCTCTCTTCAAAATGCAAATAAAAATATTTTACAGGTGCAGTAACGGATTTTTCAAAAATACTGTTGAAAAGTTGCTTGAACCGACAGTAGCGCTACAGATGTGTAGCCAATTAGCATTTGAGGGCATATGATGGTGGTAAATATTGATGTTTCTGCTCCATATGTGAGTAACATTGGTTTTGCAGTTTCACAGAAACTGCTATTGTAATGTTTACCATAGGTACAGGAAAGTTTTGAGTGTCATAGTCAATGAAGCTCGTTAGATTTTGCGCTAAGTTCTGCAGGAGAGGTGATAACAGGGGTTAGAGCAGGGGTGGGCAAACTACGGTCCGCGGGCCACATTCTAAGTTGGTCTTTTTAATTCGGCCCGCCGAACTTGTATTAAACCTCCTTCATTTTACATTTCCATGTGGCATCATTCTGTCACGGCTGCAAGCGGCAGTGGTGCTGAAGCTTTGGTGGAGAGTAGGCAATAAGGGGAACTTTACAGATTTTTTTTTTTTTTGTATATTCACAAGCTATAAAGCAGTTCTGCAGAAAACAGTAATGTCATAATTCAGCTCAATTCAGTTCAAGTCTCATTCTCATCCAATAGTGTCAGTGCAGTCAAATAAATAATATTACTGAACCAGATGACCACTCCCACCCAATACAAGTGTGATGTATCCTAATCTTCAAGCAGAAGGAACCAGATGAAATATGTTTGAATGATGAATCCACAATCTGACCAGCCTGGAATCATAATCAAACAATATTGGTTCATTTGGCTCATTTACAACAGCTTTATAGCGTATTCAATTCCGTTTCATAATTGATGTTTTTTCACTGCATTGCCAGTGTTATTGAACTGACTCAAATAGAAAAATGGCATTTTATTTGTAAAGTTCCTTATAGCTGAATTGAACTAATTTCATAATTGATTAATTTTATATAGTCAGTTAACTGAATTGAATAATCACTGAATTGTTTTCTTTTTAGAGCTGCTTTTACCGTAGAATGTAATTCTGTTTGCATCATTGATTGTTATTTTCCTGTTTATCACTGTAAAGTTGCTTTGACATAATATGTATTGTCTAAAACACTAAATAAAAAAGGTGACTTGACTTGCCTATGACCTATACATTTCCTTGTTGAGATATATATATATATATATATATAGTTCTGGAAAGAGTAACAAAACCATTTTCCATGCTTCTTGAATCCATTCAACAACAGTTACAGCCAAAAAAAAAAGTGTTAGAGAGGTAAACATTCTCATTGGCTAAGCTGACACGGTTTTCTCTAGGGCACAGCAGAATCTCTTATCCAAGTACCATAGAAAGTATACTGTCCTACTCTATCATAGTGTGGTATGATAGCTGCACTGTCACTGACCAGAGAAAACTCCAGGTGTGGTAAAAGCAGCACAAATGGTCATTGGATCTGAGATTCCAAATCTGGGTGAACCTGCTTCCATCTAACAGACGATACAGAACAATACGGTCTCGTACAAATAGACTGAGAAATAGATTTTTCCAAGAGCTATAGCCTCTAGAACTCTATATAGGATTATTGTGCTTAAACTGAGTATTCCATGATGGAACCATCTATATATTAGCAAGGAACAGACATACTGATGGCGACAGGCATGATGCTGGGAATAAAGTTCAATATTAGTCACAAATCCAACAGGGAACACCAATGAACCTGGAAACAGAAAATGGGTAACATATATGGTGAAGGAAATGGGGGTGAAACACATGACCATTTACATTAGTGTCCATGATGACTGTCGTTTGCCGGGGAAAATAAAACAAAAGGAAGTCAGGTAATTGAATGAAAACAAACTAAGAAGATGCGTCCTCATGCCGTGGTGACTGAGGGGCGAGGAAGATAAGAGGATGGAGAAGGGGGTTGATGCAGGGATGACAGATGTCGGTTGAGGGATGAAGCTCTGGAGGAGACAAAGGGGTGGTTATGGTGAAACGACGAGACCTCAGTGGTGAAGGAAGGAAGATGGCCGATGCTTAATTGGGATGACAGCCCATGATGGAGTCGAGGAAGGGAACATCCAGGGTGAGGAGATGGCCAATGACATCTTGGTGACGACTGATGGAGCAAGGGCGGAGCCGACAGGTTTGACGACCCTAGATGGAATGAAGGGATCCAGAGTCTCCTGCGGGGGGTTAATGCGAAGTCTCTACCGTTGAGGGTGATGGTGGCTTGGGCTCTTGGTCTGGCTATTTTTCGGAGCACCCATAGAACTGCTCACTGTGTCACAGTCATGTCACGCTTCTCCTGTGTGTCCCTCCTGTGTTGCCGTAGTTGTCATGTAACCACTCCCCCGTGTCTGTTGCCAGGTGTTCCTTGTTTTCCCCAGGCTATTTATTCCTTCATGTTCTCCGTTGTCCTTGTCGATCGTTGACGTTACGTGTTGTTAGTGTGTGGATGGCTTCTTTTTGCATTCAGTAGTTAGCTTCAGATACAATGTTACATTTTCTGTTCAATAATCTAAATTCAACATGTTAATGAGTGTGTAATTGAAATAATGGATGGATATATTTTTCCATGTTTCCATGTTTTTTATCACAGTAAACTTATCACTCACACTTCAACATTTTCTGTGTCTTATCTAATTTCATAGCTCTGCGTTACTCATTGTGTCATTGAGAGTACTTTTATTAGCATATGCCATTTTTTATCAATTTATATGAAATCTCAATGAGACTCCACCCCCCGGACAGTCCAGCTCTGGTCGACCTGTTTGCGTCTTCGGAGACAACCCAGGAGGCCGTGACCAAGGCCAATTGGCAAATTTGGATTTTTTATGACCACAGAGAGTCAGGACCTCGGTTTAACATTTCATCCGAAGGACGGTGCTTGTTGCAGTACAGTGTCCCCGTCACTATATTGGGGCATTAGGACCCACACAGACCGCAGGGTGAGCACCCCCTGCTGGCCTCCTAACACCTCTTCCAGCAGCAACCTAGCTTTTCCCAGGAGGTCTCCCATCCAGGTACTAACCAGGCTCAACCCTGTTTAGCTTCAGTGGTCAACCAGTCTTAGGCTACAGGGTGATATGGCTGCTGTAAATGGTATGGACAAGGCAGGATCTACCACAAAGTATGTACCACTGCCCTGATAGTCAGTCCATGTGTGTAACTCCACGTCACGTCCCTGTGGGTAGGATGTGGTCTCTGTAGCATCCTTTTCCCGTGGCAATTGGCACGCTTTTTCAGTGTTATGTAATCTCACTGTATAGTGTTAAGTTAAGCATCAGTGACATTTTCCATGTACAGCTCTGTCCCTTCTTCCACCCCAACAGATGCAGGGGAATCAGACGGCTTGCAGTTGACTCAACCATTGCGTCCAGTCTGAAAGGAGCTGGATGAGTAAGGGAGAACCAAAGTGGCCTGTGAGATGTCTCTTGAGATGCAAAAAGATCCAGTTGTGCTTGGCTGAACCTCTCCTAAATCTACTCCACCACCTCGACCAGAACCAAGGGGACCGCGAGCCTGTGCGGTCGCCAGGCGGGAGCAAAGTGTTTGCAGTGGAAGCTTGAGTGCTGGCTGTGTATGCTCAACTCCCAAACAGGTAACACACAAGATGTATTGTGACGATTTGATATAAACAAAAACAAAAAGGGACATATTTCAGTCATTCATCATTTAAACCATCTCACAGGAATCTAATAAACATTATAAGATCCCCATTATATTCTGTTTCTTTGTCCTGTATTATATTCTTTGTCTTGTATCATATTCTGTTTCTTTGTCTTGTATAGTCTGTTTGTTCACTTATCAATTAGAAAGACCGTTTCACCAATCAGAGCAGAAAATCACATATATTCACAGAATCAATCATTTCAATACATGTTCATAGGCTTTACACCAGGATTTCTTGTCCAGGAATCCCTGTTCTTTTTAAACTAGCTCGAGAAATATAATCACATATACACCAACTCACAAACACACACGATTCACTCAAGCGCTCGCTGACGACACTAAAGCTTCCACTTCCAGTTCACGGCGCACCTTTATACTCCTGGTTCATGATGTCATCCTCCGTGACATGCATTCATACACGATAGTTTGATAGTGCTTCACGAGACAACATGCTAAGGCATTCCCAATACTTTTCAATGCAGCATGAGTTACCTTAACAGGGAACACATTCCTCAAAAATAACACAGTCCCCTACACGCAACATCTCAGAACTCAATGACAGAGCAATACCATAATAACAGACCCAGAGCACCCCCTCAACTTCCACCTCACTCCCCTGCCCTCCGGGCACAGGTACAGGACCCCAACATGGAGAAGGGCTCGCTTGAAAAAGTGCAATTTCAATCCTTAACAGGCTCCAAAGCTGAACATTCACTTTTTTTGTGTTTTTGTTTTTGTTGTTTTTGTGTACATATATTTTGCCAGTTGCATGTACTGTATGACAGTCTGTGAAAACAAATTTCCCTTTAAGGGACAATAAACTATTTATCTATATCTATCTCTCTATACTCTAACAGCGGCTACTAACTTCGTCATTACTGAAGATTAAATGATTCTGATTGGCTAAGAAAGAAAGAAAGGTAAACAAAGCTAGTAATTTTCCACACAAGAGCATTCGTTGATCACATGGGTGGCGGGTTAGTGACCTTCCACGTGGCTTGTCGAGAACAACAAGTAATTCCCTCTCCTTATGGTGCCAGTTAATCACCTCACCAATACAGACTATATTAACGCACACACAGATACACAGCTTCTCCAAAGCTGAACTCGGCTCAGGCTCCATCTATCAACAGAAAGACTTCTTAAAACATTCTGATAACATGTTCTATCTGGTGAGAAGTGCAGACAATATTCATCCTTATTCTATGGAAAAATACAGAAAAGAAAAAAAAGGCTTTAACTAATAAAAATCCCTAACTTGATTATAAATCACTCATTACAAATCATTCAAATAAGAAAAAGAAAATAATACATTGACAAATAAGACAAATAAAATAATATAGGTTCAAATAAGAAAAAGAAAAGAATAAATATATACATATATAAAAAGTAAGAAAAAGAAAATAATATGAATCCCCACAATATGAATTTCAACAATAAATAAGTTCTGAATTCCTCTCATATATATTTTATTATCTATATTGTATTTTAGCAGTGGGACTTTTATTTTGGTTGGATTGTGACGTCATAAAGCTGCGCCGGGCTGTTTTGTCTTTTGGGATTCTGCTAAAGAAAGGTGTGATTTTCGCATTTAAACTAATTTAATGTGTAAACCACTCAGTCATTTTCATAGTTTTATTTTCCCTAACTAATGATGTTTAACATTTAATTGGATAATGTTTCCTGTCATTAATAACTGTTGTTATCGATTGAGCAATTGTAATACTCTCTCTCACATCAATGAACATTATGTTTTGTGTTTGAGTAACAGAAGACGCATCAGATTTCACTCCTTGTGTCTACAAACTATTTTTTACAAACAAATACCAAATGTTTATATACCGGCAATGGCGTAAAAACGTTGTTAAAAAGTCATTAAACACCAAATAGGTAAATGTCATGAATAGAACGTTTCTGTTAATACACTTATGTTAATTTTTAAATTGTTAATTATTCCTATCTCTACAGAATTCATTCTCTTTAATCTCTTGTTACCATTATCAGAGTTGAGTCTGTGAGTCACTTGACTTCATGATTAAGCTCTATTGTGTCATAAATGGCATTATATGAACGACTTTGGCTCTTTAATACACTTATAGGGGAATGTATCCGCACCATAACAAACATTTATTTTGGAATGTTTAACTTATAATGACACTTTAATTCCAGATTATGTGAAAAGTTACATGAAATACATTTTTGCTGATAATTTTCCACTCTTGCCTGTTTTAGTGTTTTAGGCAAAGCACAGAAAAACAGGAGAAGCAAATAAGATCCACATGACACACTATTATAAAGATGGCGTTTATTAAAGAAGAGAGTGAAGACGTGAAGATTGGAGAAACATTCACAGTCAAACAAGAAGAAACTGAGGAACAAACAGGTTTGTTTTATTCTCAAAGAACATATTAAAATCTACAGTACTAAAGAAATTAATTATATTTTTGAAGTGTGATTTTATTTGAGCTAATGCTGCAAATGGACAAACATGTTGCGATTCAATGATCCTACTTCCATTTAGGCATTGATTATTACAACAAACATTAAATTGTGAAAAAATGTTAAGTAGCCAAATAAAACAATTACAGTGGAATACGGTTATCTCGGGGGCTGCAAAAAAGCATAGAGATAACCGAGGATCGAGATAACCAAAAGCCAATATAGCGGTTTGTTTGATGAAGCGATCAGCATGCTATAAAAATGTACATACACTGTATATGTTTGCTAACAACAAAAGGCATATGTGCACCAACTAACAGCAGAGATTTACCAGTATACAATAAAAAACACCTTCGATTCTCGATACAAACCTTTAATCATATTCTCCTACATTCCAAACACAATTTCACTCATAGCATAAAGTCAAAAAACGCATTCGCTCATAACACAGTAATTTTGCTCTGACACAGTTCTGAAAGTATTGCACACACGGTTACTATGGTTTCTTTAAAGTCTAAAATGCTTTGTTGTGTTTTACCTTTAACGGTCTCCTTGAAAACAAATGCTTCTATCAGTAACGACGTCTTTGTCGATGGCAATGTAATCTGGGAACTCCTGCGCCTCTGTAGGAGTATACAGTAATACCTCGGTTTACGAGTTTAATTCGTTCCAAGAGCGAGCTCGTAAACCAAAATGCTCGTACACCAAAACAATTTCCCCATAAGAACGCACTAAAAATCACTTGATTCGTTCCACACGACCATAAATAGCGATAGCGGACCGAGCGCGGATAGCGGTACCGCTGCTACAAGTTACATGCAGGGGTGAAAGAGACCCCTGCCGACCCCTGTCCTGTAAGATTTCTGAAATTATGTGCAGGGGAGGAGTTCGGATCTACCCTGATAAGTGCCACAACAAAACTAACTCCAGACTTTGATGCAATTGCAAATAAAGGAGATCAACAACACTGAAACTGAATGGGTGTTTATCTACTGTGTTATTAAATTAATAGATTTGGAAAACAATTTTTTTAATGAATCTTGCACATTGGTGTTTTGGTGCCTGTTAAAATCCAAATCTTCTATTGTGATGGTTTTTACATTTCATTTATATTAGTTCACACAAACACACCGTCCTTCTATTCTGGCCCAGCCCCAAATTGTAGAAACCATTGTGGCCCACGAGTCAAAACGTTTCTGCACCTCTGGTCTATGATCAAGTACACATGATGTTAATTTTTCTTCTTCTTCTTTTTTTGCTGTATGTGATATATATATATATATACATATATATGTTTTTTTTTTTTTTATAGACCTGATGACATTGAAAGAGGAGAGCCAAGAACTGAATCAAATGGAAAACAAAATTGCTCTGAAGACTAAATCTAACCGTTATTACACCTGCAAACAGTGTGGAAAGAGTTTCACTCAAAAAGGAACCCTTAAAAGGCACATGAGAATTCACACTGGAGAGAGCTCGTTCACCTGCAAACAGTGTGAAAACAAGTTCACTCGAAAAGGAGCCCTTAAAAGGCACATGAGAATTCACACTGGAGAGAAGCCTTACACCTGTCAGCAGTGTGGAAAGAGCTTCACAACAAAACTAAACCTTACGTATCACATGTACATTCACACCGGAGAGAAGCCCTTCCCATGTGGTCAGTGTGGGAAATGTTTTGGCTGTAAAGTATCCCTTAATCGGCATATGAGAATTCATTCAAAAGGAGGAGAATGTTTTGTATGTCATCAGTGTGGAAAAAGTTTCACAGACAAGAACCGTCTCAAAATGCATGTAGTAATTCACTCTGAAGAGAAGCCTTTCAAATGCCAGAATTGTGAAAGGAGTTTCCGATTAAATAAAAACCTTGAGATTCACATGAGAATTCACACCGGAGAGAAGCCTTTTACATGCCAGCAGTGTGGAAAAAATTTCAATCATAAAATTAACCTTAAGATTCACATGAAACTTCACACTGAAGAGAAACCTCTCACATGCTCTGAGTGTGGAAACAAGTTCAGATGTAAAGGAACCCTTAATGCCCACATGAGTGTTCACACTGGAGTGAAACCTCACGGATGCCCTCTGTGTCAACAGAGTTTTGCATATAAAGAATCTCTTGCAGCCCATATGAGAAGTCACACTGGAGAAAAGCCTTTCACCTGCAAACTCTGTGGGAAGAGCTTCTCAGAAAAAGGACATCTTAAAACTCACATGAGAATTCACACTGGAGAAAAACCTTTCACGTGCCCTCAGTGTGGAAAAAGTTTCACAGTTAAAGGAAACCTGAAGTCTCACATAAGTCTTCACTCTTCACAATAGAGAGAGGCATTTCTCGTGTCTTCAGTGTGAGAAGAGCTTCTAAAAAAAGAAACTGCAGTGTTCTGATTGTGGTAAAAGGTTTAGAAAAATGTGATATTTTAGAGAACATCTTTGCGTTCACTCTAGAAGAAGGCCTTTTTATGTAGTGAAGACAGATAATCAAAATCTCTTGTCTCTTCTATTTACATGAGATATATATATATATATATATATATATATATATATATATAGATTATTATTTTCTTTTTCTTTTCCCTCTCTTATTTCTCTTAGAATGACTATAACCTCAGTATTAAATCCTTAACCAATATCTTGAATACGTATTTTTATTATTAAATGTTTCTAAATGATTTTCATTTATAAACAACCATATTATTGTGTAATTGCTCTAATATTCTTCTGATGTCCGTATTCTATTTGCCTGTGCTAGGGTCCCAGGGGTCATTACGACCCATGGAATACGTTACAGTCCTTCATTTTAGAAGTGTTATTTTATGTAGGATGGATATTGTCTGTGTTTTTCTCAAAAGGAGATAGAGTTATCAGAATGTTTTTGGGAAGTCTCTGGTTGATAGGTCAGCCAGCACCAACTTCAACCTTGGAGAGACTGTGTATTTGTATGTGTGCGTTAATCTTTCTGTGCAGGTCCAGGAGAAGGGTGCGGGACGTAGATTTCGATGGAGACTTACGGGAGGTCATTTCATGCCTAAATCCAGTCTAAACATCAGCAGTGCGATGGATGGAGATATGCTACTGTTGTTATGCCTTTGTGAGGAAGATTAATAATTTCTGCCTACTTTCCTAGCCAATCAGAATCATTTAAGTTTTTTTAAGTAATGACGTAATGTGACCTTAGAAAAATTTACTGTATAATTGATGTAACAATGAAAATGTAAGCAGAGCGGCCTACAAACTCCTTGTGAGACTTGACATATACATATGTATCTACCTGTTTCTGCTTAATCACCCTGTTCTGGTAGACAGCATTTTGTTTAGATTGTATAGAAACATCACTTATTTAAATACCTCTGAATCCAATATTAGTTTAACTTTTGTCTTGCTGTGCTATGTAAATGAAAGATTATCATTAAAATGATGTATCCTTAAAGTCTTGTTTACATACTTGGTTCTGTTCATTTTTGCATCGCAGTAGTTGTTAGCAAGGAGAAATCCTTTCAAATCTCTGTTTTTGTATATTGTACTGTGTCGTGACTTGGCATCTTATTTTCAATCAACCTAGTTTGCCTTGTGTGGTTTTGAATTGTATTGCACTTAAGTAGGGGGTATGAAGTTGTGGGTGTGGAAATTTGCTATTTTGACTGAAACAGGATACCTTATTTATTCGAGTATAGCACGCACACGTGTATAACGCGCACCCCTAATTTTCGATAAAAAATCTGTATAAAATTCAAGCATTGTAATTGACAAAAAAACGTTGTTGAACACGTGCAGCCATGATAAAAAACATTTATTTATTGTATAACATATACTTATATGACATATATAACATATTTATTGACAACATAAACTAATGAACACAATACCGAAATAGAATTACCGGTAAAAATATTTATTTAAAATCCTTCAACGTCAATTTCCTCATCAGAGACACTAAAGAGTTGCTCCCATTCTTCTGGAGTTAATTTTTCATCAGTGTCCCAGTTGGTAGGAACATCTGTTTCTCCAGTTTCTTCGCTTTCTTCTGCGTCTGAATTCCACAGTAGGTCGTCTTCTGTGCAGTGGCGTAGCCACGGGGGGGCTTGGCCCCCCTCATTTACATGTGCGGCCCCCTCAGATTTTCAATTGTTTAAAATCGCGACTGTGAAAACTAAAGTGAAAACACATATCACCCGCCGTACACGCACCCCCAAATTCAACAATAGCAAGCTGCGCATGTCAAAACAACTAGTCATGGCTGAGAGGTAAAGGCGATGGACTTGAAATCCATTGGGGTTTCCCCACGCAGGTTCGAATCCTGCTGACTACGTTTTGCTCAGGCCCCCTCATTTTAAGCTGGGCCCCCTCAAAAATAAAATTCTGGCTACGTCCCTGCTTCTGTGCCGTCCATTTTATTGCTGATGCCTGTCTTCAAAAAACTCTTGATGATCATTTCTTTTTGTATGTCTTCCCATGATGTTTTAGCCCAGGATGTCACGAGAGCCTAGTCCAGTGAGCGGCTGCAGCCCGTAAAATGCGCAGCGCGAACTCACTGTACTAAATTCCTTATTGGTTTGTATATGTATTCTTCTGTTGTGTGTACGTTAGGCCGTTGTGCACGTACAGCGCGCTGACGGCAGTTCCATTACCGCGATCTTTTTACTTTCAGTTTCGTTCCTGCCGCCATCTTCTGTACGTGGTAAATGCGCGTGCATGATTGTAAGTTAATTTGTGTTAATATCTATCTGTTTACTGTGATATATTTAACACTTTCATGACGCAACTGTATTTCCGATCGCTGCTATTCAGTTTATATTGTGTATATCCTTTCATATATGTAAATATGTTCAAGTGATGTGCAGAGTATTTTCATGCATGTTTAGCGCCATTTAACCGCGATGTTGAGAACATTAATCTGTGTATTGAATACTGAGGTAAATTTATGTTATTGGATGCAGACAAATTCTGATATATATTTTATTTGTTTATTTCAGACAAAACCACATGTTTACCACCTCTGTGAATTAATGGCTGTAAGTCAAGTAAAGTCACCTTTACTTATATAGCGCTTTTTACAATACAGATTGTTTCAAAGCAGCTTTAAAGTGGTCACATGAAAATATTATGAACAAAGTTTGTTTGGCTGAACGGCAGCCTTAAAAGAGCATGCGAATTAATACAATTGATGAATATTAAGTGTTAAGTTATGATTATTAATCGATATGATTGATTGATAGTTTGATTTTTATATCGATAATTCAAGTCTAATATTAAGTCTAATTTGGTCCGATTGGAGATGGGTTCATGATCTACACAGGGGAGGGTTTAGTAGAGTCAGACTTAGTAGACTCCGCAGACAATTCAGGGCAGTGCTGTGCTCGTGTCCAGGTGCAGGTCCTTCATCTGATCTGGATACGGCCCGGATCCGGCTGACCATTGAATAAACAGAGAACAATATCAGCGTAGATGCCATTCTTCTTCTGATGTATCGAGTACATCAGATGTTATGGGAATGTTCCCGGTTCCGGCTGACCTAAATTATGCAGCCTAACAATCATTTTACATGATTTGGATTAAAAATGTATGTATAATGTGTTATGTGTATGCCAGGTTGAAGAGATGTGTTTTTAGTCTAGATTTAAACTGACAGAGTGTGTGTGCTTCCCGAACTGTAATAGGAAGACTGTTCCAGAGTTTAGGAGCTAAATAGGAAAAAGATAGACCGCCAGCAGTTGACTTTGATATTCTAGGTATCATAAGCTGGTCAGTATTTTGGGATCGCAATAGACGTGAAGGACTATAATGTGTTAAGAGATCACTCAAGTACTGTGGAGCTAAACCATTTAATGCTTTGTAAGTCATTAGCAAGATTTTAAAATGTATTCGGTAATTAATAGGAAGCCAGTGCAGGTTTGACAAAACTGGGGTAATATGCTCATACTTCCTGGTTCTAGTGAGAACTCGAGCTGCTGCATTTTGGACCAGCTGGAATTTGTTTATTAAGCGTGCAGGGCAACCACCAAGTAAAGCATTACAATAATCTAGCCTTGAACTCATGAACGCATTAACTAACTTTTCTGCATTTGTCTTTGAGAGCATATGTCGCAATTTAGATATATTTTTAAGATGGAAGAATGCCGTTTTACAGATGCTAGAAACATGGCTTTAAAATGAAAGATTGGTATCAAAGAGCACACCCAGATTTCTAACTGACGACGAAGATTTGACAGAACAGCCATCAAGTGTTAGGCAGTAGTCTAGATTATTACGTGCAGAACTTTTTGGTTTAATAATTAAAATCTCTGTTTTTTCAGAATTAAGCAGTAGAAAGTTATTAGTCATCCAATTTTTTATATCAGTTATGCATTCTGTTAATTTAGTGAATTGGTACGTTTCATCAGGATGAGAAGAAATATAGAGCTGAGTATCATCGGCGTAACATTGAATACCATGCTTCCTAATAATTGCACCCAAAGGAAGCATGTACAGGGTGAAAAGCAATGGTCCTAGTACTGAACCTTGAGGAACTCCATACTGAACCCGTGATCGATATGACATCTCCTCATTTACTGCTACAAACTGATAACGGTCAGATAAGTACGATTTGAACCAGGCTAATGCAACTCCACTAATGCCAACATAGTTTTCAAGTCTATTTAGAAGGATTTTGTGGTCGATTGTATCAAATGCAGCACTAAGGTCCAGTAACACTGACAGAGAGATACAACCACGATCGGATAAGATAAAATCAAATCATTTGTAACTCTAATGAGAGCAGTCTCAGTACTATGATATGGTTTAAAGCCTGACTGGAAATCTTCATAGATGCTGTTTCTTTCTAGAAAGGAACATAGTTGTGAAGATATTGCCTTTTCTAGAATTTTTGACAAAAAAGGTAGATTTGATATCGGCCTGTAATTAACTAATTCTGTATGATCAAGTTGTGGTTTTTTAATAAGAGGTTTAATTACCGCTAGTTTAAAGGTTTTTGGTACGTATACTAATGACAAAGATGAATTAACAATATTAAGAAGAGGATCTATGATTTCTGGAAGAATCTCTTTCAGTAGCTTAGTTGGTATTGGGTCTAGCATACATGTTGTTGATTTTGATGATTTAACGAGTTTAGATAATTCTTCCTCCCCAATAGCAATGAAGGAGTGGAATTTTTCTTCAGGTACACTCAAATTTACTGTATTTTGTGATATTGTAGTAGACGGTTGCATGGTTATAATTTTCTCTCTAATATTATGAATTTTGCAAGTAAAGAAGTCCATGAAGTCATTACTGCTGTACTGTTTTAAAGCATCTGGGGTTGAGGCTTTATTTCTTGTTAATTTAGTCACTGTATCAAATAAATACCTAGGGTTGTATTTGTTTTCTTCTAAGAGGGTAGAAAAGTAAGCAGATCTAGCTGATTTTAAAGCCTTTCTGAATGCAATAGAGCTGTCTTTTCATGAAATGCGAAAAACCTCAAGCTTAGTTTTTTTCCAGCTCTGCCCCATTTTTCTGACTGCTCTCTTGAGGGTCTGTGTGTGTTCGTTGCACCACGGTGTTGGACTATTTTCTTTAATCTTCTTTAAGCGCAACGGAGCAACAGTGTCTAAAGTGCTGGAAAAGAGAGAGTTAATAGTTTCTGTTGCAACATCAAGTTCTTCTAGGCTATCTGGGATGTTAAGTAGATGAAACTGATCAGGAAGATTATTTATAAAGCTATCTTTTGTGTTAGGAGTGATAGTTCTACTATATTTATAACAGGGAGTTAGTTTTTAGACTTTGGCTAATGGTAATCTACACGCAACTAAGTAATGATCTGAGATGTCATCGCTCTGCTGCAGAATTTGAACAGTATCAACATTGATCCCATGCGACAATATTAGATCTAAAGTATGATTACGAGAATGAGTGGGTCCTGATACATGTTGTGTAACTCCAATAGAGTTTAAGATGTCTCTAAATGCCAATCCCAATGCGTCTTTTTCATTATCTACATGGATATTAAAATCACAGACAATTATGACATGGTGCCCTGGTGGCCTGTATAGAATAGCCAGCACAAAAGTTAAACAGGAATTATTACTTGCACTAGGTAATTTTACATTAAGGACCATCACTTCAAAAGAATTATATTTCAAATTAGACCTTTGAGCAGTACTGATCGTGTTACTATAAATTACAGCTACACCTCCTCCTTTACCTTTCAGACGATGCTCATGTTTATAACAGTAATCTTGAGGGGTGGACTCATTTAAAGTAATGTAATCGTCTGGTTTTAGCCAGGTTTCTGTCAAACACCGCACATCTAGTTTATGATCTGTAATCATATCATTTACAATAAGTGCTTTTGAGGAAAGGGATCGTATATTCAGTAACCCAAGCTTTATCATTTGTTCATTTGTGTTATATCCGTTCTTAGTTGTTTGTAAATCAATTAAATTTTTACCCTTAAACGGTTTTGAGAATTTTTTGTATTTTCTAATTCGGGGAACAGACACAGTCTCTATAGGATGATATCTAGGTGAAAGAGTCTCTATGTGTTGTATTTTATCTGACCTCTGTGACGTGAGACAGCTAGCAGACGGTCGGTTCAGCCAGTTTGTCTGCTTCCTGACCTGGACCCCAGTTAGTCAAGGTTTAGCTCTAAGACTATGTGCCAAATTTCTAGAGAGAAGAGCAGCACCATCCCAGGTGGGATGAATACCATCTCTTTTCAACAGGTCAGGTCTGCCCCAAAAACTTTTCCAATTGTCTATGAACCCTATGTTATTCTTCGGGCACCACTTAGACATCCAGCCATTGAGTGAGGATAATCTGTGTTTTACAGTGTTACAGTAATTACAGTGCCTGACATCGTACTTGCGAGTTCACACACCTCTTTAATATTAGTTTTACTGATCTCCGACTGGCGAAGTCGGACATCATTAGCGCCGACGTGAATAACAATCTTAGAATATTTACGATTAGCCAGCACTTTTAAATTTGCTTTGACTTCAGGCGCTCTGGCTCCCGGCAAACATGTGACTATGGTGGCTGGAGTCTCTATTTTCACATTCCGAGTAATAGAATCGCCAATCACAAGGGCACTTTCAACAGGTTTCTCAGTGGGTGCGTCACTGAGTGGGGAGAACCTGTTTGATGTTCTGATCGGAATGGAACAGTGGTTTTTTGACCCGCGATTATGCCGTCTCACAGTCACCCAGTTGCCCTACTGCACGGGCTCTACAGCCGGAACCGAACAATGTACAGGGTTTGCTAAGCTAGTCACATCCAAAGCAGTATCTAAAGTCCTTGCATTCTTACTATCCTCGATTAAAGTTTGGATGCGTGTCTCTAATTCTGAGATCTTCTCTGTCAGCCTCACTATGTCCCTACATTTATCACATGTGAAGCCCTGGGTGCTGACAGAGACAGAAAGAGTATGCATGAAGCAGGAAGTGCATGTAAGAATTAAAGGAGATTACATGACTCACCGTGTGTGTTGATCCAATTCACCAGTTGTTTGATGTTTGATGAACTCGGGAAAAAAGGCGCGAGCGAGAAAACGCTGTATGCACGGACAGTAAGATAGCACAATGCTAACGCGTTTAGCGACTAAGATTAAAGCTAACGATTACAGTTTATTAAATAATCTAGTTTTGTATGGTATTTAGCAATAAGAACGAACGTCGAGTTTAAAATCTAAAATAAAAACAAGTTTATATGCAAACAAACGCAATCCACTCGACCAAACAGGAAACAGCAGCAGTGCAGCAGTCAAAATGGTCCGTCTCAAAATGTTCCGTCCGTCTGTAAATCATCTTTAAGAGATAAACGGTGAAACGAACTCTGTCTCCTGTCAAGCTTCTTGCCAGAGTCCCGTAGTGGACTAGCCTTCCACCTATATCCCATCATATAGTCTTTTTCACTCATAATTCGCCGGCGCCCTGACCGGCTGTCAAAACAAACCCCACCCCACCCCAGCTCAGCCCAGCCCTCGTGTATATCGCGCACCCTAACTTTGATTTATTTTTTTGGTAGAAAATTTTGCGCGTTATACTCGAGGGCTGGGGTGGGGTGGGGTTTGTTTTGACGGCCGGTCCTTTCAGGACGCCGGCGAATTGTGAGTGAAAAAGAATATATATATATATATATATATATATATATATATATATATATATATACGTCTAAGTGGCACCCTAACTTTGATTTTTTTTTTTTGGTAGAAAATTTTGCGCGTTATACTCGAATAAATACGATAATTATCTAGCATATGCGCTGTCGCGGGAGCGTTTCAGCCTCCTCGTGTGAAGACCGAGAAGGGTAAACACGTTTGACTCTACCTGCACGACAACACCGGCAAGTCTCTTAGTTTTTCTTACTTTTACCCTACCCTTCTTTTTTTCTACTTGTCATGTGTTTTCAATACATTCCTGTTGTCTCTCAACAACACTTTGTCATCACGCCAGACACGGCGCAACATTATTAACTTCCTGTTACTTCCTTTTCTAATGCACCTCTCCATTTCTGTGGGTCTCTAGAACTGTCAGTCAGCAGTCAACAAAGCTTTATTCCAGCCTTTGCTACTAATTCTACTCTCAATATTTTAGGTTTGGTTGAGACATGGATTTGCCCAGAAGACTCCGCAACCCCCACTGTTCTCTCCAACAACTTCTCTTTCTCTCACACTCATCATCTGTCTGGGAGGGGTGGGGATACAGGTCTTCTCATTTCTTCTCAGTTACACATGTCCTGTTGGTGCTCGACTGGATAGACCTGTGATAACATGTACTTATTTTGTGTTTTGTTAACAGACATGGAGACGACGGTAGGAAGAGGTGGGGACTGCAATGAAGAGCTTCAAGATGGAGGTGTCACAATTTGGAGATCTCGGATTTCCTCTCATAGCTTGGTACTTGAACACAGGGAAAGACTCACCACTGGAAAATCCAGCCATACCTCAGAGAGCATGACAGTCCGTGCTATGTACTCTGTCAACCTGGAACCTTTTCGCTACATGGCTTGCAGAAGACAGGCTGAAAACTAAAAGCAAAGTTGAGTTATGCTGTTTTGCCCTCCTGCAACGGACTTGTTTGCGAGAAGTTGAATTTCGAAGTGAGGTTAAGCTGTGCACTTTGAGAAACAAGGCCAAGAAAATGTTAACCATGAAAATTTTAACTTATGAAAATTAACCATGGTTTTACTCTATTAAATCTACATAACTGTATATTTTATAGCAATATCGTAAAACAATATAACTATTAACTATATAAATCATGTTTATTTTTGCTGAGTAAAAATGGTTAATTTAAATAAGGAGTTCCATTATTTAGTTTGCTGGAAGTTTTGATTTTTATAGTTGTATTGTTATAATTGGATGAGTAAAAAGCTGCAGTTGTCTAGAACTTGCAGATATGCACTTGTTTACAATTATTTCTGTTATTCTCAGTCTTATGATGTTTCTCATACAGTGCAGAGTGGTGGCATTTTGATACTCAAAAGCGTTTCAAACAAAGTGATGGTTTTTTCATTCCCTTTCGTTTGATTATCCATCTCTTGAAAGTAGAAATCCCGTGCTTTTGTAGGACTAATGTTGAATAAATGTTGTAATAGCATTGCTCTCGTATTCCTGTAATATGTGGCAATGTTGTTGCAATGTTTTAAGGTTTAACATTTTCTTTTAATAAAAAATTTATCAATAAAACAGTGTACTTTTTTCGTATCTTTCTTATTGTTTTACTGCATTCATTTTTTTTTGTTTATTTACAAATATAAACAACTCACAAGATATTTATAGGATTTTGTATTCTTTATTGCTGCTGAAGGGAAGGGGAAACATCTATTTGATTAATACAGGTAATCATACCCATCAAGTTAATACTTACCCAGTCCCCAGCTTTAACAAGGCGGGCATCGTTACTGGGGTTACAGATAATTTATTCATTACGGAACATATTATGGTTCAATACAAACATGTACCTGATCTCATTTATTAGAACAATGTGAAATGTTTTTACTCCAGTGTAAACCAGGTAACAATATTATAGACAGATATTTATGTAGATAATGTTCCAGGTATTTAATATTTATATAGATGCTCTATATAGATTTCAAAGATTTTTATATATATATATTTATATATAAAATTTTATATATATTTATATATATATAACCATATTCCACTTTTTAATGTGTGTGTGTGTATATATATATATATATATATATATATATATATATATATATAAAAGAATGTGTTCTGACGTGCGCTCTGTTCAGCGAGTAAGAACGATATGTGCTTTCACTTCAGAGAGTGCTGCGCTGTGAGAGAAGCGTCACTGACAGAGCGACGTGCAACGCAAACTCAGTGCATGCGCAGTGAACTAGGGACGCTCAGTCACGAGATAACCATGTGAAATTTGTCCCTCTTTTGTGCTCGAGATATTAGGGTTCGGCGAATTTAAAGAATAGACATTACCAAAAGGAAAAGACTACGTCACTTCAAAAACGTTGACATAATGGGATTGGCGAGTTAACAGTGAGTCGAGATAAGTGAACTCCACTGTATATATATATATATATATACAGTGTATATGTGTATATATACATATACACTGTACACATACATATAGTGTACAGTGTATATGTATATATATACTGTATGTATTGAGGAAATCTGACTGTAATGAAGTACAATACCATACAGTACTATATCATGTTTGAATTGAAACATTATGAACATAATTATGAACAACCTAAGTAGTATATATTAGCCCCAGGCTTGCGTTTGTTGAGTACTCACTGTACACATATGACTGCTTGGCAGCTTCCAACTCCACCACCATTATCAAGTTTGCTGACAACACGGTTGTGGTGGGCCTGATCTCAAACAACGACGAGGCGGCCTACCTTAAGGAGACCAAATACCTGGAGCTATAGTGCCAGGAAAATAATCTCCTCCTGAACGTCAGCAAGACAAAGGAGATGATAGTGGACTTCAGTACAAAGCAGGAGAGGAGGAACTACTAACCAATCACGATCAACGGGACCCTAGTGTAGAGAGTTGTCAGCTTCCGGTATCTTGGTGTTCACATCGCCCAGGATCTGTCATGTTTATGTCACATCCACCACACAGTCATGAAGGCCCGGCAGCGTCTTTTCCACCTCAGACGCCTAAAACATAGGCGGAGTTTGGGGGGGGGCTGATCCAATTAATGCCTGCCTTGTGCTTTGAATATTTTTTTGTTATTACAGAATTGATATTTTCTCGTTTTATTTGTCTTATCTTATTAGTTCTGTGTATAGAAGGAGAAAGATATGGCTAATTAATTTTTAATTACTGTATTTATTTTTTTATTACTGTAGCTTTATTACATTCTCCCGCGATTTGCGAATCTCAAAGTATCGCGGTACGTGACGCTCTTCTCGTTCTGTTTTACGCGCTGAATAAACAAAATGGATATTAGTCGTTTTTTTAATAAAAAACGCGGAGCGATGCCAGGGGTACATGGTTTTTTTTTGCCAGGGAGTAGGTTTTTTTGCACTGAACAAGAGCAGCATATATTAAGTTCAGATAACCGTCCCTTCACCCCTTTGACGTGTACGATCACACCGGTGTTCATGTGTGAATTTAGTGGTTGATCACGTGACACGTGTTTTCACGCGATCTCTGGCACTGATCCAAAAAAAAAGACGTGTTTTCAACCACATAAGATTTCTTTTAGGTTTCAACAAGTTGAGCCAAAAAGTTGGTGACTATTTTGAATTTTCTATTATACAGCGCTTTTTGTGACAGTGGTATGTCAGGTGCGTTGCAATGGAAACAATAAGGCGAAAGTTCAAAAATGGGGGGAGGGGGGAGGTAAATGTTTACCTCTTCCTAGGGGGGCGTGACAGAAAATAATTGAGAAGCACTGGTATAAAGTCATTGTTCATTGTAAATGTATTTTATATGTAGAATGAATGATATATAAATATGATATTAAAAAAATTTGGTCTTGACTTGGTCTGCTGGCCTGGTAGGTGCCCCCCAAGCACAAAAGTGAAACTCCGCCTATGGCCTAAAGGACTTTAAACTGCCCTCTAAGGTGCTCAGGACCTTCTGCACCTGCACCGTTGAGAGCATCCTGACAGGCAGCATCACAGCCTGGTTCGGGAACAGCACCCAGCAGGACAGACGAGCTCTACAGAGGGTGGTACGA
This sequence comes from Rhodeus uyekii, assembly GCA_037043235.1. Classification (NCBI taxonomy): domain Eukaryota; kingdom Metazoa; phylum Chordata; class Actinopteri; order Cypriniformes; family Acheilognathidae; genus Rhodeus; species Rhodeus uyekii. The sequence goes on along the minus strand of JAWRVZ010000266.1, from coordinate 489,477 downwards.
TCAGCTGAGCGCTCCATCCGCACTGAACTTCCTGACCTGCACTCCATCTAAAAAAACGCTGCTTGAACAGGGCCAGGAAAATAGGGAAAGACATCAACCACCCCAATAATGGTCTGTTCTCTCTGCTACGGTCAGGGAAGCGTTTCTGCTCCCTACGGGGGAACACAGAGAGAATGAGGAGGAGTTTCTTTCCACAAGCGATACGGACCCTCAACCAGAACTTGCCGGCATAACAACACAAACACACACACATACAAACAGGACTCAATATTTCTATTTCTTCTTCATCTTTTCCATAGTGCACAGGACACGCTCCTGTCAAGGGCTTTCCTTTCACACACATATATACACACTGAGATGCATATAGAATGTATGTTTGCACATAATGTTTAATGTACACTACATTCATGTACTACACACTTACACCCATAGTACTTACTGTACATACTGTATTTATTTATATACATTCCTCCTCACTATTTATAAACACTGTACATAAATGTATAATGTATATACATTGTATCTACGGCACTATTGTATACACTAAATTGTTACTAAATACTAATGTTACTGCATATAAATTCTCCCTGCCTCTGTACGATCTCTCCATTGCGCTCCCTTCCCCTACCCTAAAACAAACTTTTGGTCAGACGTCAAAGCATTTCACTACATGTTGTACTGTGTATGATTTGTATGTGACAAATAAAACTTGAAGTACAGTGATCCCTCGCCACTTCGCGGTTCACTTATCGCGGATTCGCTATTTCGCGGATTTTCATAATGCATTTTTTTTTTTTGGTGCATTGTGCTCTGCATTCTGATTCGCTAAAAACTCACTCCCGCTTCTTGTATCAAAACATGCTACGAATTGTGCTATCATTTTGTCGTCTCGTGCAGTTATGTGTACGTACATAAAACAGCTTGGCAAATTTACATTAAGTTGGCCAAATTATCTTGTAATTTCGAACATCTCCTAAACCCATAATGTCGACGAAACGGCCTGGACCGACAAAAGCACCTGCGGATGGGCCCAAACGGCGGAAGATGCTACCTATCTCAGATAAAGTTAAACTTCTGGACATGCTAAGGGAAGGTAAAAGCTATGCAGCCGTTGCTCGCCATTACGGAATCAATGAATCTTCCGTTCGTTACATAAAGAAGGAGGAAAAAAACATAAGGACGACAGCAGCAGTCAATTTTAATACGAATGCAAAAAGGGTTGTAACTGTCCGCAACAAGACCATGGTACGGATGGAGACGGCATTAGCTCTGTGGATTAATGACTGCAGGAAAAAAAACATAACCCTGGATACAAACGTTATCTGCACAAAAGCGAGAATGCTGTATGAAAACTTTGCTGTCAGTGACGGGGAAGAGGGAGAGGATGCCGATGCGGGCCCTCAGCAAGTGCTGCTGACACAGTGCCAAGCGCATTTAATACAAGCAAGGGCTGGTTTGAAAAGTTTAAGAAACGCTTTGGACTTAAAAATGTTTGTCTGCACGGTGAGATGGCGTCTGCGGATACCGCTGAGGCAGAAGCCTTCGTGAACAATAAATTCAAGGCGATCATTGAGGAGGGGGGATATAAGCCCGAACAAGTTTTTAACATGGATGAGACTGCCTTATTTTGGAAACGAATGCCCTCCCGCACCTTCATCATGCAGGAAGAAGCCAAAGCCCCAGGATTTAAAGTTCACAAAGACCGTTTGACCCTGGCTATGTGCGGAAATGCCGCAGGTTTCATGATTAAACCGGGGCTCATTTACAGGTCTAAAAATCCCAGGGCGCTGAAAAACAAAAATAAGGATGATTTGCCTGTTTACTGGATGTACAATGCAAAGGCTTGGATGACAAAAGCGCTCAATCTGGATTGGTTCAAAAACTGTTTCATCCCGGAGGTCAAGTGTTATTTGAGAGGAAAGGGACTGGACTTTAAAGTGCTTCTGCTCCTTGACAACGCCGGAGGTCACGGTAATGATTTGGCATATGATGGTGTGCAAATCGAATTTCTGCCGCCAAACACTACATCCCTGATTCAGCCCATGGACCAAGGAGTCATCCGTGCTTTCAAGGCTCTCTATACGCGCAACACCCTGCAACATCTTGTTGAAGCTATGGACTCGGATCAAGATTTCTCACTGAAGGACTACTGGCGTGGATACACCATCGCATCGTGTCTCCAAAACATTCAGAGGGCCATTCAGGAAATGAAAACGGAAACTCTGAAGGCCTGCTGGAAAAAACTATGGCCAGAGGCAGTGCAAAACGCAACCGGAGGCTCGCTTGACGAGGTCCACCACTCTGCCGTAGAAACAGCTGTGAATCTGGCTAAACAGATTGGAGGAGACGGCTTTAATGACATGAGTCCGGATGACATAAACGCCCTGATTGATGGAGACGCACAGCCGCTGACCGATGCAGAGCTGGCAGAAATGACAAAGCCACAAAGCGACGATGAAAGAGAAGAGGGAGAAGAGGATACGAGAGATGAGGAGGAAGGACTAACGCTTGGTCGCTTAGCAACCATGGTGCGAATGGCCACTGAACTTAAGCGAGTAGCTGAGGAATGGGACCCTTTGATGAGCCGTTCATTACAGTTCTCCAACGTAATCGATGGTGGCATGTCGGTGTACAAGGATCTTTTTGCAAAGAAGAAAAAAGAGCGACAACAGCTGCCTATCACTATGTTCTTCTCCCGAACAAACACACCTGCACCGCGGGCTTCAGAAGAAGAGAACACTGCAGAGCGCAGTCAGGATGCAGCGGCCCAGTCTGAAGAGCTGTGAAACGACCTACACGTGAGTCACTGTATTTGTATACATGTAATAGTTGCTAATTGTAAAAAAAAAAAAGTTTTCTATTTCGCGGATTTCACTTATCGCGGGTCATTTTCGGAACGTAACCCCCGCGATAAACGAGGGATTACTGTATACTACACCTTGAGATAAGATACGAGCAAGCCTTCAGGCAGATTTTTGCTTCTAGATATGAGTTAATATTCGAGATACGAGCATACGTACTGATGCCGATGCCGACACACGTTCACTTAATGTGTTCGTTGACTTCTGTACGCATCGCCGTGAGTAGAGTCTCTCTCTATTTTGTGCATTATTCTTCATAATAGCGATGAGTTCTAAGTTAGTGGTAAGGATGGTAGTGAGAAGAATAAACGCATGATGACAATGGAAATAAAGCATGAAATTGTGGATAAATATGACCTATGTGATCTAGCATGCAGGAGCAGGAACTGTGGACTGAGGAGTTGATCGAGCTGCAGAACATACGCAGGTGTTGCAAGAGCTCAGCAGTGGCGAGGAGGAAGAGGAGGATTAGATTCAACTTTATTGTCACTACACAAGTACAGGTACAAGGCAACGAAATGCACTTTAGGTCTAACCAGAAGTGCAATAGCAGCAAGTGCAGGATATGTACAATGGTTGCATAAGTGCAGGATATGGAGATGTACAGGATTTACAGGTAATATTATTACTATAACAGATGAGTGTGTGCTATAAATATAATTACAGGTGTCTATAAACAGCATTTACAGGTGAATATGTGCTATAAATGTAAATGTATATACAGATGTCTCTAACTATAAATAGAATTTTACAGGTAGATGTATACAATTGTTAGTTTAAGGTAAGCAGTAGATTTAAGGTAGTGCAATGAGCATGGACAGTGCAAATAAGTGAAATGCGAAATGTAAACAGTTGGTACTGTATGAACAGTTGGTAGTGCAAATGAGCATGTTCCAGCTAAAGTACAGTATTGCAAGGTGCAAGTGTAAACAGTTGTAAACAGTAAACAGTTGTTAATGTGATGAACAGTCGGCAGTGCAAATGGCACAAATAAGTAACAGAGTGAGCGAAGAGTCTATAAGGGTAGTAGTGGGGGGGGGCAGTGGAGGAGTCTGGTGTAGGGTGGATGGTGGTGGGTGAGAGGAGAGTCTGTGAGGGGAGTGGGGTGGTGGGGGGGGGGGGTTAAGAGAAGAGTCTGTGAGGGAAGTGGGATGGTGGTGGGGTAAGAGGAGAGTCTGTGAGGGGAGTGGGATGGTGGTAAGAGGAGAGTCTATGAGGGGAGTGGGATGGTGGCGGGGGGGGGGGTAAGAGAAGAGTCTGTGAGGGAAGTGGGATGGTGGGGGGGTAAGAGGAGAGTCTATGAGGGGAGTGGGATGGTGGTGGGGGAGAGGGGAGTGGGATGGTGGGGGGTAAGAGGAGAGTCTATGAGGGGAGTGGGATGGTGGGGGGGGGAGGAGTCTATGAGGGGAGTGGTGGGGGGGAGGAGTCTATGAGGGGAGTGGGATGGTGGTAAGAGGAGAGTGGGATGGTGGGGGGGAGTCTATGAGGGGAGTGGGATGGTGGTAAGAGGAGAGTGGGATGGTGGGGGGGGAGTCTATGAGGGGAGTGGGATGGTGGTGGGGGAGAAAGGAGTCTATGAGGGGAGTGGGATGGTGGTGGGGGAGAGGAGTCTATGAGGGGAGTGGGATGGTGGGGGGTAAGAGGAGAGTCTGTGAGGGGAGTGGGATGATGGTGGGGGAGTGAGGAGAGTCTATGAGGGGAGTGGGATGGTGGAGGAGAGAGGAGTCTGTGAGGGGAGTGGGATGGTGGGGGGGGAGAGAGGAGTCTATGAGGGGAGTGGGATGGTGGGGGGGAGTGGGATGGTGGGGGGAGTGGTATGGTGGGGGGAGAGGAGTCTATGAGGGGAGTGGGATGGTGGTAAGAGGAGAGTCTGTGAGGGGAGTGGGATGGTGGTGGGGGAGAGAGGAGTCTATGAGGGGAGTGGGATGGTGGTGGGGGAGAGAGGAGTCTATGAGGGGAGTGGGATGGTGGTAAGAGGAGAGTCTGTGAGGGGAGTGGGATGGTGGTGGGGGAGAGAGGAGTCTATGAGGGGAGTGGGATGGTGGTGGGGGGGAGAGGAGTCTATGAGGGGAGTGGGATGGTGGTAAGAGGAGAGTCTGTGAGGGGAGTGGGATGGTGGTGGGGGAGAGAGGAGTCTATGAGGAGAGGTGGGGGTTGAGAGGAGAGTCTATGAGGGGATGAGAGGATAGTCTATGAGGGGAGTGGGATGGTGGTGGGGGAGAGAGGAGTCTATGAGGGGAGTGGGATGTTGGTAAGAGGAGAGTCTGTGAGGGGAGTGGGATGGTGGTGGGGAGAGAGGAGTCTATGAGGGGAGTGGGATGGTGGTGGGGGAGAGAGGAGTCTATGATGGGAGTGGGATGGTGGGGGGGAAAGAGGAGAGTCTGTGAGGGGAGTGGGATGGTGGGGGGGGGTAAGAGGAGAGTTTATGAGGGGAGTGGGGTGGTAAGAGGAGAATCTGTGAGGGGAGTGGGCTGGTGGGGGGGGTAAGAGGAGTCTATGAGGGTGGTAGGATGGTGGTTTAGGGGGAGAGAGGAGAGTGGGATGGTGGTGGGGGGCAGGGGGTTGAGAGGAGTCTATGAGGGGAGTGGGATGGTGGGGGGGTGAGAGGAGAGTCTGGGGGGAGTGGGATGGTGGGGGGTGAAAGGAGAGTCTGGATGGGAGTGGGATGGTGGTGGGGGGGGAGAGGAGTCTATGAGGGGAGTGGGATGGTGGGGGTGGGGGTGAGAGAGGAGTGGGGTCAGCAATGGTTAGAGTTCAATAAAGAGACAGCTCTGGGGAAGAAACTGTTCTTTAGTCTGCTGGTTCTGGTCCGGAGGCACCTGAAACGCCTGCCGGAGGGAAGGAGGGAGAACAGTCTGTGGGCTGGGTGAGAGGAGTCCTTGAGGATGCTGCGAGCTCGACGCAGACAGTGTTTCCTCTGGACGTGCTCGATGGCAGGAAGTGGAGTCCCTGTGATGTGTTGGGCAGTTTTCACCACCCGCAGGAAAACATTTCTACAAGTGAAATTAAGGTAGTGATGACTTTGTGGCAGAAGGTTTCTGATTTAATTGAAAAGAAACACCCTGATAAATCGTCTACTGGTCGTGCTTCGACGCTTTTTGACGACACGTACCTTACTTATTTTTAAAGGGAGACAGAAACAAATCTCCCTCGATAGGTATTTCGTTAAAAGGTCTGCGGCAAGTGAAAGTGAGGGTAGTCATGTGAAAAAAGGTAAGAAAACAAATTAAAAAAAGCAAAACAATAATATAGAATAAAGTTAAAAAAAGTAAGCTAAGCTCAGTTATGTTAATTTAAGTTTACGTAAGTTACATAGTGTTCGTGTAAGATACAATACAGAAATAAGTGTCTGCGTACCAACCCCCTTCCTCCTCCACACCTGCCTACTGTCTGTAAAAACGTATAATTAAAACCACATTTTATTTGAATGTGGTTTTAATTTTATTATATTTTATTTATCACATGAATCCTTATACTGTATGCATTTACTATAATTGTGTGTGTCTACCAATAAAAAACTTTTTTTCCCCCGTTGTTACGGATCTGGAACAGATTCATTTATTTTCTATTATTTCTTATGGGAAAACATGATTCTAGATACGAGCAATTCGAGTTACGAGCTCTGCCCTGGAACGGATGCGGATATGGAATGGATATATATGTGTATATATGCTCGTATCTCGAGGTATTACTGTATTTATATAAATACATTTACATTTTACATTTATTCATTTTGCAGATGCTTTTATCCAAAGCGACTTACAATTTGAGGAGTATAGAAGCGATTTGTCCAGAGGATACAAAAATACATAAAAGTGCTTACAATACAAAGTTTCGAACATTCTCTACACAAGCATGGGGAATAGAGAGGTTTTTTTTTTTTGTGAGGTGTGTGCGTTTGTCATGTTAGGTACTCATGGAAGAGTACCATGGAATATATATATATATATATATATATATATATATATATATACAGTAATACCTCGGTTTACGAGTTTAATTCGTTCCAAGAGCGAGCTCGTAAACCAAAATGCTCGTACACCAAAACAAATGTCCCCATAAGAATGCACTAAAAATCAATTAATTCGTTCCACATGACCACAAATGCCCATTTAAAATATTTTTTTTGGTTTTACCCTATTAATTGCAGTTAAAATTGTAACCATTAAGATCTCATATAAATACTAATTAATAATTGACAATTAAACTCTAGAAATACTTGACAATTTACTGTAATGCAAGTCAGGTTTGAGCAGCCTGCTTGGAGGAGAGAGAGGAGGGAGGAGAGGGGAGCGGGGAAAGCAAGGATGAAAGCAAATGAGTGAATTTATTATAATAGTGCAGAAAACAAAGAGTGATAATCCAGAGTTAAAGTCGTGGAACATGGGAGCCGCAAAAGAACGAATTCACGGGAGCCGCAAACGAACGAATTCGCGGGTGCCTCGAACGAACGAATTCGCGGGAGCCTCGAACGAACGAATTCGCGGGAGCCTCGAACGAACGAATTCGCGGGAGCCGCGAAGGAACGAATTCGCGGGAGCCGCGAAGGAACGAATTTGCGGGAGCCGCGAGAGAACTAGGGGAGCGCGGGGCACAAAGTAACGCGGAGTAAATAGTAACAGCGATTTTTTTAGATAGTTGCAGGGGCATAAATGTGACGTGCTAAAGGGCTTTTCATCAGACTGTTTGCACAGGTCTTCTGGACATTTTTCGAGAAATTTCATAGAAGTTTGGATGAGAACCACAGGAAAAACTCTTTTGGCAGCATGTAAATATTTTTTGTTATAGTAGTTGTTTTTCGATTTTCAAAGAATGTGTGAAAGATTGTTAGTCTAATCTTATATTGTTATGATTACCATCTTCTTGGCTAAAAGATGGTACCATTTTGAAAGACGTGAAAAACACATAGTGGCTGCTATCCGGTCCTGAAGTAAACAAGACAGCGCGGGGTTAGTTGTAACACTAAGCGGCATTGAACAAGTTGCATCAATAATCATATATTTTGCATTGTATTAACCTATTAAAACGTTTTTCATGTAAAAAAAAATAAAGGAAAAAAGTTATGCTTATGATCATCAAGACGCAACTTTTTTAAACAAATAAAAATACGTGAATGAACTTGTATTGGATAACATGGTGTTACAACTAACCCGCTGCTTGTTAAAACGAGCCCCGCTCACGGGGTAAGAAGTCACATTTTACTCCTTGCGCTTTTGCCGATACTGCAGAGAAACGGCAGGTCCGACGAACATGAAAACAGTGCTCATTTGTAGGAGAGGCTTATATGTTGTTTGTATAAAAATATGGTTTGTCTAACCCTATTACTTTGTTTATTATTTGGCTAAAACCGTGTATATTTCATTACGTGAACAATGGTGATCACAATTAATTAATGTTTAGAATATGAGGTAAAAACTTCTGTAAATCACTTATAAAAATATCACTGTGGTGAATGATGCAGCCAATTAATGAGTTAAGGGGTTATAAAAGGGGTTGAAACCTCCTGACTGTGTTATGAGAGGCTGTCATTAGGATATTTAATGTAAAAATGCGCACAAGGATGCTGAGCGTTAGGACTTTTTCCACACAGAACTGTGCATGGGTGAGGGAAAAATTTGCTCGCACTCCGATACAAAGCTCGTACACCGATTCAACCTTCCATGCTCGTACACCGATTTTCTCGTATACCAAGTCGCTCGTAAACCGAGGTACCACTGTATATATATATATATATGTGTGTGTGTGTGTGTGTGTGTGTGTGTGAACAGGGGAACAAATGTTAGTAATAACTATTACTATTATTTATATATACTACTATTACTATTATTTAACGTCAGTGCTCCACGATCAATCCCAGTAGGTGGTGGAATATGCACCGCAAACTGGTCTGCCAAAAGTCATTGAAATTTAAACAAGAACTTTTATTTTGGTCTTGTAATGTGACGTCATAAGGCTGCGCGGCATTCTGTATCTGATGCGATTCGGCAGAAGAAAGGTTTGTGTTTTTAAGCGTTTAAATCGGTAAGTAAACTTTATAGCGTTTAAATCGATAAGTAAACTTTATAGCTCTTACTAACGATAGACAATTAAAGAGTCATTATTTAATATAGCAGTGTATTGCTTCATCTGATGTTAATGAACGTTATTTTTGTGAGTAATTCGTTTTAACACTCGAGTAGCAGAAAATTAATATGGGTCTCATTCGGTTCCCTGTAGATCAGTTATTCGTAAACACGAAATCGGTCTTTCTTTATAGGAGAAGCGCTGATATCTTGCACGAAACTGGACCATACTCTCAAACATGCAGTGCGGAACCTCAAAAGGTCCTGACTTAAACGCTGTTTTGAAGTTATCAACCAATCAGAACAGACTTGACCGATGAAAATGCTGCAGGAAATCTGGTTGGCTGAGAATGAACTGTAAAGATGGACTTTTTACCATTTCTTTACAAGTTAATAATATTTCACTATATTAATCAAACCTGTCTTCGAAATTGCTTGGAATCGGGGGTTATATTTACAAAGCATTTATTGTACTTTAAGTATAAAACTGAAAATACTCTGCGATAAATGGACAAAGGGATACATGAAATGCAGAATATATAACTGTAAATACTAAACAATAATAAGATACCATCAAATTAATTTATCAGTGGATTTATAAGATTCTGGGATAGGATGAATAATTGTTTTCTCTCATAGATCCATATTATTGCATGTTCTTAGATAATCCTTCAACATATATTAATAATAACAAATTATTCAAACTTAATTTGAATGCTGTCACAGATATTAATATGCACACAATATAATTTAATTTAGCTGGTTTAAGCAAAATAATTCAAGCTGAAACATTTTCAGTTTCAACTTGCATTTGTCTGTGGTTTTTTCAGGTGCCAAATATCTGATATTCAGATTCTCAAATATATAGGTAACTGTCATTAGTGAATGTATTTTATAATGATAGTTCATGGAGTTCATCAAAAGTGTGGCATCAGTAGCGAACAGCCTTGAAAGAGAGAAACTGCTATTTAGAGTCAGCGATATTCATTTATAGTAGAAATTCAAGTTATTAACTGCAGCTAAATACACTGCTGAAAAAAATAAGAGAACACCTATATCTGAATTAATTAAATATCCCATTTGAAAGTCTTCATTGAAATACATATTTATTTTTATTGAAATATAATTTGTTAAGAACAAAAATATGAGACAACAGTCCATGGAAACCAAAGTCATCAACATAGAGGGCTGGATTCAAAGTCATACCTAAAAACAAATGTAAAAACCAATGTTTCCTGTTAGCCAGTAGAGCATTGGTCTTTACAACGCCAAGATCATGGGTTTGATTCCCAGGGAAAGCAAGAACTGATATTCTTCGTACCTCGCTTACTCACTTAGCTGTATTAGATTGTTGATTGTTTCGCATGATCTTGGATTGTTCGGTTCTTCGATGCTCATCCGGGACTTGTTGTCATAGTAGCAGGTCCGTTGAATTGACCCTGCTTGGAGCAGGCTTACTTCATGTTAGCAGGATTAGATCACGGCTTTATAGGCGGAGGTATGAGATATGGGAAGTATGTCGCTGCCATGTCCTGTTCGTTTTTACGAGAGAAACCTGTTGCTGAAGGTGCAATATAATATATATAATATAATAATATAATTTTATATATATTTATAAATAAAAGTATAGTTTTTCACGTGAGGGTATAATGTATCTAGTTAATTTAGATACAATTCGTCGTAGTCGGGCGTTAACAACAACTCAAACTGTGTGTATTGCCTTGTGCTACTTTGCGAGAGGCACGTTCATTTGCACTGTTAGAGATGCGGAGAACATTGTGAAAAGTGCTGTCCTTTGTGCCATCGCAAAGTTTACCTGGCACTCAAGCAGTTTTGCAAGCCACTTAAGACCCCAAGTTGTTAAAGAAAGCTTTTTCTCTATTGCAGATACATTATAATTGATCATAGAGATTATGAAATCATGACCATGCCAGTAAATATGACGCGATTGTCTCCAGGCTTCTCTAATGTGATTGGTGCCATAGACCAGTGGTCCCCAACCCCCGGGCCGCGGATCAAATGGTATCGGGCCGCCCAAGGAACATTAAATAATTTCCATCTCATTTCTGGGTAGAGTTGAGCTGTTGCAAGCGGCAGTATTGCTCTTCCACAGTTTAGTTTACAGTTTTTTTTGTTTTTTTAAATCCAGCTGATCATCTCTTGCCTGTGGAATGAAATAAGTAAATCAAGCATCATCAATCGTACATTGTGTTTATTAGTATATTTTACTAACTTTGAAGTTCCTTTTGAAGCAATTCAATCTCAAGTCTGACTTTTTGCTTTATTAGTTCTTGCAATTCTATTTCATTAATACAATTTTTTTGGGCAGAACAGCGCAAGTGGTAAAGATTACCGTTTTGTAGAATATTTTAGCATTTTACTTTTACTTGTTCCCAAGTTCTAGTGGGTCCTGTGGTGGCTCTAATATAAAAGAGGATTATGAAATATAATTAATAAAAGACAATATAATTATACACACGATCACTAGGCTACTCACAAATTTAATTTGTCGGAAACTTTTTGCCAGTCCTCTCTCCTGATTTTTGCAGCCTTTGAAGTTTTGCCTTGTGTTTTAATTAAACACTGAAATTCAGCGCCGCAGAGAAATACTTTGCACGCTCTTTTAGCATGCTCGCTGACCAATCAAAATGTTGCTGATCAATGTTTCTACTATCAATACATAACCCCTTTTAAGCCAGCACATGAATGCGCAGTGATCTCAGATAACTCAATCCAGCTATACTAATCATCAACAACAGTTGGGTTCGAAGAACTGAATCATCCAGATGATAGTTCATTAAATTATCTCATCTGTGTCATCTGGTCTTGGATGTAGTAAGCGAGGTACGAAGAATATGCCCCAGGAGGAACCCAGGACCCAATACACAAGCACAATGTGTGACACGGCTCTGATGATTTATCCCAGTTCCTAACAGCAGTAAGGGAACCATTGGGAGCTTGTGGAACCCTCCGAGGATATTCCTCCCCATTACTAGCCCATCTATGTTTTACACAACATAACATTCCCTACATCATCTCCAGACTCAGACGTGATTCTGTAACGTGTTAAGTGTGAACCTGCACTCCACTCATCCGTGAAGAAAACTGGGCGCCAATGACAGACTTTAATTCTGGTGTTGATATCCCTGAAGTTGTTATATTGTGATGATCAACTGTTCCCTTAATTTTTTGAGCAGTGTATAAAGTATCAGTATAGTTTGTGTGTTTTTTCCTTTTATTAGTTTCTACTGCTAACTTTTAGTTTGTTTTGGCTAATCAAGTCAATTAACTCTCACTCTGAATCATACTGAACTACTGAAGTAGGAGCTGATTGAGAGATTTAGTGTAGATTTATTTTTACTTTTTGTTCATTATTCTCATCTTAAACAGGACAAATACCGAAAAACTCCTGGTGAAGCAACTGATATCCACGTGACACTATTATAAAGATGGCATTTATTAAAGAGGAGAGTGAAGAAGTGAAGATTGAAGAAGCATTCACAGTCAAACAAGAAACTGAGGAACAAACAGGTTGGTTTCATTCTTAAAGCTGAACTAAGTCATTTGATGCTTATTAAAATCTCCAATTCTACAGAAATTAATAATTTTGGAAGACTGTCAAATGAGTGTCATAATTAAAGTGGTTTGATTTGACATATTAAGTTTGGTGACAGTTATTATATCATTAAATTAGAAAAAACTATATAGCCTAAAACAAAAGTAATTAACACTATATCAAAGCCTTTTCAAGGAAAGTCAGCCATAGCTGCCTGAAGGGGTTGCAAATATTTCGGCATCCAAGACCAAGTCCTGTATATTTGAATGGAGGAATCCTGAAATCTCAAAAAACTGCTTCAAGAACTCATAATTAAATAACATATTTCAATTCAGCAACAAAAGTTGACATAGAGTGTCCCAAAAAGTTAGTATGCTCACAGTTGAAAAAGAAGGTATTTTTCAGGCTGGACCAACCAATCCACGTGTTTAATCCTACGGCCAGTTCTATAACAAAAATAGCTTTTATTAACAGCAGCTGCAGTGACACAATAACTTTAATAACCAGCGAAAGACTATTTTCTATAAATGGCGGGGCTTATTCTCCATGTTGCATATTACATCTCCCCCTCCCCCCATACATGAGTAATGCATTAGTGCATTGTCTTTGATCTCTAAAGTCTTTGATTATAATCAATATCTGCTTGTGAACAGAATTTTTAACTTGTAATTTCTTTCACGTAATTATACAACATTATCACAATTATGGAACACTATCATAACAAAAAAAAACATTTATTTTGAATTAAACTAGGGCTGCAACTAACGATTGTTAATCAATATGTTGATTTTTTTTTTATTAATCAAATGAAATATCTAAAAGTTATTCAAATTAATGTATTTGTCAAAAGTTTGCGTTTTACCTCAAACTTCATACTTCAAGAGCATAGGAGAGGACCTAATTTTCAAATGCATGAAGAGTAATGTACCATGAAATGGTGTTGAAAGTATTAAATATTGATCAGTGTTCAAAATTATGAAAAGCTGGTGGTACTCTTTGATTAGGTGTTTAAGATAAACAGTCATATGCCCTAAGAAAACCTCGGGGAAAAGAAAATGTTGGTTATTTGTACCAAGAGAATCAGCAAATTCCAGTTTCTGTTGTCTTGTGGCATCACCAAAAATGTATAGGGTATTCTTAACAAGACAGATTTTGAGTAAGGACCCAAGCTGTTGCTGTTGTGGTCCAGGTTAATGTTTTTAGGATGTTTTTTTTTTTTTTTACATTTCAGGTAACCACAGTCAAAAGACTATATGTGAGAAAGTAAGTCTTGCTTTGGAATAAAATTATTGGATAAGTACTAGGGATGAGCGAGTACAGCATTATATGTAGCTGTTAACCATACGAATTATCTGTATCTGTACTCGGACTGGGTGGGGCCTAACCCGGCAGTGGGTGTGATTTAACTAGAAAGTGGGCAGGGCTTTAACCAGTATGTTATTTTTAATCATGCAATTGATATGGGTTGATCAGAAATTGTTATATTTATTGCTGATTAGAAAACGATTTACTTGACAGCATCAGCATTGAGCTTCAGATCAATGGTTTTGATCACGATAACAAATTAACTATACAGAACAAGTTTTGCAACAATGAATACAACACATGCGGTTGCAATTATGAAGAAATCAGAATTTTTAATCATTATTTTTTGCGTGAAGTCAAAAAACTGGTTAGAGCTGACAGTCAGAGACGAAACGCTTCTACCAAGCACCACGTCTGAACAAACCCCACGTTTACCAGAACTATACTGGTTAATAAGTAAATACTACAAACAAACCAAAATAAAAAACAAACCTGAAGCTGAAGAAATCCTAAACGTTAACGGAAAAGACCCGCGAACCAGAGTTACTGAACGAGAGACAGATAGAGAAAGAGAGCTGTTCTCTTCTCCATGTTCTGCGTGTGAATGATCAAGGTGGGACAGCAAATCTGTATGTGTAGGGGAGGGGCACTGTGACTAGCCTATCACAGAACGCAGACACAGTTAGCTAACCAATGAGGATTTTTATTCAATCCGAGCACAGATATTGACTCGTAATACTCGTACTCGGCAAAAGTTTTGAACCGTTCAAGACCCAAAATCACGCACAAACCGCCTTCGACGCACATCCACTTACAATCACTGACGGTCCATGCTCGTTCCACCGACGAATTAAGCATACGACGCATGCTCCCCGCAGAAACGAAAATCTGTGCGTAATTCGTGCGTGATTCATGCGTTTTCGCTGTGTGACTGGCCCTTTATACAGAGCTACTCCTTCAAGAGCAACATACCATGCATAATGTCAAATAAAAAATGGTTGCAGTGTGTTTAGAGTAGTAGTGAGGTCTTGATTTACCTTTTAATAAAAACAACATAAGAAATTAAATGGTGAGTTTGGAGCTAGTATATACAAAGAATAGTGTTAACCCTTTGACGCGTACGATCACACCGTGTGATTAGAACGTTCGGTGCTTCACGTAATCAACTGCTAAATTCAAACGTGTTTTTTGCTTGCTGACTGGCATTTATCTCGAGACGGACGCCCTCAGATCTTGTCATTTATCATAGCTATTCAGTGTTTTCAACCATATAGAGTTTATTTCAGGCTTCAGACATTTAAACACTCATGAGTACTGGCAAAACAATACATTTATAGTTTGGAAAATACACACTGATGTCTAATAAAAGCAGGAACAACAATCGTTCAATTATAAACTGACAAGGTGTTTTATTCATATGAGATACATATTGAATAAGTAACTATAAAGTCCACTCTATTCTTCTCCCACTTCACTGGCCTCTTCCTGTCATGTATTTTGGGAGAAGTGACTAAATTTGTGTTGTAAATTAGACCGATCAGATTCTCTGAACTTCTGCGCGAACTAACATGGCGGCGAAAGGGTTAAGAAACAGAGGAAATGTCTTCGAAATGTCTCTTGTCTTGTTTGGATCATATGCCTATATTGAAAAGTCTCCCTCATTTTGAGTAAGACTTGGTCTGTGGAATGAGTAATGTTGGACTTTTAATGATGAGAGCAGAGACGGCTTTTCATTTAACAATATAATTATCAATTAAGTCACATGAATAAAGTATACAGAGCTCTGGGTCACAGCTATCCCTGATTACACAATACTATACGAGTGTCGAGCTCAGATACTCTGCAACACTCTTGTCTTTCCCTGGCCCATATATTTATATATTTTGACAAACAAATGGATTGTCTTTTCTTGAGAGATGGCAGCTGATAGGTGTTGCTCCAGTTGAGACCTCCACCCATCTCAATTCCTGTTTTTTCCTGCACACATAGGTTATGGCAACATAAAGCAAGGCGCCCTGAGGCGCTCAACACACAGATCAGATACTCATCTATGGTATGTTAAATGCACACATACATTGTTTGTGGTTAACTCCTTTTATTCAATCAACAAGCCCCACACATTCCACCTAATAATATATGGTGTTTTCTAAAGCCATTAATTCATTCATGGATCATTAAACCTTTAAATACCTTAGTTGTAAAATGAATCAGTAATTTCTACTTCATGCAAAGTTAGATATGTATATATTTATTCCTTCAATCCCCTTTTGATCTCCTGTCACAGGAGATCAACACCTCACAGAACAGCCTCCTCATTATCTTCATTTTCCTGGTCATGGTCTACCATCAAGGGCATCTGGTATGGTGGAGGGGCTCCTTTCCCCTCCATGGCTGTTACAATGAGCCTATTACAAAGAGATCTAATGCAGGGAACACAACAACATCTGCATGTGACCAATATCCCCTATGAAGGTTACTATAGATATCAACAATGATGTCACTTGCCAAACTTGTTAGTCATCCATTCTTCTAAAGGATTGTCTACCCCTGACTGTTTTAGACAGAGTCCTCAACTCTTCTATTGCCCTGGTCACAGATCCATCTGGTGCTGTTTTGTTTGGAATAAAAGTGCAACATAGATCACCAAACATAGCACAAAAACCCCCTTTTTCCGCCAACAGCATGTCCAAGGCCATTCTATTCTGTACTGCCATCGGTGATGTTGGCGCCAGATGTCCAGCCAGTCCCTCCATAGCATCTTGAGTCAAACACGCCAAACCTTTTCAGTTGTTTCCGCCCCCAGTTCCTGTAGGTCTGGTTTCCTGTAGAGTTCTGGATGGGAAATCAGTTGCTGCAATGCATGTCCAGTGATACCAGGTATCGCCTTTGAATGAGACCTTAACTATTTTTGTTAGTGATAACATCTGCTCATCTGGCACATTGTCCTTCTTGATGACCTGTGGAAAGTTTATGTGGGCTGAATACTGTCCAGGCCCTTTTTTATGCACTTCTGCTTTCTTAACTGCAGAGTTTAATCCCTTATTATCCCTTATATTATCTTTCTCACAGTTTAGTGATTTGTATTTTTTCCATAATAAATTTCAATTTTATCCTTTACAGTTAGTAAATTCAAATTAGTTACTTCATTGTCTTAAATTTCTCTATCATCTCATAATTTGTAATTTCTTGGTATGTTTTATTTCTGCCTCCCAGTGTACATTTGAGTTACTGTACTTTGTTTACGCAGTTTTAATTTCGTTTTCTCTCACTTAACGCTGCCGAGTAGAACGTGCATGCGGTACTTATCAACGATAGGATAGATTCCTTAATTTGAACCTTGGAAATATGTCTGTAAGTGTTACAATTTATACTAAATAGTATTTAAAGTATTTAGGAATTATTAGATGGATTATAGATATATTCTTGTTATAATCATTTTCGATTTCTATTATTGGTTAGTATGTTAGCATACTAACAAGCTAATTTGTTTATTTGTACAAAATCAGACTGTATTATTGAGCTCATTATACGTCTGTCAATGTACTCAAAGTGTTCATACATATTGTATTTTCTAGTTTGTAGTTTTACATGATGGAAAATAATTGAGACGAATAATCAGTAAAGTCACTAAAGTTACAAAGACAGAAAGTTCTTTTCTGAAGATGTACGTTATCTGTTAAGCCTTTGCTCAAGCTACACAATTGGTCAGAACAGAATACAGCCCATCTTTTATAGCATTATGACACTCTGCCTCTAAGTTATGGTGTTTTGTATATTGTGAGGAAATATATAACTGAATATCATCTGCATAACATGAAGTTTAATGATAATACCACTCAGAGGAATCACATACAAGGAAAAACACAGAGGACCTAATATTAAGTCCTGTGGCACTCCATACTTGTTTGATGAGGGTATATCTTCATTTACACAAACAAGTTATAGCAGTTGGATAGATGGGATCTGAACCATGCCCACCAATTTCAACGTAATTCTCAAGCTTTCCAAGAAGATGTGTTGCAGATATAACTTTAATAAGAACAGTTTCTGTGCTACAATGGGGGTTAAATCCTGATTATTTTAACAGATACATTACTCTGCATGAGTGATTGTAGTTGAGAGGATAATATTTTTCTAATATTGTTTACATAAATGTCAGATTTGATGTCTTTAACCAGTTACCCTGGATGACTGTGTGTGTTGTTTTTATTCTAACACGTTATTTCGATGGTCCCTCTACGAACATTTTACTTTGGGACTTTACAAGTATGTGTCAAGCTATTCTAACCCTTATTCTACTAATACTGTAATAATACTCTAATGAGAGTTAATAGTCATGTGGGTGCAACTTTACTTCTAGTTAACAATGTGTAAAAGGGACCATCAAAACGTAACTTCCAACAAATAACGATAACTAAACAAACCAAATATATTAAATCATTTATGAGGTGCTAAAACAGGAAACACTTCTTTCAGTAATATAGTAGCTATGGGATCTAGCACAAAAATGTTTGGTTTAGATGTTTTAAGTTGGTGTTGATGTTCTGTGTATCAAGTCAAGTCACCTTTACTTATATAGCGCTTTTTACAATACAGATTGTTTGAAAGCAGCTTTACAGTGGTCACAGGAAAGTATCATAAACAAAGTTTGGTTGGCTGAACAACAGCCTTAAAAGAGCAAGCGAATTAATACAATTGATGAATATTAAGTGTTAAGTTTTGATTGTTGATTGATTTGATCAACTGATAGTTTGATTATATTGATAATAATTCAAGTCCAATATTAAGTCCAATTTGTTCCGGTTAGAGATGGGTTCATGATCTTCACAGGGTAGGGATTAGTAGAGTCATGGTCTCCGCAGACACTTCAGGGCAGTGCTCGTGTCCAGGTTCAGGTCCTTCATCTGATCTGGATACGGCCCAGATCCGGCTGACCATGGTAACCTCAGATTAAACAGAGAATAATATCAGCGTAGATGCCATGCTTCTTCTGATGTATCGAGTACATAAGATGTTATGGGAATGTTCCCGGTTCCGGCTGACCTAAATTATGCTGCCTAACAATCATTTTACATGATTTGGATTAAAAATGTATGTATATTGTTATGTGTATGCCAGGTTGAAGAGATGTGTTTTTAGTCTAGATTTAAATTGACAGAGTGTGTCTGCTTCCCGAACTGTATTAGGAAGACTGTTCCAAGGCAAGGCAAGGCAAGTTTATTTGTATAGCACATTTCATACACAATGGTAATTCAAAGTGCTTTACATAAAGAAGAATGATAAAAATAAAACATTAAAAATGATTAAAAGAATAAAAAGATAATGCGTATAAAATAAAATGCAAACAGTTCGGACATAGCACAGTGCTCAATCTGCAAATGCATAGGTAAAATATGTGTTTTGAGTCTTGATTTGAATGTGGCTACTGTTGGAGCACACCTGATCTCTTCTGGAAGCTGGTTCCAGCTGCGGCTGGCGTAACAGCTAAAAGCAGACTCTCCTTGCTTTGAGTGAACCCTGGGTATTACTAAGTGAATTGATCCTGATGATCTTAGTGATCTGTTAGGTTTATATTCTATGAGCATATCTGCAATGTATTGAGGTCCTAGGCCATTGAGTGATTTATAAACAAGTAACAGTACTTTAAAATTAATTCTAAATGTAACTGGAAGCCAGTGCAAGGACCTAAGGACTGGTGTGATGTGTTCATATTTTCTGGTTCTGCTCAGAATCCTGGCAGCAGCGTTCTGTACGAGCTGCAGCTGTCTTATGGTCTTTTTGGGAAGGCCGGTGAGGAGCCCATTACAATAATCCACCCTGCTGGTGATGAAAGCATGAACAAGTTTCTCTAAGTCTTGATTGGAGACAAAGCATCTAATTCTTGCAATATTTTTGAGATGATAATATGCTGATTTAGTTATTGTTTTTACATGGCTACTGAAACTCAGGTCTGACTCCAAAATCACACCAAGATTCCTGACCTGATTTTTAGTTGTTTGACCCCTAGAGTGAAGGTATGCGTTCACTTTGAGAACTTCATCTTTGTTTCCAGAGTTTAGGTGTTAAATAGGAAAAAGATCGACCACCTGGAGTTGACTTTGATATTCTAGGTATTATAAGCTGGTCAGTATTTTGGGATCGCAATAGACGTGAAGGACTATAATGTGTTAAGATATCGCTCAAGTACTGTGGAGCTAAACCATTTAATGCTTTGTAAGTCATTAGCAAGATTTTAAAATGTATTCGGTGATTAGACTGGGCTTGGGACAGAACTGGGCTAATATGCTCATACTTCCTGGTTCTAGTAAGAACTCGAGCTGCTGCATTTTGGACCAGCTGGAATTTGTTTATTAAGCGTGCAGGGCAACCACCTAGTAGAGCATTACAATAATCTAGCCTTGAACTCATGAACTAACTTTTCTGAATTTGTCTTAGAGAGCATATGTCGCAATTTAGATATTTTTAAGATGGAAGAATGCCGTTTTACAGATGCTAGAGACATGGCTTTCAAATGAAAGATTGTTATCAAAGAGCACACCCAGGTTTCTATCTGACCAGTAGTTTAGATTATTACATGCTGAACTTTTTGGTCTAATAATTAGAATCTCTGTTTGTTTGTTTTTTCAGAATTAGGCAGTAGAAAGTTATTAGTCATCCAATTTTTTATATCAGTTATGCATTCTGTTAATTTAGTGAATAAGTACGTTTCATCAGGATGAGAAGAAATATAGAGCTGAGTATAATCAGCGTAACTATAGAGCTGAGCATTATCAGCGTAACATCCTAATGTATCCTAAGGGCCTGTCCACACGGAGACGCATATCACCGTATATGCATACATTTTTTTATCGGATTGGGGTTTCGTCCACACGGATCCAGCGTTGTGGGAGACTGAATCCGCTCTCTTTTGAGGCCGGGTCCTAAAGTGGATAGATCTGAATCCGACACCCTTGCAGTCTCGTGTGGACGGCCAATCCGTATATTTTGTCAAAAAGATGATGTCATCACATCACGTGTCGGCTTCGTCACACGTAACAGCAACAGTGTTGCCAGATTGGACTGAAGATTTCCAGCCCAACTACAGCTTGAAACCCGCCCATTTAAAAAAAAATACCAGCCCAAAGTGCGTACTCTTATACATAATGAAACATTTTGCGCAATTTTATGCATCACAAACAAGCCTAAATTTTATCAACCAGCCCAATGCATTTTTTCCCGGTCGGACGTGACCAAAAGGTAACTAGCAATCTGGCAACAGTAAACAGCAACAACAATGCGCATGCTCAAATTCTTCTTCTCTGTGTATAGTGTATATCTGTGGCAGAATTACAGCGCCCCATACTGGTCTGGAATATATACTACACCATTCTCAGTCGGTTTTAGTGGTCTCGTGTGGACGCTGATATTTCTTGCGCCGACGCCGTATTTATGATCGGATAGGATAGGGAATGCACCGGCTTCGTGTGGACGTGGCCTAAGTATCCTAATGTTTTGATGTCTGTTGATTTGGTGCCAGTATACTGGGGTTAACTCTTGTCTTTTTTTGCCTTAGACCTGATGCCACTGAAAGAGGAGAGTGAAGACCTGAATGAAATGGAAGAGGAAGATCAATATCAGAAGCATCATGCTTTCATAACTCAAGAAAAATCATTTAGTTGCTCACAGACTGACATGACTTACTCACGAAAAACAGCTCAGAAAAGAGGAACTGGAAGTTATTTCACCTGCCAACAGTGTGGAAAGAGTTTTGCTCAAAAAGGAAATCTGAAGAAACACATGAGAATTCACAGTGGAGAGAAGCCGTATACCTGCAGACTGTGTGGTAAGAGTTTCACAGCAGCACTGAACCTTAAGTATCACATGAACAGTCACAGTGGAAAAAAGCCATTCAGATGTGATCAGTGTGAAAAGAGATTCACACGTAAAGTACACTTTAAAAACCATATGAAGATTCACTCAAGAGAGAACTGTTTTATATGTCATCAGTGTGGAAAATGTTTCCCTGAAAAAGGAAACCTTAAAATCCACATGAGAATTCATACTGGAGAGAAGCCTTACACATGCACTCAGTGCGGAAAGAGTTTCACATATAAAAAATCACTTGACGCCCACATGAGAAATCACACTGGAGAGAATCCTTTCATCTGCCAACTGTGTGGAAAGAGCTTCACTCAAAAAGGAAACCTTAAAATCCACATGGAAATACACACTGGAGAGGGCTCTTACAGCTGCCAACAGTGTGGAAAGAGTTTCACTCAAAAAGGAACCCTTAACAGACACATGAGAATTCACACTGGAGAGAGCTCTTTCAACTGCCAACAGTGCGGAAAGAGTTTCACTCAAAAAGGAAACCTTAAAATCCACATGAGACTTCACACCGGAGAGAGCTCTTACACCTGCCAACAGTGTGGAAAGAGCTTCACTCAAAAAGGAAACCTTAAAATCCACATGGGGATTCATGCTGGAGAGAACTCTTTCACATGCCAACAGTGTGGAAAGAGCTTCACTCAAAAAGGGAATCTTAAAATTCACATGAGACTTCACACTGGAGAGAAACTTTACACATGTCCTCAGTGCGGAAAGAGTTTCACATATAAAAAATCCCTTGATGTCCACATGAGAAATCACACTGGAGAGAATCCTTTCATCTGCCAACTGTGTGGAAAGAGCTTCACTCAAAAATGTAACCTTAAAATCCACATGGGAATACACACTGGAGAGAGCTCTTACAGCTGCCAACAGTGTGGCAAGAATTTCACTCAAAAAGGAACCCTTAACAGACACATGGGAATTCACACTGGAGAGAGCTCTTTCCTCTGCCAACAGTGTGGAAAGAGTTTCAATCAAAAAGGAAATCTTAAAACACATGAGAATTCACACAGGAAAGAAGCCTTATACCTGCATAACTTTCCTGTTATCGATGTAAAGCTTCTTTGAAACAATCTGTTTTGTATCCGCAATGTAAATAAAGGTGACTTTGTGGAGAAAGCTTCACGGTTGAACTAAATGTTAGGTGTCACATGAACAATATCTGGAGAAAAGCTGTTCAGATGTGATCAGTGTGAAAAGAGATTCACACATAAAGTAAACTTTAAAGTGAAACTTTGCCAGTTTTCAACTTGTATTGTTACGTTGTCTGTAGTATATGTAAATGAAAAATGCTTACCTGTTCTCCATGTTACCTAAACTGAGAAGTTTATTTGTTACAGTTTTTCTCCTCTGTTTGTCCTTAATAGAGTCAATTTCACTGTTCGTGGTCATCCAGTTTTAATTGTTGAATGCAAACACAGGAGTTTTTCAGATTATTCTTTGCAGCCTTTAGCTACTGGCTTACAACATGCTGGATGCTTCATTGGGAACTGAAAGTAACTCGCTCGCACTATGCGTTTACTCTTTTAATTCTTGCACCTGGAAACAAAAGTTGACACAATTATGACTCAACATTTGCTAAGAAGTATTTCTTGCTAAAGCAAAGTACCAAAGTACTTTGTACAACGTAACCCCACATGAAGACTCAACTCAATAGAGAACTGATCATAACATATACTTACCTCTTGCTCAGTTCTGCAAGTCAGGGGGTATTCAGAAAGCAAAGTTCTCTTACCATCAATCATACACTGAACTCTTGGTTGATTAAACCAAACCTTGGTTACTCAATGTGTGCTGGTTCCATAATTATGTCTGTTAGTAAATTCAACCAACCCAAAGTATGTTCACGGTTAACACATAAAACATTCTCAACAGAGAAATTAATCAACGAGTCATCATGGAAATGGATGCTATGAAAAAAAAGCATGCCATACTACTACTTTCTTCTATTTTTCTTTAGCTTTTTACATACTTAGTGCATAACGCCACTTATTTGGGCCATTTGGTCATGGGTCATTTTTCAATCTTTTTTCGTCAAATGGTCTTTAATCTCTGAATAAGAACTACATTGTTTGATGCTAATTACATAATAAAGTGAAAGATTGATTAAACTAAATAACTCTCTGTGCTTGCAAAGTTAACATGACTATATAAGTCTATTTTTTATGTTTAGTCCTTTTGCTTTTAGTTATATGTATGTATATATATATATATATATATATATTTATACATACACTCACCTAAAGCATTAGAAACACCATAATACTGTGTTTGACCCCCATTCACCTTCAGAACTGCCTTAATTCTATGTGGCATTGATTCAACAAGGTGCTGAAAGCATTCGTTTAGAAATGTTGGCCCATATTGATAGGATAGCATCTTGCAGTTGATGGAGATTTGTGGGATGCACATCCAGGGCTCAAAGCTCCCGTTCCACCACATCCCAAAGATGCTATATTGGGTTGAGATCTGGTGACTGGGGGCCATTTTAGCACAGTGAACTCATTGTCATGTTATGGGTACATGGTGGTCATAAAGGGATGAACATGGTCAGAAACAATGCTCAGGTAGGCCGTGGCATTTAAACAACTTAAATTAAACAACTGCCCAAATAGCACTAAGGGGCCTAAAGTGTGCCAATAAAACATCCCCCACACCATTACACTACCTACACCAGCCTGCACATTGGTAACAAGGCATGATGGATCCACATTCTGATTCAGTTTACGCCAAATTCTAACTCTACCATCTGAATGTCTCAACAGAAATCGAGACTCATCAGGCCAAGTAACATTTTTTCAGTCTTCAACTGTCCAATTGTGGTGAGCTCATGCAAATTGTTGCCTCTTTTTCCTATTTGTGGAGATGAGTAGTACCCGGTTGGGTCTTCTGCTGTTGTAGCCCATCCGCCTCAAGGTTGTGCGTGTTGTGCCTTCACAAATGCTTTGCTGCATACCTCGGTTGTAACAGGTGGTTATTTCAGTCAAAGTTGCTCTTCTATCAGCTTGAATCCTCTGGAGTTCAGGAGATTTTCTTGACCAGGACCAACCCCTAAATGTGTGCTTCTCAATTATTTTCTGTCGCGCCCCCCCCTAGGAAGAAGTAAACATTTCGCGCGCCCCCCCTCCCGCTATTTTGGAACTTTCGCTTTATTGTTTCCATGGCAACGCGTCATGCTTGTCACGTGACAGACCGCAGTCACAAAAGGCGCTGTTTGATAGATGTTTCACATTTATTTAGTTTTTTCTTTTTTATTCAAAATAGTCACCAAATTGTTGGCTCTGTTATCAACTACCTGATATTCAGATTCTCAGATATGTGGAAGTGAATGTTTGTCGCTTAAAAACCTTTATAATGATCAAGTTCTCTGAGCGCGTCTTTTTTGGATCAGTGCCAGATGTGAAAACACGTGTGAATTTAGCGATTGATCACGTAACACATGAACATAACGACAGTGATCGTACACATCAACGGGTGAAGGGTTTGTTATCTGAACTTCATATCTGCTGCTCTTGTTCAGTGCAAGAAAACCTACTCCCTGACAAAAAAAGCATGTTCCCCACGGTCACGCGCGCCCCCCCTGGCATCGCGCCCCACTATTTGAGAACCACTGCCCTAAATGCATTGAAGCAACTGCCATGTGATTAGTTGATTAGATAATTTCATTAATGAGAAATTGAACAGGTGTTCCTAATAATCGAGTGTACAACAACAACAAAAAAAAGCTACATTTACAGTGCTAGACTAACTGGGATTAACTTATATCAGCTTATCAGATAACTTATAAATTGTTGCCATATTGTTACTTTGATTACTTTTATTGTTCTCCTCATTTGTATGGATAAAATTGTCTGAGAAATGATTAAATGTAAATGTAGTTGGTCTTGGGCTCTTCTTGTCATATTATAGTGGGGTGTTTTGCTACCTGTGTTTTTGTTTATTGTATAATCTTAAAGTGACTGCTTTGATTTCAAGAGAATTAAAGAACATTCTGCTGAGCTTAAATCCTGGCTTTTATTTATGTGTTTACAACACCTTTCACCTGTGTACATTATTGCCTCATTGATTTAAAAAAAAATTCATGACAGCTGCCTATACATTTTTGTTTTGTAAATGGATATCACACAGTTAGTGGTCCTAGCTATGTCGAGCCCTGATTCTTTTTATTTAAAAAAATGGTCTTTATATTTTCATAATTTACAAAGGATATAACTTAACTTATTACATAGCCAAATCATACTTAAAAATGTTTAAATGGTACATAGACATGCACTGCTCTTTTTATGGAAATCCTTGAAAAGCAGCACTTCATATGTTTTGTAATTCTCTTTAAACACAATTATTCTGTATTGATTTAGGTAAATATATTGTTTGGTTTCTTTAACATGAACAACATAAATAAGAATCCACAATTGATTAGTAATATTTTATTTTTGCTTGCCAAACTTCACGTTCATCCCTGTTTTTTGGAAAAGAAACTGAACAATATATCCAAGCTATTTCACTTTCAACTTACTCTGAATCTCTTGCGATGATAAACCTGTGCCTTTTATTTAGCTGAAGATGAAGTTGTAATATTCAACATTTTGTAGTCTGTATGTTTGCATTAGTTCTTCATGCTTTTTATGCTTTATGCTTTTTATGCATTGACAATATGAAAACCCAATACAAAAGATTTTACTCTTTGTTTAATAATCAAATGTTAATAAGGAAATATTTCAGTGTTGTATTTCAACTTAGAGGTTTTCACTAAATATTTCACTTAAATATTTAAATTATACAAAATTAGACACAACTTCATAGGTATACAAGGGTGTATATATATATATATATATACAGTAATACCTCGGTTTACGAGCGACTTGGTATATGAGCAATTCGGTGTATGAGCATGGAGGGTCGAATCGGTGTACAAGCATTGTATCGGTGTACGAGAAAAAGATTCCCTCACCCATGCGCAGTTTTGTGTGGCAAAAGTCCTAACGCTCAGCATCCTTGTGCGCATTTTTACATGAAATATCCTAATGACAGCCTCTCATAACACAGTCAGGAGGTTCCAACCCGTTTATATCCCCTTAACTCATTCATTGTCTGCATCATTCACCACAGTGATACTTTTATAAGTGATTTACAGAAGTTTTTACCTCATATTCTAAACATTAATTAATTGTGATCACTATTGTTCACGTAGTGAAATATACACGGTTTTAGCCAAATAATAAACAAAGTAATAGGGTTAGACAAACCATATTTTTATACAAACAACATATAAGCCTCTCCTACAAATGAGCACTGTTTTCATGTTCGTCGGACCTTCCGTTTCTCTGCAGTATCGGCAAAAGCGCAAGGAGTAAAATGTGAGTTCTTACCGCATGAGCGGGGCTCATTTTAACAGACAGCGGGTTAGTTGTAACACCATGTTATCCAATGCAAGTTGATTCACGTATTTTTATTTGTTTAAAAAAGTTGCGTCTTGATGATCATAAGCATAACTTATAAATTAAATATATTTTTTCCTTAATTTTTTTTACATTTGTTGTGTTTTGAACAATGTAATGACATGAAAAACGTTTTAATAGGTTAATACAATGCAAAATATATGATTATTGATGCAACTTGTTCACTGCGGCTTAGTGTTACAACTGTCATAATGAGAGATCATGAACAACAGAGGTGAACACAACTAGAGATCTTTATTTAAGACAGGGCACGGAAACAGTGATCTGGTGACAAGTGAAGACAATGAGGTGACTGAAGTGAAGCTTAGCTGAAGTGACTGAACACGGAGATTGTCTTGGAGGCTGTGGAAACTTTGAAGTAGTCTTTGCACTTGGAGGGAGAGTTCTTGGAGAGAGCAGCAGTGGAGGTCCTGATGCGCTGAGAGTCTGTGCAGCATAACTGAGATCAGACACTGAGTGCTGTGTGAGTGCTGGTGATATAGTGCTGGCTTGATTGTGAACAGGTGCAGGTGATCAGTACTCGGGTGACTGGGAACGAGTGGGCGGAGCGTGGGAGTCTGGTGCAGGGGGCGTGGCCGAGTCTGTGACAGTACCCCCCTCCTCACGGGCAGCTCCTGAGGACCGCTTCCGCACCAGACTCTGTGGAGGAAGGTAGAAGAGGTTTAGTGTATGGTTTCAGCAGGGAGACATGAAAGGATGGTGAGATACGGTACTGAGCAGGGAGTTGTAACCGGTAGGTGACCTCGTTGATCTGCCTCAGCACTTTGAATGGACCTATGTAGCGGGGACTCAGCTTGCGGCAGGGCAGCCGTAGGCGAATGTCCCGCGTTGATAACCAGACCAGTTGACCGGGGTGGTACCTGGGGGTCGGTCCTCGACGACGGTCTGCTTGTATCTTCTGCCTACGGACTGCACGCTGTAGGTGGATGTGAGCTGAGTCCCACACCCTCTCGCTCTCTTGGAACCAATAATGGACAGCTGGAACGTCCGTGGGCTCACCTGTCCAGGGAAACAGAGGGGGTTGATAACCAAGGGTACACTGAAAGGGAGTGAGGTGTGTGGTGTCCTGACGGAGGGAGTTCTGAGCATACTCAGCCCACGGAAGGAACCGGTTCCAGCTGTCCTGTTGGCGGCCACAATATGCTCGGAGGTACCTCCCGATTTCTTGTATCTTCCGCTCAGTCTGGCCGTTGGTTTGGGGGTGGTATCCGGAACTGAGGCTGACAGAAACACCCAGGAGAGAGAAAAAGGCTTTCCAGACTCGGGAAATGAATTGGGGCCCACGGTCTGAAACTATGTCCTCGGGGAGGCCAAAATGTCGGAAGACATTGTGGAATAGGGCCTCCGCCGTTTCCAGAGCCGTGGGCAGTTTTTTGAGGGGAATGAGTTTACAGCCTTTGGAGAATCTGTCGACTACAACGAGGATGCAGGTATGTTCATCGGAAGGAGGAAGATCTGTGAGGAAGTCGACCCCAAGGTGAGACCAGGGACGTTGGGGAACAGGCAGGGGAAGCAGTTTACCTTGGGGAAGATGACGTGGAGTTTTGGTGGTGGCACAGACTGAGCATCCTTGCACATACCGGGAGATGTCCTGAGCCATACTGGGCCACCAGTACCGATCTTGGAGGAGCGAGAGGGTACGCTGGCTGCCTGGGTGTCCAGAGCCCGGAGAAGTATGAGCTTGGTCCATGAGGGACGGGCGGAGACTTGATGGCACGAAGACCCGTCCCTCAGGACACCCCGGCGGAGTGGGTTCCTCGTGAGTTGCTTCAGCGATTTGTTGATCGAGGGACCACTGGATGGGACTTACTATGATGGCTGGAGGGAGAATGGGAGCCGGTGAAGAAGTGTGGTTACTGGAGAGGAACTGTCGGGAGAGGGCGTCGGCCTTGATGTTCTTTTCACCGGGACGGTAGGTGACAGTGAAATTGAATCGGGTGAAGAACAATGCCCACCGGGCTTGTCGGGGGTTGAGTCTCTTAGCATTTCTGAGGTATTCAAGGTTACGGTGATCGGTGATTACTTGGAAGGGGTGAACAGCTCCCTCCAGCCAATGCCGCCATTCCTCCAAGGCTAACTTGATAGCCAGCAACTCACGATTCCCGATGTCATAGTTACACTCCGCCGGGGTCAGCTTCTTGGAGTAGAAGGCACATGGATGGAGTCGTGGAGGCTCACCCTGCCGCTGAGATAGTACAGCTCCTACCCCTACGCTGGAGGCGTCGACTTCAACCACGAATGGGAGTTCAGGGTCCGGATGAGCGAGGGTAGGAGCCGTACTGAAGGCCATCTTGAGGTGTTGAAAGGCCTTTGTAGCTTCCGGTGTCCAGGACAGGGACTTGGGTCCTTTCCTGAGCAGTGCAGAGAGGGGTGCAGCTATGGAGCTGAACTTATGGATGAAGCGGCGGTAGAAATTTGCAAAGCCCAGAAATCGTTGCAGGTCTTTGATGGTTGTGGGTTGAGGCCAGCTCTGCACTGCTCTTACCTTCCCCTGGTCCATCTTGACGCCGCTCTGGTCGATGACGTAACCAAGAAAGTGGGTAGAGCTGCGGTGGAACTCGCACTTCTCCAGTTTGAGGAATAGATGGTGGTCCCGGAGTCGTTGGAGGACCTGCGCAACATGGTTCTGATGTTCCATTAAGTTATGAGAATAAACTAGGATGTCGTCGATATAGACTATTACAAATCTGTTTAGGAAGTCTCTGAGAATTTCGTTCATAAAACCTTGGAATATGGCAGGAGCGTTGGATAGTCCGAAGGGCATGACTTTGTACTCGTAATGACCAGAAGGGGTAATAAAAGCAGTTTTCCATTCATCACCTTTCTTTATTCGGATGAGGTTGTAGGCGCTGCGCAGGTCCAACTTTGTGAAGATGCGAGCTCCCCGCAGCTGTTCCAGAGCGGCAGGTACCAGGGGAAGTGGATACCGGATCTTGATGGTGAGGTTGTTGAGATGTCTGTAGTCAATACAGGGCCTCAAGCCCCCGTCCTTCTTGCCCACAAAGAAGAAACTCGAAGCGGCAGGGGAATTAGATGGTTGTATGAATCCTAGGTCGAGTGCCTCCCGGATGTACTCCTCCATGGCCTTTTGTTCCGGGATGGACAATGCATAAATCCGTCCACGGGGAAACGATGCCCCAGGCAGCAGGTCAATAGCACAGTCCCATGGCCGATGAGGGGGGAGTTCCGTTGCCCGTTGTTTACAAAACACGTCCTGGAACGCCCGGTATTCTGGGGGAATGTGCTGAAGAGGAGTGGTTTCAGAATGCTCAACTGTCACGGATGCCGCTGTGATGGAGACAGGTTCTGGGACAGGGGATACTTTGATTTGGCGTTTCTTAATGGGTTGAAGGCAGTTCTGAATACATTGGAGGCTCCATTGCAGGACCTCCCCCGTTTGCCAGTTGATGAGGGGGCAGTGTGCAGAGAGCCACGGGCGTCCCAGGACGAGGTCAATGGTTGATCCCTCCAGCACCAATAGCGGAAGTCGTTCCTGATGGAGACAGCCGAGGTGTAGGGTGAGTGGTTTGGTAACGTAGCGAATGCACCTCCGACCCAGCGGTTTTCCCAGGATCGAGTGAGCTTGGAAGGAGCGAGATAGACAGTACTTCTTGATGCGGAGCTTGGATAGTAAAGCAGATGAAATGAAGTTTCCAGCAGATCCAGAGTCGATTAAGGCCTTGACTGAAACAGAACCAGATGAGGTAGTTACCATTACATCAGAGTGGGGGAGTGAGTGAATGACTGATTCTACATGTAGGGTACTCACCGCTGGGTGCGGTGGTCGGGTCGGGCAGGCATCGCGAAAATGACCCGACCTACCGCAGTAGAGACAGAGGTGCATTCGCATACGTTTGTCCCTTTCTGATGAGGATAAGCGATGATGAAGTTGCATCGGCTCTGGTGCTGGAGGATTAGACTCCCTCGGTGGAGGCGGGGAATGCAACGGGGTTTCAAAGGCTGTGCATGCAGTCAGGTTTTGAGACACTAATATGGTGTGTTGAATGAAATTCTCCAAACCTGTGCGATCATCGTAGATGGACAGTGGGATGCGGAGCTGAGGGTTTAAACCAGATCGGAAGACTGATAGGAGTGCCGTTTCATTCCATCCACTTGAGGCTGCGAGGGTCCGAAAGTGAAGAGTATAATCATGAATAGATCTGTTACCTTGGTGCAAACGGAGCAGTTGATCGTGGATGGTCGTGGTGCCAGATGAATGACTGAAGACTTCCCGGAAATGGTTGATGAATGTGTCGAAGGAGTGAGTCATGGGACTATTAGCTTCCATTATTGCTCTAGCCCATTGGAGGGCTCGACCGGCAAGGTGAGTGACAATGAAGGCAATCTTGGATCGATCAGTAGGGAATTGATGGGCTTGCATCTCCATGAACAGAGAACATTGTAGAAGGAACCCGTTGCACTCCGCCGCCTCACCAGCGTAGGGCGCTGGTTGGGCCACGGGACTGGCTGAGGCAGATGGTGAAATGGACACATGGTGAAGTGCTTGGATGAAGGCGTGGACAAGGTCGGTGACGGGGTGAGATGTCGGTGATGGGGAATCACCAGCCACTGCTCCGGCCTGTTCGTTGGTCTGATCTTCTGTCATAATGAGAGATCATGAACAACAGAGGTGAACACAACTAGAGATCTTTATTTAAGACAGGGCACGGAAACAGTGATCTGGTGACAAGTGAAGACAATGAGGTGACTGAAGTGAAGCTTAGCTGAAGTGACTGAACACGGAGATTGTCTTGGAGGCTGTGGAAACTTTGAAGTAGTCTTTGCACTTGGAGGGAGAGTTCTTGGAGAGAGCAGCAGTGGAGGTCCTGATGCGCTGAGAGTCTGTGCAGCATAACTGAGATCAGACACTGAGTGCTGTGTGAGTGCTGGTGATATAGTGCTGGCTTGATTGTGAACAGGTGCAGGTGATCAGTACTCGGGTGACTGGGAACGAGTGGGCGGAGCGTGGGAGTCTGGTGCACGAGGCTCCCGCAAATTCGTTCTCTCCCGGCTCCCGCGAATTCGTTCTCTCCCGCGAATTCGTTCTCTCCCGGCTCCCGTGAATTCATTCTTTCGCAACTCCCATGTTCCACGACTTTAACTCTGGATTATCATTTCGTTTGGTTTCTGCACTATTATAATAAATTCACTAATTTACTTTCATCCTTGCTTTCCCCGCTCCCCCCTCCTCCCTCCTCTCTCTCCTCCAAGCAGGCTGCTCAAACCTGAAGTGCATTACAGTAAATTGTCAAGTAGTTTTAGAGTTTAATTGTCAATTATTAATTAGTATTTATATGAGATCTTAATGGTTACAATTTTAACTGCAATTAATAGGGTAAAACCAAAAAAATATTTAAAATGGGCATTTGTGGTCATGTGGAACGAATTAATTGATTTTTAGTGCATTCTTATGGGGACATTTGTTTTGGTGTACGAGCATTTTGGTTTACGAGCTCGCTCTTGGAACGAATTAAACTCGTAAACCGAGGTATTATTGTATATATATATATATATATATATATATATTTATTGTATATATATATATATATATATATACACACACCATAAACATCCATAGAACGTTAAACCTGGACTTTTGAGTGGGGCTGGGAGAGGAGTGGGCGAGGCCAGGAGGGCTGGACTGGAGTAGAGATGGCAGGAAATGATGACGTTTCAGGAAGTGAGATGGAAGAAGGTGGAGAGGGAACTTTAAATGATGAAGGTTGGAAGTTAATATCTAGGAAAGGAAAAAGGAAAAAAGCTAGAGGAATTAGTAGTAACACGGATAGCGATGGAGAACAAACAATGCGGCATGAAGGGAAAAACATAGAGGATTATAAGGTAATCATGAAATTTGAAACACCAGGATCCCGAAATCCTATAAAAATTACTGAAGATCTAAAGAACAAACTGGGTATCATTGAGCATGCAAAACTACTACGAGATGGAAATTTGTTAGTGATTTGCAAAAGCAGCAATCAGTGTGACAAAGCTTTAGAATTAAAATCGATCATGGGGAAGAAGGTGAAATGTGTCCGATGGGAGGAGAGAAAAAGGGTGAAAGGAGTGATATATGGAGTACCAGTAGAAATGTCGGAAGAAGAGATCAAGAATAACATTATGGGTGTTAAAGTGATACAAGTTAAGCGATTGACGTATGTAAGAAATGGGGTGAAAAGGGATAGCCTTTCGGTACTTCTGCATTTTCAAGAAGACATTTTGCCGTCTAGAGTGAAGGTTGGGTTTCTGAGCTATATTGTAAGAGAATATATAGCACCACCTATTAGATGTTATAAATGTCAAAGGTATGGACACGTAGCAGCGATCTGTAAAGGAAAACAAAGATGTGGGAAATGTGCTGGTGAACATCAGTATGGAGAATGTAGCGAGAGGGACAAATTGAAATGCTGTAACTGTGGGGGTGAACACAGTGCTGCGTATGGAGGATGTGAAGCTAGGAAAAAAGCAGCTGAAGTGCAGAAGGTTAAAGTAGCAACAGGAGTATCATACGCAGAAGCATTAAAAAGAGTAAAAAACGCAACTCATACGACAGTAGGATCTGAAAACATTAAAGTAGTGAAACTTCCTGAAAAAGAAGTCCATCAGTGCAAAATGAACAAAGATGCAGTAGTGTTGAATCGTACAGAATTCTTGACCTTTATGGCCGAAGTGGTTAATTGTTCTGCACAAACTAGCAGTAGAACAGAAAGGATTAAGATAATCATTAAGGCAGCAGAGAAATACCTGAAGATAACAGATGTAACAGTTGAATCAATTAATGAGGCACTAAAAGGCGGAATATCAGGAACACAAGGAACATATGGTGATAGTGTATGAAAGGACTGAATGTAATTCATTGGAACGCCAGAAGTCTTATATCAAATGGACAGGAATTTAAAAAATTTATAGAAGAGGTACAGCAGAAACCAGATATTATATGCATACAGGAGACATGGCTTAAACCTCATCTTGATTTTATTATACATGGATATGAGGTAGTGCGTAAGGATAGGGAATTAGGAAATGGAGGAGGAGTAGCTACCTTTATTAAACAAGGAATAAATTTTAAGAAGATAAATAATGAGGAATTAGAAGTGGTTTCTGTAGAAGTATGGTATAGTCATAAGAGTGTTATTGTGATAAATTTATATAATCCATGTATAAAACTCAATAAGGAGATACTTGGGAATATTGGGAGATATAATGGAAAAACGTTTTTTTGGTGTGGGGATTTTAATGCACGTAATACCATATGGGGGAGTGTTTATACAGTGTCAGACACGAGACGGCGACGGATTCAATTGCAAGTGAATGATTTATTAAACAGAAAGTGATAGTCAGTGATAGTCCGGATCCGGCTGGCGGCAGTGCAGGGACTCAATGGGTTCGGTGATGGTAGTGCGGTGCAATATCCAGATCGGTGGTGGTGAGTGGGAATCCAGGAACACGGGAACACGGGAACACAGGAAGACGGAAACACGGAGACTCAGGACCACAGGAGAGACGGCACGGGCGCACATGGAGAACAATAACACTGCAACATGGTGAAGGTGGAGGGGAAACTAAATAGGTGAAGCAGATGGAAAACAGGTGAGATGGCTGATGAGCTGAGTGGGTGATCAGCGACCACGCCTCCCACACACTCGCATACACACACAGGCAGTAATTAGGAGACAACGAATTTGTGAACCGTGACAGTACCCCCCCCCCCCCCCCCTTAGAAGCGTCTCTCAACGCTCCCAGGGGCACTTACCTGTCGATTGTAATCATCGATGAGAGAGTGATCCAGAATGTCCCGGGCAGGCACCCAACTTCTCTCCTCTGGACCGTACCCCTCCCAGTCCACCAAGTACTGGAATCCGCGTCCCCTCCTCCTCGAGTCCAGAATACGATTTACCGAATAGGTTGGTTCCCCATCTACGAGGCGCGGCGGTGGGGGAACCGGGGTGGGCGGGTTAATGGGAGAACGAATAACGGGCTTAATTTTGGATACATGGAAGGCGGCATGGATCCTCCCGTACGCGGGAGGTAGTTTGAGGCGGACTGTCACCGGGCTAATGATTCTGGTGACAGGGAACGGGCCGATGAATTTAGGAGCAAGCTTGTTACATACGGAACGGAGGGGAATATCCTTAAAAGAAAGCCACACTTTTTGACCCACGACGTAGACGGGAGGCTTCGACCGGTGGCGATCGGCCTGGGCCTTGGTGCGTGCCCCCACCTGTAGTAGAGTCTCTCGGGCTCTACTCCAGGTGCGGCGGCACCTCTGGACAAATGCGTGGGCGGAGGGGACCGCGACTTCGGATTCCGTACTAGGAAAGATAGGTGGCTGGTAACCTATACTACATTCGAACGGTGACAGGCCCGTGGATGATACTGGTAACGAGTTATGTGCGTACTCAACCCACGGGAGTTGCTGACTCCAGGAAGCAGGATTCTGGGCCGCGGTACACCGTAGAGTCCTCTCGAGATCTTGGTTGGCTCGCTCAGTTTGGCCATTGCTCTGGGGATGGAAACCCGAAGACAGACTAACGCTCGCGCCCAGTAACCTACAAAATTCCTTCCAGAACTTGGAAATGAATTGGGGCCCTCTGTCAGAGACCACGTCTGTCGGGAGGCCATGAATGCGAAAGACGTGTTCTATGACAGAAGCCGCTGTCTCCTTAGCCGAGGGTAACTTGGGTAAGGGTATAAAGTGAGCCGCCTTCGAGAACCGGTCCACTACGGTCAAAACGACCGTGTTCCCTTGGGAGAGTGGGAGGACGGTAACGAAATCTAGGGCGATGTGGGACCAGGGTCTCGAAGGTACTGACAGCGGCTGGAGCAACCCATCTGGGGCGCGATTGGAAGTCTTACCCTGTGCGCAAACCGAGCAGGCCGATACAAAATCTCGGAGGTCCCGGGCCATCTTCGGCCACCAGAATCGTTGTTTGACCAGAAAACTGGTGCGCCTGACTCCCGGGTGACAAGCTATCTTAGAGCAGTGACTCCATTGGAGGACCTCGGATCTGACAATCTCTGGTACAAATAATCGGCCTGGTGGACCCCCGGGCGGAGGCGTTACCCCTTCTAAGGCCGCTTTGACCTTCGCTTCGACCTCCCATACGAGTGTGGAAACAATGAGTTTCTCGGGAAAAATGCACTCGGGAGTGGATGGGCGATCGGAGCGATCAAAAACGAGAGATAAAGCATCGGGTTTGATGTTTTTGGAACCCGGGCGGTATGATAGTAAAAAGTCAAAACGTCCGAAAAAAAGGGCCCACCGAGCCTGCCTTGAGTTGAGTCTTTTGGCTGTTCTAATGTACTCTAGGTTCTTGTGGTCAGTCCAAACTAGAAAAGGCACCCCTGACCCCTCTAACCAATGGCGCCACTCCTCCAATGCCAGTTTGACCGCCAACAACTCCCGGTTACCAATGTCATAATTCCGCTCTGCAGGGGACAAACGATGAGAAAAAAACGCGCACGGGTGCACCTTATCGTCCGAGGAAGCGCGCTGGGATAGAACCGCACCTACCCCCACCTCTGAAGCGTCGACCTCCACCACGAACTGCCGTGTGGGATCAGGGGCGACAAGGATGGGAGCCGAAACGAAGCGGCTCTTGAGTTTGGCGAACGCCGCTTCGGCGGCGTCGTGCCACCTGAACGGAGTTCTGGGGGAGGTCAAGGCTGTCAGAGGTGCGGCTAGTTGGCTGAAGTTGCGGATGAACCGCCGGTAGAAATTGGCAAACCCCAGGAACCTCAGCAGGGCCTTGCGAGAGTCCGGGGTTGGCCATTCCACCACAGCCTTAACCTTGTCAGGATCCATGCGCACTCCCTCCGACGAGATGATGTACCCTAAGAAAGGAACAGACTGTGCATGAAAAACACATTTCTCCGCCTTGACAAAAAGCCTATTCAGTAGTAACCATTGGAGCACTCGTCGGACATGTTGAACATGTTCCTGGAGAGACGAAGAAAATATCAGTATGTCATCCAGGTAAACATACGTGAACTAGTCTATCATGTCTCTCAACACGTCATTGACGAGTGCTTGGAAGACCGCTGGGGAATTGGACAGCCCAAACGGCATGACCAAGTATTCAAAGTGGCCCCTAGGGGTATTAAATGCTGTCTTCCATTCATCCCCCTCTCTTATGCGGACCAAATGATATGCATTACGTAAATCCAATTTCGTGAAGATAGACGCTCCCTGCAACCTCTCGAACGCTGAAGACATCAACGGCAAAGGATAAGTATTCTTTACCGTGATGTTGTTCAACCCTCGGTAGTCAATGCAAGGTCGCAGAGAACCGTCCTTCTTCCCCACGAAAAAGAATCCCGCCCCCGCCGGAGAAGAAGAGGGGCGGATGAACCCGGTGGCTAAGGAATCAGAAATATATTTCTCCATGGCCTCCCTTTCAGGAGTGGAAAGCGAGTATAATTTGCCCTTAGGCGGAGACATACCTGGCACTAACTCTATAGCTCAGTCGTAGGGACGATGCGGAGGAAGAGAAGCAGCCTGCGACTTACTGAACACTTCCTTCAGGTCTCTGTACTCCGAGGGCACGTTAGACAAATTCGGTGGCTCCTCCTGCAACACAGAACTAGACACAGACAAACGGGCAGACACAAGACAAGAGGCATGGCACTGATCACTCCAACCCGTGATGGTGTTGCGTCCCCAGTCAACCCTGGGGTTGTGCTTGGATAGCCAGGGATGACCGAGGACGACCGGTGCCGAGGTGGAGTCAGTTATGAAAAAGTCAATGGTTTCAATGTGGTTACCTGCGGAAGTGAGTTTGAGAGGTATGGTCTTAAGAGAAATGTCCGGTAGTCTCTGGCCGCCGAGGGCGTTGACGGCGATGGGATGAGGGAGGGGTTCAGAGGGTATCTTGAGGTGGCGTGCCAGTGTGTGATCCATCAGGTTGCCCTCGGCTCCAGAGTCCAATAGTGCTCGACAGTGATGAGATGAGTGAACCCATTGGAGTCTTAACGGGAGGAGCGTAGCAAAGGAGGATGTGTTGGTTGAGATGGCGCCCGTCAGTAACCTTCCCTCTACTGGCGGGCGCTGGCTTTTGCTGGGCAGCGGGAGATGAAGTGCCCCTCTCCCGCACAGTAAATGCAGAGCCTCTGAAGTGCCCCTCTCCCGCACAGTAAATGCTCTGCGGCGTTCCCTCTTCTCCCGGGAAAGCCGAGCTCGACCAACCTGCATGGGCTCGGGGTCGAAGGTGGGGCTGACCGCGTCAAGGTGGCGGGTGGGGAGCATCACGGAGGGTCCTGGAGCTGCCGACTGGAGGGACCGAAGCCTGCCCCTCTCCAGCCGGGTGTCCACCCGTAGTGCGAGCTCAATCAGTCCGTTGAGCCCCGTGGGAAGGTCCAAGGTGTAAATTTCCTGTTGGACGCGGTCAGCCAGCCCATGCAGGAACCTGTCCCACTGCGCCTCCTCGTTCCAGTTGCAGCCGGCCGCGAGTGTCCGGAACTCAATGGAATACTCGGATACCGAGCGGTTACCGGAGATCCGATAGTTGACGTGCTGCCTCACGGCCGACTGCGGACCTGTCGAATATTCTCCTCATCTCGTCCGAGAAGGTCTGGAACGAGGAGCAGCATGGATCGTTCTTCTCCCACACCGCCGTACCCCATTTGGCTGCCTGCCCCGAGAGCAGCGTTATCACCAAGGCCACCTTGGCCTGTTCTGAAGCGTACGTCTGCGGTTGTAGAGAGAAAAACACTGAACATTTAGTTAGGAACGGTCGGCATCCCTCTGGTTCCCCGGCGTAACGTTCCGGGGGCGGGAGATGTGGTTCCTGCTGCCCTGCGGGGCGGCTGATGGTGGGAGGAGCCGGCGGTGGGTCTGGCGCAGCGGGAACAGACAGTTGTTGGATCCGTGTGGTGAGCTCGGACACCTGCACTGCTAACGCTTGCATGGTTGCTTGAGACGAAATCCTGCCAGCCGGAGTCGCTCGCTGAATCCATGGTTTATGACGGCAGTGTTATTCTGTCAGACACGAGACGGCGACGGATTCAATTGCAAGTGAATGATTTATTAAACAGAAAGTGATAGTCAGTGATAGTCCGGATCCGGCTGGCGGCAGTGCAGGGACTCAATGGGTTCGGTGATGGTAGTGCGGTGCAATATCCAGATCGGTGGTGGTGAGTGGGAATCCAGGAACACGGGAACACGGGAACACAGGAAGACGGAAACACGGAGACTCAGGACCACAGGAGAGACGGCACGGGCGCACATGGAGAACAATAACACTGCAACATGGTGAAGGTGGAGGGGAAACTAAATAGGTGAAGCAGATGAAAAACAGGTGAGATGGCTGATGAGCTGAGTGGGTGATCAGCGACCACGCCTCCCACACACTCGCATACACACACAGGCAGTAATTAGTAGACAACGAATTTGTGAACCGTGACATACAGATTTTAATGGGAGTATAGTTGAAGAAGTAATGGATGAATTAGGATTTGTATGTCTTAATGATGGTAAAGGTACTAGATTGGATGTAGTAAGAGGAAAAGAATCGGTGCTTGACCTTACAATAGTATCTGAGGAATTGGCAAAAAAGAGTACATGGAAAGTAATGAACAAATCTACTATCGGCAGTGATCATTACCCTGTATATTGCACTCTTGATGTGGAAGTACATTGTACAGAAGAACAATACTGTATATATCTAGATGGAAGACTAGAAATGTGGATTGGGAAAAATTTAACGTAATATGTAGCAGTAAAATAACTGAGAATCCGAATCAGAAGATGATGTAGATGAATGCATTGTAAGGATTAATAGTATAATTCGCAATACAGCGGAGGAGGTAATTGGAAAAAAGAAGAAATCAAATAAAAGGAAAGCAGTTCCATGGTGGAATAGTGAGTGTAGTGAAGGTGGATAATCAAAATCTCTTGTCTCTTCTATTTACGTTATATATATATTTTTTTCTTTTTCTTTTCCTTCTCTTATTTCTCTTAGAATGATTGACATATATGACTATAACCTCAGTATTAAATCATTAACCAATATCTTGAATACTTATTTTTATTATTAAATGATTCTAAATGATTTACATTTATAAACAACCATATTATTGTGTAATTGCTCTAATATTTTCTGATGTCCGTATTCTATTTGCCTATGCTAGGTCATCACGACCCTTGGAATACGTGACGGTTCTTCAATTTTAGAAGTGTTAGGGTTGATATTGTCTGTGTTTTTCTCGGAAGGAGAACGAGTTATCAGAATGTTTTTGTACGTCTTCGGTTGATAAGTCTGTTTTTCATGCCAGCACCAACTTCAACCTTGGAGAGACGGTGTATTTGTGTGTGTGCGTTCATCTTTCTGTGCAGGTCTAGGAGAAAGGGTGCGAGACGTAGATTTCGATGCAGACTTACAGGCGCCTCGTGGTGATCGGGGAGGTCATTTCATGCCTAAATCCAGTCTAAACATCAGCAGTTCGATGGATGGAGATATGCTATTGATGTTATGTCTTTTTGTGGAAGATTAATAATTTCTGCCTACTTTCTTAGTCAATCAGAATCATTTAAGTTTTTTTAAGTAATGACGTAATGTGACCTTAGAAAATGGTATAATTGATGTAACAATGAAAATGTAAGCAGAGCGGCCTACAACCTCCTTGTGAGACTTGAAGCTCGCTTCTGCATGATGAAACTACAACCTATTCTTTACTAAATTTTTATTATTTGACTACACTCCTGACTCCTGGTCTTCATTCAACATATCTGGTCTCCGGGTCTTAACTGTAAATTCCCCTACAGTAGTACAGTGGTCAAAAACAGGAATGCTGCCTTCCGGAGGGTCAAAACATCGTATTTATTTCCTGATTTAATAGAATATAAAAGGGCACAAGCAATAGTCAGGAAAACAATAAGAAATGCAAGACGAGAGTACTGGAGAGAGTTCTGTAATACTTTGGGAAGGGAAACTCAAATCTCGGAAGTATGGGGAATGATAAGGGTAATGGGAGGTATTAGAAAGAATAGTAATATGCCTGCTTTATATAATGGAGAGGAGGTGGCAAAAACAAATAAAGAAAAAGCAGAAAGTTTTTGTTAAGGTACATAGCAATAGTAATCTAACCGCGGAAATTAGGGAAAGTAGAGAAAAGGCTAAAGAAGAATATCCTGAAATACTTGAGAAATGTAACACAAGTGAAAGCACACTAGATGTTGTTTTTTCTTTGTATGAATTTAAAAGAGCTATTAATAGGGCAAAAAAGACATCTCCTGGAGAAGATGAGATATGTTATAATATGATTGAGCATTTATCTGACGAAGCATTAAAAGTAATTTTAAATGTAGTAAATAAGATATGGATAACAGGCAAACTACCCACATCATGGAAACATTCAATCATAATTCCCATAAAGAAACATGGGAAAGATCATTCTGAAGCAACTAGTTACAGACCTATAGCGCTAACCTCAAATTTATGTAAACTCATGGAAAGAATGATAGTAAATAGGCTAATGTATTATATTGAGAGAAGAGACTTGTTTTCTCCGCACCAAAGTGGTTTTCGTAGTGGAAGAAATACAATGGATGCTGTGGTATGTCTAGAGTCGGACGTAAGAAAGGCACAGATAAGTAAAGAAAAGGTTGTAGCAGTGTTTTTTGACATAGAGAAAGCCTATTACATGCTATGGAAGGATGGTCTATTAATTAAAATGAAAGCATTAGGCATTAGAGGTAGAACATATAACTGGGTTCTGGATTTTTTATACAATAGGACAATTCAAGTCAGGGTGGGAACAAGTCACTCAAATAAATATCACATTGAAAATGGAACACCACAGGGAAGTGTTTGC
This sequence comes from Rhodeus uyekii, assembly GCA_037043235.1. Classification (NCBI taxonomy): domain Eukaryota; kingdom Metazoa; phylum Chordata; class Actinopteri; order Cypriniformes; family Acheilognathidae; genus Rhodeus; species Rhodeus uyekii. The sequence goes on along the minus strand of JAWRVZ010000266.1, from coordinate 447,554 downwards.
AGCCCGCTCCTGTTTAATATCATGATTAATGACATCTTCAGTCAGGTAGAAAATAGTATGGGAAGATCGCTATATGCTGATGATGGAGCATTATGGAAGAGAGGGCGGAATATGACTTATACTGTTAAAAAAAATTCAAACCGCAATAAACAAAGTTGAAGAATGGTCTAAGAAATGGGGATTCAGATTATCGGTAGAAAAGAGTCAGGTGATGTGTTTCACGAAAAATAAGCATATTCCAGTAGAATTAACGTTGTACGGTCAACCATTAAAGCAGGTGACTGAAATCAAGTTCTTGGGTGTATGGTTGGATGAGAAATTAACATTTAGAGTTCATATAGAGAAGCTAGTGACCAAATGTAAGAAAACGGTAAATATAATGAGATGTCTAGTAGGTTGCGAGTGGGGTGCAAGTTTTAACTCCCTAAAAAACATATATTGTGCTCTTATAAGATCTGCAATAGACTATGGTTGCATAGCATATGGCTCAGCATGTGAAACTCTCTTAAAGAAAATTGATGCAGTACAAACTCAGGCACTTAGAATAAGTTGTGGGGCGTTTAAAACATCCCCAGCTGCAGCTCTGCAAGTGGAAATGGGAGAAATGCCTTTAGCAGTAAGACGTCAACAGTTGTCCATTGTATACTGGGTAACATTGAAAGGGCATAAGGAGTCACACCCTACTAGATCTGTATTTCATGAGTGCTGGGAACATACTCAAGGAAATAATCGCAGTATAGGATGGATAGGTACGCAGTTAGCCAAATTAATGGGAATGGATCAGAGGAATTATAGCCAAACTGTGTCATTGCCTGCTATTCCTCCATGGATGTTCCCAATGCCTAATATAGACATACAGATACACAAAGAAATTAAGGAAAATGAGAAAATATCAGAAGAATATGTTGTTCAGCAATACATGACAAAGAAATATGGAGAAATAATACATATTTTTACTGACGGATCAAAAGATCCAATTTCAGGGAAAACTGGAGCAGCCGTATTTGTTCCAAAATATCAGTATAGTATCAAAAAGAGAACACCAGATAATTTAGCGGTGTTTACTGTGGAATTGGTTGCAATTCTTCTTGCTTTACAGTGGGTGGAGGAAATGAATATTCAGACAGCAGTTATATGTACTGACTCTATGGCAGCTCTGGAAAGTTTACAATCGGGTCATTCTTATAGTAGACAGGATATATTATTTGAAATTTTACAGTCATTATACAGGATAAATAATAAAGGAAATTATATTGGATTTCTTTGGGTTCCGGCACATGTAATGGTGGAGGGAAATGAGGTTGTAGATATTTTGGCAAAGAGCTCACTTAAAAGCAGAAATGTAGAAATGCACATTGATATGAGTAAATCAGAAGCAAAAACATGAATCCATAAGGCTGCACGTGACATCTGGCAGAAGAGATGGGAAAGAGAGAGGAAGGAGAGACACCTGTTTCAGATTCAGAAAACAGTGGGGAAAGGAGACTGGAATTCAGTATTAAGAAGGAAAGAGTCATCTTTAATTTTTAGACTTCGCCTAGGACACACAGGGTTAAATTATAGTTTACATAAAATCAATAAACATCCTACAGGCATGTGTAGTAAATGTAATGAACCAGAAACAGTTGAACATGTTCTCATTAACTGCAAAGCATATAAAGATAAAAGACAGGGGTTGGAAAATAAAATGAAGGAAACTTAACATAGCACAATGACATTGGAAAATGTTCAAGGTAAGCGTAGTGGACGGATTCCTATCCAGTATGCAATACTTAGGTACTTGAAGGAAATAGGAGTTGATATAAGAATATAGTTGTTTTTTTTCTCTCATTTCTCATCGATACTCCAGTTCAGTTGGTGGCGGTAATGCACCAGGGGATGGTTTGCCAACCGCCAATAAAATAAAAAGAAGAAGAAGAAAAAAAAAACTGGACTTTTATTTTAGTCTTGTATTGTGACGTCATAAGGCTGCGCCGCATCCTCGCCTCTGCTGTGATTCTGCTGAAAAAAGGTTTGTGTTTTCAAGCGTTTAAAGGGTTTAAATCGACACAAGTCGTTCAATAAAATGAATAGCATTTTACTAACACTGCAAAACGAGTGAATTATTATGTAATGTAATATTGCATTGACAATGAACGTTATTTTTGTGAGTAAATATCATTCACACTCGAGGAACAGAACATATTATTCTCTTTCATTTCCCTGTGAATCAGTTATCATCATAAAAATGAATTCGATCACTGAAAATGAGTGATGAAGAGACGGATTGTCAATTGAATCAAATTAGGCTTTGCGAATCGATTTAATGACTCGGTAGCAAATGTTTTGAAATCTACAAATAATTAAATTCAACCAAATACTACGTGTTAATACAGCGTGTTTGTATGTCTCTGTGTTTATTACTTTCCAGTGCTAGTGTTTTGTTTACTGAACGGAAATCTTTTTATGCGTTTTGGTCGATCATTTACACGAAAACAATGACGTCTTGCGCATGCCCATTAAGCGATCAGTAAGTAAATATAAAAAAATAAAGTCATCATGAAAAGGTAGGGGCGGTCGAGCGCAGGCGAGACTGTTCAAACGTCTCCATAGTCACATCGCCACAGCCCAGCAGCTCACGGACCGGTCCGCGAAATTGCTCCGGACCGGGGGTTGGGGACCACTGCATTAGACTCTTTGCACGCACAGCTGAACCATCATTTCCGACACTACATTCCTTGTCACTCGTTCACTATCATCACTGATCACAAACCTTTCGTCGGTCTCAAGAAACTTCCTTTAGATCATGACTAGGGACCAACCAAATTCACGGGTAAAAACTTGATTACACGGAAAATTCACAGGTACAATTTTTATTAGGCACCAATCACTGCAAATAGTCCATCTGATGTCAGACCCGCTGTTTTGTATCCTAAAAAAACACTTTTCGACTGTTCACCTGTATTAAAAAACAAAAAGGAAACAAAATACAACGCACGTAGCCACACAGTCCGCAATTTCACGTGACAATGAAATAGTTTACAGTTTTTCGTGGCCAAAACTTGGCCGACCAATGTGGTTGCTGACATATTCTGCCGCTGCGGTGCATTGACGCTTGTGTACTGGCTGACGCTTCTCTCCGCGTCAACGCTGTTCGTTGGTACAGAAAGGAAGCGTAATGCAGCTGGCTCAGCAGAGGAAACCGACTGCTGTGCGAACGCCAGAATGCTGTTATACTCGTATCCGGCGGAACTTCTTTTGCTGCTGTTTTGTAGGCTGCAAACTCGGCTAAGAGGCTAAGATCATCTGCTCCTGGTATACTCTTTATCAGTTCCTCACATGGCAGCATCGATACCTGTGTGAAATCAAAGACTCTGACCGATTTCATGAAGGCCAGTCCAGGCTGCGAAAATCGCCGTGAGCCGCTCGGCTCAATAAATAAAGTAAATGAATTGCCCTACGTACGCTCAGCAAAACGTTCAAAGAAAATGAATGTAAATGAAACAATTAACATAAAAAGTTATCGCGGTACTTCTGAACTCCCCTTCAATAAAAATTAACACTATTTCACGCTTGTTGGGTGTTTTCACGGAAAGTGGCCGATTTCACGGAAAATGTCACGGCCGTGAAATTGTGAATTTGGTTGGTCCCTAATCATGACCCTACTGGTAGATGAGCATGTTGGGCTACAGAATTTGAACGGGGTAGTATTCACCGTGATGGTGCTAAACATCTTAATGCGGACACTTTGTCTCGATGGCCAGAGACCGATTCTCTGGAACTGGACAGTTGTCTTCTGAGTGATGCATCTACTGTATCGGTGGCAACTGAGCTGTCATCAGTGACTTTGCAAACACCACCAGTGTTAACACTTTCCCAAACACTGCCCACGCGGTGAATAAAATAAAAATGTCTCTTTGCCCACGCGGGTTCCAAAAACACACAATGTTAAGTCTTGTTGAAATCCAAAGTGATTGGAATGTTATGGAACAACAAAAGTCAGATCCAGATTTAGCCATTGTTTTCTTTTGGATAGAAATCAGATAAAAACCACTCTTATGGAGGCTACGTTCCTCATCACCATACCTCAGAAAACTGTGGGCCCAGTTTACTCTCCTCCTCGTTCATAATGGAGTGTTATACAAATGTTTACGCAACACTTTTGGTGACAATGCCTTGCAAGTGGTCCTTCCTACATCGTTAATTCCTGAGATCCTCAGTCATGATCATGGTCACCCATCAGTTGGTCACTATGGTTTGGCTAAAACATTGGACAGACCTATGCGGTCCTTTAACTGGCCTTGCATTTCATCAGAAATTGCTAAACATTGCTCCCAATGTACTGCTTGTCAGTCAAGACGTTCTCCTGTGCCCCACCCACTGGCACCACTCATTCCCATCTCTCCTCACCGTCCATTTCAAATAGTGACCGCAGACATAACAGAGTTGCCTATTTCTACCAAGGGTAACCGTTACACACTAGTAATGATGGACCAGTATACTAAATTCGACAATCTTTATCCACTGAAGGATCAAACAGCAGTTTCCGAAATAGATTGCATATTTGACCACTACATTCCACAACATGATGTCTGTGAGGCCCTACACCCTGATCAGGGAAGACAGTTTGAATCTGGTCTCATAAAGCACCTTTATAACTTACTGTCAATCAAGAAGCTTCATATGTCCCCTTATCATGCTCAGTGTGATGGGGCTGTTGTTTAACTGCACTCTAAAAGATGAACAGTGTGGGACGAGAACCTCAAACAGGTTGCAGTGGCTTATTACACCATTAAGCACACTAGCACAGGATTGACACCTTTTCTGTTGGCTCATGGCCGTGAGGCCCGCATTCCCCTGGACACAGTGCTCAAGGATGATCATGTTTTTAGTTCATTGACACCAGGCACACCAGCAGAGTATGCTAACAAGCTGCGCTAGAGATTAACCTCTGCTTGCCATCTTGCAACTGCTCACCGTGACAGGGCACAAGACCAACAATGTTTGAACTATGATCGTCATTTGAAATACACTCCCTATAACTGTGGTGACTTTTTGTTAGTGAATGTACACCTGTACACTGCCACAACAAACTGTGTCCCGTTGGGTGGGCCCATTTGAGGTTTTGCAACCAATATGCCCCTCTGGTATTTCCATTCTTGTCAATTTTGAAGTTTGGGATGAGACCTCATGTGAAAGCGAAAATCATTCATTATAATTGTACGAAACCTTACGTCACAGACTCAAAGAACATACGCACCCTTACTCCCCCTTACCCCCCTTTTCAACCGAACACTCTGAATACTTTATCAGGACTCGTCCCACCCCACATTACACCAATGCCACCGGGACTCCCCACACCACAGGTCCTGTTGAAACCACCAGCATTTCCCCAGTTGCAACCTCAACATCAAGTACAATAACCTGGTACCCCACAACCCTCCACCTCTACCATAAAGGTACAGGAAAGCCGTGGCACCCTGTACTCTGAATTGGTTCATCCAACACAGTGGACACCTGAAGCTGGACTACCAACAGTTGTTTTTGAGTTTTGAGTGTCCACTCGGGATGTGCTACCTATGACACGCCGGTTACCTAATCATTTGAAAGACTTTGCTCTTTACTAATTTGCTATATGTTATATATATATAGGCAAGTTTTCTTTATTTTATATGAAAAGTTGATGCAAAACAATTGTTCTTCATAGTTTCCTGAAATATGGGTTCCCTTATGGGCTTATTTGATTTATTTTGTTTCAATATTGCTAACATGTTTTTGTCTAAATCTTTTTAGTCTAAATCGAGAACAGCACCCCACGATTTAGATCGTGGGAGAGAACAGTCTGCAGCAGTTGATAGTGCGGAGAGGGAGACATAAGATGCACTCTGTGAACTTAACACTTAAACTTAACACTTAATATTCATCAATTTTATTAATTCGCCTGCTCTTTTTTTTAAGGCTGCCATTCAGCCAACCAAACTTTGTTTATAATGTTTTCCTATGACCACTGTATAGCTGTTTTGAAACAATCTGTATTGTAAAAAGCGCTATATAAGTAAAGGTGACTTGACTTGACTACACTTGCACATCCCTAGTAAATGTATCCTCAGTTTGTTAATTTTTTTAATGTCAATTATTCTCATCTTAAACAGGACAAACACACAGAAAAACCTCTGGTGAAGCGACTGAGATCCACGTGACTCAATATTAAAAAGATGGCATTTATTAAAGAGGAGAGTGAAGACGTGAAGATTGAAGAAACATTCAGAGTCAAAAAAGAAGAAACTGAGGAACAAACAGGTGGGATTCATTCTCAAAACTCAACTCATTCATTTGATCCTTATTAAAATTAATCATTTTTGAATGAATAAATTAGGCATTTATATAGCGCTTTACTGTGTAATACTGTACACCCAAAGCACTTAATGATCATATCTGGGGTCTCTCCTCGGTAACTACCAGTGTTCACCAACTACAAGTCAACGGCTCACCACACACCGGTTATCGGTGGAAAGTGAGTAATCGAGCCTGTTGAAAGCATGGGAAGTATTATCTATGACTAATAAGGGCCAATGAATGGAATTTGACCAAGACACCGGGTTACACCCCTACTTTTTAATGAAAGAATTTTAATGGATTTTTAATGAAAGAATGTCATATAAGTGAAAAAAATAACAAAGCGGTTAAAAATATTTAACATTTTATCAGAGATCCTTTCAAGTAAAGTCTGTTCATTCAGTGGCCAAATTTGCAACACCTCCACCTATTTCAGACATCTAAAACCAAGTTCTGTCTGTTTAAAAGCTACAATCTTGAGTCTTTGACAACTCAATATTTACTTCTGAATCGAAAATTATGGAATCTTTTAATGTCTTTCACTTAACATTCAACATGCAACAGTGTGGAACATAATAAATGTTTTGTATGAAGTAAATTAGGGCTGCATTGTTTTCATAATTAGATCTGAGTTACCTTTTCAAATAAATAAATTATTTTTCATTGTATTGACTGACAGCTCTTCTGTCCCCATGTAAAAAGAAATCGTGAGTGAGTGCAGAGCTGTTGAGTGTGTTATGTAATCATGATAGTTATTGTAGTTTGTACAGTAAACATGCACTTACTTGCCTCACTTCCACAAAAACATTCATTATTTCTCAAAATGAATAAAATCAGTAAAATACAAACTCAGAATATGCATACCTGCAGTAATGTTTAATTACTTAAATGTACTCTATGCCTTTAATCTCGCTAAATACCAATGCCTTTGCTGATGATAACCTTCAATCGTCCAATTCATTCATACTAAGCCAAAAGAAGACAATTCAGTCTTTTTTGTTTTGTTGCTGAAAAGTATTGAACTTTCTTCAGCAGCACGACTGAAAGGTTTGTTTGAGCTGCGCCCTCTACTGTACAGGTGTGAATTTGCATTTCCTTTGTTCTGAGGCTTTTTCATTTCACTTTTAGTGTGAATCAGCCTTTACATTTTCCAAAAATATATAAAAAAAATTGTTAGTAAAAAAAACAAGCAAGCACATTTTAGATGAGGAAAAGTAACTTAATGCATTGCTTTGTAGATGTCTATATTTTAGATTGTTTTGATTTAATAATTTTAATTTAATTGTATTTAAACATGCTGCCTTCAAGGTAAAATACAGTTACACCAAAAGATGATTATAAAGTGATTTAACATTTTAACTCACTAGAACCCTAAATCAATGAGAACCCTGAGCTTGTTTCTTTGCAATGAGACGGTTCCATCTTTCCATAGATTTTGGAAAGAAAAATAGATTTTTATCGTGACATACGAAGTGTGTTGCTTATGACCAGTTTATTCCATTGTTTTCTTTTGGTTGCTGTCACTGCAGAAAACCCCGCTTCACACTGATAGGATGTCGGATATGACAATAGGGATTTAAGTGCTGAAACTTTCTAACGACGTCTGTTTCGTACTCATTTTTGCTAATTTGTGGGTTAAATTCGAGCAAACATAATATACACATACACCAAGCACTTCTAAATATGAGAAAGTACCGGTGAACAGAGAGGAGCGATACACACCTTCTCTCCACCACAGCTACAACGCCACTGCCGCTTGCAGCCGCTCAGCTTCAGACGTCACCTAAAACCACCCCGATATCACGATATATTGCACATGCGCGGTATACATGCTTCCCGTATGACGTCACAACATCCAGCTGTTGTCCGGTAGCCGCCATTTTGAAGGGGAAGAAGAAGACTTGTAAACAGAGAAAAACGTCACTCGACCGAGTTTCCGTACACATAATCGCTATATTTAGCAAATATGGTGATTTCTTGTTGGGTCAAAGGTTGCAGTAATCGGGCCGACGGCAATCAGAAGAGAAGTTTCTACAACATCCCGGCTATTAGGCAATATGAAGGCGAACAGACGATGAAGCTGAGTGAAGAAAGGCGGAGACTGTGGCTGGCGAACATTGGCAGAAAAGATGCCCCGATTAATTATTTTAATTCAAATAAACATTTCTTATTTCGGTCACAGATCTATGCATAACCCATTAAATTTGGCTAGAATGTTTAACCCTTAACTAGATTTTATCACATGGGACAACAATGTAGGGGAGCGCGGGGACAAACGTAACACTTTTTGGTTTTAGCCAAATAATGAACAAAGAAATTTGGTTAGACAAACCATATTTTTATACAAACAACACACAAGCCTCTCCTACAAATGAGCACTGGTTTGATGTTCGTCGGACTTACAGTTTCTGCGCAGTATCACCAAAAGCGCAAGGAGTGAAATGTGACAACTTACCCCGTGAGCGGGGCTCGTTTTAACAGACAGCGGGTTAGTTGTAACACCATGTTATCCAATGCAAGTTCATTCACGTATTTTTATTTCTTAATAAAAGTTTAGTTTTAATGATTATAAGCATAACTTATGAATGGAATATATTTTTTTATTTTATTTATTATATTGTTATGCTTTGAACAAAACAACTACTATAACAAAAAATATTTTCATGCTTTCAAAAGAGTTTGTTCTGTGGTTCTCATCCAAATTTCGCTGGAATTTCTCGAAAGATGGCCAGAAGACGTGTGCAAACAGTGTGGTGAAAAGCCCGTTAGCACGTCACATTTAAGCCCGTGCAACTATTTAAAAAATTGCTGTTACTTTTTACCCCGCGTTACGTTGTGCCCCGCGCTCCCCTAGATCCAGATCAGCAAATGTGCTGGTTAAATCTGGTTAAATTTCAGCTCTTTATGCACTTACAAAAATTATATTTAGCATGTATTATTGTTAAAATATTTATGTCTGAGGCAATGATTGAAAAAGCTTCTAAAATAAATCTCCATATAATGATATATTTTAATATTACCTTTGCCATTACAAGTTTGTAACCATTACGTTACAAGCTGCAAACATCACAAACCCATCCATTCACAAATTGGTTGTACGCCTCCGATGACTTGTGAGCCCGTAACTGGTCTAGGGTATAAGCACTTTTTGAATATAACAAATAGCAAACAATGTCCAAATCCTTTCTTCTGGGAAGGCATGCATAGTCTGTGGTGAAGAGATCTTTCCCGACTTCGTATGGGTCGAGTCCAATTAAACCGATTTTAACCTCATAACGTGTCCTTTCTTCTTTACTTAATCCATCGATGTATGGCAGTTTTGCCTTCTTCTTACTAATTGTTGCATTTTTCATTCTGCATAACCATTTAAACATCCAAAAACTGGGTAAAATTCGACCCTGTACCGGTACCTGTGAAATGTAAACAGGAACTGTATCCATACAAAATGCCGGCGATTCACCGTCACGCCCACCGGCTCGGTCTACGGGAAGCATGTATTGGTACAGCGTTAGGTGCCATTTGGTGCTGAGCGGCTGCAAGCGGCAGTGGCGTTGTAGCTTTGTCGTCGCCCTCTCTCAGCTCCCGGTTAACCTCTCGTCCATGGAAAGTCACACAAACACGAGAGAAATACACCACAGTAAATCACATGGAAATAATTTAATGTTCCTTAGGCGGCCCGGTACCATTTGATCCACGGACCAGCACCAGTCCGCGGACCGGGGGTTGGGGACCACTGCTGTAAAGCATTACTTTTAAAGATAACTCTCCAACACTGCTCTAGATGGTGCATTTTTAACTAACATAAGCTTATTTATTGAACCATTTTTACTGTGAACAACACACAGATAAAAATAAATCTATTGAAATCTAGAATCTTTTTAATCCAATAATTAATTCTACGGTTTTTGCAGAATTTTAAAGGGAATGTACTTGCCATCCCATCTTTTATATCATTAATACACAAGTTTTGGCAGGTTTTGAAAAACTTTTTTTACGGCCAATTATTGGCAACAGATCAATGTTTGTTTATTGCTAATGATTTTGAAAGATTATCTGTATCTGGGGTTTTTAAAAATTTCTAATGGAAAGGAGCGCAAAACAATCTCCTTATGGGATCACTACTTTTTACAATATTATATGATATAACCATGATATATATGATTTATTACAGAAGTCATATCCCCCTGTAGCTCAAGACTGGTTGCCTACTGAAGCTAAGCTGGGTTGAGCCTGGCTGGTACCTAGATGGCAGACCTGGGGAAAAGCTTGGTTGCTGCTGGAATAGGTGTTAGGGAGACCAGTAGGGGGTGCTCACCTTTTGGTCTGTGTGGGTGCTAACACCCCAGTATAATGAAGGGGACACTGTACTATAACAAGCACCATCCTTCAGATGAGATGTTAAAACAAAGGTCCTGACTCTCTGTGGTCATTGCACTTCTCGTAAAAAGTAGGGGTTTCACCTTGATGTCCTGGCCAAAATTACCTTCATTGGCCTTCTAATCATAATCCCCATTCTTTCAAATGGCTCTGTCACTTTCTCTTCTTCATCTAGCTGGTGTGTGGTAAACGCACTGGTGACATTTTACCGTGGCTGTCGTTGCATCATCCAAGTTGATGCTGCACACTGGTGGTGGTTGAGTTGAGAACCCTGATATGATTGCAAAGCACTTTGGGTGTACAGCGGTACATAGAAAAGCGCTGTACAGATGCTCCATTCATTCATTTCATACATTATAAAACGGTTAGTTCCAGTCCTTGATTCTGATTGGTCAAGAGCATTGACTGCAACACCCAACTGATTCACTGTGAATCACTACGTGACACCCTTAGCAACCACTTTTGTTTGTTTGATAACTGCCAGTTTGAAAGTTTTTGGGACATGTCCTAAACAAAGAGCTGACAATATTGACAAGAGGTTCTGATTTATATATTGCCTTTACATGCTATAAATGTTGTGATGTCTGTTGCTTTGTGCCATCAAGCTGAGCTTAGCTTTTTCCTTGTCTCTTTTGCCTTAGACCTGATGCACCTGAAAGAGGATGGTCAAGTCCTAAATGAAATGGAAGAGAAAGGTCAGTATGAGAAACATTGTGCTTTCGAAACTCAAGAAAAATCATTTAGTTTCTTGCAAAGTGAAATGACTCCCTCACGAAAAACGGCTCAGAAGAGAGGAACTGGATTTTATTTCACCTGCTTTGAGTGCGGAAAGGGTTTCAGTCAACCTGAAGACCTTAGAGTCCACATGAGAATTCACAATGGAGGGATGCCACTGAAAGAGGAGAGTAAAGTCCTGAATGAAATGGAAGAAAAACATAATGCTTTCATAACTCAAGATAAATCATTCAGTTCCATGGAGACTGAAAAGACTTCCAAACGTAAAAAAGCTCAGAAAACAGGAACTGAATTTTATTTCACCTGCTTTGAGTGCGGAAAGGGTTTCAGTCAACCTGAAGACCTAAGAGTCCACATGGGATTTCACAATGGAGAGAATGATTTCATTTGTTTTGAGTGTGGAAAAGTTTTCAGTCAACCTGAAGACCTAAGAGTCCACATGGGATTTCACAATGAAGAGAAACCTTTCACCTGCCAACAGTGTGGAAAGAGTTTCACTCAAAAAGGAAACCTTAAAATCCACATGGGAATTCACAATGGAGAGAAGCCTTATACCTGCCAACAGTGTGGAAAGAGTTTCACTCAAAAAGGAGCGCTTGACAGGCACATGAGAATTCACACAGGTGAGAAACCATTCACTTGCAAACTGTGTGAAAAGAGTTTCACAGCAGCACTAAACCTTAGGTATCACATTAACATTCACAATGGAGAGAGGCCATTCAGATGTGATCAGTGTGGAAAGAATTTCAGGCGTAAAGTAACCCTTAATAATCACATGAAAATTCACTCAAAAGAGAACTGTTTTGATTGTCATCAGTGTGGAAAGAGTTTCACTGAAAAAGGAAACCTTAAACTCCACACAAGACTTCACAGTGGAGAGAAGCCTTACACATGCACTCAGTGCGGAAAGAGTTTCACATATAAAAAATCTCTTTATGCCCACATGAGAATTCACACTGGAGAGAATCCTTTCACCTGCAAACTGTGTGGAAAGGGCTTCACGCAAAAAATAAATCTTAGGTATCATATGAACGTTCACACTGGAGACAGGCCATTCATATGTGGTCAGTGTGGAAAGAGCTTCAGGCGTCAAGAAACCCTTAATCAGCACATGAGGATTCACTCAAGAGAGAACTGTTTTATATGTCATCAGTGTGGAAGAAGTTGTCGTACTCTGAAAAGCCTTAACAAGCATGTTACATGCAAACACAACAGAAAGAATCCATTTAAATGCCCCCAGTGTGGAAAATGTTTCAGATTCAAAAAAAACCTTAAAACGCACATGAGAGTTCACACTGGAGAGAAGCCTTTCACATGTCCTGAATGCGATATGAGTTTCACTTATCAAAGAAACCTGAAACATCATTTGCAAACTCATTCTGGAAAGAAAATACAGTGTTCAGAGTGTGGCAAGAGATTTAGAAAAAGGAGAAGTTTAAAAAATCATCTGCTCATCCATTCCAGTGGAAGATTGTTTCTTTTGCCATCACATTTCCAGATAAATATGAAAAGTCATGCATATGTGAGAACTTATTTGTGTTCCTTGTGTGGAAAGCATTTTAAATGGCTCGGCCATTTAAAATGGCACCAGAAAATACGAATATGTGTTAAGTTAAGGCTACGTCCACACCGCAGCTGAGCGATTTGTTTTATTTTTTTTTTAAATCAACTCAAATACAGAGTTTTTATTGTTTATCTTTTGCTTGTCCACTCAGGCGAGATCATCACATTTGTTTGCCTGAAGTGTGCTAATTTTCCGACCCTGTTTTTGTCTTACCCATTAAAAACTCTGCATGTGGATCTTAACACAAGTCTATTTACTCTCTGCTGGAATCCACAAGATAATGTGTACATAAATATTATTCAATGCAGTGTTCTGTTACTACATTATTACAATTAATCAGTTATCTCTAGAGGTTGGCAGAGTCACAGACGACTCCACTTACGTGTTAAGCTACTTTGAAACAATCTGTATTGTAAAAAGCACTATATAAATAAAGGTGACTTGACTTGACGTGTTATCCTGATAACTGTGAAAGAGACTCAAAATATTCAAAATGCCGTTTTTGGTCAAAAACTCTACATCATTCAAAACTCTTAAGTGTCTTCTTTTGTTTGTTTGTTTGTAGTATTATTTATTTTGTCTTCACATTCCTTTTTGCAATTCCCTCTCACATTCCTGACCGAAAAGCTCATTATGCAGGGCATTGTCTTCACAGGTGTGAATCACGGCATTTTTCAGGATCATGCTCATTTCATCTCATATTGCCTTTCTAAACAAAAAGTGTCTTATTTACACAAAACAATATTGATGTATTGATTTAAATGTTGTGAGTAAGCAGGACGATTTTCACATCATTTTGAAGCAAAAGCTTTAGGCTACAAAATTGAGTTCTCAAATGTGTGGACAAATACTAAAGTATGTTTTTTTTTTGTTTTTTTTTTGTAAAAACAGGCAAAATTCTTTATTTTAAAGACAGATAAGGGTAGGAATTTGGCTTAAACAGCTTTACTACGTTAAAGACAATTCATACTATGGTTATCTGTGGCATGCTCCCCAACTTGTTGGTTTAAAGTTAAAATTATCAACATGGTGCACTTTAGCCCCTAGTTTCACAGATAAGTCTTAAGCATCCTTCCATACTAAAATGCATTATTGAGCTGATTTGAAAATAACTTGGACTGTCATCGTTTCGTCTCAAGATGCACAACAGTATAATATTTTTTTTTCCTAAAGCATGTTTTTAAAAGATATTTGAATGTCCTAATCCTGGCTTAATTTAAGCCCTGTCTGTGAAATTAACATGAGGCCTAAGACTTCAGGATTAAGAGGAAAAACCCAAGTTCAGTGTGCAAATTAAACAAAGAAAAAAGTCTGACCATTGACGTGGTCCCGAACTTTAAAGTAGACCTTGTTTACATTGAAGAAAATAAATACTACTCTTAATATTGCTTTGCATGATTTAATGACACATTGTACTTTAAAGGTGATTATAGTTTTACTTGATGTTATGTTAATATGTTTGAGCGCGTGGTTAATTATAATGGGTAAAATATGCTGACGCTATTGAATCAATAATCTTCAGAACTGTTGAAATGTGGTAAAGGAAGCAGGACATGTCAGAAGAGCTGACCACAAGGTGTGTGTGTGTAGATGATATGCTATATAAGGGGATGTTTTCTGTATGTTGAGGCGTCTCAAGGCGCCACGCCATATGATGAACCTCGAAAAGAGTTTATGTGTGCAGGAAATCAGGAAACAAGATGATTGGAGGTTTCGCTTGAAGTAACATAGCAGTCAACATCTGTCAAGGAAAAGACTGCCTACTTGTTACATTGTATAAATATGAGGGTCTTGGGGAAGGTGAGCGTCACAGACTGGCTTGGTATAAGCCTTGCATAGGATTGTGTAATCAGGGATAGCTGTGACCTGGAGCTCTGTATACTTATTCGTCTGACTTAACTGATAATTAAATAGTTAAGCTTGAAGTTGTCTCTGCTCTTCTCATTAAAAGAACACACGGACTTGAGGTATTGATGTCCAGTCCAACAACATATAGCATCTACATTACATTCAAACTGGTGTTTTAGGTAGCCAAACAATTAGAATTAGAATTTGTATTAACGCTTCTATGACATAAATATTTATGTTGTAAAACATATATAAAATTATTATACTATTGCATACATCTCAAGCTCTCTGGCAGACATATCGTAATGGAGTAAAGAGCATCACCTTCAGGCTCAACCTGGCAATGATGGAGCTTCTTGTCTTCTTTGCCAGTCCTATTCTACAACATGATATCACCATCCAGCTAGGTTAATCAATGATTAATCCGTCAAGGTCACCAAGTAATTTTTCAAGCCCCTCATTTCCCCTTGTCCATGAAGGTGTTAAGCATGTTTTTTTCATACAAATATATTTTTTGCATGTAAAAGTACATTTTCTTACTGTCCACTTAGTTAACCGTTGTGCTAAAGCAAATTGATTCAGGTAGAAAAACTTACAATGTACGTAAGTAGTTACATGATGAACTACCAACATATAAAACCATGTGATGATGCTATCTGAAGACTCTGAAGTATAATGGTGACTGAAAAACGTGTATTTTAGGGATGGGAGTGGTATGTTTTAAGTTTAGCTATTTTGATAGGGCTTTTTTTGGGCTATTCTGTAAAAGGTTTAAAACTGCTTAAATTATTTTGAACAGTTTACATAATGTAAAGACATGCTGTCATGATTTATTGATCACATTATTTTTCACAACATTGAGATAGGATGCAATACATATTCTACAAGTAAGGTGTGTACGAACGTATGGATGAGATAATGAAGAGACGATTCTAAGTAAATCATGACAGCAGAGTAGGTGTATGTGCAATGCGCAAAAAACAGAAGGACTTTTATTTTGGCGTGATAGTGTGACGTCATAAGACCGCGCCGGTGCATCTGTTGTGATTCGGCTGAAGAAAGGTTTGTTTTTTGGGCGATTAAACTGATTACATCGATGCAAACTGTTCAAGCAGTATTTTTAGAATATATTTAAAACTAATAGTTTATTATTGCATGTAATATTCCAGTGCCTTATTTAACATTAAGACACGTAATTCTTTTGTTGTTGAGTTTTTCTTTGACAGGCATTCAATAGAAATGAGAGAAACAGCTCTTTTAAACGAAATTAAACCTCTGATTTTAGCATAAATTCATAATTATAATCTACAAATCAATCAATCTTAAACGTAAAGTATAATGAGCTTTCTGCTTAAATTGTATTTTTATTTCTTTGTACTGCATTTGTAATAATTTAAGTCCAATAACCCTCACTCAAACTGAAACAGGATCTGAGATGCACACAGATATTTAGTGTGGACTTTTCTTTCTGTTCATTGTTACTAAACAGGACAATCACACATAAAAACTCTTTGTGAAGCAACCGAGTGACTCAATATTATAAAGATGGCGTTTATTAAAGAAGAGAGTGAAGACTTGATGATTGAACAAACATTCAGAGTCAAACAAGAAGAAACTGAGGAACAAACAGGTTGGTTTCATTTTCAAAGCTCAACTCTGTCATTGATCCAAATGTAGCTTTCCTGTAGCTCAATCAGTAGAGCATTGTTGTTTACAACACCATGGTCATGGGTTCGATACTGCAGATATGCCAGTGACATCCAACATTACTAAGGACTTGGGATTTCTGGTCTTGTAATGACACTACTAGCACTTTTTCTTCTTAATGCCCTGAAAATATATTAGCAATGTGAAAAACAGAGCATCGACAGACACTGTAGACATGTGTGCGTCCACATTATTCAGCACTGTCTGTTTTATATGAAAATCTTTTTAACATGAATCTTTCCTTCATATTTATTGCATGCTTGTAAATAAATCTCGATTATTCAGCATCAAGAAAAACTAAAATAGACTCAGCTAGTGTCACGCAACTGTTGTGAGGGAGATGCAAAGTGCTGTGTGCAAGGGAAATTCAAACCAGTGGGAAACAACAGCAACATAAACGGATCAGTATTTTTACACACTAACAAATAAATGTAATTTGATTTAAATATAAAGCAAAACGTTCATAAATGACTCACGCAGTCATCTATAACGAGTGCCATTTTGACAAGACAAAGTTGATGCGTTACCGTGGAAGTTAAAATGACTTGTATTGCATAATAATGGTTGCATTAAACTCATGCAAGTCTGCATGTTTAGAACGTATGTGCAACAGGGATAAGATGCTGCATTGCTGCAGAGACATTACACATCACATTCTGATGTGTGTAAACACAAAGATTCTAGAAAATCACTGGTAGTTTGAATGAACCAAAATCAAATTCCTGGGACTTATTATCAGTGTATTTTCTGGAATCACTGTGTGAAAGGGACTCAAATACAAAAATCTAAATGTTTACCTAACCGGAGTTAAAATGGAAACTGACGTAACAGTTATACTAGGGAAAGTGCAAGTCAAATTTTTGTTGTTGTTGCTGTTTATTTTGGTATCTTGTTAATGTATGCTAATTGTATTTAATTTGTTTGTATTTAGGGGTGGGGTTTGTTTTTCGTTCACACAAACTGGAGCTCTTTCATGTTCAAAGTTGCGCTACACACAAAAACAATGTACTTTTCCGTACAGGGTAGGAAACCCTGTACGGAACTGCCGTACTTTTCTGTACACAATCCATGGACCTTCCTAAGTGCGTTGTGACTGGACTGAGATGTCGAGATACTTTGGGTTTATTGGTTTATTTGGATGAAATTGTTGTGCTGATGAAAACTGTGTAGAGTTTATGAATTTGTAGACAAACTGATGGATTCTGTTGTATATATATTATCTTTCTGCTCTGAATTGTGTGAAGTCTTTCTATGTTGTAAGCAAACAGACTAAACATTACCCATGTAACCCACGTCTTATAATATTTATTTGATTCCTGTGAGATGATTGAAATGAACAAATAAAAATTGTATGATTTGTATATCAGGCTGGCACCCCCTTTTTGTGTGTGTGTTGTTTATCAAATCGTCACAAGTGGTTTGATAATTTCCAGCTTAAAAGTATTTAGGACATGTCATAAACAAAGCTTAAATGGGCAACCAGGTGAGACACAGGGCAACTAATTAAGGCAACAGACAGTTGGCAGCAACAATCAGAGAGGAGCAAATATTTGCCCAAACAACTTGGCATATCTAGTGTACATGTCAGGGTTTTTTATATTTACATATCTATTCTTTATATGTCTAAATGTTTTGAATTGTTTTGCTTTGTGCTGTTAAACTTTTTCTTTTACTTTTTTTGCCTCAGGCCTGATGTCACTGAAAGACGAGAGTGAAGAGGACACTAAAAACGAAGTCAAAGATTTGTATGCGAAACAACATGATTTAGTAACTGAAGAAAAAACCTTGAGTTGCTCCCAGAATGAAAAGACTTCATCATGTAAAAGTGCTCAAGATAGAGAAACTACAAGTGATATCATTTGTGAACATTGTGGAAAACGTTTCATAAAACATAAAAACCTTCAAGTTCACATGAGAATTCACACTGGAGAGAAGCCATTTACTTGCCAACAGTGTGGAAAGAGTTTCACTCAAAAAGGGAGTCTTAAATCCCACATGCGAGTTCATACTAAAGAGAGTCCTTTCACTTGCGAACAATGTGGGAAAAGTTTCACTCAAAAAGGAAACCTGAAAGTCCACATGAGAATTCACTTTAAAGTGACCCCATTCACCTGCCAACAATGTGGAAAAAGTTTCACTCAAAAAGGAAGCCTGAAAGATCACATGAGAATTCACACTGGCGAAAACCCTTACACTTGCCAACAGTGTGGAAAACGTTTCATTCGAAAGGGAAACCTGAGAGTCCATATGAGAGTTCACACTGGAGAGAATCCTTACACTTGCCAACATTGTGGGAAAAGTTTTTCTCAAAAAGCAAGCCTTAACTGCCACAAAAGAATTCACACTGGAGAAAAGCCTTACAAATGCCCTCAGTGTGAAAAGAGTTTCACACATAAAGGAACCCTTAATAACCACAAGTCAATCCACACTGGAGAGAAGCCATTCGTATGTGGTCTGTGTGGAAGGGGTTTCAGATTTTCAGTAACCCTTAATTACCACATGAGGATTCACTCAAAAGAAAACAGTTTTCTATGTCATCAGTGTGGAAGGAGTTTCACAGACAGGAAACACCTTAAGAATCATGTAGAAATTCACATCGGAGCGAAGCCTTTCATGTGCTATTACTGTGGAAAGACTTTCAAAAACAATGCAAACCTTGAGATTCACATACGAATTCACACCGGAGAGAAGCCTTTCACCTGCCCTCAGTGTGGAAAGAGTTTCACGGTTAAAGGAAACCTTGATATTCACTCAAGGGTTCACACTGGAGAGAGGCCTTACAAGTGTCTTAGGTGTGAAAGGACTTTCAAATATCATAGAGACATGAAATGTCATTTGCAAACACATTCTGGAAAGAAATTACATAGATTTGAGCATGACAAGAGGATTACGCAAAAGAGCAATTCAAGAAATGACCTGAAATGTAATTTGCAAACACATTCTAGAAAGAAATTAAAAAGATCTGAGCATGACAAGAGGTTTATCAAAAAGAGCAGTTCACAAAATGACCTGCACATTCATTCTGGAAGAAGGCGATTTAACTGTGACCAGTGTAAAAAGACGTTTGTTTTGCCATTACACTTAAAGATACATATGAAATGTCATGCAGAAGAAAGACCATATTCTTGTTATTTTTGTGGAAAGCGTTTTAAATGGCTCAGCTATTTAAAATGGCACCAGAAACTATCTATTTGTGTGAAATCAAAGCTGCGTTTACGCCACAGATAAATGTTTATGCCGCAGAATAATTTTTATTTTTGTGAGGTCGTTCACATGACCTTTTAAATGTGGCCTGTATCAAATATTTCATACAAGATTAAAATGTTCAGACAATGTTCAATTCTTCTATTGTTGTCTTTCGTGTCTTTATACTTTGCCTGGATTATTTTGTCGCAGGTGAAAGGGTTTATAGCAGGACTAGTGGATGTGGAACAAGACAAATAAAAGACAGTGTAAGTGGTGGGTTAACTGATGGAAATGTTTTTGATTTGCAGTTGAATTGACTTTTGTCATAGTGTTAAAGTTTCAGAGTAAAGTTTACTTTTTTGAATAATAATTTAACACTGGTCAGTAGTTGGGGTTCTTTCACAACTGTAGTTCGGTTCATTTGGTTCGGACCAAGGGCAAAAAAAATTATACATTGTGGCATTTATCAGTTATTTTGGTTCCTTCTCACTCAACATTAATTGTATTGGTATGAGCCAGTTGAACTGACGCACAATGCAGTCATGTGACCACATCCACATCGTTTGTTGGCAAGAGCATATTTCCTACACTGCCAGAAGAAACATGGTGCACTATGGAGAGTTGATTGCATCCCTGGTCATAATTTATTGCATTATTTGTATCCACCACAATACGCAAACTATAAAATTCTATAATTAAGCATGTATGTGGCTATAACATAATGTTTTAATGCACTGCAAACGGTGAAGACACATCACAAGTCACTTCAAGAGGAGGCATGCATTAATTCTGCTAAACTGTGACATACTCATTTTACCAACGATTCATCAGGATGAGGCAGGTATGAAAGCACCCTTAGTGTTACCACAGTTTCTAAAAATGAAACACAAATTCAAAGTATTTGACTCTGTCAAAGTAATTTTAAAAAAAGTTTAAAATTTTTAAAACCCATGTGCCCCTGGTTTCACAGACAAGACTTAAGCCTAGTATCAGACTAAAATGGCTGTTTTAACTGAAAGCTGGCAATGGCATGTTTTCACTGTTCTATGGTTGGGGGTGCTATTACACATCTCTTGATCAAAAAACGTGAACAAAGCACAGAAACAAGTGATGACACAGTGGTGTGAAAAAGAGTTTCATTGTTACACTTGTCACGTTCCTCAAACAAATTGAAATATTAGTCATAGATAACATAAGTAAACACAAAATGCAGTTTGTAAATGAAAGTTGCCGTTATGAAGGGGAAACAAAACAAAACCATTGGATATAATATAAAACTACATTATATTTTATATATTGAAGAAATATTGCTTTTTTTGTTTTAATTTTTTACCAAATATGCGGTGCTTTGACTGTGCAGTACCACTGAAGATGTCATGTACTACTGTGATTTCATTTTTCAAACTAAAAACTCTGCACGCTTTGTCCACAAAGAGACTCGTGTTCAACAGCCATATCATTTTGACATTACAGGCAATCCTTAGACAGTGCGATAGACATGTTTTTGAGACCATAAACAATCAATTGCAACGATATGTCTTATTTTTTTCTTCAAGCCATGTCAGTAAAACAGTGTTATCTCTGCGTTGTGTTGAAAAGACTCAAGAGGAACACCAATTTGCGCTCAATATCTCTTTTTATTCTGTTAATAGAACAGTGGTGGTTAGGTTTGAAATATAACTTTCGCACATGCTCTATAATGGGGGGGCATTAAACTTACTATTACAATACATATAACAGTGGCTCCAAAAAAAAATCATACAATATAATTCTAAACATCAATGGATGGAGTGCAATTAAAGGGACCGTATATGCAAATAAATGTATCAAGTGGAAGCACATATTTGATCCGTTATGTCAGGTGTTTTGGCAACTGACAAATGTTGACAACAACTAAATTAACTGTGCAACACAAAAAAAAAAATAATTTTCACTTAAAAGAGAGGCTATTATATTTATACACTGAACTCCTAAAGGCATCTTGACTGATTTATTTGTATTACTTTAAGAATGTGATGCCTTGCCGTGATGTATTTGAAATGTGATTGGCTTAATGTATTTGATACTTGTTTTGCATTGAGAGGAGAGGATCTTAAATGCTGCAATTTTTAACACCTGCTAGCCTACACATGCTTTCTCTGATCGGATGGTTACAATTTAGATGTTTAGATACCAAAATGCTTTTTGAGATTTCAATCTGATCACTTAAACCACTATAGGAGGTGGTCTGGAATGCATTCCAGACGAAACCGGACAAACGTAAATGCGTCTGGTTGCTGAACCAATAAGCGTACATTTTACTCACAAAATGTAGAAAAATAAACGTGTAAATAAACATGCATTGCCCTGGATGAGTGCTTAAGTACCTCTTCAGTAAACCAACACGCAAACTGAGGAATCAAGAGTATAAATAAATATGTGTGTGTGTATATTACACAATACAAATGTTTTTTTTTTAACCAATTTTAAAGTTATTACAGCCTTGTTTTGCTGGGATAAGTATAATCTTTATTTTTCAGGGTATGCAAGTAGACATAGCAAATTACTCTTTGAACATGAACTGCTCCAAAGCAGCTTGTGTTTGAGGGTTAGTTTAGTTCAGAGGTGTACAGCACATGTGCAGATGTATATAGATGGATATAAATAAATAATGATCTCACACATTTTTGTTTTGTTTCCTATGCTATAATGTGTGTCTATAATAGAAAATCATTTATAATATATCTTACCTTTCAAGCAATGTGGAAGCAAAATTAATAAGCATAAAAAATAAACTTTTACAGCTATGTTATCTTTGCAAGCACAAACTGTTAATTAGTTTTGTTTCTTTTTTCTTAAAGTCTTTATTCTCTTTATTGTATAATTTGCATAAAATAAACAACATATTTCTTATTTACAGTGATTACAAGATTCTTAAATGCAAAGACTGATAAATTATTACAAAACCAAAAAATAGGTGACGAAATTCACCAAGTATGTAAATTGATATTAAACAAAAGAAGAAAAAGTATGGCACTTTTTCGTCTGTTTCCATAGTGACTCGTGGATTCATCTCTGTTGAGAATGTCTTGTGTGTGAACCGTAAAACTCTGGGTTGGATGAAGTAACTTCAAGATGCATTTTTGGGTTGATCAACCAAAAGTTCAGGTTATGGTTGACCACCTGGCCTGATCAAAACGTTGCTGTTAAAGGAAATATACATACAGTGTGTAGATTACATTTTGTGCCTTTGAGTAAATCCTTGTTTACCAGGGGTTATGTTTTATCTATATAAATCTTTCCACACTGATCACATATAAAAGGTTTCTTTCCAGTGTAAATTCTCACGTAGACTTTATGGTTTCCATGCTGGATGAAACTCATTCTATCCATTGTGAATTCTCATGTGCCTGTTAAGTATTCCTTTTCGTTTGAAACTTTTTCCACAGTGTTGGCAGCTGAAAGGCTTCTCTCCAGTGTGAATTCTCATGTGGACTTCAAGGTGTCCTTTTTGAGTGAATCTCTTTACACACAGAGAGCATGTGTAAGGCTTCTCACCAGTGTGAACTCTCATGTGGACCTTAAGGTTTCCATGTTGATCAAAACTCTTTCCACATTGTTGGCAGGAGAAAGGCTTCTCTCCCGTGTGAATTCTCATGTGAACTTTAAGGTTTCCATGTTGATCAAAACTCTTTCCACACTGAGGGCACACGTACGGCTTCTCTCCAGTGTGTGTTCTCATGTGGACCTTAAGGTTTCCGTGTTGCTCAAAGCTTTCTCCACATTGAAGGCATGTGTAAGGCTTCTCTCTGGTGTGAATTCTCATGTGCCTAATAAGGCTTCCCTTTACGGTGAAACTTGTTCCACACTGTTGACAGGTGAAAGGGCTCTCTCCAGAGTGAACTCTCATGTGGTAATAAAGGTTTCCTTTTCGGTTGAAACTTTTCCCACAATGTTGGCAAGTGAAAAGCCTCTCTCCAGTATGAAGTCTCATGTGGACTTCAAGGTTACCATGTTGATTAAAACTCTTTCCACACATAGGGCACATGTAAGGCTTCTCACCCTTGTGAATTTTCATGTGCCGGTTAAGGCTTCCTTTTTGAGTGAAACATTTTCCACAATGATGACAGATGAAAGGTTGCTCTACAGTTTGAATTCTCATATGGGCTTTAAGGAGATTTTCATCTTGCTCAAAAGTCTTTCCACACTGAGGGTGTGTGACAGGCTCATCTTCACTGTGAATCTGTGAGCAACTGAAAGATTTTTCTTCAGTTATGAAATCATGATGAATCTCATATTGATTTTTCTCCTCCATTTCATGTAGTACTTCAGTCTCCTCTTTCAGCAACCTTGGGTCTAAGGTGAAAAAAGACAAAAAAAATTATCAAATTAAAGTTATGTATAATGGACCAAATTACACAAAGTGCTAATTCTATACTCAGCATCGATACTTCAGATCGAGTATTGGTTAGACGAGACCGATCCAACTCAGATATTTTGCATATACTATTCTTTGTTATTGGCAAGACCCTATATCCACTTAGTTAGCGAAAGAGGTTACATGTGAACTGAGAACCTCTTCTCAATATTGAACCAACTCTACACTTTCTTTAGGACATCTTCCAAAAATCTTTCAATATGGCGGGATGTTTGTTATAACATTTAGAAATATTATTATTATTATTACTTAAATAATAATATGTAATAACATGTAGTCAGGTCCACGCACTGGAAGCAGCAATTATCACTGGAGTTTGAAAGCACGTAAGTGTTGTTTAAATACCTAGTTCTGTTTATTTTTGCATCGCATTATTTTTTAGCAAGGGTAAATCTTCTTGAACCTTTGGTTTGTTATTATTTGTTCAACTGTCTTGTAGGACTTAGCACCTTAGTTTCGACCAGCCTCGTTTGCCTAGCTGTGGTTGTCATTGCACTGAAGTAGGCTCCTATTAAAAGTAATTACTGCTCTGAGGGGTGAGAATTTGTGGGCATGGCAATAGATATAGATATTTATTTGGCCCGTGAGCTGTCATGGAAGAGTTTCCGCCTCCTCGTATGAAAACTGACTAGGGTAAAGACCTTTGACTCGTCCTGCACAACCAAGCAACGACACCAGAAAGAATCTTAAGATTTTCTTTCCCATAACTTTGTTCTTACTTTTAACCCTTTCGCACGCAGGTTTAAAATATTCTCTCTGACCCCCAGCCTTTAAAAACATGTATAAGGATCATGTTAGCTGATCTATGATGCATGATGGGCGCCGCCATGTGTGTTTGCGCTACAGGTCAGAGAATCTGACTATGACCCGAAAATACATGACAGAAAGTGTCCGGTGAAGTGGGAGAAGAACAGAGTGAACATAATAGTTACCTATGCAATGTGTATCTTGTATGAATAAAACACCTCGTCAATTTATAATTGAGCATTGATATTTCCGCTTTTATAGACATCAGTGTGTATTTTTCAAGCTATAAATGTATTGTTTTGCCAGGACTTGTGAGTATTTAAATGTCTGAAACCGAAAATAAACCTTGTGGTTGAAAACACTGAATGGTTGTGATATATGACAAGCTCTGAGCACGTCGATCTCTGGATCAGCACCAGATGACACACGAAAACATGTTTGAATGTAGCAGTTGATCACGTGACGCACAAAGGGTTAACATACTCTTCTTTGTTCTGCTTATGTAGATTTTAGCAAATGGTTGTAAATATAACAAAGAGTGAGAAATTTAAGGGGGTCTGAATACTTTCCGTACCCACTGTACATGTTCTTCAGACACCACTCTTAATGATGCTGTCCCCCATAGCGTCGATCCTGACACTGTTGAGTTACACTTCGAAAGGGAAAAGGGCACATAATTGAAGACATTGAAAACTGGTCAGGGAGGCTGTCAAGCATCATTAAAAAAATTTGTTTTGCTGCAGCTCTTACTGTCAAATACTGGTTATTCCCTACATATCTCCTGTATTCTCCATCGGTCAGGACTAAGGCAAGATGCAGGTATTTTCAGACTAAAACAGCATCCAAGTCTGGCTAAATTTAGCAAAACATACAGTCATGGCCAGTAGTATGGTTAGATTTTTGTGAAATTTTTGACTGAAAGCTCAAAATCATAAACAACGGCGATTTATTTTTACAGCCATCTTTGGTATGCGGTGCCAATAATTCTGGCCACGATTGTATATCCAGTCTAGTGGTAGATCCTGGCATAGGCGAAATAGCACTAAGACATGGGGCAGAGCTGATTCGCCTTTCTTCTCTTCTGTGGCTTTGTTTTAATGACTAATTTCATGAGGACTTTATAGTAACGCACAAAAGTAAGAGCACATAAGAACAACTGCTCTCAAATATAAAGTTCTCTTATGAATTGGCATTGCTCTCCCTCAGATTTTGTGTTGCACACAACTTTTCGTGTGCACTAGAAGAACCACCTATTTTTATGAGCCGGCGCAACCATTTGTTAATTAAATATGTGAGGTTTCCGGTGTAATTTAGCGGTACAAAAACAGTCCATTATGCTGATGATATTTACACACTGTTATTTGTTACTATCATATCATTTCATTTTCATATTTATAAACAGTGATTTGTAGCACAAATATTTACATAATTTACTGCATTTTGTTCTTCTTTTTATTTACTAATAGCGGCTAATGACATCATGTCTAAATATTAGTTCCAAAGCAAAACGAATTTAAAAAAATCTATATATTGTGGAGTAGAAATAGCTAATAAGCGCTCTTCTGCAGCCACCTACTTGTTACAATGCTAATTTAATGTAATTTAAAATTATAATTGAGTGTGAATTTTTTATTATAATTGAGTGTGAAACATTTAATATTATAAAGAAGGACAACATTTAATATTATCAAGATTGAACAAATAATGTTTTGATCATCTCATTAAAATGACAATACTATTTTGAAGTGCTGGAAAAGTTGTGAAGTATTTGACAACATTTGAATATTTCTAGCTAATTGTGTATTATTTTACCTAATTTAATGTGTTACCTCATAATAATGAATGTCTAACATGGAACTAGGATCTTCAATATGTTTGTCCTCATGAGATACGCTCCACGTCAAATAAAACCACTTTAATTATGACACTCATATGACATTCTTTAAAAATGCCATTCATTTCTGTAGAGCTGGAGCTTTAATAAGGATCGAATGACTGAGTTGAGCTTTGAGAAAGAAACCAACCTGTTTGTTCCTCAGTTTCTTCTTGTTTGACTCTGAATGTTTCTTCAATCTTCACTTCTTCAATCTCCTCTTTAATAAACTCCATCTTTATAATAGTGTCACGTGGATCTCAGTCACTTTCTACAGGTGTTTTTCTGCATGTTTTTCCTGTTTAAGATGAGAATAATGAACAGAGAAACATAAATCCACACTAAGTCTCTGTGAGCAAACATATCCTGATTCAGGGAGAGATAGACACTTAAAACAAGCTCTACAAATTATACACTTAACATAATAACTCTTATTTTTATTTAATGATTTGTATGCTCAAATAGTGATTTTCATGACAACATGTGCAGTTGGTTAATTAAAGTTTTCTCGTTGAATTGCGACTGTTGTGATCAGCAGGTCACGGTCAATCGAGTCACTGAATCATTTATCGAATCAATTGTTCAATTAACCCGGAGTGTGGAAAAGCTCCGTTTCTCAATCACTTTTCGCCATTAACCAAATTCGTGTTTATGATTAACTGATTCACGATATAAGAAACGAAATTAAACTTACCTTTTCTGTTACTCGTGTGTGGAAGCCATTCACTCACAATTTATAACGCCCATTTTCGTTAAATAAAGCACTGCGATGTTACATTCAAGAACAATTAAATCCTTTTACAGAACTTGCAAAAATGATATTATATGATTAAACAACTTGATAACATTTAAATACCTTAAATGATTTTAAACCTACCTTTCTTCAGCGCAAAAACAACAGCGCGGCGCACACTTATGACATCATGTCACCAGACCAAAATAAAGGTCCCTAGAAAATTATATACAAACATTTGATTTCAAGAGCTACTAATGAAATAGTGTGGGATTCTGTCTGTCTAAAAAACAGAGCTGTCACGTACTGTAAAGATTATATGGAGTATGAGCAATTGTAATGATTTCATTACTGTTATGAACCTGTAGCGAGACCTGTAAGTCACACCTCGAAAGGAAATCTCAACGTTACCTTGAAAGATCTAAAAGCAAAATGATCTAGGCCCACACTTGATCTTGATGCTTTTATTTCTTTTAAGAATTAGTCATTTATTTGATTTTTTCCTCTTAAACGATTGTTTTCAATTGAATGAAACAATAATAATAACAGTAATAAAAAAAATTGTTCTTAAACTTCCACTTAATGTTTTAAACTAAGTAAAACAGTCTGCTGATGTGTTTAATATACAATGTCTTGACCTGGTGCTATATGCGCATATGTTGAGTTTTTTGGACAATATCACATTTGGATTTGATGGATTTTAATATGCCACCAATAGAAGGGAACAGATTACGAGAACAGACCAATATAATTTACAATAAAACCAATATTATAAATTCTATAAGAGTTTCTGTTGTTTTTCAGGAGGACTTGTTACGTCCTCAGACGTTATGTTCAGAGAAACTGTCATTGTGGCCAGGAGTTCCTGTATTCCTCTCTCTCTTTCCCGCTATCTCTTACTATTACCAGGTGCCGGTGATATTGGCAACGGCCTCGGATTGGTTCGCTGCCAAAGGCCCGCCCTTTAAAGCTGGAGTCTGCACAGAGGAAGATGGCGGAAGTGGTGGAAAGCACAGAGAAAGCTAGTGGCTTAGAGTGAACTGTGTTTGGTGTACCGACAGGACGTGTTGTTGTCCTTATTTCATTTACTTTGATCAAAGAGCAGGTTGTTGTTGTCTGTGTTCCTGTTCGATTGGTGTTTGTCAAGGTAACTAAACGGTAACCTGTAAGCTAACGCCACGCTTCCGCCCAACGCTGTTGAGTGTCTGTAAATGCGCTGTTGAGCGCTTTGTTAATGCGCTGTTGTGCGCCTTGTAAATATGCTGTTGTGTGCTTTGTCAACCCTCTGTTGTGAGTTTTGTAAATACTTTATTTTTGTTTGCTTTCACTTCCAAGCTTTGAGTGTGCCTTTTTGTTTATGAAAGTTTTCTCTTGTTTTTTGTTAGATAGGAAGTAAGGGAAGTGTGTTGTGTTTTTTTTTTGTGTTAGGACATTTAGATCTTAAAACTTAGCCAGCTTGTTTTGTTTATTGTTTTGGCACAGTGATGTGAATACTCAAAGTCTGTTCCCGAAATAAAGGAGTTTAAGTTATATCTTTTCGGTTTTCCGTCACTTTATGTTACACCCCGTTACCCCTAGAGCGGGGTCGTAACATAATTGGGGGCTCGTCCGGGGTCGATTTAATTCGGAAGGATAGAATCGAAAAATTTGAAATCCGGATCGAAATTAGTTCGGAGGTTATAAAGTGGATATTCATCCGAACGTTTGGTTTGGGTAAGTCAATTTCCTTTTTGTTGACTGACTCAATTTAATTTGGGGAGAACTCGAAGGTAAACATGGAGTTTGATTTAACTGCGTTTACTCTGTCACCTACAGTTGAGGAGTTTGATCGCTGTAGGAAAGATGATCTAATTAAAATAGCGGATTTCTTTAAAATTCCTGTCCTGCGTTATGCGAGAAAGAACGAAATTAAAACCACATTGCACTTAAAACTGGTAGAAAATCAGATTTTGCCAGAACTATCGCTTGTAAGTGGTGCAGAAGCTGGTGCGGACGTGTTAGGTGTTGAAGAAAAACCTTCCCCAGTTATTCCGCCCCCCAGCCCGCATTTTCCACCGCAAGATCCGGCTGTAGCTATCCGACTGAAGGAGTTAGACTTAGAGGTAAAACAGCAAGAGCATCAAAATAAGATGCTACGACTGAGGGAGTTAGAAATGGAGTATGACCTGAGAAGACAAGGGTTGGATGTGCGCGAACAATCGGTTGAGGATGCAGAGGTGCAGTCTCCAGTGTTACCCTCTTTCGCTCCCTTACCACCATTGGCCGGTTTGCCAGCCACGTCCAGTCCAAATCCTCCAGGGGCAGATGCATCAGTAGCACCTATTTTTGACGTGGGTAAGCATATTAAATTAGTACCTCCTTTTAGAGAGGCGGAGGTCGACTCCTACTTCACGGCGTTTGAACGAATAGCTGCGGCTCTTCGATGGCCAAAAGAAATGTGGGCACTGCTATTACAGTGTAAGCTAGTCGGAAAAGCTCAAGAGGTATGTGCATCCTTACCAGTTAGTACTAGTTTAGATTATGAGGCAATAAAATCAGCTGTATTGCGTGCATACGAGTTAGTTCCAGAGGCATACAGACAGAAATTCCGAAATCACAAGAAAGCAGTCGCACAAACCTTTGTTGAGTTTGCAAGAGAAAAGCAAGCTTTATTGGATAAGTGGTGTACGGCATGTAAAGTGACTACATTCCAACAATTGCGTGAGTTAATGTTGTTAGAAGATTTCAAGGGATGTCTATCTGAACACCTTGTAATTCATCTGAATGAACAGAAGGTCTCTTCACTTGCAGAAGCGGCAGTCCTTGCCGATGAGTTTGTGTTATCTCATAGGATTGTTTTCCCTTATGCTGTTCATCGTGAGAAAGTTAATGTCTCTCAGGTTGAGGTACCAGAAAAAGAGCCAGATGCTGTCCAGGTGGTACATGGAAGAGCGCAGGTTGGTCGTCGATCACCGCCAGTCCGTACCGCACATAAACGGGTATGTTTTTACTGTCTTGATTCTGGCCATCTCATAGCGGATTGTGAAGCGTGGAAAGAGAAAAACGCACCCAAGCCGAAAAATGTTGCTCTCGTACAAACTGTAGCACCCACACTTGCTGAATCGAGTAAGTCGCTGTACGAACCTTTTATGCTATTTGGTTCGGTAGCAGTGTCTGAAAATTCTGTTTTTAAGCCAGTAAAGATGCTCCGTGATACGGGATCCGTTCAGACACTGATGTTAAGTTCAGTATTACCGCTGTCTGAGAAATCTTACACAGGAGCTAATGTGTTGCTCCGAGGTGTAGAGCTAGGTTCTATAAAAGTACCCTTGCATACAGTGTCTTTAAAATCTGAACTTGTTTCAGGAGATGTTCAGGTCGGTGTTCTATCTCAGCTTCCAGTGGAGGGAGTTGACTTAATTCTGGGCAACGATTTGGCGGGATGTCAAGTGTTTACGCCGCCTGTCCTTGTGGATACCCCGGAGGTGCCGGGTGAGTCGAGAGAGCAACCGACGCATATTTCTAATATATTCCCTGTTGGTACAGTTACACGCGCGCAAATGCGTAAACTCCATGAGGTAGTAGATTTATCCGATCAGTGTATTTGTCATGTGAATATGCCAAAGCCGTCCTGTAAACGAGTTTCTGCTGAGGAAGTTATTTCACCTCAACTCCCAGTGACAACTGTAACGGCCCTCAGCCGCGTTGTTGAAACCTGTTCTGAACACCGTGAACAAACCCAGACTGAAAAATTCAAAAGTGTTATTGAAGCTCGAAAAATGTTATTGTTGGTATGTAATTGTTGTGTTTTTTTTGGTGCTTTTATAGTAACAACCTTGGGTTGTCTTTTAATGGTGGGGGTGTTACGTCCTCAGACGTTATGTTCAGAGAAACTGTCATTGTGGCCAGGAGTTCCTGTATTCCTCTCTCTCTTTCCCGCTATCTCTTACTATTACCAGGTGCCGGTGATATTGGCAACGGCCTCGGATTGGTTCGCTGCCAAAGGCCCGCCCTTTAAAGCTGGAGTCTGCACAGAGGAAGATGGCGGAAGTGGTGGAAAGCACAGAGAAAGCTAGTGGCTTAGAGTGAACTGTGTTTGGTGTACCGACAGGACGTGTTGTTGTCCTTATTTCATTTACTTTGATCAAAGAGCAGGTTGTTGTTGTCTGTGTTCCTGTTCGATTGGTGTTTGTCAAGGTAACTAAACGGTAACCTGTAAGCTAACGCCACGCTTCCGCCCAACGCTGTTGAGTGTCTGTAAATGCGCTGTTGAGCGCTTTGTTAATGCGCTGTTGTGCGCCTTGTAAATATGCTGTTGTGTGCTTTGTCAACCCTCTGTTGTGAGTTTTGTAAATACTTTATTTTTGTTTGCTTTCACTTCCAAGCTTTGAGTGTGCCTTTTTGTTTATGAAAGTTTTCTCTTGTTTTTTGTTAGATAGGAAGTAAGGGAAGTGTGTTGTGTTTTTTTTCTGTTTTTTTTTGTGTTAGGACATTTAGATCTTAAAACTTAGCCAGCTTGTTTTGTTTATTGTTTTGGCACAGTGATGTGAATACTCAAAGTCTGTTCCCGAAATAAAGGAGTTTAAGTTATATCTTTTCGGTTTTCCGTCACTTTATGTTACACCCCGTTACCCCTAGAGCGGGGTCGTAACAGACTATTGATAGAGACGATTCGGAAATCCATTGCTGCTTGTACACTCTTTTCTTTTTCTTATTTGTACCCATGTTCTTTTCCTTTTCTTATTTGAATGATTTGAATTGGTCTTTGTTTCCTCAAGACCACTTCCTTCTGCTATTGTGCCATACGGGGATTTGTGTGTGGATTATTCATCTCTGATGAATTGGAAAGGCATGCTGGAATTTCGTCAGTTAAGTCTGAAGGAAAATGTATGTTTTATATGTTATAAAAGTAAACTGTGCCCTTACAGTGACTTTGCAGAAATTGGTTAAGCAAGCTTCTGTGTGTGTGTACGAGTGAAATCACACATCCACTATTGTTCCTTTATCTAGCTCCTCTTGACATTGAGCTGAGGACTGTTCTGTTCTAGAATTTGCAACAAGAAATAACTGAGTATCATTTCATGTGCCTCATATGGAGTTGTTTTTCTCATTCTTCTGTGTGCCCTTTTTCCTTTTGGGGCACTATATATACTGCATGCATTCTGTACTGAGCTGAGATGCATTCTGAATAAACCATTACTGATTGACTTCGTTTTGGTTCATTTACTTGCACTCCCTGGTACCAGACTTTGATGAGCAGAGATCGACACACACAAAGACGCTGAAGAGAATTTCCTACAGTGTTCTGGGGGCTCGTTCCGGGATCTATCCAGACAGGTAAGAGAAAATTAAGATTCACTACCTGTTCTGGATAGATCAATAGATCGGGAAAAAATTGCAGTTTTTTGCGCAAACGTAATTTTAAGACTGTGTGTGTCGGTGCCTGGCCATTTTTTTGTAATGGGGCAATCATATCCCAAACCAGACCCGAGTGAAACTCCAAAAGCTTGGATGGAACGATGTGGGTGGGGATATTACACTAATCCATATATAGACAATTTGGCTGGTTGGACAGAGGACAGTCAGTGGCGTTCTTATCCGCGAGAGGGAACATTTGACCCAGGGTTTTTACAGACCGCTTATGATTTGACATATGGTAACCAAGGCGATCCAAATTGGGATTTTACATATATGCGCGCAGGGTATGATGTGTGGTACAGAATGGCCGACATATGGCGCAGTAAAACTGGCGCATATGTTCCTAAAGCAGTATTAAAAACTGTACCAAAACCCTTGAAGGAAAAAAAACTGACAACATTGACTGAGTATCCTGCCTACAAGTCGGGAAAATGTCCACCACCGCCATATGTGCAACCGAGCATAAATACCGCGTGTGTCTCTAAACCGAGCGCACCAAGCGCACCGTCCATAATTCGCGACAAAGAGAAAGAACCCATAAAAGCGAGTAAAAATGATGATGATACAGACGATGAATATGATGATGGTGCAGGTCCTGATTCAGGATCTGAAATTGACCCACCAAAATTAAATGTGGCTGCTGTATGGGCGCTAAGAGGTAATAAAGTTGATATCACACCGCCTTCTGTCAGCGCGCTGAAAGACATAATAGACATGTTGCCGTCGCCATCGAAACCCGTCCAATTCGTTGATATGCTTATCAAAGCATCACGCCATTGTCAATTGACAGGCGCGGATTACAGATTTATCCTGCAGTTCAAATTAGGCGACGCATATAATGAGGACCTTCTGATAGCAGCAGTGCCAGTGCTTGGTCCGGAGAATGATAAAATTGACCAGATAAAAGAAGAAGTACGGACTGGGGAGGAAACTAGGCGAACCGGGCGAACTAAAACGGTTACCACATTTAAATGGAGAGATGATACCGCGAATATGCTGAAAGAACTAGATAAACAGCTTAAAAAATATCTACTGAATTTGAAAGCGGCAAATCGCGATCTATCACAAGTGACTAACTGTAAACAGGAAAAGAGTGAAACTCCGTCTCGTTTTTTCCAGCGATTTAGCGACGTGTGGACCAGTGTAGGGGAAATGAATTTAAATGAGGGCGAACCAAACCCGATGTTTTTGTCCACTTTCATGAACAACTGTCACGCAGATCACTACGATGTTCTGAGATACCATTTAACCGTTCGAAACCACAAGATGGCGTGTATCTCTGTGGTTATGCTGTGTGTGAATTGCCTAACACTGTTTTTGAATCTGCAGCCCTGCCTTTTGCATCCGCTCAAGCAGCAGAGCTTGTTGCTTTGACCCGTGCCTGCGTTTTAGCTGAGGATCAGGATGTCAACATATACACAGACAGCAGGTATGCTTTTGGTGTAGCACATTATTTTGGCCAAATTTGGGCCACAAGAGGGTTTGTCGCTGCTGATGGTAAACCGATAGCACACAGCTCTCTAGTGATGGATTTAATACAAGCCTGTCGCCTACCTAAACGTCTATCTATAATTAAAACGAAAGGTCATTCAACACTTGACACAAGCGAGGCCAGAGGTAATGCATTAGCTGATAAGGCTGCCAAAGAGGGGGCCCAGTCTGGCCGGTTTCCCCCTTGGTTGAATGTTGCTGCTGCCTCTCACACACCTCACGTTATGACATGTGGAATTATTCCTAACACTGATCTCATAGCCATGCAACAGGCTGCCTCTGATGATGATCGCCACCACTGGGCAGAATTAGGCGCTACAGCAAACACAGAAGGGGTCATGGTGGACAATCGTGGCCGCGTTTGTGTGCCAGCATCGTGTGCATATTTCCTCATTTGGGAGTTCCATGGTGTCACACACCGCGGCCAAAGAGGGGTATATGAGGAGATGGATCGATTTTTGTGCATAAAAGGGTTGTCAACGAAAGTAAAAGACACGTTAGACCGTTGTGTTACATGTGCAATGAGTAATAATTCGAAACCAATAACAAAACATCAGACTCTGCCTCTACCTGAGAGTCCTTTACAGCAATGGCAGGTTGACTTCACTCACCTCCCCAGGAAGGGACGGTATAAGTACTTACTAGTTTTTGTAGACAAATTTTCGAGATGGGTGGAGGCTTTTCCCTGCTCAAAGGAGGATGCAAAGACAGTGGTGACACATTTGACGCGCGAAATAATTCCTAGATATGGAATTCCACTCGCTATAGACTCCGATAGAGGACCTGCTTTCGTGGCCAAAGTCCTGATGGACATGACAAAACAACTACAGATTGATTGGCAACACCACATTCCTTATCACCCACAGTCGTCTGGTATTGTGGAGAGGGCAAATAGAACAATCAAAGACAAATTACGCAAAGCAATGCATTCAGCAGGTCACAATGATTGGCCCTCACTGCTCCCTGTTGTACTGGCCGAAATGAGGATGGCCCCCCACAAAGGGTTAAAAGGGCTGTCCCCATATGAAATGATCATGGGAAGACCATTCCCAGCCCCCTGGAGAGGGGGCGGAATACTGGGAGGTGTGGGATGTGATGTGCCCCTGGGTGAATATTCTAGGTTGTTATGTGAAGCACTCCATGAAAATTGGAGAAAAATGCATTCGAGTTCCGTGCCACTACCATTGGACCCCACCCATCCCTTTCAAGTAGGAGATGAGGTGATGGTCAAACAATTCTTAAAAATGGGGGATCCTATTGAAGCACCAAAATTTAGCACCCCCACCAAAGTTGTGGCTGTAACTCGAACTGCAGTATTAACTGAATCTTTTCCACAGTGGATCCACGCAACGCGCTTAAGGAGAGCCCCGGAACACACTGAATAAACTGGTCTTTGTGTTACGCCGGGAGGAAAGGGAGGCTATAGGTACTGTGATTACTAATTTTGTCTTTCTAGGTTCGTTAGAGACACCTGTTTCCTGAGGTCTCCTGTGTAGGACTGTAAAGGTCACTGCAATCATCAAGGGATGGGGAGACACACCAGGGGCCACTTGGGTGGGACCTGTCCAAGAGAGTTCACTACTGCGTCAAGGGACGGAGGGGCTCAGGCCTCTTGGGGTAGGAACTGTCAAAGAGGGGTCACTGCCGCGTCAAGGGACGGAGCGGCTGGGGTGTTGCGCGAATACTGGACTGACTAAGGACTGACCACGACCTATCTGCCCACAACTGTTTCTTTTATTTTGCTGACCATCTGTTATTGCATCAGTAGACGGGAGCTGAACACGCAGCACTGCTGTATGACATAACACGGCAGCACCATATCCTTTAATCATTATTGCTTTGTCGACATTTTAGCATTACATTGTACTTTTCATTATCATTGTTGTTATTACTGCTCTGATTCAGAATGCATGCGTGTTGTTTATTTCTCTGGTGTATTATACCAGCCACCTTTTCTGTGAGACCTACTGATAATACGTTTTGGCAGTATGCTAATTTTACCGCTAGAATGCACACGAATGAGTCCTGCTATGTATGTCAACAAGTGATGTCATCTGTTGTAAGTGTTTCAATGTCTGTGCTCGACCAATCAACTTTAACCGAGACTTGTGTAATGAGATATGACTGGCCACGGGGATACGACTGGGCCTGGTACCCCAGCCCAAAGCCACACACCCAAGAGGAAGGATTAGACGTGACCAGTGTAAAGCAATAATAATAGAGAATCGACCAGCATCGACCCACGCGACGTCATCAAAGAGACATCCCACTGGATGAGGTTCCCGACGAACATCGACTGACCACTCGTTGGCAGCGGTGGTGGACCTCCATGTTCTCCCCCATGGGAACTGTGCAACAATGGAAACACATCGAGGTACTGCATTACTGACTTGCTAAGTTTGTAAACGACACAACTGAAGGAATGGACGGTGTGAGGAAAGAACTGGGTGCCCTGCGCCTGATGACCATACAAAACCGCCTGGCACTGGACATGTTGTTAGCTGACAAAGGAGGAGTCTGTGCCATGGTGGGGGATCAGTGCTGCACCTTTGTCCCGGCTGAAGATGAAGCAGAAGGAGCTGTGGGTCATGCTGTTGAGGAAATGAAAAAGACCGCGCACAAACTGTATGAAGATGAGTCAAGAGACGAAGACTGGGGATGGGGGTTCATGCATAACTTGTTCGGTTGGGTCACACCACTTATCACCATGATAGCTCCTGTATTATTGATTTTGGTGGCCATTTGCATTTTTGGGCCGTGTATGATGCAATGTTTGATGAACCGTATGTATGGAATGGTTGACTCTGTCACTCGTGATCGAAGATATAAACCTGTCAATGGTTAAGCTTTAAAGAGCTTAAAAGAGGGGATTGAAGGAAAATGTATGTTTTATATGTTATAAAAGTAAACTGTGCCCTTACAGTGACTTTGCAGAAATTGGTTAAGCAAGCTTCTGTGTGTGTGTACGAGTGAAATCACACATCCACTATTGTTCCTTTATCTAGCTCCTCTTGACATTGAGCTGAGGACTGTTCTGTTCTAGAATTTGCAACAAGAAATAACTGAGTATCATTTCATGTGCCTCATATGGAGTTGTTTTTCTCATTCTTCTGTGTGCCCTTTTTCCTTTTGGGGCACTATATATACTGCATGCATTCTGTACTGAGCTGAGATGCATTCTGAATAAACCATTACTGATTGACTTCGTTTTGGTTCATTTACTTGCACTCCCTGGTACCAGACTTTGATGAGCAGAGATCGACACACACAAAGACGCTGAAGAGAATTTCTTACAAAGTCAAGTCAAGTTCCTTTTATTTATCTAGTGCTTTTTACAATACAGATTTCAAAAGCTGTTTCAAAGCAGTGGTCGGAGGAAAACAATATAAACAAATTTTGTTTGTTTTGGCTGAACAGCAGCCTTAAAAGAGCAGGCGAATCAATACAATTGATGAATATAAGTGTTAAGTTTCCCCATCTAAGCAAGCCATAGGCAACAGCAGAAAGGAACCAAAACTCCAGAAGGTGACGGAATGAATGAAAAACAGAATGGAGAAAAAAACCTTGGGAGAAACCAGGCTTAGTCAGGGGACCAGTTCTCCTCTGGCCAACAGCCAAACAGTGCATGATTATTATATTGACAACAATCCAAGTCCAATATTAAGTTCAGTTTGGTCCGGTTGGAGATGGGTTCATGATCTTCACAGGGGAGGGTCTAGTAGAGCCCGGATCTGGCTGACCACGGAATAAACAGAGACTAACATCAGCGTAGATGCCATTCTTCTTCTGATGTATCGAGTACATCAGATGTTATGGGAATGTTCCTGATTCTGGCTGACCTAAATTATGCAGCCTAACAATCATTTTACATGATTTGGATTAAAAATGTATGTATAATGTGTTATGTGTATGCCAGGTTGAAGAGATGTGTTTTTAGTCTAGATTTAAACTGACAGAGTGTGTCTGCTTCCCGAACTGTATTAGGAAGAATGTTCCAGAGTTTAGGAGCTAAATAGGAAAAGGATCGACTGCCAGCAGTTGACTTTGATATTCTACGTATTATAAGCTGGTCAGTATTTTGGGATCACAATAGACATGAAGGACTATAATGTGTTAAGAGATCGCTCAAGTACTGTGGAGCTAAACCATTTAATGCTTTGTAAGTAATAAGCAAGATTTTAAAATGTATTCGGTGATTAATAGGAAGCCAGTGCAGGTTTGACAGAACTGGGCTAATATGCTCATACTTCCTGGTTCTAGTAAGAACTTGAGCTGCTGCATTTTGGACCAGCTGCAATTTAGATATATTTTTAAGATGGAAAAATGCCGTTTTACAGATGCTAAAAACGTGGCTTTCAAATGAAAGATTGGTATCAAAGAGCACACCCAGATTTCTAACTGACAATGAAGACTTGACAGAGCAGCCATCTTGTGTTAGGCAGTAGTCTAGATTATTACGTGCAGAACTTTTTGGTCTAATACAGTGGAGTTCACTTATCTCAACCTCGGTTAACTCACCAACCCTATTATGCAGACGTTTTTGAAGTTGAACCGCGAAACTCCCTTATTGAGTGAGCATTTTCTCATCAGTTATGTTGATTCTTTTATGTCGCCGAACCCTAATATCTCGAGCACAAAAGAGGGACAAATTTTCCACTTAACATGGGTTATCTCGACTGTAGTTCACTGCAAAGGTGCTGAGTTTGTCTTGCACGTGCATCGCGGTCCGCTCACTCCAATGACGGTTCACTCACTGTCGTTGATCTTGTCTGAGGGATAACACATTGTAGCTACTCTGTTTTTTTTTTGTTTTTTTTTAAATGTCTGGAGGTGTTAAGGGAAAACTAAACACCTCCTTTGTTGTTAGTAAACATATACACAGTACAGTGTATGCGCATTTTTTAGATATAAAAAATACATACATAATTGTACATAATACATGTACATAATTTCGCGCACAAGCACTGTGTACTGAACCTGAACAGTTATGGATAATTGACATCATGCAAGCAACATTCGAAAATCGAAATGTGATCTTACACAAAAAAGTGCATCAATCTATGGGGTTATGCCAACGATTTTTTACACAAAACACAAAATCCGCGGCTATATGAGGGTGCGGATTATCTGCAGGAAAATACAGTAATATATGCAGCACTAAAGTCCAGTAACACTAACAGAGAGATACAACCACGATCAGATGATAAGAGCAAATCATTTGTAACTCTAATGAGAGCAGTCTCAGTACTATGATACGGTCTAAATCCTGACTGGAAATCCTTGTAGATGCTGTTTCTTTCAAGAAAGGAACATAGTTGTGAAGATATTACCTTTTCTAGAATCTTTGACAAAAAAGGTAGATTCGATATCGGCCTGTAATTAATTCTATAGGATCAAGTTGTGGTTTTTGGTACGTATGCTAATGACAAAGATGAATTAATGATATTAAGAAGAGGATCTATGACCGCTGGAAACATCTCTTTCAGTAGCTTAGTTGGTATTGGGTCTGGGATACATGTTGTTGATTTTTTAACGAGTTTAGACAATTATTCCTCCCTGATAACAATGTAGGAGTGGAAATTTTCTTCAGGGACACTAAAATTTACCGTCATGCAAAGCACGCAGTGCTCTTGAATTGTGCATTTACACATACATTTAATTTAAACATTTAATTTCAGTTTACTCTGTTGTAGTTCAACAATAATTGAACAATTGATATATAATAATTGAAAAAAAATTTTTTTGAAATTACAATCTGTGTCGAGGGGATCTCTCTGTCTGTCTTTCTCTCTCTCGCTATCTCTCCTCGGACGGTACGCCGGGCCAAATCAAAGGTTACCACAGGCCAACTTTGGCCCGCGGGCCCTAGTTTGGGCATCTCTGGTCTGGACGATGTCTCAAATTGATAGATCAAAAACAAATATCTGATTGTGACTTTTGAGTTAGCAGAGTGAGACTTGAAGGCCCCCTCCTCTTCCTCTTCTCATCTCTTCTTCAACCCCTTCTCAACACACATTCTCTGGGGCTCGTGTAGGGCCTTCAGGCCCTGCAAGTGAGCCCTTCCCCGACGGCCTCACCTTCAGACCAACAACCATTTTAATTTCCCGCGATTCCAACAAAGGACTCAAGGAACAAACCAGCATCCAACCAAAATAAACTCTCTCAACGCAGGCCTTGGCAACTCCGCACATGAGAAACCCAATGCAAGTATTGTTAACGAACTCTAAATGCGTTTAAAGCTTATCTGCCCCTTTTAAAAGGTGATTTTCCATGCTGGCTTCTCAAAGGTTTAACTGTGTAAAAATGTAGCTTCCTTTCTCTCTCTTTCTCTCTGTCTTTCTATTGCTCACACACTTTACTTTCACTTTCTCTCTCTCTCTCTCTCCCCCCGTTAAGTCTGTCTATGTTTTGTGTTTAACGTTTGTATTCGTAGTTTGTTGTTCTTTATTAAAACACTGTATATATAATCACACATGATTAACTCTGTGATACTCTTGAGGGAGTCCCTTTAACGTTTGCGTCTTGCTACAATGCTTAAGTACTTTGGTAAGATAATGAAAGATTCTTCTTAATGACGATGAAGAAAATCTTTATTAATGTTCATAAAGATTGTAAGAGCACACAAACCTCTGTAGCTCCGGCAGCCCCTGACGATCCTTCCATCTTCTTCTGTGCTGCCCGACCTCCGCAGCACCGCAATCTCTCCTGGCAGCGAGGGCTCTCTGACAGCGTGTCCCTCCAACCTCCCGGGTTTCGGCACCAATGTCTGAACAATGTTCAATGTTCAGGGAGGAAGGGGCGGGAACCGGCGAACGTTCAACAAACTTTAAAGTGAAAATAAAATATAAATGCAAACGAAACGTAATGTTTCAGACAAAACACAACATAAAGCCCAGGCCTGGTCCTCTCTCGTTCTTCACTGTCGTCACTCCTCCTTTTATGCCTCCACTCCTCCGTGAGATACGAGACCGGTGGCTCACTCGATCCCGCCCTGCTTGCCACAGTGGGTATGGTCATCATCACACTCAATGATTAAAAATGTACAGTATTTTCTCTGACCCTCTGGACCAGGCTGTTACCCAGATGCCTTGTTAAATTGGACTTGCCCTCCAGCTAACTCGTTACCGTATGATTCAATATCTTCATCAAAGGTATCACTGTTGAAGCAGACACTCTTTTCTTCGCAGAAAGCTCTACTGTAGCCTGGTGGAAAGGTGCAAGAACATGTAAGGCTTTATTAAACATATACCTTTTGAGTTGGGATAACATATGTGGGATCCAACACATGCAGGAGCTCCCTAAATCCAGCATTTTCCACTATGGAAAAGGGTTAGGAGTTCTTGACGACCATGTTCACCAGGGCCTCATTCACCATTTCTTTTTTTGAATCTATAACAAAATACAAAGCTGGTGTATTGTAGGAGCTATCTTATTTACAATTTAAATATAAAACATACAATATAAAAAAAATGTATGTATTACTTTGAGTATTGTGTGGATTGTTAGTTTCTGTATGTTCATGCAGTGCTCGATAATGCCTGAGCATGGAGGAGGTGTAATTGCTGTATGTCAGCTCCTTCAGACACAGCAAGCATTTCACCTTGAAACATGAAATAACAGACATGAAACTGTAGGAGAATTACAGTTAAAACCCGAGGACCAGATATGTTGAATGAAGACCAGGAGTCAGAAGTGCAGTCAATAGAATACATTTTAGTGAAGTTTAGTTTGCAGTTTCATCAGCAGAAGCCAGCTTCAGGTCTCACAAGGAGTTTGTAGGCCGCCCCAAATACAATAACATTGTTACAGCAATTATACCCTAACAGAGGGTACCAACTACGTCAAGGATGACAGATCTATTATTCTGATTGGCTAAGGAAGAAAGAAAGAAAGAAAGAAAGAAAGAAAGAAAGAAAGAAAGAAAGAAAGAAAGAAAGAAAGAAAGAAAGAAAGACAAAACTAGTTATTTTCCACACAAGAGCAGACAGTCTGAAGCATATCTTCGTTGATCACTTGGTTGATGGTTTAGTGACCTTCCACGTGGCTTGTTGAGAACAAGTCATTCCGTCTCCTTATGGTGCCAGTTAATCACCTCACCAATGCAGACCATATTAACGCACACACTTACACAGCTTCTCTAAGGTGGAACTCAGCTCAGGCTCCAACTATCAACAGAAAGACCACTCAAAAAATTCTGATAACATGTTCTATCTTTTAAAAAGTACAGAGTACAGTGATAGACTGAAGTGTACAAATAAGGAAAAGAAAACAATATATATATATACAGTGGTACCTCGGTTTACGAGTTTAATTCGTTCCAAGAGCGAGCTCGTAAACCAAAATGCTCGTACACCAAAACAAATGTCCCCATAAGAATGCACTAAAAATCAATTAATTCGTTCCACATGACCACAAATGCCCATTTAAAATATTTTTTTTGGTTTTACCCTATTAATTGCAGTTAAAATTGTAACCATTAAGATCTCATATAAATACTAATTAATAATTGACAATTAAACTCTAGAAATACTTGACAATTTACTGTAATGCACGTCAGGTTTGAGCAGCCTGCTTGGAGGAGAGAGAGGAGGGAGGAGAGGGGAGCGGGGAAAGCAAGGATGAAAGCAAATGAGTGAATTTATTATAATAGTGCAGAAAACAAAGAGTGATAATCCAGAGTTAAAGTCGTGGAACATGGGAGCCGCAAAAGAACGAATTCACGGGAGCCGCAAACGAACGAATTCGCGGGAGCCTCGAAGGAACGAATTCGCGGGAGCCGCGAAGGAACGAATTCGCGGGAGCCGCGAAGGAACGAATTCGCGGGAGCCGCGAAGGAACGAATTCGCGGGAGCCGCGAAGGAACGAATTCGCGGGAGCCGCGAGAGAACTAGGGGAGCGCGGGGCACAAAGTAACGCGGAGTAAATAGTAACAGCGATTTTTTTAGATAGTTGCAGGGGCATAAATGTGACGTGCTAAAGGGCTTTTCATCAGACTGTTTGCACACGAAATTTCATAGAAGTTTGGATGAGAACCACAGGAAAAACTCTTTTGGCAGCATGTAAATATTTTTTGTTATAGTAGTTGTTTTTCGATTTTCAAAGAATGTGTGAAAGATTGTTAGTCTAATCTTATATTGTTATGATTACCATCTTCTTGGCTAAAAGATGGTACCATTTTGAAAGACGTGAAAAACACATAGTGGCTGCTATCCGGTCCTGAAGTAAACAAGACAGCGCGGGGTTAGTTGTAACACTAAGCGGCATTGAACAAGTTGCATCAATAATCATATATTTTGCATTATATTAACCTATTAAAACGTTTTTCATGTAAAAAAAAATAAAGGAAAAAAGTTATGCTTATGATCATCAAGACGCAACTTTTTTAAACAAATAAAAATACGTGAATGAACTT
Source organism: Rhodeus uyekii (assembly GCA_037043235.1). Classification (NCBI taxonomy): domain Eukaryota; kingdom Metazoa; phylum Chordata; class Actinopteri; order Cypriniformes; family Acheilognathidae; genus Rhodeus; species Rhodeus uyekii. The sequence continues at coordinate 403,752 of JAWRVZ010000266.1, read as the reverse complement.
GTATTGGATAACATGGTGTTACAACTAACCCGCTGCCTGTTAAAACGAGCCCCGCTCACGGGGTAAGAAGTCACATTTTACTCCTTGCGCTTTTGCCGATACTGCAGAGAAACGGCAGGTCCGACGAACATGAAAACAGTGCTCATTTGTAGGAGAGGCTTATATGTTGTTTGTATAAAAATATGGTTTGTCTAACCCTATTACTTTGTTTATTATTTGGCTAAAACCGTGTATATTTCACTACGTGAACAATGGTGATCACAATTAATGTTTAGAATATGAGGTAAAAACTTCTGTAAATCACTTATAAAAATATCACTGTGGTGAATGATGCAGCCAATTAATGAGTTAAGGGGTTATAAAAGGGGTTGAAACCTCCTGACTGTGTTATGAGAGGCTGTCATTAGGATATTTAATGTAAAATGCGCACAAGGATGCTGAGTGTTAGGACTTTTTCCACACAGAACTGCGCATGGGTGAGGGAAAAATTTGCTCGCACTCCGATACAAAGCTCGTACACCGATTCAACCCTCCATGCTCGTACACCGATTTTCTCGTATACCAAGTCGCTCGTAAACCGAGGTACCACTGTATATATATATATATATATATATATACAAAATAAGAAATACAGTGGAATACGGTTATGTCGACGGCCTCGGGGGTTGCAAAAAAGCGTTGAGAAGCGTTGTGTAGGGAATATACCTTTAAGACGGGGTATGTAGTTCTGTGCGCGCCGTTCTGGGGTGAACGTGCACGGGGAGCCGGGGAGGAGAGTGTTTTGGAGTGAGGAGATAGATGGCAGCTCTACCGCTGACTGTTATATGGCATAATCTACTGTTTTTATTTTCCTTCTTTTATTTGTGATGTTTGTCAGAGTGTTTTCTTTTTCCTGGTTTGTACTTACGCTCTTTACATGTTTGAAAAGAGTGTGAAACCCATCTATAAAGCTCGTAATCTGAGCAGTCGTCAACCACTCTGACAGCCAGTGCAAGATTTACCAGTATACGATAAAAACCACCTTCGATTCTCGATACAAACCTTTAATAATATTCTCCAACATTGCAAACACAATTTCGCTCACAGCATAAAGTCACATAAACACAAACATATTCGCTCATAACAGTCATTTTGCTCTGACACAGTTCTGAATAGTATTTCACACGCGGTTACTATGGTTTCTTTAAAGTCTAAAATGCTTTGTTAAGTTTTGCCTTTAACGGTCTGCTTGAAAACAAATGCTTCTAAGCTTCTATCAGTAACGACGTCTTTGTCGATGTCAATTTAATCTGCTTTGTTTAATTTCGTAATCACTCTTGAACACCAGCATTCGTCCCATCAAAAAATTTAATCAACGAAGCATTGTGTATATCACAAAAGTGCTCGAGGTCACAATTATATAACATGAAATCATCAATTACACAACATACTGCCCTTATGACATGACCACACAAACTAATGCGTCCTACCGCTTTAAAATCACAATCTGACTGGGCAAACGTAAAGTGGCCGGAAGGACTGGAAAGACCAAAAATGGTAATGGCATGACATGAAGTGAACTAGGTACTATCTTTAGTCACGGGATCGAGATAACCCATGTGAAGTGGCGAATTTGACCCTCTTTTGTGCTCAAGATATTAGGGTTCGGCAACATAAAAGAATCAACATAACCGAAAAGAAAATGCTAAGACAAATAGGGAGTTTGGCGGTTCCACTTCAAAAATGTCAACATAATAGGGTTGGGCGTGAATAAGTGAACGAGATAAGTGAGATAATAACTCCACTGTATATACAATATATACAAGCAGCAATGGATTTTCGAATTGTCTCTATCAATATTAAGACAGTAAAATGTAACACATACCTTAATGTGAGCAACCATTTCAAAATGCTCTCAGACAGGGGAGGATTTCCTTTTTTTGATATAAAATATTGTGGTAGAAAAAAGTGTGCAAGCAATAGGGATAACCGCACCCTGGAGAGGATTGTGAAACAAACCCATTCAAAAATGTGGGGAAGGTTTCCTTTGGATATCAGGGCCCTGGAGTCTGGAGGAAGAGAGGAGAGGAGAGGCACACAGTCCACGTTGCTTGAGGTCCAGTGTAAAGTTTCCACATTCAGTGATGGTTTGGGGTACCATGTCATCTGCTGGTGTTGGTCCACTGTGTTTTCTGAGGTCCAAGGTCAATGCAGCCGTATACCAGGATGTTTTAGAGCACTTCATGCTTCCTGCTGTGGACCAACTTTATGGAGATGCAGATGTCATTTTCCAACAGGACTTGGCACCTACACACAGTACCAAAGCAACCAATACCTGGTTTAAGAACCATGGTATCCCTGTTCTTAACTGGCCAGCAAACCTGCCTGACCTTAATCCCTTAGAAAAACTATTGTAGTATTGTGAAGATGAAGATGCGACCCATCTATGCCAGACCCAACAATGCAAAAGAGCTGAAGGCCACTATCAGAGCAACCTGGGCTCTCATAACATCTGAGCAGTGCCACAGACTGATCGACTCCATGCCACGCTGCATTGCTGTAGTAATTCAGCCAAAAGGAGCTCCAACTAAGTATTGAGTGCTGTACATGCTCATACTTTTCATGTTCATACTTTTTTTAGTTGGCCAAGATCTTAAGATCAGTTAAGGCCAAAATCCTTTCTTTGTATTGGCCTTAAATAATATTCTAATTTTCTGAGATACTGAATTTTGAATTTTCCTTAATTTTCAGTTATAATAATCAAAATTGAAAGAAATAAACATTTGAAATATTAGTTTCACTTTTTGAATGGAATTAGTGAAATAAATACATTTTTTGATGATATTGGTACTGCAAGCCACCAAATCCTTGGTACTGCCCCTGTTGACATGCAACATTATGAACAAGGGATAGCGGGTGGTGAATCCTCCTTTTCATCGTGCACTAGCTGTTAACCACCTTTCAGTAATTGGCATTCAAGTAGCTCCTGAGTGGCGAACGACCATGTGTATCGCAGCATTATGACTCTTTAACTGTACGTCCAGGGGTTTTCAGTGATTTTCATTGGAGCCAAAAGAACAGGAAGTAATGTGACTGCACTGCTGTTTTGTTTTGGTTTGCAGTGTGCCTGGTAATTTGTTTTGTTATATTTTTTTTGTTGGAGACGTGACACTGGATTATACTAGCCTGGTTGTGAGTTAGCTTGGAGGCTAAGGTTAAGTATGCACATTGTTGGTCATTTTGTTTCCTCTCTCCACCGTCAGAGGTTGCATTTTATTTATTTTTGTATTCAAGTCCGTCAACATTGGATTTAGATTCAGCAGAGAGAAGAGATGTTTAAAGTGATTGTGATTCTTCTTGCTGGCTGTCAAGGTTAACTGTTTAAGCTTTTGGCATTATTTTATCTTACTACGTTCCCTCCTAAATTTAGGGGTTTAGAGAGGGAGTAACCATGAGAAAACAAAGATGTTTCTTAAAAATATTAGCCAAATAAAGAAAAAAGAAACAAATTAATAAACCTGGAGAAGTTTCCTCTTCTATCCCAGCCCTTTGTCATAATCTAGCAGCTGATGACTTTCTCAATGAGAAATCTCTAAACCTCATTGCAACACATTACAACATTTGACTTTGAAAAGAGATCCTGGTAATGAAACAGTTCCTGGTAAAAAAAAAAAAGAAAAGAAAAGGGTGCTATCTCTGACATGGACAGTGTTTACAGACTCCTTGATCCGGATACATTTTCCACCCTGTGTTTGGTTCTTCAAGCAGTTCTACAATGAATTCCCACAGGAGACAAATCAGAGGCAAAAATCAGGGCAGGAAAAATTCTATTTATTTAAAATCACATTAACATTATAAGTGCACCTTAGGTATGGGTAAAAAAAAAAAACCTTAAAATGTCTATAATTTAACATTATAAAATGTTTTTTTTTTTTTAATCCAGTTCATGACCACTTTTTAAAGGATGTGAGTGAACGTTGTCAACTCTTCTGTCAGACGCAGTTTGAGTAAAGTGTCGGTACTAATTCGGTGTCTCTTTACATTTTAATATGCAAATTTGAAATGTATATTTAGAATACTTTTAAATGTGAAACTACACAGCAAACAGAACCATCCCTTAATGTTCCCATTTGGTTATTTTTTGGGGGAACCAAATAAGAACATCCTGTATTGGTTCTTTTTTTCGTAACCTAAAGAGAACATTCCCTGCAGGTTATTTTTGAGTTTTATTTCATAACCTAAACAGATCAGCTTATTTTTGTTTATAACCGAGTTGATACAGGAATTCAGCATAAAGAATACAATTTATGATTTGAGATTAAAATGCATTGACAAAGATATGGAATAAAAAGGCCAAGCATTTTTGTGATTTCATAGGGCCACGATTCCTAAATCTACAATCAAAACTAAATGTTCTGTTTGTTCAACTGCAAAATTTACAACTGGTTTAGTTTACACATACAAAAAATTGTTTTACGGTTTATGGATTATGAGTACAAAGTCCTGTTTACGAGTACATATAAAGAATCGGCAATCGATTGGCAAGATACAATCACACACAGTGTGGGACACTTCACATGAGCAGGAATTTTGCACCACTGTAAAATGGCTTATCAAGGGCGATAGCATTTTTAGCACCTGATTACAGTCACATTATGATTTATATAATTTAAAATGCATAAGAAATGACCATTAATGTCTTATAAATTACATGATTTGTATTATAGTATACAACTGAAGTTATAGGTTGTGAAATCAAGCATTTCTCGTTCTTACTGTTTTTTAGTTAGCTTACGTACTAACATAGCATACATCTACCAGATTAGCCTGATAGTTTAGTTTATACACCACGCATTTGAACTTACTATAACTATTACTTATAGATAAGTGTTAAATGTCCAAATATTTCAGTTATAAGCATTTAATTGGTTAGACAGGATTTAAATCACATATGGAAGACATATGGATGCTGTTCAACAGATCCTGTTCATTACAGCATTTGAGCTTTCAGGTAATTGACCAATTTAGTATTGGATTTAAATACCCTTTTCACTTTTATGCAAAACGTTTTTTAAGGTCTTCTCTGGATTATTTTTGTCATTTGCTGTAAATGGGATGAAATGGTTTAAAACGTCATGGATTTAACTGAACATTTTCAATAATTTACCATTCAAAATTAAATTTAAGCATGGTGAAATCAAACTGGTTAAGAGATGAGCAAGACATTGAGGACCTAATTTTCAATGCAAAACTAGCAGTTTTTACACAGGGCAATTTCAAAAATCACTTGCCCATTTACACTGGAAGAAGAATTTAATTTTGTAAATCTCTTGCTACACTGAGGAACATTTCAAAGTCTTTTTCAGAATGAGCCTGTAAATGCCGTTTCAGGTCTCTTTGATATGTGAAACTCTTTCCGCACTGAAGACATGCGAAAGGCTTCTCTCCAGTGTGAATTCTCATATGAATGTTAAGGTTTCCTTTTTGAGTGAAACTTATTCCACACTGTTTACAGGTGAAAGGGCTCTCCCTAGTGTGAACTCTCATGTGGACTTTAAGGTTTCCTTTCCGACTAAAACTTTTTCCACACTGTTGGCAGGAGAAAGGGTTTTCTCCAGTGTGAATTCGAATGTGAGCATTGAGGTTCCCATGTTGATCAAAACTCTTTCCACACTGAGGGCATGTGAAAGGCTTCTCTCCAGTGTGAATTCTCATGTGGGCATTAAGAGTTGGTCTGTGTGTGAAACTCCTTCCACATTGAGGGCATGTGTAAGGCTTCACTCCAGTATGGATTCTCATGTGGCTTTTAAGGCTTCCTTTTCTGTTAAAACTTCTTCCACACTGATTGCAGGTGTAAGGCTGCTCTCCAGTGTGAATCCTCATGTGGTAATTAAGATTTTCTTTTCTGTTGAAACATTTTCCACACTGTTGGCAGGTAAAAGAGCTCTGTTCATTGTGAATTCTCATGTGGACTTTAAGCTTCCCATGTTGTCTGAAACTTTTTCCACACTGACAGCAGGTGAAGTGACTTCTAGTTCCCGTCTTTTGAATTCTAGTTCTTGTCTTTTGAGTAATTTTTTGTGACGAAGTCATTTCAGTCAGTGAGCAACTATAAGCTTTTTTTCCAGTTATGAAATCGTGATGTTTTTCATTCTGATATTTCTCTTCCTTTTCATTCAGTTCTTGACTCTCATCTTTCAGAGCAATCAGATCTAAAGTGAAAAGAGACAAATAGTTAATCTGAGTTTAATGCCAAAGAGCAACAGACATACAAATATGTAAAGTACGAGTGCATGTAAGCATGTCTAAGCATGTAAAGCATCAAAACAAACAACATGTAGATCCTATATGGCAGTGTTCCCCAACCCCCGGTCCGCGGCCCGGTACCGGTCCGTCGATGAAATGGTACCGGGCCGCGGAGCGCATTCGCGGACCGGTCCGTGAGCTGCTGCAAGCGGCTGTGGCGCTGTGACTATGGTCTCGCTTGCGCTCGCACCTGAATAGAATCCTACCAATTATTTGGCCGATGGGCTAACGCCACTCTCAATGCATTGCACCAGCGATATAAATACAAGAATGTGGTTGTCATCACTCCTCAGATTTCTAAAAACAAAGTCATAGCAGAAACAAAGGAATATGGCAAGGTACACAGCATAAAAAAAGATTCCAGCCATGTGGATCCATATTAGGGATGAGCGAGTACAGCATTATCTGTCTCTGTAATTGTATCTGTTAACCATATGAATTATCTGTATCTGTACTCGGACTGGGCGGGGCCTAACCTGGAAGTGGGCGGGCTTTACCTGCTATGTTATCTTTAATCATGCAATTGATATGGGTCGATCAGAAATTGTTATATTTATTTCCACGCCAGGTATGTGTGTGAGTGAGTAAGAGAGAGAGAGAGAGAGAGAGAGAGAGAGAGAGAGAGAGAGAGAGAGAGAGAGAGGGGAGCTGGGGGGACTGTGTGTTCTATGGATCAAATAGTCTGACGCTGTTTTTAAGATCTGCATACCTTTATTTTGTATGAAATACAGCAAGAAAGTGTCAGACACTGCGTAAAGTAAAAAAACTGGATAGAGCAGCAGACAGTTAAAAAAAAAACTCTGACAGGCAGAGACTACCTGATCTGCTAGTCGCATTCTACCAAGAACCACGTCTGAACAAACCTCACGTTTACCAGAACTCTACTGGTTAATAAGTACTACAAATGGACCGAAATAAAAAACAAACCTGAAGCTGAAGAAACCCTAAACATTAACAGAAAAGATCCGCGAACCTGAGTGACAGAGAGAAAGACACCTGTTCTCGTCTCAGCGTTCAGCGCGTGAATGAGCAGGGCGGAGCCGCAAGACGCATCAAATCTGCATGTGTAGGGGAGGCGCGCTGTGACTAGCCTATCACAGAATGCAGACACAGTCAGCTACCCAATGAGGATTTTTATTCAATCCGAGCACAGATAATGACTCGCATTACTCGTATGATACTCGTACTTGGCAAAAGTGCTTTATCCGTACTGGATACATGTTTCAGCCGAGTATCCGGCTCAACTCTAATCTATATACAGGAAACCAAGTTCACATTTATAACAGGGTATATACAGAACTTCTTAAGTTGAATTTAATACCTTTTACTACCTTCAAAATATTTGTTAATACCAATGTGACTGCAACTATCTTGACCTGACACAACCATCCTCCAAAAAACAAATATGAATGTGCATCTGTTTTTTTTGTTTTTGTTTTTTTTTTTTGATTGGAGGCTCTCGTCGAACATTAGGACAACCAGCCCTGCTTTGTTTATGGTCTCCATCAGTTTCTTCTTAAAATATGGTGCAATACCAAATCATCATGCAAGTGGACTTATCCTTGCCTAAAGCGAAGGAGTGTGTCGGAGTGTCGGAGTCCGGAAAGGTATTTCTAAACAGCTCTCCAATGCCATCATTCGAATTGAAAGTGTGGATGTGCATTTCGACTAATTTATTAGTCGTTTAAACAACATTTTTGTAACCAATTAAACGACCTGTCTAAAAGTAAGAAAACCTGCATCAATCATACATTTCAAATATTGAATCTATAAATCAAGTTAAATAATAATGAATGTTGCTGAAATAACGTCAGTATTACGCAACATGCTTTCCTTCTGGAGTCTCAAAACTGCTGCTTTATGTAGCCTTCTGAGTGTTTCCATGGTGATACCATGGAATTTAATTTCTGCTTAGATATTTTTCAAAATTTTAAGTTAATGTTTAAGTTAAGTTAATGACCCTTTCACACGTTAGTTTATAACATTTTCGCTGATCCACAGCGTGAGTTTTTTAGGTTTCCCCTTGTTGTTTCCATGGCGATGCGTCATGTTTGTCACGTGACACACCGCAGCCACAAAAGCGTATCGCATGCATTTAGTTTTGATTATTCAAAATATTCACCAACTTGTTGGCTGTCATTAACTACCCAATATTCCCTTTCTCAAATATGTGAAAGTGAATGTGTTTTTTGTTGTTTAAAAACCTTTATATTGATCATGTTCGCTGATAGTTTGCATCGCAGATCGGAGAATCTGATCTGTCGGATTTATAACACATAAATATAGTAACTTCTCCAGAAATACATGACAGTAAGTGTCCGTTGAAATGGGAGAAGAATAGAGAGAACTTTATCGTTACCAATGCAATATGTATCTAATATAAATAAAACACCTTGTCAGTTTATAATCGAACGGATTTCTATTTCCTCTTTTATAGACATCAGTGTGTACTTTTCAAACTATAAATGTATTGTTTTACCAGTACTTATGAATGTTTAAATGTCTGAAAATAAAAGTAAGTGTTTGAAAGCACCAAATAGCTGTGATATATGACAAACATTGAGCGCGTGCATCGCAAGCTCAGAAAACACGTTCTAATCACAGCAGTGATCGTATGCTACTCTCAACATATAAATAAATCCATGCAAAAAGAAAGGCCTGCACTACAACCCCATGGACACCCTGTATAACCAAGAGATTCCCATTCAAAAACAAAGGGAGGCAATAGTCAGATAAACATCCAGATTGTAAAACTTGGAGAAGTCCAGCCACACAAATATAATTCCACAGATACTGTCTGATTTATACCACTGACTTGCTGTTTTTGGGTTTAACTACTGCACTCAGAAAATCTTTGTAATCGACAAAAAAACAATTTAGTCACATTCCATTTTACAAGTTATTTTGGCTTGTGCTCTCAATGATGCGCTTACAGTTTCTCCCCTACCAAAGCCTGAACTCTTTTTGCATATACTCTCAGCAAAATAGTGTATGTGTGGTAGCTGGTGGCATTTAATAGTCAGTGCGAGTGAAGATGCCGGAAAGAGAGCAGCCATAGAAGTCTTTGGTCAACAAAAGAGGTACAATCCCGTTGTTTGGGAACAGTTTGGATTAAAAAAAGCGGATATGGATCAAATATTTTATGTGGAACATTTGTTACACAGTGGTTTCTGCATCACTTGGTAACACCACAAAACTTTGTAACCATTTAAAACTTAAACACAGACCAACCTATGACCAACTAATAACTACGAAACTGACCAAGGAAGGAATTACCCCCATGGCATCCTCCTTAACGCATCCATAGAAGACAAACTCTTTATAACTCCTTATACAGGGAGTGCAGAATTATTAGGCAAATGAGTATTTTGACCACATCATCCTCGTTATGCATGTTGTCTTACTCCAAGCTGTATAGGCTGGAAAGCCTACTACCAATTAAGCATATTAGGTGATGTGCATCTCTGTAATGAGAAGGGGTGTGGTCTAATGACATCAACACCCTATATCAGGTGTGCATAATTATTAGGCAACTTCCTTTCCTTTGGCAAAATGGGTCAAAAGAAGGACTTGACAGGCTCAGAAAAGTCAAAAATAGTGAGATATATTGCAGCAGTCTTAAAATAGCCAAGCTTCTGAAGCGTGATCATCGAACAATCAAGCGTTTCATTCAAAATAGTCAACAGGGTCGCAAGAAGCGTGCGGAAAAACCAAGGCGCAAAATAACTGCCCTTGAACTGAGAAAAGTCAAGCGTGCAGCTGCCAAGATGCCACTTGCCACCAGTTTGGCCATATTTCAGAGCTGCAACATCACTGGAGTGCCCAAAAGCACAAGGTGTGCAATACTCAGAGACATGGCCAAGGTAAGAAAGGCAGAAAGTCGACCACCACTGAACAAGACACACAAGCTGAAACGTCAAGACTGGGCCAAGAAATATCTCAAGACTGATTTTTCTAAGGTTTTATGGACTGATGAAATGAGAGTGAGTCTTGATGGGCCCGTGGCTGGATTGGTAAAGGGCAGAGAGCTCCAGTCCGACTCAGACGCCAGCAAGGTGGAGGTGGAGTACTGGTTTGGGCTGGTATCATCAAAGATGAGCTTGTGGGGCCTTTTCGGGTTGAGGATGGAGTCAAGCTCAACTCCCAGTCCTACTGCCAGTTTCTGGAAGACACCTTCTTCAAGCAGTGGTACAGGAAGAAGTCTGCATCCTTCAAGAAAAACATGATTTTCATGCAGGACAATGCTCCATCACACGCGTCCAAGTACTCCACAGCGTGGCTGGCAAGAAAGGGTATAAAAGAAGAAAATCTAATGATATGGCCTCCTTGTTCACCTGATCTGAACCCCATTGAGAACCTGTGGTCCATCATCAAATGTGCGATTTACAAGGAGGGAAAACAGTACACCTCTCTGAACAGTGTCTGGGAGGCTGTGGTTGCTGCTGCACGCAATGTTGATGGTGAACAGATCAAAACACTGACAGAATCCATGGATGGCAGGCTTTTGAGTGTCCTTGCAAAGAAAGGTGGCTATATTGGTCACTGATTTGTTTTTGTTTGGTTTTTGAATGTCAGAAATGTATATTTGTGAATGTTGAGATGTTATATTGGTTTCACTGGTAAAAATAAATAATTGAAATGGGTATAAATTTGTTTTTTGTTAAGTTGCCTAATAATTATGCACAGTAATAGTCACCTGCACACACAGATATCCCCCTAAAATAGCTAAAACTAAAAACTACTTAAAATATTGATACAAAAATATTCAGCTTTGATATTAATGAGTTTTTTGTGTTCAGTGAGAACATGGTTGTTGTTCAATAATAAAATTAATCCTCAAAAATACAACTTGCCTAATAATTCTGCACTCCCTGTAGATCCACCTCGGAAAGACTTCTTTGGCTAAGAAATATGCAATGGCATCAATGATGTACCCCATTAGTACAGTTGAAAATGAAGGATTAAACAAAACTGATAAATACTTTGGACAAGACTTGTGATTTGCCAACTCAACACTATTTCACAAGAGCTGCTCTACCTGCTTTATAGGTGCAAAAGTGGAAGAGTACTTCACTACCACAACAGCCCTATTGGGCCGCAAAATGGAGCCATACATTAGCTTAACAATACATTAAATCAACAGCGATTTCAATTTGAAATCCAATTAAAATTGAATTTTCCAAATGGCGTTATTCCTGAAGACCATTGCAGGCAAAACATGACTGAGGAAAACTATGGTTGCATGGGTTTTAACAAGGAAAAACTCATCTGAATCACTACAATGCCTCAAACATAAAGCTGGTATCTGAAGGAAATGGATGGATGAAAACATTAAGAAAGATCTAAAACTAGATCCAAAGGAATTGGAAAATTACACACCCAAAAAACTTTCATTTATATAAAGTGCTAGAAAATTTTGTGGCCACTATGTTCGTTAAAATTTCGTTCATGTTTACATCGGCCACATGTTTTCATGTCATGTTTTGTCTTGTAGTTGTATTTAAGTGTGTTTCTTATATATTGTAATTATCATGTTCACAACTTGTAATAATTGCTTTAATGAGATTGATATTTCTGCCGATTTTTTGCTAAAACAGATGTAGCTAAATTTATTTGTACTGTCTTAGAACTGTACATTGATCCAGCAATCGTTAATCTATGTTTATGAACCAGCCAAATGTAATCAAATGACTGAGCAGTGCTCTGAGAATGAAACCAACCTGTTTGTTCCTCAGTTTCTTGTTTGACTCTGAATGTTTCTTCAATCGTAACATCTTCACTCTCCTCTGTAACAAATGCCATTTCTATTATAGTGTCATGTGGATCTCAGTCGCTTCTTCAGGCCCATGTTCTATGTCTGAGGAGAGATGAGAAGAATTAAGGAAAAAACAAACACATCTAAACAAATCTTCTGAGTGTGTCTCATTCGGCTCTCAAGATCATTAGTCAGCACTCTTATGAACCGTTTCTTAGTGAGACAATTATTTGTAAACAGTTAAATATTGCTTCTGGGATTGCATAATGTTTGACGAGCAGATTCTAATGCTGGGTCTGAAATCAAATAGTTCCTTAACATATAGTATTCAAAAGACAAAAAGTACCTGGATGACCTACTTCTGGCAAGTTTCTGACGTGTGCCTACGATAGATACTTTACAATCCCATGAGGGCTCTGGAGGTTATTTGTGAATGGCGATGAAGCACCGCAACTGATACTGGAAGGTCACATTATAATGTGAACATGGCGAATGTAGTATGTCCGGATTGTTGCACTGGGGCACCTTGTGGACAAATTAGTGCAAAAAAATTAAATACGCATGTGCAACCTGCATTATCTCGCCTTCTTAACAAAAGAGCCAATCGCTGATTGAAGAAGATGTGCATTTAGGACTGCACATACACATTCCTTGAAAGGGTCTTTGGTCAAGTATAGTTTGGGTTTAAGATCAATAGATAGATCTATAAATAGATGGTGGATTACTTGCAAAACTGATCCTGTTTAAGTTCTTTGCTAACAATAGAAAGAAATGCCAAAATATAAATTTCATTCTATTTTTTTTCTTAAACTCGCAGCAAACATTGTTTTTTTAAGTATCTTACATAATATAAACAAAACAATCCATTGATGTGTTTAATATACAATGTATTGACCTGACTTTTTTTTTTTTTTACATATTTTTAAGATGATTAACTCTAATTAACGTATCATGTTTGTTGTGATCTCCCATTTTCACGCTTTGACCGTGCGGAGAAGCACGAGAAGTTTCGAGAAAGTTTCTCGTTATTTCAAGATACCAAGTTTTTCACTTTCTTGAAATCTCATTATTTCAAGAAAGTGTCTCTAAATAATGAGAAACTTTCTCAAAATTATGACTTAATATCTCGAAATAACGAGAAACTAAGTCATTATTTCGAGAAAGAACAAGAAACATTCCAGATAATAAGTCATTATGTTATTTAATCTTTTTTTCTCAACTGTGGCGGAAACAGGCTTCTATACTTTCCATACTCACTGTATACTTAAAATATAGTTTTTAATCGCAATTTCAAAAGTTGTCTTTTCTTATAAAATAATGCTTGATTTTACTAGTTTTTGCATTGGTTTCAATATCTTTGTTCTGCTTGAATCTAGTTATAGCTAAATTTGCTTAGCTTTATTTTCATGTTTTAAGACGTTTTTTGTCTTGTTTTAAAATGTTTTATCATTTTCATAAAACTGCTGATTTACTTCTCAAAACACTGAACTTTGCTTTTCAAGTGAACAAAACTTGTTGATCACTGGGTTTTATAAATGGACGTGTTTCCAAAATAAAACAGAAGAGAGGTTAGTATGGAATTGTGTGTGCGATCTTGAGCAGCATCTCTTATTTCCACCTTTGTTCCTTCCACCTGTATTTTCTAGACCGCCTCTAAATGACCCAAACACATGGTTACATGTGTTCAATTCTACTTGTGACAGTTTCTAATAAGGCACTTCTTACAGTTATTCACTAAGACTCTGTTGACATCTTTATACAACTTTATCACGTTTTAAACATTTCGAGGGAAAACAAACGTCAGTGCGCGATGACACTCACGAGCTTCACGCTCTTGAAAGGACAGCACATCCATACGATTGAAAACTACGCTTTATTCATTTTGCGTCGCTCGTGAAAATTATGAAACACACCGAACGTCTTTAATAGGTTTAAACGGTGCAAAACACAAACCTTTTTTCAGCCGAATACAGGCGCAGGAACACGGCGCGGCCTTATGACGTCACGCGAAAATAAAAGTCCTGTTCACTTGCTCAAATCTCAGAAGTGCATTGAAATTAACATGGCAAATAAACGTATTGTATAAAACATATAAATTGCAGACCTTGACCAGGTTAGGTTGTTATATGAGGTATAGGGACTTTTCAGAGTGGGCCACCTTTTAACTTTGTGGCAAAATGATCTGCATTTGTCATGAAATTAATTTTCACATATATTATTTTGTTTTGTTTAATCCATTAAAATAAACTGAATTTAGAAATCAGAATCAGAATCAGAAAGAGCTTTATTGCCAAGTGTGCTTGCACACACAAGGAATTTGTCTTGGTATTGAAGCTTCCAGTGCCCATATACAACACAACATGAGTTTACATAGCAAAACAACAATACATAAACATACACAGTACATGTGGTCACATGCTGGAATTTTTTTGTATGGAGTGGGAGAGGGGATAGATTGTCAGCCATAACATCCGTCTGCATTGTTTTTCTTCCCCTGCGCTCTGCCCAGCATTTTATCTCTTATTAATTAAACTGTTCAAGAGGGAAATGGCCTGTGGAAAGAAACTGTTCCTGTGCCTAGATGTTCTAGGTGCCAGTGATCGTAGTCGCCGTCCTGACGGTAACAGTTGAAATAGGGTGTTTCCAGGGTGAGCAGAGTCTGTGATGATTTTACCTGCTCTCTTTTTCACTGTGGAAGAGTACAGGTCCTGGAGGGCTGGCAGGGGAGCACCAATAATCCTCTCTGCAGTCCGGATTGTGCGATGTAGTCTCCCGATGCCAGATTTGGTAGCTGAACCAAACCAGACAGTGATGGAGGTGCACAAAACAGACTCAATGACGGCTGAGTAGAACTGTATCAGCAGCTCCTGTGGGAGGTTGAGCTTTCTCAGCTGACGAAGGAAGTACAGTCTCTGCTGGGCCTTTTTTACAATGGAGTCAATGTGATTGTTCCACTTCAGGTCCTGAGAGATGGTGGTGCCCAGGAACCTGAATGACTCCACTGCTGCCACTGTGCTGTTCATGATGGTGAATGGAGGTAGAGCAGGGCTGTTCCTCCTGAAGTCCACTATCATCTCCACCGTTTTGAGCATGTTGAGCTCAAGGTTGTAATAACTGCACCAGACAGCCAGTTGTTCAACCTCTAGTCTGTAATCAGACTCGTCACCGTTTCGGATGAGGCCGATGGCGGTGGTGTCGTCTGCAAATTTCAGGAGCTTCACAGAAGGGTCTTTAGAAGTGCAGTCATTGGTGTACAGGGAGAAGAGCAGTGGGGACAGAACACAGCCCTGGGGGGCGCCAATGCTGGTAGTGAGAGACCTGGATGTGAGTTTCCCCAGTCTCACTCGCTGTTGCCGGTCTGTCAGGAAGCTGGTGATCCACTGACAAATTGAGGATGGCAAGGAGAGCTGGGTCAGTTTAGCATGGTTATATGGTTTTGCATATAAGGTTTTAGTTAAAACCATATACCATTTGTATATGGTTTTAGCATCAGGCATGATGGTGTTGAAGGCCGAACTGAAGTCCACAAATAAGATCCTTGCATAAGTCCCAGGTCTGTCAAGATGTTGCAGGATATAATGCAGTCCCATGTTGACTGCATCATCCACAGAGCTGTTTGCTCTGTAGGCAAATTGGAGAGGATCCAGCAAGGGTCCAGTGATGTCCTTCAGGTGGGCCAGAACCAGTCTTTCAAATGACTTCATGACCACAGATGTGAGAGCGACAGGTCTTTAGTCATTAAGTCCAGTGATTTTGGTTTTTTTTGGGACAGGAATGATGGTGGAGCGTTTGAAGCAACGGGGAACTTCACACTGCTCCAATGATCTATTGAAGATCCGCGTGAAGACTGGGGCCAGTTGGTCAGCGCAGGCTTTCAAACAAGCAGATGAGATGCCGTTTGGGCCTGAAGCTTTCCTTATCTTCTGTCTTTTGAAGATTTTGTTTACCTGCTCCACACAGACCTTAAGCACTGGTTGGATGGCGGAGGGGGGGAGAGGGGGTGCAGGAGGTGTTGGTGGACATGTGAAGTGTAGTTCAGAGTGGTTTTGTGGTGTGAAATGATTTAATTTATAAAATGATACAAGGTGAGTTTTGTACAATATAAAAAAATGTAAGGGAACTGTCCCAGCTATCCCTGTTTCTTAGGCAGCCTTTGCTAAAATAATAAACATTGCAGTTTACATAATGTAATCATGGAATAGTGGATTGCAGTAAGGTTAGTAGCATACCACCCTACCCTAATAGTCAAATAATATTTTTTTAATCATACCCTTATTGGGGGCTGAGCCACCCTAAAATCAAAATCCTAGAATCGGCCCAAGATTTGAATGGATCCGTGAAATAGAAAAATTAACTTGTAGCAGCAGCAGGCTAGGAGCAAATAATATGGGAGACCAGGGAAAATACAGTTTTTAGATTATTTTCATTAATATTGAAAGAAAAAAATCCATTAGGACCTTTGAGTTTTCATGATTTTTCAATTTTAAAAAAAATACTAAGAGTTGGTTTATGGCAGTAATAATAATAAAAACAATATTGTCTTGACCTGCACACGTGATTTTAGGATTTATTTAGTATTTTATCTCAGAGCACATGCTTACCTTTTTCACAACCAGATGTCCTTTCCTCTGTTTGCAGTTCTTAGGGTACACAAATGTTTTTAAGAGAGTAGAAAGACTTTAAACGTGTAGGAACTTTTGAAAGTATTAAGAAAACTTAAGATGCAGCACTTTTTGTTTCATTGGACTAAACTAAATTTTCAGTCGTAGTTTTGGTACATTACACAACATAGTGCATTGATGACTATATTAAGAACAAATGTAAATATCTGACAATATCTAGCAGTCTGAAATATTTTTTCCTCGAAGCACAAGCTGGACTTTGAGAGAGCAAATGCATCGCTAAACCACTCTTCATGTTGACTGCTGCCAAGGGAAAAAAGGGTTACTCTAAAGGCGGCGCTGTTTTCAGGAAACATAGCCAGCCCGTCAGATTGGACTAGAGAATGTGTTCTGGCTAAAGGGAGATCCTTTCACAGTCTGGACGGACAATAATTCATTGACTTACATTTTAACAAAGCCAAAGCTCGACACATGTGCTCGACGCAACGGTGGATAGCTAGTAGTTGGCCCAGTACACATTTGACATCAAGTACATTCCCGGCACAAAGAATGTGGTTGCAATGGTAGTCAACCATTTGTTCAAAGCCATGGGAATCAGAGACTAGTGGCAGAGCCTTACAAGCTTTTGCTAGAACAGTCGGAACAGAGAAGAGAAGACACAGTACAGGATTCATTTAGGCTCAGCACAAATAGTCAGTGCATTGATAATTTGTTGGAGCAATGTTCCTTTTCTTCTGATCAAGTCTCTGCTATCTTTGAAGCTCCTGCAAATTGGGCGCTGAGGGGAGAGTGATTTCCTGGCTTGCGCCAGAATCCAAACAGTTGATGCCTGCTGGTCAGAATACCTTACCTGTCTACTCATTGGAGGAGCTTCGAGAGAAGCAAGAAGGTGACCATGTGCTTTCAAGAGTTCTCCCCTATGTGTGTTGTGTCAAGAGGCCATCTCGGAGAGAGAGAGACCAAGGGAACCCCATAAGGTACAGAAACAGTTGAAGCAATGGGACAGACTAAAGCTGTTGAATGGTATACTGTATCGTGTCTGCAAGGATCCTATGACATGAAAGTTTACGCGTTACCAGTTCATAGTCCCTAATGCACTGGTCAGTGAAGTCTTGCACGGCATCCACGATGAGGCAGGGCGTCATGGTCAAGGAAGAACATTGACTTCTGGTATAGACTTCTGCTCTGCTGAAGATTCTTCTGGTAAAAGCATTGACGTACTTGTGGTGATGAACCACTTCACAAAAAATGGCAAATGCATTTCCATGCAAGAACCAGTTGGTATCTCAAGAAGCTCATCAATTATTTGGGTTTCTGTGTCTATGGATTTCCACAACTAATTCACTCAGACCAAGAAGTGAACTTTGAATGCAGATTGATCAAGGAACTGTTGAAGATTGCTGGCATACAGAAGTCACAAATCACAGCATATCACCCAATGGGCAATGGCCATGTCAAAAGGTTCAATCGCACCTTGGGTAATATGATCAGAGCGTTTCCTCCTAAAGCAGAACGGGATTGGTCACAAATGCTTCAAACCTTGACGTTTGCTTACAATTGCACAGCCCATGAGTCAACTGGGTTTCCCTCATTTTTCCTCATGTATGGTCGGATTCCGTAAACTGTAGTTGCTCAGGCTAACAACACAGCCACTCAACAACGGCAAACTGAATTTTACAACAAAGATGTTAAAGGCCGAGACATTGAGGAAGGACACTGTGTTACTAGCAAACAAAGGAGAACGTGGGCAAACGATTGAGAAGCTAGCCGACAAATTAGATTAGATTAGATTAGATTAGATCAAATTCAACTTTATTGTCATTACATAAGCACAGGTACAAGGCAATGAACTGCAGTTTAGGTCTAACCAGAAGTGCAATAGCAGCAAGTGCAGGATATATACAATGGTTGTGTAAGTGCAAGATATGGATATGTACAGGATTTACAGGTAATATGTACAATGAAAAAATATATAAAGATGGTTATTACTATAACAGGTGAGTGTGTGCTATAAATATAATTACAGGTGTCTCTTACTATAAACAGCATTTACAGGTGAATATGAGGGTAGTAGGATGGTGGGATGGGGGGATAAGAAGAGTCTATGAGGGGAGTGGGATGGTGGGGGGGTAAGAAGTGTCTATGAGGGTAGTGGAATGGTGGGGGGTGAGAGGAGAGTCTATGAGGGGAGTGAAACTGTTCTTTAATCTGCTGGTCCTAGTCCGGCACCTGAAACACCCGGCAGAGGGAAGGAGGTAGAACAGTCTGTGGGCTGGGTGAGAGGAGTCCTTAAGGATGCTGCGAGCTCAACGCAGACAGCGTTAGACAGAGCAGCACCCATCCCACACTGTAACACAGTTCGTCAGGATGCTTTCTATTGCGCAGCGGTAGAAGTTCACCAGGATAGCCGAGGAGAGCAGATTCTTCCTCAGTGTCCTCAAGAAGAAGAGGCGCTGGTGAGCCTTCTTGACCAGGCTGGAGGTGTTGGTTGTCCAGGTCATGTCCGCCGAGATGTGGATCCCCAAGAACTTGAAACTAGAGACAAGGGCCATTCCATTGATGTGTATGGTGTCGTGTGTGCCTCTTGACTCTTTCCTGAAGTCCCCGATGAGCTCCTTTGTCTTTGCTGGTGTTGAGGAGCAGGTTATTTTCGTTGCATCAAGTGGCCAGGTGCTGGATCTCTTCCCTGTAGGCAGTCTCTTTGTTGTTGCTTATGAGACCAATCACCATAGTGTCGTCCGCAAACTTGATGATGGATCCAAACACAGGCTTGCAGTCGGAGGTGAAGAGGGAGTAGAGAAACAGGCTTAGCACACAGCCCTATGGTAAACCAGTGTAAAGTGTGATGGATGTGGAGCAGGTGGATCCAGATCGGACATTCTGGGGTCTGTAGGTCAGGAAGTCCAGAATCCAGTTACCGAGTGAGGTATTGATGCCCAAGTCTCCAAGTTTGGCTATTAACTTGGGATGATAGTGTTGAATGCTGAGCTGAAGTCAACAAACAGCATCCGTGCATATGTGTTCTTATTGTCCAGGTGTGTGAGCACAGAGTGCAGTGCAATGGCAACTGCATCCTCTGTGCTCCTATTGCTGCGGTGAGCAAACTAGTGTGAGTCCAGTGTGGATGGTATAGAGTCTTTTAGGTGTTCCAGGATCAGCCGCTCAAAGCACTTCATGACGATGGGTGTGAGTGCTACAGTCAAGTCAAGTCACCTTATATAGCGCTTTTTACAATACAGATTGTTTCAAATCAACTTTACAGTGGTCACAGGAAAACATTATTAAAACATTAAGTTTGGTTGACTGAATGGCAGCCTTAAAAGAGCAGGCGAATTAATATAATTGATGAATATTAAGTGTTAAGTTTTGATTATTGATTGATTTGATTGATTGGTAGTTTGATTATTATATTGATAACAATTCAAATCCAATATTAAGTTCAATTTGGTCCGATTAGAGATGGGTTCATGATATTCACAGGGGACGGATTAGTAGAGTCACGGTCTCCGTAGACACTTCAGGGCAGTGCTGTGCTCGTGTCCAGGTGCAGGTCCTTCATCTGATCTGGATACGGCCCGGATCCGGCTGACCATGGTAACCTCGGAATAAACAGAGAACAATATCAGCGTAGATGCCATTCTTCTTCTGATGTATCGAGTACATCAGATGTTATAGGAATGTTCCTGGTTCCGGCTGACCTAAATTATGCAGCCTAACAATCATTTTACATGATTTGGATTAAAAATTTATGTATATTGTGTTATGTGTATGCCAGGTTGAAGAGATGTGTTTTTAGTCTAGATTTAAACTGACAGAGTGTGTCTGCTTCACGAACTGTATTAGGAAGACCTTTCCAGAGTTTAGGAGCTAAATAGGAAAAAGATTGACTGCCAGCAGTTGACAACCCCTTCAGACCTGGTGTCCATTACAATGTACATGATTTTCACACTCCTTTTTTAAAAACTTTTTGAGCATTTTTCCTAATTTAAAGCATGCACCCCAAGAGATTGGACCCTTGTCATCCTCTAGATGGCAGAAAAGTTCTGCTTTTTTTTTTTTTTTTTTAAACCCACTACCTCTGAAGTGACACAGGGAGGTGCTGTTTTTCACCTACAGAAGTAAGCTGCATTTTCTACAGTTAAATTTGCAATTTTTGAAATGTTTGCCAAAAATTCATAGTTGGTATGTAAAATAGAGAGATTTAACTTACTAATAAAAGTAAAAAATCGATTAGAGACCTGCAAGTTTTTTCTCAGGATTTTTTGAAAAATGCATGTCCATTGTAATGGACACCAGGTCTCAGTGTCACCTAATCAATGCCCATTCAGATATGCATATTGAAATTTATTATAGATCCTCTTTGCATATCTATCTGTGCATTTTATAATTTTTCTTGCTATTTGGGATCTGTAGGACCTAATAAATACAATATCCACAAAAAAAATGTTTACAAGTATTGTACAGATGTCCTAATGCGGTATCATAATGTTATTTGCTGTTATGGCCAGTGGGGGCATATGAAAAAAAAAAAAAAAAAAAAAAAAAAATCAGTGATGTAATGTTGTAAAATCCCCACCAGATGGGGTGGACACTCCATCTAAAAGTGGCCAACAGCGCTAAGATTGACAGAATGGGCTATTATTGTCTCAAGAGCCAAATATGTAATGTTCTGAGATATGAGATATGAGATAAAAAAAATAGTTATCACAGTAATACTACATTTGTGAAAAAATGTAATATGCAGAATATACAATTCGGTGATCAGGGCAAGGTGCACTACTGCTCTGTGCCACTTGGGAATACCTGGAAAGAAACACACAGCCTATGTGTGTGTGTAAAGTCACTGTTTGCAGTCTCCCAATGCATTTCCTATGAGAGGTGTATTTTGTTAAAAATGTGCAAATCTGTACAAAAAAACCTCAAAATTAAAGTTGAAATGTTATATTGTTCAGGTTCTTGACCTAGAAATGTAAAAAAAAATATATATATATTTTATACCAAATTTTTAAATTGTCTATAGGCCTTTATAGCAACCTGATTTACAACGCTTTAGTCCTGATGTCCATTACAATGGACATCAAAAATTTCTATAAAGGAGTTATGAATTTTTTTAAAAAAAATTTTTGACTCCTTAATTTATGCCTAATTTAATGGTATTTATTTTAATTTTTTTCCTGGAACCTAATTCAGGTCTGAAGGGGTTTCTAGGTATTATAAGCTGGTCAGTATTTTGGGATCGCAATAGACGTGAAGGCCTATAATGTGTTAAGAGATCGCTCAAGTACTGTGGAGCTAAACCATTTAATGCTTTGTAAGTAATTAGCAAGATTTTAAAATGTATTCTGTGATTAATAGTAAAGCATTACAATAATCTAGCCTTGAACTCATGAACGCATGAACTAACTTTTCCGCATTTGTCTTTGAGAGCATATGTCGCAATTTAGATATATTTTTAAGATGGAAGAATGCCGTTTTACAGATGCTAGAAACATGGCTTTCAAATGAAAGATTGGTACTGAACCTTGAGGAACTCCATACTGAACCCGTGATCGATATGACATCTCCTCATTTACTGCTACAAACTGATAACGGTCAGATAAGTACGATTTGAACCAGGCTAATGCAACTCCACTAATGCCAACATAGTTTTCAAGTCTATTTAGAAGGATTTTGTGGTCGATTGTATCAAATGCAGCACTAAGGTCCAGTAACACTAACGGAGAGATACAACCACGATCGGCTGATAAGAGCAAATCATTTGTAACTCTAATGAGAGCAGTCTCAGTACTATGATATGGTCTAAATCCTGACTGGAAATCCTCGTAGATGCTGTTTCTTTCTAGAAAGGAACATAGTTGTGAAGATATTGCCTTTTCTAGAATCTTTGACAAAAAAGGTAGATTCGATATCGGCCTGTAATTAACTAATTCTGTAGGATCAAGTTGTGGTTTTTTAATAAGCGGTTTAATTACAAGGTTTTTGGTACGTATCCTAATGACAAAGATGAATTAACAATATTAAGAAGAGGATCTATGATCTCTGGAAGCATCTCTTTCAGTAGCTTAGTTGGTATTGGGTCTAGCATACATGTTGTTGATTTTGATGATTTAACGAGTTTAGATAATTCTTCCTCCCCAATAGCAATGAAGGAGTGAAGTTTTTCTTCAGGGACACTAAAATTTACTGTATTTTGTGATATTGTAGTAGATGGTTGCATGGTTATAATTTTCTCTCTAATATTATGAATTTTGCAATTAAAGAAGTCCATGAAGTCATTACTGCTGTGCTGTTTTAAAGCATCTGGGGTTGAGGCTTTATTTCTTGTTAGTTTAGTCACTGTATCAAATAAATACCTAGGGTTGTATTTGTTTTCTTCTAAGAGGGTAGAAAGGTAAGCAGATCTAGCTGATTTTAAGGAATTTCTGAATGCAATAGAGCTTTCTTTCCAAGAAATGCAAAAAACCTCAAGCTTAGTTTTTTTCCAGCTCCGCTCCATTTTTCTGGCTGCTCTCTTGAGGGCCCGTGTGTGTTCGTTGTACCACGGTGTTGGACTATTTTATTTAATCTTCTTTAAGCGCAACGGAGCAACAGTGTCTAAAGTGCTGTGTCTAAAGTGTCTAAAGAGAATGAGTGGGTCCTGATACATGTTGTGTAACTCCAATAGAGTTTAAGATGTCTCTAAATGCCAATCCCAATGCGTCTTTTTCATTATCTACATGGATATTAAAATCACCGACAATTATGACTTTATCTGCAGACATTACTAAGTCTGAGAGAAAATCAGCAAATTCTTTGATAAAGTCTGTATGGTGCCCTGGTGGCCTGTATAGAATAGCCAACACAAAAGTTAAACAGGAATTATTACTTGCACTAGATAATTTTACATTAAGGATCATCACTTCAAAAGAATTATATTTAAAATTAGATCTTTGAGCAGTACTGATTGTGTTACTATAAATTACAGCAACACCTCCTTTACCTTTCAGACGAGGCTCATGTTTATAACAGTAATCTTGAGGGGTGGACTCATTTAAAGTAATGTAATCGTCTGGTTTTAGCCAGGTTTCTGTCAAACACAGCACATCTAGTTTATGATCTGTAATTATATCATTTACAATAAGTGCTTTTGAGGAAAGAGATCGTATATTCAGTAACCCAAGCTTTATCGTTTGTTCATTTGTGTTTTATCTGTTCTTAGTTGTTTGTAAATCAAGTAAATTTTTACCCTTAAACGGTTTTTAAGGGATTTTTACCCTTAAATGAGTCACAAAATACCCATGTGAAGTGGATAATTTGTCTCTCATTTATGCTCGAGATACTAGATTTCGGCAACATTAAGGAATCTACATAACCCACATGAAAATACTGAGACAAATAGGGAGTTTGGCGGTTCCACTTCAAAATCGTCAACATAATAGTATTGGCGAGTTAACCATGACTCGAGATAAGTGAACTCCACTGTATTTGCATTTGTAGAAAGGAGTACAATGAATAAAATGATGATTGGATGTGACAATGAAAACTGTCCGTTCCCTATCAGTCAGTCACGTTTGACGTTACGTCGGACTGACGTCATGGGGTCTCGTCTGGGAGCCCAATCACCTCCAAGTTTTATAAAACGCGCAAATGAACATTGGCCAGTGAGATTTGCATGCCGAGTCCCACCCACCCGGCATACGGGTACAAATAATACATTCACGAGATTTTGCAATCTCCGAGTGGAGCCAGTTTCTTCCTGTGGACAAGCAGGTGGTGTTGGGAAGAACAGGCTCGGTGTCCTGCTTGCAGCGCCATTCCCCCTTAACAGGGGGATACGAGCGCTTGTCAACTCCTCAGGTGAGTTCCCAGTCTGGCGAACCCTGATTCGAGTTCCTCCTGCATCCTTCGGTGGCGGACGTGGCGGAGGCCAGTGCTCGTGTGCATGCCCTGGCGGTCAGCTCTTGTACTGGATTAGATGCCCATGGCGAGATTCCCTTTTGGTAATCCCATATGTGTAAGCTCCACGAGATGGTTTCCCTCTTGGTAAAGCTGTGTCTTTCCCTTGGCAGTTCTGCTCTGCCAGTCTCTTTGGTACTTGTTCCTCCCTGGGAGTAGGACGTACCGTAGAGACTATCCATATGTCGTACTGCCACTCGGGTCAGTCCATATGTGTATTACCGCACATTACCTCCCCCCTGGGCATGGTGTGGTCTCCGTAGCGTCCCCCATTGGACGCTTTCCCAGTATTAACAACACTGATTGAGTTGAATAGTGGGAATTGAGATCTGAAGCACTCTTCCCCCGTGAAATGTCACGTTAAGGAACAGCAGCTTGACCATCCTCGCAGTATGTCCTGCTTCCATCCCGACTGGCATGGAGGACTAAGCTTAGGCTTACTTGGGGCGCTGGGTAGGTTACGACTACGTGAGAGCAGTTGCCTAAGGGCAAGCCATAGCTTGCCAACATCTGCATCTCCAGTACTCGTAACACAGTTCAGTGCCTGTGGCGTTTTCCATAGGGACCTCATGACGTAAGTCTGACATAACGTTGAACGTGACTGACTGATAGGGAACGTCTAGGTTACTAACGTAACCCCTGTTCCCTGAAGGAGGGAACGGAGACGTTACGTCCCCCTGCCACAGTCCTGAACCTCCACTGAATGGCCGGGATACTCTCTCGGCTCCTCAGCAAAATATGAATGAAGTGAGTAATGCAGGTCCTATTTATACCCGTATGCCGGGTGGGTGGGACTCGGCATGCAAATCTCACTAGCCAGTGTTCATTGGCACGTTTTATAAAACTTGGAGGTGATTGGGCTCCCAGGCGAGACTCCATGACGTCAGTCCGACATAACGTCTCCGTTCCCTCCTTCAGGGAACGGGGGTTACATTAGTAACATAGACGTTCAAATGGTTGCATTTCAAATGTGCAGGAATAAAGAAAATTCCTAAAGGAAAATGGCTGTGCAAGAACTGTTGACCAAAACCACAGAAGAAATTAATGCCGTGACTGTTGACTTGTATTCTGAAAACAAATATTGATTATAAATGTAATGTATTAAATGTAATACATAACTATCGATAAACAACAAAACCAGACACATGAGAGTGATAACAATAGAACACAATGATTACCTGATTTTTAAAACTAAGAAAAACACATTTATTTGAGGATATCATCCATTTTTATTCATGCAATGCAAGTGAATTTACTCAGTGAATTTACACTGTTTTATTTGCTCTGTTGCAGTTCATCAGGCCAACTTGCAGACGATGAAAGTTTTTTTGTGTTTTGTTTTCTTTATACATTATTTAAAAATATTTTTATGTTTACTGGAATACAAACAACAGTCACACTCACCACACTCTTAATTGAATGGCACAACTGAAGTACATAAATTTGACAGTACACAACAAACAGTTACTATTTTATCAACAGTTGGTGTAACATCTTCATTACAATGGAGAGAGTCAATAGATATTGTGCTCTGAAGAATTATGTATTTGTTTCTAACAAGGCCAATTACTCTCTCCACACGAATACGGGTATGAGCTATCTTTCTAGTTTGTTCGATCTCCAGCGGTGACAACTGCTTCTTACCACGAGTGAACGCTGGAATTTTGATTTCTGCACAGCTCAAACCAACACTTTCACTAATGTCAAAGCCCCTGTCGGCCAAAACAATATCACCTGGCAGCAATTTTGCCAAGAGTCTGTTTCTGTTAAATGTTTATCAGTTACACGCCCACCCCATCCTTGAGATATAAATGAAACAGCTCCCTGTGGGGTTATGCCAATCAAGTATTTAACAGTGTTGTGGTTTTGTAGTTGGACCATGTTTCGGCACCTGCAAGCAAATTTGAAGGTCTCTCAATGGAATTCCAATGGCATTGACAATCTCAGTTCTTCACGTTCTGGCCACAAAATCAAGCTTTTCATTCTAATAAACATGATATGAATTATATCTTGGAAGGTCTTGGAAACAGTACTTGTAGAAACTCCAAAACGATAAGCAAGATCCTGCATACCCAAGTTGAGTCGAACTTTCATAAGTGCAATCATAAGCTTTTCAAACTTGCTCAATGAACTTTTAGCACTCTCTGGAATGCATGGAGAAAGGTAATCGAAAAGTGCCATAAGAATTGGATATGTTAAGTAATACTTTTCCCTCATCATTCTCTAGACTCTCTGGTGTTAAAACAGTCTCTTTTAACTTCTCTTTCAACTCCATATTTTCAGTTGTCAATCGTTGTAATTTTGATCGCATTTTTTCCAAAATGAAAAGTTTGTCCTCTGCTGTTTTTCCTGCTGGTCCTTTCAGAAAGAACTGAATTGAAACAGGAAAACTTTCATCAAAGTCTGGATTGGCAACTCATGTCTGAAGAGCCAAAAGTGCTTCTGCAGTTTGCAGTTGCATCTTCCTTTCATCCCTCTGTTTGGATCTTTCATACCGGTTCTTCACAGACAAATTAGCTGAGGTCTCCTTTTCGACAGGTCCCATTTTTAAAGATGGTGCCCAATCAGGATTTGTCTTGTTGTATAGGTCTGCTTTTTCACCTAGAAATGTATAAATATAATAAAATATAAGTATACACAATTTAAAGAAAATAGATTTAAATACATGTACTATGATAATATTAACACGATAAATTAAATTCATTGTATAATTTGAATCGTAGAACATTACAACCAAATTTCAGATAAAAAAAGTTTAAAGTTTTTTGGAACAGCTAGGCTATCATGTTTATGCACATTTACATTAATTGAGAAGTAAAAAAAAATACTTAGCCAAAATAAAATGTTCAGAGTAGACTTTGTAATGTCGTTTACTTGGATAAGGGCTGAAATCAGCATGGTTGATTCGGGAAAGCCACAGAATCCAGTCTAAATTCCCTGCGTCAGCTTTCCTTGGTGATATATCATTTTTGGTATGTCAAGGAATTTCATCAAATTCCGGCTCTTCGTTGCCAGATCGGTTATTACAACACCACACAACACATGTATTTACCATTGTTGATGTTCTTTGTTCTATTTAATCCGATTAGAGTTCTAACTTACTGAATTTGGTCAATTTGCTTTGTTTGCCGTACAACATGCCATGGCACACTGAGGCATTATGGGTAGTAACGTGACGTCATCGGAAAACCATCCATACTGAGGGCTGAACCTGAGCAAGACCACAATCAAATTTATCTTTTGCCCAAACTTCAGAAAAGTTAGAATTAACAAACTTCTACTCAGGACAAGTTTATGTCATACTTCTCATGGTGGGGACCAGAGTGAGATAAGCGAATTGTTTCATTGCAGCCAAGCACAAGCTTATCTTTTGAGAGCAAAACATCACCTTCTAGTTCTCTCAAAATGTCAACACTAATTATCGTGCCCACAGTGTTATTGCCAACCAAAAATTCGATCCAATATACATTCTCAGAATTAGCAATCGTGAGAGGAACAGGAACAGATTTATAATACAATTTTTTGTCATTTAACCCCTCTAGGTACACATTCAGTGGTTGTTTCGAGATCCATATTTGTGGTTGACATATTTGTGCCCATATCTATCTATGCATTGCAGGCCTCCCTAGTAATGCGTGAACAAAAGGGCGAGAATCAGTGTTATCACAAAAACTGGAGGCCGCTGACCCCTATTCCTCACTTATTCGGTTTTTTCAATTTGTCAACATCTTTTTCTGAAAAGGTGGAAGCCTTGATTCTTTTCTTCCCTTGATTTTTCCCCATGCGACAAAAAACATCACCCGGTGCCCTTTTCTGTCAGTTTCTACATTGAGCAATTAAATCAGTACAATGAAAAGAAAATATGACCCATCTGGCCACAGTTAAAACATGATGATTCATTCTATGGATTCATTTTCAGCTTCACCTACAACAGCAGATACTTTACTGACAGTGGGATCATCTGGAATTTGCAAACAACTCCAACTTACGGAACCCCAGCACAGAAGACTTTCCCAATCTTTAAGATCTCCAGCACTATTTATAAGCATATCTCTGTATTGTTTAGACAGTCCACTTGTGGCAGACTCAATCACAATTGCGGAATTATAGTCTTCACGACTGTTGTTAGCAGAATAATAGTTATCATAGGCTGTACGGAAACGGGGCTTTCATCAGGCTTTTGTTTAACCTGCATTACACTTGTCCATGGAATGGATCCCTGACCCAAAAAATCTTTCACATTGCTTTTATACTCCTATAAGCTAGACAAAACTCATTCCAAGTATATGGCACCACATGAACAACTTAAATTCTCTGAAGATCTTGCAGTTTGTTTGAGGGGACTAGACCTTCTACCAGAGCCCATACACATCAGATATTCCAAAATTTTGTTGTCTAGCAACAGCTTAAATTTTATCCCGTGTGATTTTTGGGGGGCTAAACATTTTAAACGGTTCCAATCCTACAAGCAAACAGTTTTTTTTCAGGAGCAGAAAGTCTGGTTCACTCTCCGACTTCCCGACCTGCCCCTATTTCTGTGTTTCTCAGAACACTGTCAGATTCACTATGAGTTTCTAACAATTTGCATACTTGTTCTCAGTCTGTGTGGCAGCGCAAAAAGTGGCAGCTGCTTGGACAGTCTAAGAAGAGAGAGTGGGAGTAGAGGGGGGAGATACATCAGGTACATTTTTCATGATTTTTCATGTACCATCTCAAGCCGACCACTCAGATCAGACACTACCTCTATTCCTGTGATTTCAGTTATTTTATCACTTTGTCCAATAAGACTGTATCATTTTTCAACAATATCAGGGATTTTTCTTTTGGTCATATACCACCCATTTTACAAATCCAAGAATAAGCACAAAGCCAGAAATTAGAATTTCTCAGGGTCTTTCTTGGTCTGCAACCAGTCAAGATGTTGAATCATATTCCAATCAGAATCAAAACCCTGACTAACCATTTTTTTAATCAGCTCTGTATTTTTCTTTGAAATGAGAGCCCCAGAGCAAAGCTTCTTACAGCGTGTGCTCTCTTCTTTTTCATTGTTTACTTTCTCAGACATCTTTATTGGTCACAATTGAAACCCACAAAAAGAAATGTTATCAGAAAACCGTTTGAGGCGGTAATGCTTTAACACATATCCTAATTATCCATTAATCCATATCCAATTAGTTCCACATGATGAAGCTACAAAAACACCAAGTCACATATCCTGGTCGGAATCATTTCAGATGCATCCTTGGCAAACAAGATAAATATATAAAATCTATATTTGTTTATTTTGTATCTAACTAATGGTTTAGTCCCTAACAGCCTGATTCCCTAACTTCGCCCCTGTCTGAAGTGGAAGAGATCAAGATTATGCTATTACTTAATTCACAGATGGTTTTAGCCCCAATGGTAACCATATTCAAGTTCAAATTGACAACATCCAACATTCATGTTTACATTCTTTTTCTCGCTCGCGCTTTTTTTTCCCGACTTCATCAAACAACTGGTCAACAAGTTGGATCAACACACGCGGTGAGTCATGTCATCTTCTCTCAAAATTGTCACTTGCACTGCCTGCTTCATGCATAGTCTTTCTGTCTCTGTCAGCTGTGAAGGCTTCACATGTCATAAATGTAGGGACATAATTAGGCTGACAGAGAAGGTTTCAGAATTAGAGACACGCATCCAAACTTTAATCGAGGATAGTAAGAATGCAAGGGCTTTAGATACTACTTTGGATGCGACTAGCTTAGCAAACCCTGTACATTGTTCGGTTCCGGCTGTAGAGCCCGTGCAGCAGGGCAACTGGGTGACTGTGAGACGGCATAATCGCGGGTCAAAAAACCACTGTTCCATTCCGATCAGAACATCAAACAGGTTCTCCCCACTCAGTGACGCACCCACTGAGAAACCTGTTGAAAGTGCCCTAGTGATTGGCGATTCTATTACTCGGAATGTGAAAATAGAGACTCCAGCCACCATAGTCACATGTTTGCCGGGAGCCAGAGCGCCTGACGTCAAAGCAAATTTAAAAGTGCTGGCTAAGGCTAATCGTAAATATTCTAAGATTGTTATTCACGTCGGCGCTAATGATGTCCGACTTCGTCAGTCGGAGATCACTAAAAGTAATATTAAAGAGGTGTGTGAACTTGCAAGTACGATGTCAGGCACCGTAATTTGCTCTGGCCCTCTTCCTATGCGCAGGAGTGATGAGATGCTTAGCAGATTATCCTCATTCAATGGCTGGATGTCTAAGTGGTGCCCGCGGAATAACATAGGGTTTATAGACAATTGGAAAAGTTTTTGGGGCAGACCTGACCTGTTGAAAAGAAATGGTATTCATCCCACCTGGGATGGTGCCGCTCTTCTCTCTAATAATTTGGCATATAGTCTTAGAGCTAAACCTTGACTAACTGGGGTCCAGGTCAGGAAGCAGACAAACTGGCTAAACCGACCGTCTGCTAGCTGTCTCACGTCACAGAGGTCAGATAAATTCCAACACATAGAGACTCTTTCACCTAGATATCATCCTATAGAGATTGTGTCTGTTCCCCGAATTAGCAAATACAAAAATCTCTCAAAATCGTTTAAGAGTAAAAATTTAATTGATTTACAAACAGCTAAGAACGGATATAACACAAATGAACAAATGATAAAGCTTGGGTTACTGAATATACGATCCCTTTCCCCAAAAGCACTTATTGTAAATGATATGATTACAGATCATAAACTAGATGTGCTGTGTTTGACAGAAACTTGGCTAAAACCAGACGATTATATTACTTTAAATGAGTCCACCCCTCAAAATTACTGTTATAAACATGAGCCTCGTCTGAAAGGTAAAGGAGGAGGTGTTGCTGTAATTTATAGTAACACCATCAGTACTGCTCAAAGGTCTAATTTGAAATATAATTCTTTTGAAGTGATGGTCCTCAATGTAAAATTATCTAGTGCAAGTAATAATTCCTGTTTAACTTTTGTGCTGGCTATTCTATACAGGCCACCAGGGCACCATACAGACTTTATCAAAGAATTTGCTGATTTTCTCTCAGGATTAGTAATGTCTGCAGATAAAGTCATAATCGTCGGTGATTTTAACATCCATGTAGATAATGAAAAAGACGCATTGGGATTGGCATTTAGAGACATTTTAAACTCTATTGGAGTTACACAACATGTATCAGGACCCACTCATTCTCGTAATCATACTTTAGATCTAATATTGTCATATGGGATCAATGTTGATACTGTTCAAATTCTGCAGCAGAGTGATGACATCTCAGATCATTACTTAGTTGCATGTAGATTACCTTTAGCCAAAGTCGAAAAACTAACTCCCTGTTATAAATATAGTAGAACTATCACTCCTAACACAAAAGATAGCTTCATAAATAATCTTCCCGATCAGTTTCATCTACTTAACATCCCAGATAGCCTAGAAGAACTTGATGTTGCAACAGAAACTATAAACTCTCTCTTTTCCAGCACTTTAGACACTGTTGCTCCGTTACGCTTAAAGAAGATTAAAGAAAATAGTCCAACACCGTGGTACAACGAGCACACCCGGGCCCTCAAGAGAGCAGCCAGAAAAATGGAGCGGACCTGGAAAAAAACTAAGCTAGAGGTTTTTCGAATTTCATGGAAAGATAGCTCTATTGCATTCAGAAAGGCCTTAAGATCAGCTAGATCTACTTACTTTTCTACCCTCTTAGAAGAAAACAAATGCAACCCTAGGTATTTATTTGATACAGTGACTAAATTAACAAGAAATAAAGCCTCAACCCCAGATGCTTTAAATCAGCACAGCACTAATGACTTCATGGACTTCTTTAGTTGCAAAATTAATAATATTAGAGAGAAAATAATAAACATGCAACAATCTACTACAATATTCCAAAATACAGTACATTTTAGTGTCCCTGAAGAAAAATTCCAATCCTTCATTGCTATTGGGGAGGAAGAATTGTCTAAACTCGTTAAATCATCAAAATCAACAACATGTATGCTAGACCCAATACCGACTAAGCTACTGAAAGAGATGCTTCCAGAAATCATAGATCCTATTCTTAATATTATTAATTCTTCTTTGTCATTAGGATACGTACCAAAAACCTTTAAGCTGGCTGTAATTAAACCGCTTATTAAAAAACCACAACTTGATCCTACAGAATTAGTTAATTACAGGCCGATATCGAATCTACCTTTCTTGTCAAAGATTCTAGAAAAGGCAATATCTTTACAACTATGTTCCTTTCTAGAAAGAAACAGCATCTACGAGGATTTCCAGTCAGGATTTAGACCATATCATAGTACTGAGACTGCTCTCATTAGAGTTACAAATGATTTGCTCTTATCATCCGATCGTGGTTGTATCTCTCTGTTAGTGTTACTGGACCTTAGTGCTGCATTTGATACAATTGACCACAAAATCCTTCTGAATAGACTTGAAAATTATGTTGGCATTAGTGGAGTTGCATTAGCCTGGTTCAAGTCATACTTATCTGAGCGTTATCAGTTTGTAGCATTAAATGAGGAGATGTCATATCGGTCACGGGTTCAATATGGAGTTCCTCAAGGTTCAGTACTAGGACCATTGCTTTTCACCCTGTACATGCTTCCTTTGGGTGCAGTTATTAGGAAGCATGGCATTAGCTTTCATTGTTACGCTGATGATACTCAGCTCTATATTTCTTCTCATCCTGATGAAACAAACAAATTCACTGAATTAACAGAATGCATAACCAATATAAAAAATTGGATGACTAATAACTTTCTACTGCTAAATTCTGAAAAAACAGAGATTCTAATTATTAGACCAAAAAGTTCGGCACATAATAATCTAGACTACTGCCTAACACTCGATGGCTGCTCTGTCAAGTCTTCGTCGTCAGTTAGAAACCTGGGTGTGCTCTTTGATACCAATCTTTCATTTGAAAGCCATGTTTCTAGCATCTGTAAAACAGCGTTCTTCCATCTTAAAAATATATCTAAATTGCGACATATGCTATCTAAGACAAATGCGGAAATGTTAGTTCATGCGTTCATGAGTTCAAGGCTAGATTATTGTAATGCTTTACTAGGTGGTTGCTCTGCACGCTTAATAAACAAATTCCAGCTGGTCCAAAATGCAACAGCTCGAGTTCTTACTAGAACCAGGAAGTATGAGCATATTAGCCCAGTTCTGTCAAACCTGCACTGGCTTCCTATTAAACACCGAATACATTTTAAAATCTTGCTAATTACTTACAAAGCATTAAATGGTTTAGCTCCACAGTACTTGAGCGATCTCTTAACACATTATAGTCCTTCACGTCTATTGCGATCCCAAAATACTGACCAGCTTATAATACCTAGAATATCAAAGTCAACTGCTGGCGGGCGATCCTTTTCCTATTTAGCTCCTAAACTCTGGAACAGTCTTCCTATTACAGTTCGGGAAGCAGACACACTCTGTCAGTTTAAATGTAGACTAAAAACACATCTTTTCAACCTGGCATACACATAACACATTATACATACATTTTTAATCCAAATCATGTAAAATGATTGTTAGGCTGCATAATTTAGATAAGCCGGAATTGGGAACATTCCCATAACACCTGATGTACTCGATACATCAGAAGAAGAATGGCATCTACGCTGATATTGGTCTCTGTTTATTCCGAGGTTACCGTGGTCAGCTGGATCCGGGCCGTATGCAGATCAGATGAAGGACCTGGACACGAGCACAGCACTGCCCTGGGGTGTCTGCGGAGACCGTGACTCTACTGGACCCTCCCCTGTGACGATCATGAACCCATCTCTAACCGGACCAAATTGGACTTCATATTGGACTTGAATTGTTGTATAATAATCATGCACTGTTTGGCTGTTGGCCAGAGGAGAACTGGTCCCCCAACTGAGCCTGGTTTCTCCCAAGGTTTTTTCTCCATTCTATTCTTCATTCGTTACGTCACCTGCCGGAGTTTTGGTTCCTTGCCGCTGTCGCCTATGGCTTGCTCAGTTGGGGAAACTTAACACTTAAAATTCATCAATTGTATTGATTCGCCTGCTCTTTTGGGGCTTCTGTTCAGCCAAACAAACTTTGTTTATATTGTTTTTCCTGTAAAGCTGCTTTGAAACAATCTACATTGTAAAAAGCGCTATATAAATAAAGGTGACTTGACTTGACATTCTCTTACTGAATCAAATAAGGCAGTGGAGTAATTATTCAAGAGAATGTTGTCCTTTTGTTTAGTCTTTTTGCATTGTGGCATTTCATAGCGAGACAGAAGTTTAACTACCATATTGTTCCCTTTTTCATAACACCTTTTTCAAGATGTACTTTTTGGTAAAAAGGCCTTTTGAGGACACAATCTAGTCTTTTACAAAGTAAATGATAATTGAAAATAATTTTTTATATGGCATTTTTTATATTAAAAGTATGCTAAATACAGGTCAAATCTATTATTTTATAGCATACCATAAAAATAACCTGTAGCTGTCATTTGCAGAAGATTTCACAATGATTGATTTCTCACCTTGTTGGCAGCATGTCAAAAAAACATCCACGTTGAAGAAACTGACAAGCAAGCATCAGTACGTAGCCAAAATAAGAAATGTGGGGCCTCGCTGGTGGATAGGTTCTCTTTGGCGATATCCATAGTTTTCAGCTGGGTGACGGCTTGAGTTCTGGGCAGCCTCTTTTTTTCCCAGCTACATACCTGCACATATGTTTGTTAATTTCTTTGCAGCTGCCTCTTTTAGGACTAGAGTAAGCTTTTCGTTGACTTTTGGGGAATGCCATCTTCTAGCATTACATGACACACCATATTTCTTGACTGCCTCATGAGAACTTTTCAACTTTCAATTTTTCACTGCGTTTATCATCATGAGCTTAAAGTTTCCATCATAACCTAACCTCAGTTTCTGATTCACTTGCCCAACTCTGTTCTACGTTCATTTGCCATCATGCAGTCCTCTGGCACTGTAAACTAGCAGTGGTTTACAAGTGCAGGTCGCTTCAGTGCACTCGTTCTACACATATTTGGCGCTCCCTATTGTCAAGTGTGCATTATTGACATGTAAAAGTCTATACCCTGAATATAAAATAACCCAATTTTTTCAGATGTATTTCCAAGAAAAAAAAAGTCCTATACTTGGAAGAAGACAGTATTATTTAATTTCAAGGAACCAAAGAAAAAAGAAGAATGGAATGATGCCTCTATACAATCGAAATTAGAGGGAGTCAGTAGTGTTATGTGTACAGAGATTCTCAAAGCCTCATCACATTCAGAATTCCACAATTTCATGAACTTGCAAATGACTTTTCAGGTCTCTTTGATATGTGAAACTCTTCTCACACTGAAGACATTTGAAAGGTTTCTCTCCAGTGTGAAGTCTCATGTGAGTCTGAAGATTTCCTTTAAGTGTGAAACTCTTTCCACAATGAGGGCAGATGAAAGGCTTCTCTCCTGTGTGAAGTTTAATGTGAGTGTTTAAGCTCCTTTTATGACTGAAACTCTTACCACATTGAGGACATATAAAACAATACTCTCCTGAGTGAATCCTCATGTGGCATTGAAGGGTTTCTTTACAACTGAATCTCTTTCCACACTGAGCACATATGCAAGGCTTCTCTCCAGTATGAATGTTCATATGAGTATTAAGACTTTCTTTTCGTGAAAAGCTCTTCCGACACACATTACAGGTGAAAGGGTTTTCTCCAGTATGAATTCTCATGTGGGCATTTAGGTTTCCTTTATGTGTAAAACTCTGTCCACACTGAGTGCAAGTGTAAGGCTTCTCTCCAGTGTGAACTCTCATGTGGGCTTTAAGGTTTTGGTTTTGAGTGAAACTTTTTCCACACTGTTGGCAGGTATATGGTTTTTCTCCTGTGTGAACTCTCATATGTACTTCAAGGTTTTGTTTTGAATTTAAACTCTTTCCACATTGGAAGCATGTGAAGTAACTGTTAGATTCTGTCTTCTGACCACCTATTCGCGAGGAAGTTTTTGTGGACTTTTCTCCAGTTATGAAATCAAGGTGTTTCTCATACTGACTTTTCTCTTCCATTTCATTCAGTACTTCACTCTCCTCTTTCAGTGCCATCAGGTCTAAGGTGAAAAACAAAACAAACAAAAGTTATCCACAGTAAAAAGTAATAAGATTATAGATAAAACTCTTTGGTCAACACAGTGCATGATGTTTTCATGGACAGCATTAGCATGGTTTAGGTTCTAGCTTTTCGACCGCACGTTTCAGTATTAAGTCCTCTGCTTTTCTCTATGTATAACTAAGAGTGATATTACAATTAGATTTCACTAATTTTGGAAAATAAATGGGGTGTAATAGTTGAAAGCTGACTTTTTATACACACACACACATACATATATAGGGTTTTTTTTTGTTTTTTTTTAAATAAGACCGTGCCTATATAATGCAAACAAGTCTTTGGACAACATTACTTGTGTATAAAGAATCAAAATACATGTGCCATGGATAAGTTAAATGGAATAGCCTCCGCATGGACAGTAAGGAAATGACATTAAATCATATTGTTCATGAAATACAAGAAAAATAAAAGTGCTGCTTATTAATAATGCATCGTTTTTTTTGTAGAACATCAAAAACAACTACTTTGATTGAATCATAGATACAGGAATAATTTTGACAGAAAAAAAACTTTTTTAAGAGACCAGGGGTCTCATTTATAAAGCGTGCGTACGCACAAAACGGGGTTGGAAAGGTACGTACGCCAGTTCCCACACAAAGGTTGAGATCTATAAAAACAAACTTGACGGGAATATTTGCGTAAAAGCACGCAAACTGTGACCCATGCGTACAAACATTTTTGAGACGGAGCGGTTTTGGCGACAACCGATGGTGAGCTGAGGGATTGACGGTAGAATTAATTAAATTAAAAACATTGAACTTGAAAAGTTGTGCATATTATGGAAGCCAGTTTCCACCACGGTTGAGAAAGGAAAAAAAAAAAAGATTATTTAAGTCGAAATAATGACTTAGTATCTCGACATAAAGAGAAACTTGCTCGAAACAATGACTTAACTTCTCTGTTTCTCCGCATGGTCAAAGCATGTAAATGCAAGATCACAGTAAACATGACACGTTCTGTAAAAACTGCTGTCTAAGTCCGTGTAATATAAAAAAAAAAAATCTATAGCAACATGAGTTATAAGTTATCAGTATATTTTGCACACTTTTCCATGTGCATTGGAAGGCATGGAAGTGGAACAGAATTAAAGCGAGGCGAGGTGGTTATTAAGCGAGGCGGTTACCATGATATCAAGGAAAGGATATCAAGTGAAAACTGTTGCATCAAAAATGCCCGATTTACAAAACTATCGGATTAACGCTGGATTTATTCGTTAGGTTTATTCATTAGGTTTAAGTGTAACGTCTTCATAAAATGCATGGGTACATGTGTTAATATTAACGCGAATTTCACGAATGCTCTTTGATGTGCAGGTTCATCATAAAGAGTCACTATAATACAATAAAATACTATACAATAATATAATACATCTTATTAAACAAATATATTTGTTATATATGTAACAAATTATATATACTATAATTCCTCTGTTTGAAATCCATGGATCACTGTGCTGCTGCTTGTTCATACACAAAAATACAAACGAATAAAATATTAAATACTATGGAATCCCCTCTTATACTGATGATTTATCTTTCATGTTCATTAATTACACATTTACACGCTTTGACCTTGCGAAGCACGAGAAGTAAAGTAATTATTTCGACAATCTTTTTTTTTTCCTCAACTGTGGTGGAAACGGACTTCCATACTCATATAGACCTATCCATATAACCATTAACATACAAATCACTTTCAATCCTCATTATGTAGGATAAAACGTCCTATAAAACATGCATGTCCACAATAGCAATTTATATAAACTAACGGTAATAAATTATCAAATAAAAGTGTATCAATTTAATTTATTTTACTTTCACTTGCTAATGATCTATGCCATAGGTGTCAAACTCTGGCCCGCGAGGTAATTATATTTGGCCCGCGAGGTAATTATATTTGGCCCGCGAGATCATTTTAATAATGGCCCGCGAAAATGCCCGCGCTCCAGCTGCCTCGCCAAACACTTCCTGTACTAACCAGGAAGTGGCTTATGATGCTTCGCTCGCGCAGATCATAAGCCACTCGCGCTCGCGAGTGTAAATGCAAGAGGAAACTCATTACGATGGGTTCGGCAATGAACGTTTTCATTCTTCTGTGTATGTATTGAATTATTATCAATTGTTGATTTTATTTTTATTAATATTGTAATGATGGTTATTGATTAGGTTTGAATCTTTTTTCGAAAGGGGCACATTGTATGTAACCATGAATTTGACAGAAAAAGCACACATCCGTAATGCACAATAACGTGTTGTGACTTTTGCAGCAATCGGCCCGCGACCGGAAGTGTGTTTTGGATTTTGGCCCCCGGTGCAATTGAGTTTGACACCCCTGATCTATGGGTTTATGTACATTGTCTGATTGGTATGAGCAGGTGTAAATGATTTAATGTGATCGCTGTAAACATAAATAATACGGTGACACCCCTGCATCTTCGGCATGATAGATGCGCTGGTATTGCTGGAGGACTATGCCAATGGCAGTTGGTGTTGCCATATCCCAATGCCAATGGCAATACACTCTGTCAGTGACTGGCAAGCCTTTTTTTGCCCCCACTCTTAAGTCGGACCTCTTCTTTTTTTATTTCAGGAACCGTCCGGTAGCTGAACCATTCCACACTTTTTTGTGTTTGTTAGCGACGCCAATACTATGGCTACCAAACAAAATAAATGTCCTTTCCTCCACCTCTGTCACAAGAACCTCTGTTTCGGTGTCTGTGAAATTTCCATTGGTGACATTTTTATGCATAAAGAACCTCTTGCTCCTTTATATTAATATGCATTGCATTATTATAATAATCATGAGCTGATTTGCATGGGCTATATATGTTGATTTTTGTCACATACGCAAATTATCAGTTAGACTGTGAATTATAAATGGAAAACTGCGTGGAGGTGTGTGTGCGCACGGTTTTATAATTCAAAATTTTTGTTTGTGTACGCCATTTTTGGCTTTTGGGCGCACGTAAACTTCTAGTAAGGATCCTACGCAGTTTTATAAATGAGACCCCTGAACACTTAAACTGAGTTGTTGGTGGATGCAGGGGATTAAACCAGCATCGCCCCACCTGCTGTCAGCAAAATTAATCTCTGACTACTTGGGAATAGAAAAGTGAAGGCCACTGTAGCGAGCAGGGCATCGCTGAGGGTTGTGAGAGCCTTGTATCTTACAAGGAGTGGAAACATAAAACGAGGAGAGACTCCAGTGAAGTACCAAGTCTGGAATTTACGTTGTTTTGTTTGTGTGTGTGTGTGTGTGTGTGTGTGAGTGGTAAGTCGTCCATGAGGCTGCTGCCATTCCTTTTATTTTGTTGTTTGCTTATTTGATAATTAAAAGTTGTTTAAATGTTCGCAGATTCCCACCCCCTTCTTCCCCGAGCTTGAAACTGCGTTACATTGGTGCCGAAACCCAGGATAAAAGAGAGACACACTGTTGGGGAAGGATCGTGAAGCTGAGGAGGTTGGGGAACAAAGACAAAGAGATTGTCAAGGGCTGCTCGAGGTGGTGGTGATCGAGTGAGGAAGGATCACATGAGACAGAGAGCTCATTGTTGTGCTCCTTGGATGAGGTGAGGTGGCAGCCGTCAAAGAGGGAGCAGATGTCTTGCTTCATTTGCCCTGGAGGTCAAAGCTTGCTGACGTCGGCCATGCTTGTGGAGGAGCAGGGAACGGGGAATTTGTTGTTGGCTGCCCTCAATTCCAGGCCTGGGGCCTCATGTACAAAAACTTGCGTTGAATTCATACTAAAAGAGAGAAGTACGAAAATGGCTAAAGCAAGCGGCAAGAAACAAAACTTTACAGAAAGTGAATTGGAGGTTAATAACAAAAGGAAACAAATATGAGAGGGGGAGTGTGGCTAATGCCGTCAATGAGGTGGGATCGGAAAGTCCCACTCTAAGGCCACGTCCATATGATACCGGTGCATTCCCTATCCGATCATAAACACAAGCGTCGGCGCAAGAAATATCAGTGTCCACACGAAACCACTGAAACCAACTGAGAACGGTGTAGTGTATATGCCAGACCAGTATGGGGCGCTGTAATTCTGCCACAGATAATACACTATACACAGAGAAGAAGACTTTGAGCATGCGCATTGTTGTTGCTGTTCAGTGTTGCCAGATTGCTAGATACCTTTTGGTTAAAAAATATATGGATTGGCCGTCCACACGAGACCGCAACGGTGTCGGATTCAGATCTATCCACTTTAGGACCCGGTATCAAAAGAGAGCAGATTCAGTCTCCCAAAACGCCCGGATTCGTGTGGAAGTAACGCCAATCCGATAAGAAATGTATTCGGATACGTGTCTCCATGTGGACGGGCCCTAAATGATAACCGCGGTTTCCTGAAGGGTTGTTGTATAATTAAATGCAAATAAATAAAAATAAAAAGTACTATTAGATAGAATCATAACTTTAAATCCATCACTCACCAAGGAGCCACCCATCACGCACCCTGCCTACATTTACTTTGAAAAATACACATGGATGTCTATAAAAGAGGAAATAGCAATCCATTAAATTATAAACTCTCAAGGTTTTATTCATATCAGATACACATTGTATTGGTAATTATAAACTTCACTCTGTTCTTACTACCACGTATTTCAGAAGAAGTGACTGAATTGACGTGTGAATCAAACAGATCAGATTCTCTGAAGTGCGGCTCAAACTAACATAGCGGCACCCATCGCACGTCACAGATCAATGAACATGATAATTATAAAAATTAAGCGACAAAACACATTCATTTACACATATCTGAGAATCTGAATATCAGGTAGTTGATAACAGCGCCAACAAGTTGGTGACTACTTTGAATAAAAAAGAAAAAACTAATTAAATGTAATAAATCTATCATTCAGCGCTTTTTGTGACTGCGGTATGTCACGTGACAAGCATGACAGTCGCCATGGAAACAATAAGGCGAAAGTTCCAAAATGGGGGGGGGGGGGGCGCGCAAAATGTTGCCCTCTTCCTGGGGGGGGGGAATTGAGAAGCACTGCTATAGACTAAGGGTTGTGTCAA
Source organism: Rhodeus uyekii (assembly GCA_037043235.1). Taxonomy (NCBI): domain Eukaryota; kingdom Metazoa; phylum Chordata; class Actinopteri; order Cypriniformes; family Acheilognathidae; genus Rhodeus; species Rhodeus uyekii. The sequence continues at coordinate 361,980 of JAWRVZ010000266.1, read as the reverse complement.
TTTGTACATGCTTTTATATGTTCTTACTGAATTACACAATTAATAAAATATTCCCATAAGGCTTGTGTGACAATATATGTCAATTATTTTATAAATTGCAAATTAATAGCAATGCTTCCCATAGGTGTTGGTGCAATAGACTTGTAGAACAATTTGTTGTGTAATGTTTGCAACTTCATTTCAGTGCCTGTAGGAGTCGCCAACGGACAAAAACAATGAGAAATGTATGTACGCCAGACATGAAATTGGCATGGAAAAACGCACATTCTCGCGTCAATTTCACTGTTAGTACATCAGACCGTGAGCGTGAAAGCTGGCATACGCAAAGTTTTAGTGCATACACAGAGTTGATACATGAGGCCCCTGGTCCTCTCTCGTCCTTCACTAGCATCACACTTCCTTTTATGCTTTTGCTCCTCGGTGAGATACAGGGACGGTGCATAGCACATGTAACGGTCATTATCAATCATGCCACCAGCCTTGCGCTGTTCTCATATCCCTCAGCCCCACCTTGCTCGCCATAGCCACAATTCCCATTCCAAAGTGTGCGAGGAGTTATCCTACTATTTGCAAGAGGAGGCAATTGACACCAACAATGACCTGCTTGCTTGGTGGTGGAACAATGAGGCAAGATACCATCTCTTGTCCACAGTTGCAAAAAAGTATCTGCATTTACACTGTGAGGACACCATCTGAACACATAATCAGCACCTTTGGAAACACTGTCACACCAATGAGGTCCTCCCTTAAACCGGACAATATAAACATGTTAGTGTTTCTATCAAAGCATTTAACATGCAAATAGAAAAGTCAAGATATTCTTTTGTCTTTTGATATTTATTTCAATGTCTTGCAAGATGTGTTGTTTCATTGACGGAAGTGCTATAACAAACACACATGTTCATTAACAGATGTTTGATCCTAATTTTGTATTTCAAAATATTTGTTTTAAATTTGAATGTTTTTATTTCATGTCCAATTCATAAAGACAGTGACTAGATTTATTCCTGAATAAATAAATCAACTATTATGAATGGATGATTTAATGTCTCATTAATTTAGACAATGACTTGCTACCACCTACCAGTGGTTTTAGTTTCATATTTAAAAGTATTGTTTTCAGCAATTTAAAAATATATTCAAAAAGCAGATAATATTGTTCTATGTAGCAAAAGTCAAATAACTCATGATGTTGCATAATTGATATAAATTGTTAGGCAAGCATAGGGCTTAAAAGAATACTCCAAACAAAAATTAAAGCTCACATTTACGTCATATGATTTTCTTTTTCAGATTATCGCAAAGAAAGGTTTTAATGAGTTCATGCTTGAGATAAACCACCGTTCGCTTGAAACTATTGTTTAAAAAAATATTCATACACATGTTGTTTTGTTTAAGAAAAGTAGCTTAAGCTGGAGTCACGAGGATAACCACCGTGTTCACCTTGTGTGGTTTTTAAAATGTCAACTTGCATCACATCGACTCAAAGATCGATTATTTTTCTTTTCATCTAAAGAAAAAAAGGCATACATATGGGATGACACATTACACAAAATATTCATTTCTGAAGAACTGGACATTTTAATAAAGATCAAATGACTGATTTCAGCTTTGACAATGAAACACACCTGTTTGTTCCTCTGGATCTTCATATTTCACAATTAATATTTCTTCAATTTTCACATCTTCAATCTCCTCTTTAATAAACGCCATCTTTATAATAGTGAGTCACGTGGATCTCAGTCACTTCACCAGGAATTTCTCTGTGTGTTTGTCCTGTTTGAGATGAGAATAATGAACAGAAAGAAAAATAAATCCAAACTAAATCTCTGTGTGACTAAATCAGCTCTTGGTTAAGCCACTGGGAAAATAGTCAGAATGAGAGTTAATGATCTCTAATTGTCCTGATTAACCAAAAAACAACAACCACCTCAAAACGAACACTAGAAATTAACAAAAGAACAAACTATACAGACACTTCATTTTTGAAATCAATTCTATTTGGAATTTAATGACTTGCACATTTAATAGATTGCACTTAAACAATTACATGTGTAGTTGTTTTGTAGAAGTTATCACAGGCTTTAGTTTGTGTTCTCGTTCAATTTACACAGTTTTAACCAGCAAGTGTTGTCGGTATGCTATGATCTGGGGCATATTCTTCGTACCTCGCTAACTCACTTAGCTGGATTAGATTGTTGACGATTTCGCATGATCTTGGATTGTTCGGTTCTTCGACGCTCATCCGGGACTTGTTGTCATAGTAACAGGCCCACTGAAGTGAACCTGCTTGGAGCAGGCTTACTTCAAGTTAGCAGGATTAGTTCACGGCTTTATAAGCGGATGTGAAATGGGAAGTTTGTCGCAACATGTCCTGTCCGTTTTTACGAGAGAAACCTGTTGCTTAAGGTGCAATATAATATATTTAACTTAATTATAATATATAAAAAAATATCATAAAAAAAATTGTTTTATATATATGTATATTTCGTTTTTCACGTGAGGGTATAATGTATCTAGTTAATTTAGATACAATTAGTTGTAGTCGGGCGTTAACAACAGCTCAAACTGTGTGTATTACCTTGCGCTACGTTCATTTACACTGTTGGGATGCGGAGAACACTGTGAAAGTGCTGTGTGTCGTGCCATTCGCTAAGTTTACCAGAACTCAAGCAGTCATTTTTGAAAAAAGGGAACTTTGCACACAGTTTAGTTTACTGTTTATTTTATTTTTTTATTTTTTTTTAAATCCAGCTGATCTTCTCTTGCCTGTGGAATGAAATAAATAAATCATGCAAGGTCCTCAATAGTACAGTGTGTTTATTCGTATATTTTATTAACTTTGAAGTTCCTCTTGAAGTAATTCAATCTCAAGTCTGACTTTTTGCTTTATTAGTTTTTGCAATTCTATTTCATTAATTGACTTTTTTTTTCGCAGCACAGCGCAAGTAGTAAAGACACTATTTTGCAGAATATTTTTGCATTTTACTTTTACTTGTTCCCAAGTTCTAGTGGGTCCTGTGGTGGCTCTAATATAAAAGATGATTATGAAATACAGTACAATTAATATGAGTCAATATAATTACACACACGATCACTAGGCTAATCACAAATTTAATTTGTCGGCAACTTTTTGCCAGTCCTCTCTCCTGGCTTTTGCAGCTTTAAAGTGTTGCCTTGTGTTTTAATTAAACACTGAAATTAAGCGACGTGCGCGCTGAGAAATACTGTGCGCGCTCTTTCAGCCCCTTTTAACCCAGCACATGAACGCGCAATCTCAGATAACTCAATCCAGCTATACTAATCGTCAACAACAGGTGCGTTTGAAGAACCGAATCATCCAGCTCATAGTTAGCGCGATTATCTCATCCCGGATGTGTCATCTGATCTTGGATGTAGTAAGCGACGTACGAAGAATATGCCCCTGATCGCTTTGAAACAGTGAATAAATATGCAAATTTTATAGAGAACATGAACGCAAGCGCAAATCATTGTGAGATTTTAGGACACAGAGTAGAGAGCGATTAGAAGTGAATGTAGATATTTTTGTCAATATTTTTAAACTAAAAATACTGAACTTGGAATGGTGAACATTTGCAGAATTATCGAAAGTCACAACCACCCTAAAGAGGAGAATGTATTGCAAATGGAGTGTGATTTTTTTTTTCTTCTTCAGCTTTCTAGCTTGACATCAACAGGTGAAGCTGAAACAAATTCACCAAAATGTGACTATATAATTTAGGTTTAGTTTTTTAATATATTACACATTTTGTGTTGAGTTTTTCTTTAGAATCCAATATACTACTGTAGGGGAATTACAGTTAAGACCTGAGGACCAGATATGTTGAATGAAGACCAGGAGTCAGAAGTGCAGTCAATAGAAGAAATTTTAGTGAAGTTTAGTTTGCAGTTTCAACAGAAGAAGCCAGCTTCAAGTCTCACAAGGAGTTTATAGGCCGCCCCAAATACAATAACATTGTTACAGCAATTATACTCTAACAGATGGTACTAACTACATCATTGCTGAAGGTTAAGTGATTCTGATTGGCTAAGAAAGAAAGGTAAACAAAAGTTTAGTATATTAATTTTCCACACAAGAGCAGACACTCAGAAGCATATCTTCGTTGATCACATGGTTGACGGGTTATGTGACCTTCCACGTGGCAGAAATGCATTTTTAGGCGTCAGCTTGTCGAGAACAAGTCTCCTTATGGTGCCAGTTAATCACCTCACCAATAGATTTACAATTTCAGAACCACTCGAATACAGAAGCGCTCACACAACAAATAATGTAGAAAAACATGTCTGAAAATGTTGTACTTGCTGTAGCTCATTGAGATCACCCGAGTCCCAACCAATCTTTTTTGTGTTTGTACAAATGAAACGCATTCATTTACTTTGTTTCCTTGTTCAGTTTCATCTTTTATTTAATTTATATTGTTTCGGTAAGGAATCTTACACTTGGTTCATTCAAGTCATGTTTATTTGTTGTGCAATTTTTTACAAAACAGTTTTACAGAAAGCCATTCTGTTCTGTTTTAGACCTGGGCTATTTGACGATATATGATGATATAATCAAATGTTTGTGATCTAGTTTTATTTTAGCAGTTATTATTATTATTTTCTTTAAAAGCACAGGACATGGTTTGTGTTGCAAATTATTATGGCAAAAAGCTGCAAAAGAGAAATAACTGGTCTTGTGCGCGGCCTAATTAAAGGCGGCCGCATGATTTCTATGAGTGCGAGAGATATGATGAATGTTTGGACATAAAATATGCATATATTCATGCTTATTCGTATGTCTAATATAAAAAAACAAGCAAAACATTTGTCTCTTCGCACAATTATGAAATCATATAAATCATCTCTAATACACATCCATCTCAGCGTCTATTTGATGTGTTTTACATCTGTTGTTTCCTTTTGAGTTTGTTCATCTGCAATACGTCTCTAGGATGTTTCCTGTCAGACGTTAAATGTTTATGATTTATGAATGGATGTAAAACTGACGTCTTAAAGATGTTTCTCAGTTTCTACAAGGCAGATGCTCTCCAGCTTTTTAACAGACATATTGTATGCATATGCTTGTATTTGGGATGTATCTAAATAATAGCATCTGCTCAGTTCAAAACGGTGAAATTTCATAAAAAGGTTGGGGAGTTTGCGTCACAGTATATTACTGTTGATCGCAGAACATTTATATAGTGAAAATGGTTGATCTTGTCACAGCTTGTAATTGTACATTTTGAGAGAGAAAAACACAAACATTAGACGTTCAGAAAAAGAGAGATAAATCATTGCATTCTCGTCCTCCATTTCTAGGCCAAGTGATCCATCCTTAGACTAGAATAGACCTTATTCACAGCAGCGTCAGCTTTGATTTATAACAGGAATGAAAGCGAAACTATAAGGGACAGATCTCTTCACTGGGTTGAACTGATATTTCATGCATTTTTAATAGTGTTGTAGTCAAAACCAGCACGTGTGGAGACCGAGACATGACCAGACGTTAATCACCATTGCGTTAATTACATTTTTTAGCATTATTTATTTATGCTATATGCTAATAGGCTACATAAATAGCTGTAATATCTGTGAGGTTTTATTTTTCTATACATTTTCAAAATTCAAAAGTAATTCAAGTATTTATTGTGTATTGTTAGGTTGTCAAGAGTTGAACTCTGGGGTGTCTCTGGTGTCTCTCTGTGTATTGTTAAGCAAACGTTTTTAGGCTCTACTAGTTGTTCGGTTGAAAAGTCTTTAAAGCTAATAAAAAGCTAGCCGAATGTGTTTGTTATTTATTATGCCAGCTTTACTTTATTTTTTTAATTAAACGATGTTTTATATCTATTGAATTAATGGTTGGGTGAAAATTTTGCACACAATCTCTTGCGCGTGAACGTGCGGTAACGGCCGCGGGAGCGCGCGATTCAGATAGTGACATCATCATTATGTCGTCATGTCGCATGAGCCCATGTAAAGCATCATAGACACAAAAGGGCGTTTTTTGTAAAGCTACGGTGTATTGTGGAAAGTTGAACATCTATTAATGTACATTATAAAGGCATAGTTGGTTAAGGTGTTTAACTTTCCTCCCCGCTATAAGCTCGTCACTCGTTAGTGCCCGAAAGTGTCAAATGAGACGCACCTTTTCAGTTACTCGTGTGTGGATGAGCTTTACTCACAAAATTAACGTTCATTCAGGATATTGTTCATTCTAGAGAAAGCACTTTTTTTACATCGCTCTTAAAATCTATAAATAAACCAAACTGCTAAAATACATAGTTTTAAACGGTTAAAAAAAATACAAACAAACCTTTCTTCCGCCGAATCGCAGGAGAACGAGCACGGCGCCGCCTTATGACGTCACATCAAAATAAAAGTCCCATTCGTAAAGTTTTTTTTTTTTTTTTTTTTTATTGAACACTGTAATGAACAAAACAAACAGGCAGCCATTTCAAAAGCATTACAAACAATACATTAAACTGTCAAATATCAAAATACAAAACTCAACGAAAAGAAAAAAAAAAGGGGGGGGGGGGTGTAGGGGAGCTTTCCTTTCGCTTTAAGTTCTAAAATCAAAATCTTCTAATAAGGCATATAAATATATAGCTTTGGGGCTTTTCATCACTCTCAATGACTCCAAATACAACATAAATTCCTCCTTAAACACCACTAATCGTGGTGGAGTTTTGAAAAATCTACATTTGTGAATGTAGAATTTTAACAACAGCATCAAGTTATTAACAACATAAGATACCCTTTTGTCTTTAAATAAAAACCCATATTGCACAGTTTCCCAAGACAAAGACAGATTTGTAGAAAGTTTTTGTTGTAACCATATGAATGCATCATTCCAGAATGCATTAACCAACTTGCATTGAAAGAACAAGTGCTCCATCGTTTCAATCTCAATCATGCATATTTGGCATAAATTTGAATCCCCAACATTAAACCTTAGTCTTAAAAACTCTTTTGCCGGATATATATGATTCATAATCTTAAAGTGCACTTCTTTACATTTAGGGTTAATAGGAAATGAAATATATCTGGACCTAATTACACACGCATCTTTCTTTTCATAATGACGGAATATATAATCTCTTTTTACAGGTCCTGGGTAGAATTTTTGTATTAAACAATTCCTTAGAAATTTGTTTGAGCATTTTCTATCAACAAGGTTTACATAGTCTATCAAAAGATCTTGTATTTTAGGTATTATTATTGAATATTTTAGATGTTCCTTAACTAATCTAATCATTGAATCTGGAATATTCTTGAGGATTTTTTCATACACTTTAGAGGAACAGCTCAGATTATATTTGTTACAGAAAGCATCATGGCTCAATATATTCCCTACATTGTCCATAATGTGTGCTATCGCCCAAATGCCTCTCTGCCACCACTCATCCATAAACAGAGATTTCCTGTTCACTGTTATACATCTGTTGTTCCAGATTGACATATTGTGAGGACTAAAATTATGTTTGAAGATCAATTTCCAATACAATAATACCTGTTGGTGGAAAGCAGAAAGTTTAACAGGGAGCTTAGAAAGTTCAAAGTCACATTGCAACAAAAATCTTATACCACCAATTTTTTTTAATATAACCGAAGGAATCTCAAACCAGAAAGAAGACTTATCATTAATGAAAGTCTGTAACCATCTAAGTTTAATGACCCCATTCATAATATCAAAATCAATTGATTTGAGACCACCATCTTCATACTCTTTGATCATATCACATTTACGTATATAATGACTCTTTCTTTTCCAAATAAAATCAAAATTTAATTTATTTATAGCTTTTATCTTTTTAGCAGAAACTGCTAGAGAAAAACAAGGATAAATTAATCTAGAAAGGTTCTCTACTTTCGTCAATAAAACTCTTCCAAAAATTGTTATGTCTCTCTGCATCCAGGTATTCATTATTAATCTACATTTCTCTAAGGTTTTGTCAAAATTTGCATATTCTAAATTTTCCTTCTTCTTGGATAACCAGATGCCCAAATATTTAACTTCATTTTTAACTGAGATATTATGTAACGATATATTGGGGTGATCATGGATAGCCATTAGCTCACATTGTGACATATTTAATATTAGGCCTGAAGCTTTTGAAAAACTCTCAATTACTTGAAGTGCCATCGGTATTTGTTGTTCATTCCTTAAAAAAAGTGTAGTGTCGTCAGCAAAGTGACTGACTATAAAACTTTTCCCTTCTAAATCAATTCCAGATATGGTTCCCATTTTGAGAAGGATAGATAACATTTCTACTACCATAATAAATAATAAAGGAGAACATCCACAGCCTTGTCTGATGCCTCTTTTGACTTCAAACCTTGGACAAGTGCCTTGAGTAAGAGCAACAGAGCTGTTAATATCTTTATACAACATTCTAATAATATTTATAAATTTAGGACCAAAACCAAAGTGCTGAAGGGTTTGAAAAATAAATGAGTGTTCCACCATGTCAAAGGCCTTATAGAAATCCAAAAATAAAATAAAACTATCGTCTTTAATTAGATGACCATATTCAATCAAATCCAATACTAACCTGATATTGTTATGAATAGACCTATCCTTCAAGAAACCTGATTGGGTCGCACTAATAATTTGTGATAATCCAAATTTTAATCTAGAAGCCAATACTTTAGTAAACAGTTTGTAATCCGTATTTAGTAGTGTTATTGGACGCAGGTTATCTAATAACCTTTTATCTTTCCCTGCCTTTGGTAACAAAATGATAAGTCCTTGTTTCATAGTTGGCAATAGTTCATTGTTAATTATACAATCCTGTAAGGCTTCAAATAAAATATATTTTATGTCCTCCCAAAAAAATGTATAGAAATTTGTGGTTAAGCCATCAGGACCCGGTGATTTACCCACTTTACATTGTTTAATAGCTGTATCCAGCTCCTGCATTGTTAAGTCTGATTCACAAAGGTCTTTAAATATGTCATCAATTGATGGGATCTTATCTTGTATCTTCTGAAAAAAGGATCTACAACTAATTGAGGAAAAGGATGAAGAATACAAATCAGAGTAAAATTTAAAAACCTCTATTGCTATTGTATTATGATTTGAAAGTTCTTCTTGGTTCACTATCAAGGTGTTAATCGAATTTTTTTCTTGCCGTCTTTTCTCCAAATTTATGAAGTATGAGCTATTTTTCTCCCCCTCTTCCAGCCATTTAGCCCTGGATCTCACGTAGGCCCCTTTTGCCTTTTTAATGTAGAATTCATCTAGGATGGAATGTAGCTTAATAAGTTTTGCTTTATCTTCATCTGACATAATTGGTTGACAACAGCAAGAATTAATCTCTTGAATTAATTGAATTTCTTTTTCCCGTTTCTTTTTTATAAGATTCTTACTAAAGGTCATTGAATATTCCCTTACCTTATATTTTAAATATTCCCATTTATTGCCACTAGATAACTTTTTACCATTAATTTCTGCAATTATTCTTTTTACATATGCACAAAAGTCAGAGTGATTTAGTAAATCTGCATTGAATTTCCAATAGCCTTTAGTAATGAAAGATTTATCACGATGATCTAGAATTAAGTTGATCACACAATGATCTGTTAAGGGGGCACCTGAAATGCAACATTTAGTCACATAACATAACAGAGAATCGGATCCAAGCCAATAGTCAATTCTCGACCTTGAAGTGGCATTCGGTTTGATCCATGAGAACTGTCTGGTTGTGGGGTTCAAATTTCTCCAAATATCAGTTACTTCGTTAGCTAAACAAAAATCTTGCATAATACTATTAATATGAGAAAACATGAACTTTGAAGGCTGTCTGTCCATGTATTCATCCGATGTCATATTCAAATCTCCCCCGATTAAAATAAATTCTGTCGGGAATCTAGTTTTGAGGTCATTTATGACGTTTGTAACTGTCTCCAACAAATTCTTATTTTCTGAGCGGACATTATATCCATATACATTAACCATAATGATAAATATTTCGTCTAAGTGTAGGACCACTGCAATCCAATGACCATCTACATCTGCCTTGTGAGTAATAATCTTGCCTGGGCATTTATTCATGCAAATAGCGACACCTGCAGACCGATTGGAGCCATGACTAAATAACATGTCATCCCCCCACTGATTTTTCCAAAAGGTAACATCTGCCGCTTCTGAATGCGTTTCTTGTAAAAAAAAACAATGTGCTTTTTGGCTCTTGCAAAATAAAAAAAATTGCCTTTCTCTTAACAGAGTCTTTTAAACCCCTACAATTTAAAGAGGAAAAAGAAATGTCAGATTTCAACACGAACATGAACAATCAAACAAAGAAAACTATAAAGTTCTAAATAACCAAAAAACTGTAGACTGTTCCAAGACTTGTAAGTTTGTGGAAACAGAAAAGAAAATCCCAATTTTCATTCACTCCACCTCTCCTTGTGACCAAGAGAAGCCATCGATACCCTTTTAAGAGATACGTTTACCCTCGATGTATCCGAACGAACCTCTAAAACCCGCTGCTTTGCCCTCCTTTCTGGCTTGTTCGATTCTGGGCCACAGTTCACGTCTCATCAGTCTATCTTCCTTCGTCAGATCCTCCGCAAAACGAATACCAACTTCTTTGCACACCGAAGACGCCTTGGTTCTCTTCCACACTTCATCCCGCACCAGCCTGCGCGTGAAGAGAATTATCACCTCTCTCGGACGGTTGGTCTCCTTCCTTCCCACCCGATGCACGACATCCACCGCACCTCCCATGGCAGACGCAAACTCAGGCGTTATCTTGACCAGAAGCTGAATCACGTCCTCTCTAATACGCTCGTTTACATTCTCTTTGAGCCCTTTAATGCGAAGACACCATCTTCTTTTGTACCTTTCCTCTTCCAACACTCGAACTATCAATTTGCAAGTATCAATTTGCTTTTCCAGCGTTTTAATTCTGTCCTTGCATTCTTTTAACTCCTGAGCATTTATTTGGACGGATTTGGCAACGCTTGTAATCATCGCACTGTGTTGCTTCATTTGCATGCTTAAGTCGTCGTGCTGGACGTCAACCTTGATTCCAAGTGCTTTAATCGCTTCCAAGATAGCCGAATTGGACACTTCGTTTCCCTCTGTATCAGCTGGTATTTTAGTTTTTTTTCCCCTTTTGGGGTTTACACGGTGTTGGTGGGTCAGATTCATCACCCCGCTCCCTCTTGCTTGACCCTGCAATTACTTCCATCGAGCAACAATTTTCCTCCGTATCTACCATGATAACAATTATCTTGAGGTATGTTCCGCTTACCAATTAGGAGGAAAAGGTGGAGTATAACTTATCAACATAAACAGACTTGGGATTTATGTAAGAGCAAGCGACAGTTCAACGACTCAGTCCGCCATCTTGCCGGAAGTCGTCCCATTCGTAAAGTCTCAAAGCCAGGGGTCGGAAACTTTTTCCAACACCAAGCCATTTTGTCAGTTTTGTTTGCCGCATTATTTTAGTGCCACAGTAAAAACTATAGATTAAATTACTTAAATTACTGTTATTTGATTACTATTATTACTATTACTATTAAATTACTATATAATTATTATTATTAATTAACTGCACTGGTTTAGTACAGGACTCAAGACTGGATTTTCCTGTCTCATGCCAAAAGTACCTCCAAGTATACATTTACTTTGAGGTTTTAAATGTTAGACATATTGTCACGTTCATCTGCCTTAGTGGATCGTACCAAGGACATATCTGGGTTACATTTCACCCTAAATAAGGTGGCATTTTTATAAAATGACCCCACCCCATAATATATAGTTTCACTATTTTCCTGGTTTGCTTATGAGACAAAAATTAGATAAAATTTTAAGTAAAACTTTTTGTAACACAGCATGAAACCAAAAAAAAAATATATATATTATTTTAGGTTATAAAAATAACCTCTCAACCTCTGTGCTCTTCCTTGTTGTTCACATGAGGGTCTCAGGGCAGAAAAGGTGTGATTGAACAGATCATGTAATGTTATTCAGTTTCACTGTCTATAAATATGTTTCTGATTTCCTCATCCGTAATCAATGCACTTTTACCATGTGGGTCAACACTCCAGCCGTCTCCATGATGATCTGCCTGAGAGACTCCCATTGGAGCCGAGAAAGGTGGAGTAAGTAAGATGCACTTGTAATTTGTATAAATGTGAGATTTCGGAATATTCTTAATCAGTGACGTTTTAATAACCCATATTTACCCAGGGATACAAATTTTTATACATGAATAAAGTCTAAATTAAACCTGTTCGACATATAAAGTGATCATGACTCTTCAGAAGACTGGGATGAAACCACTCATTTTGGGATTAAACCACTCAAATCTCTGTTAATTAAAAATACTTCATTCGTAAATTAATATTTTTTTTGTTACTAAACATTTAATTGCATTGCACACTGGTCTTTATTTGAGCTCTGTTAGCTTTGCGGTGGTGTGTGATGCAGAGAAACGGGGAGGCAGCTCTGCAGAAAACTCAGGCTTTAATAACCAAAACAAAGGAAAACAAAAACACTTTAAATGCAATCATAAACGGCACACGATGGTGCAAAAACTCAGAAGTGGAAACATGGGAGGGACATCCACACACATGAAACTACCATCTAACACTGACAATAACCGACAAGGACAGGGGAAACACGAGAGGAATTTATAACTGTTGACAGAGGAGTCGATCGAGCTACACACGATGGAACATACGCAGGGGTTGCAAGAGCTCAGCAGTAACGAGGAGAAGGGTGAATCAAAGGAAAACATTGTGTCTTGAAATTAAGGAAGTGGTGGCTTTGTGGCAGAAGGTTTCTGATTTCATTGAAAAGAAGAACTTTGATAAATTGTCTACTGGTCGTGCTTCAGAGCTTTTTGACAAAACGTGACATATGTACCAACCCCCTCCCTTCCTCCTCCGCACCGTCTGTAAAAATGTATAATTAAAACCACATTTTATTTTATAACACACAAATCCTTATTCTGTATACATGTACTATAATTGTGCATGGGTGTGACTGAATAAGCTGAATAAGCTCCAAACACATAGGATCAATGGTGAGATTCCTGGAGCTGGAACCAGATTCCAGATGTCATCAAACAGCAGACAATTTCTCTATTTAAAGATGTCTCATTCAGTTTTTCATTTTGTTGATAGTCTTTCATTTACACAGAAGAATAACAACAAAAAAAACACAGGAAAGTAAAAAAAAATGTCTCGGGTTACGAATGTAACCCTGGTTCCCTGAGGGGAACTCGAGCTGTGTCAAAGCGCCAGGGGGAATTAGCCTGACGTCAGTCACGTGAAGATCTGTGCAACCAATGAGAGACAAACGCGTGTGAATGCGTCACCGCCGGCACTTGCCGGTGATGTCATGAGAGAGCATAAAGGCGCGCCCAAAACCCGGAAGCGACAGCTAAAGAGTGTCTGAAGCGGGCCCGGAGGCGCAAGGAGCTGAGGCAAAGACGCAGCGTCTCGTTCCCCTCAGGGAACCAGGGTTACATTCGTAACCCGACACGTTCCCTTTCAGGGAACTCGAGCTGCGTCAAAGCGCTAGGGGAACGCTATACCAACGCCACCTCAGCGACGTCGGCATCCGGGTGTGTCCCAACTCACTGAGAGAGCACCCTGGTTCCTGGGGCAGAATCGAGGTCCAGTTGGTAAAACCTTATGAATGTGTGCGGCGAGGACCAGCCAGCCGCAGCACAGACATCCGACAAGGAAACTCCAGAGAGGAGAGCCTTGGATGCCGCCACGCTCCGAGTGGAGTGGGCCCGGACCCTCAAAGGAGAAACATGTCCGGCTGACTCATAAGCTAAACAGATAGCCTTGACTATCCATCTGCTTAGGGTTTGCTTGGAAGCTGGAGCCCCCTTAGGGGTCCCAAAGCAAATGAACAGTTGGTCTGACTTACGCCAAGTGGCAGTCTTGAAAACGTAAGTGTCCAGTGCTCGCACTGGACAGACCTTGTTCTTGTGCTTCTGCTCATGATCGTCAAATGGGGGGAGGGCAGAAGGCCTGCAGTGTGATAGACCGAGCCACATTAGTGGGAACCTTGGGGACATAGCCTGGCCTCGGTTGGAGAAAGGTTTTTCCCATCCCGGGCGCGAACTCGACGCATGAGGGAGCCATGAGAGTATCCCCGACCCTCTTAAGCGAGGTGATAGCCAGCAAAGGAAAGGTCTTAAGAGAGAGGAGCTTGATAGGGAGCTCCTCTAAAGGTTCAAAGGGTGCCTCGGACAGGCCTTGGAGTACCACAGACCAGTCCCAGGCAGGCACCCTAGTCTGTGCCGCAGGTCTCAGCCTTAGTGTGCCACGGAGGAAACGAGTGACTAGGGGGTCCGTGCCCAATGGCACCCCACCCAGAGGTACATGGCAAGCCGCTATGGCAGCCACATAAACCTTCAAGGTAGAGGGGGGGGGGGGGGACAGCCCTGCCTCAAATCTTTCTTGCAGGAACTGCAGCACTTTGCCAACTTGACAGGTTACTGGGTTCACCTGCCTTTCGCTACACCAAGACGCGAAGAGTTTCCACTTCAAGGCGTAGATTTTCCTCGTGGAGGGAGCTCTGGACTGAAAAATGCTCTCTACAACCTCAGCTGAGAGACCGGATTCCATGAGCTGGACCCCCTAAGGGGCCAGCCCACAGGTTCATTAGCTCTGGGCGGGGGTATGCAACCCTCCGGGTATGTAACCCATACTAAGGGTGCGTGGGCATCGCCCCGTGACCTTGATAGTGCGAAGCGGGTTACCTTTCGGGGAGAACCCCTGGTTTTTAGCCACCACTGCAGGGGTCTCATGTACAGCCGGCCCAGTGGGATAATGCTGTATGCCGCGGCCATGAGCCCTAACACCCTCTAAAGTGTTTCACCGTGAGTGGCTGCCCAGCTTGATGCTCTTGACGGCTGAACGAAAGGCCTGGATGCGCTCGGGGAAGAGCCGAGCAGACATGGCCACTGAGTCCCAAATGACCCCCAAGAAAATGGTTCTCTGCGTGGGAGAAAGTACACTCTTCTTGGTGTTCAGCCTTAACCCCAGCCCCTTCATGTGCGGGCACAGCAACTCGATGTTGTGCTGCTAACTGCGGCGACTGGGCCAGGATAAGCCAGTCATCGACATAGTTTAGGACACGAATGCCTCAAATGCAGCGGAGCTAGAGCAGCGTCCACTACCTTAGTGAACGTGCCGCAACCCTCCATCCTTCTTTGGAACTATGAAGTACCGGCTATAGAACCCGGACCTGCTGTTTGCGAGGGGTACATACTTCTTGCTCCGTAACCAGAGCCTGCTGGGGGCCTACCAAAGACTGTAGAACCCCTGAAAAACCGGGGTGGAGAAACCCCAAACTGGATGGCGTACCCGCAGGTTACCATGCGCAGGACCCACTGAGAGATATCCGGTAGACGTGACAACGCACCTGGAACTCTACTAAGGGAACCAGCCTCCCGGGGCTGGCCTCTGGTACTGTGAACATATTCACCACTGAGCCGGGGCTTCCAGAAACTCGGGTGTAATGCTCTAGGACCCTCCTTAGAGGGGGTGGTTCTTCCGTTGTGAGCTCCCTCTGAAACTGCACATGGGAAACATCACCTTGTTGCGGCTTAGCGTCAGGACCGCTTAGTCTTAGCCTTCTTGGCGTTAAGGACAACCCTCAAATCACCCCTTTTGCCTGAAGGCTGAACTTGAACTAGTCGGCCCGACCTTCCCGGGTTCACCAGAGGAAGTCGGGTAGCGACACTCTCCTTTTGAGCGGCCCTGTATGAGGAGCTTTGAGACCGCGCTTGACCTCACGTGGAGGGCGGCGGGGAAGGACCTTACTGAACGCCGCCTGCTGTCGTGCAGCCTCCTGGAACTTGTCGACGACACTTTTTACGGCATCGCCAAACAAGCCCGAAGGGGACAGAGGGGCATCCAGTAGCACAAATTTATCCTTGTCTTTTATGGCCGATAGATTGAGCCATAAATGTCTCTCCGTGGCCACCAGAGCTGCCATGGAGCGGCCGACAGAGTAGGCCGTCTCCCTAGTGGCCCGAAGAGACAGATCCACGGTCCGGCGCAGCTCTGCCACTGCCTCCGGACCGATACCACCGTCCTCGTTGAGGTCCCCTAGCAACTCTGCTTGATAAGCCTGCAGCAGTGCCGTAGTATGAAGGCTATAAAGTATGAAGTATATAAGGCACGCAGCAGTCCCCACCAAAGACGACGTGACGCGCATCGGTTTGGTGGAGAGCGCCAGAGCTTTGATAGAGGATGCAGACTGGGGAACAAGGTATCCTGCAAGAGCCTCGTCCACTTTCTGCATCCCTCCATAACCATAGTGCTGAGCCCCGACGAGAGTCGCATACATAACACTATGCGGTATATGCACTCTTTCGGAGGCTGGCCTTCTCCATGATCTTGATACCTCAGCATGGAGATCAGGAAGGAAAGGCATAGCCCGGCGCGGGGGAGTGACGCGAGCAGGCAGGTAGCGCTTGTGCCCACATCACGCTCGTGACTGGGACCCGCCTCATCTCGCGAGGGCTGAGATAAGGAAGGACCCATCCCAGCTCCCTCAGCGAGATCCATTTGTGATCCCCATGACTGAGAGCGCCGCAAAGCCGCGAGAGTTTCTAAATCACTCTCACACAGACACAGCACGCTGAAGACACTCAGAGCTGTCGCTTCCGGGTTTCGGGCACGCCTTTATGCTCTCTCATGACGTCACCGGCACGTGCCGGCGGTGACGCATTCACACGCGTTCGTCTCTCATTGGTTACACAGATCTTCACGTGACTGACGTCAGGCTAATTCCCCCTAGCGCTTTGAAAGGGAACTACAGTCTTTTGATTCTGCGATATTAAACTGAAATAAATATTTAAGGGATGCCTCTATATGGGTGAGTCTCACCAAATCATATTTGACCCAAAATTCAGATTTGATCCATCTGATATCAACCGTCGTGTGAACGTTGGCTTCATTTTACACAGATACGTGTTTTCTGATGCCATTTTAAATATACAAGCCATTTAAAACTCTTTCCACACATAGAACACAAATAGGGTCTCACATCCGAATGTGTTTTCAAGTGTATCTGCTTGTGTGATGAGAAAATAAACTTTATTGCACTGATCACAGTTAAATGGCCTTCCTCCAGAGTGATTTTTGAAGTTGCTCCTTTTTATAAAGCTCTTGTCACACCCAGAACTCTGTAATTTATTTACAGAATGAGTTTGTGAATGACGTTTCAGGTCTCTTTTATATGTGAATTTTTTTTACACTGAAGACACCTGAAAAGTTTCTCTCCAATGTGAAGACTCATGTGAATTTTGAGGCTTACATTATGTCTAAAACTCTTTCCACAGTGATGGCATGTGAAAGGCTTTTCTCCTGTGTGAATTCGCATATGAGTTTGGAGGCTTACATTATGTCTAAAACTCTTTCCGCACTGAGAGCATATGAAAGGCTTCTCTCCAGTATGAACTCTCATGTGAGACTTGAGGTTTCCTTTATGTGTGAAATTCTTTCCACAGTGACGGCACATGAAAGGGTTTCCTCCAACATGAGTTCTTACGTGCCTCATAAGATTTTTCCTGTTTGTGAAACTCTTTCCACACTGATTACATTCAAAACAGTTCTTTCTTGAATGAATCTTCATGTGATAATCAAGGGATTCTTTACGTGTGAAACTCTTTCCACACTGATCACACATGAATGGTTTCTCTCCAGCATGAATTCTCATGTGAGTCTTTAGATTTCCTTTGTGTGAAAAGCTCTTTTCACACAGTTTGCATGTATGAGGGCTCTCTCCAGTGTGAATTCTCATGTGAGAATCAAGGGTTGCTTTATAAGTGAAACATTTTCCACACTGAGAGCATGTGAAAGGCTTCTCTCCAGTGTGAATCCTCATGTGAGTCTTAAGGCATTTACTGGATTTAAAACTTCTTTCACACTGGTCACATTTGAAAGTCTTCTCTCTGGCATGTTTTATTTTTACATGCCTGGTAAGTCGTTGTTTAACCGGGAAACTCCTTCCACACTGCTGACAAATAAAACAGTTATCTCTTGAGTGAATCCTCATGTGGCAATTAAGGGTTACTTTACATCTGAAACTCTTTCCACATTGATCACATGTGAACGGCTTCTCTCCAGTGTGAATTCTCATGTGATACCCATGATTTAGTTCTGCTTTAAAGCTCTTTCCACATAGTTTGCAGGTGTAAGGCTTCTCTTCAGAGTGAATTTTCATGTGCCTGTTAAGACTTCCTTTTTGAGTGAAACTTCTGCCACACTTTTGGCAGGTGTAAGGCTTCTCTCCAGTGTGAATTCTCATGTGCCTTTTAAGACTTCCTTTTTCAGTGAAACTCTTTCCACATTGTTAGCATGTGAAAGGATTCTCTCCATTATGAATTCCCATGTGGACCTTAAGGTCGCCATGTTGACTGAAACTCTTCCCACATTGAAAACAGGTGAAATAACCTTTAGTTGCTTTCTTCAGATCTCTGTTTGGTAAGGAATTCTTTACAGTCTGTGAGCAACTAAACAATTTGTCTCCTCTAATGAAATCATGATGCTTCTCAAAATGAACTTTCTCTTCAGTGTCATTCAGTACTTCACTCTCCTCTTTTAGCGGCAGGTCTAAAGAAAAAAGAGACAAACATAAGTTATCCTCAGTGTAATGAGCAAGTGATGCTCAGTGTAATCATAGCAACAAACATCAAAAAATTTAGACATTTAAAGCATCAAAACCAACATCATGCATGCTAAATACTATACAGACAAAGCTACTGAAAGAGGTGATTAATGTAATTTCCTTTTATCAATAGGGATATAATGATTCACTCTGAGTCGGTTGAAAATCACAAAAAAATATGACAATTCAAGTCAGTCAAACGATTAAACGATTTATGATACACATTTTAATCAGACCCCTCCACTGAAGCTTTATACTGTGACCTCGCTTAAGAGACATGATAACAGCAAACAAGTTGTAGCTAGCGTTTAACAATAATAAACATGGCAATGGTAAGTGTAGAGGTGAAAGTTAATGATTCGTTCACACTCGCACAAAGCAAGTGTTGTATAATGGAAAATAAAGGAAATTTTTCATTTAGAATTTGTCTTAAAAATCATTTTATGAAAAAAAGATCATATTGTGAAACCAGCATCGTGAATCGTATCACATCATGATTTGACTGAACAACATAAGACAGTTCAGAGTGTTTATATTAGGGCAACTAATAGATAATATTGTAAATAGCAAAAAAAAAGTAACAAAAAAAAAACATCATTAAATAATATGGAAAATAATCACTAACAAATTTAATGATCAGTTTACTATAGCTGTGTCCCAATTCAGAGGCTGCATCTTTTTAAGGTCGATTGTGTCAACGTGACATGGGGTCCCAAGGGTCTTTTGAATTTGGCCTACCGTCCTTCTTTCCCCAGGCCGTGAAGGAAATAACGAGTGGATTATTCACAGCCTAGCCTATCCCAATTAATTGCCCACCAGTGACAACAGGATTTTTTTTTTCTCAGAAGAAAATGGCAAGTGATAGCGCTTCTGTAGCAGCGAGGAATACACTGATAAATTAAAGTATTGTGTTTTAATTTACTCAAATAGTTATCAAAGAAGTGTTAAAAGCCAGGGCTCTTTCTTTCTTAAAAACGTGGAATTAACCCCTGTGTTACCATTGCTTACCAACTTAATTTCTTTAACTCACTTAACTCACTTTACACTGCCAGAACTGCACTACCTCACTTTACACTGCCAGAACTGCACTACCTCACTTTACTACTTACTCTTTTGCCCTTTTACATTTTTTACATTTTTTATATATGTATATATATTTGCTCCTTTATAATTTATATTTTTATCTTATTTTTATTTTACTTGTGTGTTACTTGTGTGACATTTACTGTGGATGGCAAAGTAAGAATTTCATTGTACAGGGAAACATGCTTTCTGTCTGTATATATGACAATAAACACTTTGAATCTTGAATCTAATTTGTAAAGTGGTCTGAGGCAAAACTATTCCTAATACTGTATTTCCTTTTGTAGGGAGCAAGGACAGCCGAGTTTATTAAAAATATGATTATTTATTTACCGGTGCCAAATATCCATTTGAAATATTTCCACTAGTCTCTCTTGTTTATTATAACAAATAGCCCTAATCCTGTACTAAGCCCACAACAATAAGACTACCAGTAGAAAAGGCAATAGTCTTTCACCTTTTTTGAAGGTTTTGAAGGTTGGTTATGTAAAGTAAAAGTAGTAGTGGAACATCGTCTGGGATGAGTGCACATTTCCTCTGTCCACGGCATTGTCTACCAACAGGATTGCAGGGCTAACTCAGTTGACGGCTGCCATATTGCAAAGATGTTTTCAGAAAGAGGGAAGAATAAATTAAATTAACTCCAATCCTCAAAAATCAAACCATAAAATATTTTAACATCCAAAGCTGTTCTGTGAGCTATTATATACTCTTTATATATAGATTTTTTTAAACAATATTTAAAATAAAATGTAATATCTAAAAAGCAATATTTACTCTGAGATTAAGTTTTATTTATCCATAAATACAGAGTAAATGTATTTAGTTATATTCCACCACTGATTATTTGGAAAATTAAACATTATTGTCACGATATTAACAAGTTGTTCAAGAAGATGTTCTCATTGTCTAGCAACTGTGTCAGCTGTCATTTTTTAACCTCTGTACAGGACATTTTAAAGTGTAAAAGAAGCGGTCAGTCAACTTTACAATATTTAGTAAATGTCAGGGTTGGGGGAAGGGGATGAGGCGAGGACTGTGGACAGTGTGGGACAGTGTGCTTACAACAATGCACACAGACACGAGAGTACGCGATTCCAGCAGAGCTTGAAATCGCGCCAACTCAAAAAACATAGAGCACGAGAGAGCGTGCAACCACTCATCTCGCATGCTCCCGACAAGGACGAACACACGAGTTATGAGTGTCTGACACGAAAACGAAACTGAACAAGACCAGTCTCGGGATCGGATATCATAACCCACACACAAGACGCTCTACAGACAAGGGCATAAACTGAGAGTAAACTGATGTCCACAATTGAAAAAAATTTTTTTTCAAATTATATATATATATATATATGTAGTTCTATATATATGTAAATATATATATATATATATATATATATATAACAAAACTAATGTATAATATAAATATAAAATTTAACACGTGTGACGTCTCAGGGCTAAACTGCCTAAACACAAAACCAAGCTTATTAAAGCTTAAACACAAAGCTTCATCAATAAAGTCTTGGTTTATACCTAACAGAATCTGCAACAAAAAAAAACCTAATAATTTTATCAAAATAAGAGGGATCATAATTGCATTGCGTTGCTTTTTATTTAGTAGTTCCTTGAATAAGCTTGATGGGAAAGATTCGGAAATCCATTGCCGCTTGTATATATATTTTTTTTTTTTTTTTTTTTTTCTTATTTGTATACACTGTACATTACAATTCACTTTATCACCTAACCCATTATTATTAATTAAAGCCTTTCCTTGCTTTTTGTATTTTTCCATAGAATAAGGATGAATATTGTCTGCACTTCTCACCTAGAACATGTAATCAGAATGTTTTGAGAAGTATTTCTGTCTACAAGCCATTCCTCCATGAAGCACAAGTATATTGTGAGGACACTCGTTTAAGTAGCTTTTTTTTTAATAAAAACTGCTTGCAATCGTTTAAGCCTTTAAATAAAAGGGTTATTGAGCTGTTTACACTGTCATATGCAATAAAAGAGTCTGCACAGTGACAGGAAATAAAATAAAAACACAGAAGGTGTACTTTCTACAGAAATTAACAGAAAAAGAATAACTAAACACAGAACAAACAAACAAAAATAGCAAAATAATTGTTGAGTTCCACAGCGAGCTAGCCATTCACAGAGTCATCTGTATATATTTGATGAAATGAGGTCCCTTGCTTGGACGTGTTGGATTGGGAATAAAGAAGCAAGTCTCCATTTAAACAGCCTCAAACTCAAGTTTGAGTTCGGTTTATTTATAGAGCACATTTAAAAATGTGCTGTACCAAAGTGTACCAACCAAAGTGCTGTACAACAGGTTGAAGAAAATTGTATATAAAGTATAAAAGAAACAATAAAATAAGAAATAAAATAGAAAATAAATGGAAAACAAAACAGAAACAACCAAAAAAAAAAAAAAACTGAGAGGCAGAGGCAAAGAGATATAGTCATCATATACACATCGACATATCCACATATACACACACACACACACATATATATATATATATATATTATATATATATATATATTATATATACATACATGCATAAATAACTGCACATACATAAATACCTCAAATAACTACATATTATACACCAAATGCGAGAGAGAAAAGATGAGTTTTAAGGCACGATTTAAACTTAGATAAACTGGAAGCCATTCTAACAGAGTTTGGAAGATTGTTCCAGCGTGGGGCCAGCCACTTCAAAAGCTCGATTTCCCCTTGTCTTTAGGCGGGTTCTGGGGATCTTTAAGAGTAGTTTTCCCTCCGATCTCAGTCCTCTCACAGGAGTGTAAGGGTGAAGAAGATCGGTCAGGAGGGAGCTAGATTATTTAGAGATTTATAAACAAGTACGTAGTAGAATTTTATATTCAATTCTAGACTGGGTAGGCAGCCAGTGAAGAGATCTCAGGAGGGGCGTAATGTGATCGAATTTATTACGCCTCTTAAGAAATCTAGCTGCAGCATTTTGAACTACTTGTAACCTATAAATTTGCGCCTTAGAGATCCCGTAATAAAGAGAATTGCAGTAGTCCAGTCGCGATGTAATGAAGACATGGATAGCTGTCTCTAAAGAGCCTTCGGAAAGGAAGGATTTAATTTTAGAGAGAGAGCGAAGATGGAAGAAACTAGAACCAACAACTAATTTTATTGTCAAATTTTAAACAGTTGTCAAAAACCACTAGATAAATAAGAGATAAATGAACTTAATGACTCAAGATCAATTTGTTTTTGTGTTCTGAAGGGTTGAAGACAATGACTTCCGTTTTATCTGAGTTTAGGGAAAGAAAGTTATTGGAAAGCCATGATTTAACATCGTCCAAGCATGCTAATAGAGTATGGAGAGCAGATTTTTCTTTTCTTGTTATAGACACATAGATTTGGGTGTCATCTGCGTAGCAGTGGAAGGAAACATTGTGTTTGCTAAAGATAGAGCCCAAAGGAAGCAAATAAAGAGAGAAAAGGGTAGGAGCTAGAATGGAGCCCTGAGGAACACCGCAGCTTAGATTGCTTGAATCGGAAGTGAAACTCAAAAGTACTGAAAAATGCTGAACTCCTGGAGCACCAAGAAGGTTCTTCTCTGGGACACGCAGAGGAAAGAAACTTTAAAGTTGAATGTTCTGAGCAATAGATTAAGACGATCTGATACATGCAGACAGAGGATCAGAAGAGAAGATTCTGAAGTTCCCAGGTTCTGTTGCAGTTTCCAAACTACTTCCAAATTCTTGCAGTTTTGAATACAGTGATCCCTCGTTTATCGCGGTTAATGTGGGAACCCCCCGATAGGTGAAAATCTGCACTGTTACTGCACTGGTATAATGAGGCCTTTAAATCAGTTTTGGATTGTCAACATTTGCTTCTGAGAGAGGCGAAGAGGCTTCCACTCCACTTGTGCTCTTGTTTGTCGATCTCACGCTGGGAACCAATCACGTGGTTGTCTGAGTGCCCGTGGGTGTGTACAAAGCCTCTAAGAGAGTTTCTCTCTTTGTCTGGCATCCTGGGAAACCATTTCTCTCGCGTCACGATGAAGCAACACTGCTTTCCGCAATACGGCTGCCGATATGGCTGTATTTATTTTATTTATTTTTTTCCAATTAATATTTTTGAAAAATCCATGATGCACTGAGGCCGCGAAACTTGAACCGTGAAGTGGCGAGGGATTACTGTAATACAATCATCTATGAAAACCTGTGCTTGTGTAACAAAGGAGACTCACAGGCAGGGATCCAATCGCGTGTCTTTATTAAGAGTGGTCAGGACAAACAGAGAGCATACGTAAACGGTAATTCAGGCGGGATCACAAAGGCGGGCAGACAGAATCAGAATCGTAGTTCAGGCGGGTAGTCAAGACAGGCAGATAACAATCACGAGCGATAATCCAAACAAGGGTCAGGGCCAGCAGACAGAATCAGAAACAGGTAACAGCAGAATCGGTAACAGATAAACAAGACAGGAATATCATCGCTCAGAAAGATTGCACAGCAAATCCAGACTTCACGACAACAGTGAAAGTTTGTGAGTCTTTTATAGTTCATGTAATGGGGCTTGTGGGAAATGTAGTGTGTGTGTGTGTGTGTGTGTGTGTGTGTGTGTGTGTGTGTGTGTGTGTGTGTGTGTGTGTGTGTGTGTGTGTGTGTGTGTGTGTGTGTGTGTGTGTGTGTGTGTGTGTGTGTGTGTATATAAGTGTGGTAGCTCCTTCCGGTGGCCAGAAGGGGGAAGCGCGGAGCTCGTCATCATAACAGCTTGCTTTGTGTCTTCTGCCACAAACATGACAAAATGTATTTTTCCAGAAAATCCTAAAGAATTTATTATCATTCACACTTGTGACAAACCTGATCCAATTCAAGTGAAACATGGTAAGAAAAATCAGGCAAACGGAAATGACATTTTTGTTTTATTTTTTACATACTGTTGCTTAATTAAGTGATATCACTAAGACATAATGATAATAATGAATTAGACTTTTTTTTTTTTATTCAACAATACCCAACTTGCAATACCCAACTTGCTATCTCATGCTCACTTGAAATTATCATTAGTATTTGTCTGGTCATGTGATCTCACTTCATGTCAAATAAATCCACTTTAATTAGGACACATTCTTCAAACATATACATTTCTGTAGATACTTTATAATAAGGATGAAATTCAGTTTTGAGAATGAAACCAACCTGTTTGTTTCTCAGTTTCTTCTTGTTTCAAGCTGAAAACATTTTCAATCTTGATGTCTTCACTCTCCTCTTTAATTAACGCCATCTTTATTTTCGCTATCTTGACTCTCAGCCGCTTCACCAGGAGTTTTCTGTGCATTTAGAGAATTGTTCATGTTTAAAATTAGTGTAATTATCAGAAAAATATAAACTAAATAATAATAATAAATAATATAAACCAAACTAAATATCTAATAGAATTAGCAAATAACAACAGCAACAACAAAATTAGTGCATAGACACAAAAAGGGAGCAAAGTGATCTTCCGTTGTGTGTTTTTATTTATTTATAAGTAAAATAAATAAAAGCTTAAGGAAGAAATAAGATGATCTCAACCCACATTAGAGGTAAAAAAGAAGCAAAAATTGTTCGGAATAAAAAGATTAAAAATCATAATCCATTCAGGTTAAATCATAGGAAACTAAAAGTATTCCATGAGACATAATCATACTTTAGGCTCTCAAACTGACAGAGGACCATGATGAGTTTGTTTAATGATACATTCCCACAATACACCAGGTACCATTTCAATTTGTCTTAATTCAAAATTGAACTTTGACAATTTTAGCTAGGTTTTTAACATCACATTTCAACCAAAGAGGATTTTTAACTGGTTTTAATGTTTTAATCTTAAGCCAAATAACTAAGTCTGTGCACTGAGTCAGATCAATGACAAATAAAGATTTTAAAACCAACCAATATAGTAATGTCTTTTCATTTATTGATCAACATAAAGATGATAAGAATCATGCGTAGCATAAATCCTGGCCATCACAAGTAGTCAGTGCACTGGCAAGTGAGTCAGGGTGTGTTCATACCCGTTCACTTGATTCAGACACAAAAAAACAAAACAAAAAACATTTAGTTCTGATCCGCTTAGCATTCACAGGTGGGATTTCTCAGCTGTCAGAGGACACATTTAAGTGGACATAAGGATATTATTATTGAGATCTATCATTACAGATCTAATTAAATTCAAATATTCAGCACGCTTTACTGTACCATTATTTTTTATGAACCAATGAATTTGTCATCAAAGATAAAACACACTGAGCTGTATTGCACCTTCTGCACATTTCAGAATGCTGTTTCTCAGCCATTACAGAGGATGCTTTAAAGTGGACATAAGGTCATTATAGCAGAGGTACAGCTCTAACCAAATCCACATTTTCAGCACTTTATACAGTGCAATTCCATTTCTCACAATGTGCGTTAAAGTGGATATGAGGATATGAGGTATGAGATATGAGGATATTATAGATAACCCTTTAATGAAATCCAAATATTCAGCACTTTTTAAATGTATAATATTCTCAATGCAACACAATCTTTTGGTTAGGTTTGGCAGAAATTCAACTTTACAAACAGCTACAGGCCATCATGAAGAAATGATTGAGACCCCAGAGACACCAAATACAAGTTTGCTGCTCAACAGTGGCAAATAATATGTTTGACAGAAACCATTTATATAAAAACATTTAAAACTAAATATAATGTTCTTCTTCATGAGTGAACCAGTGCCTCTTTTCTTTCTCACTGTAGGTGAAATGCTGAATTTAGTTATTCACTTCTAAAAAGGAAGTGTTGTGTTTTATTTAATTTCAATTAAAGGAGATTTACTTCAATAATTAACAAACAGGTAATTAATGTGTCTTTAAACATAATGCTCATTAATGTTAGATAAAGCATCACACAATGACATTAAACAATATAAAAACGTTTAACAGTTACTGTAAAAACTATATTTTTATATAAAAGGAATGTATCGATTTAAACACTTTAAATGCTGAAAAAACACAAACCTTTCTTCATCCTAAACACTGACGCAAGAGCAGCATTATGACATCATGTCACCAAACCAAAATAAAAGTCCCAAAACCAAACCAAAATAAAACGTGTTATTGTTTTTTTTACTTTACATGAAGACTGGATGCGATTTCATTCCTGTTCTGTATTTTCTGTTTGTTTATATATAGTAATAATAATAATAATAATACTTTGTTGCATTATTTTTTAATTATCTCTGTAAAGCTGCGTTGAAACAATCTGTTTTGCAAAAAGCGCTATATATACATAAAGGTGACAACTTTATTTGACTACATAAAAAAGCATTTAAAGTGTTTTAAAAGCTAATTAACAAAAATGTGAAATGAAGATGTGTCACACAATGTTGTAAAGTAATCTAATGTCAGGTTTAATAAGCAGATAATGTTACAGATTATTTTGTATGTCTTTATGTGTTGCAAGATCACTTATTTTTTATCAATTATACGAGCAAATATTTGTAATTTTTTAACAATCTTTTTAGTCTTATGTAAAAACTGAGCAGGACCTTTATTTTCGTTTGACAATATGACGTCATAAAGCTGTGCCGCGATGCGCTCATTTGTCTGTTATTCCACAGAAGAAACTGATATGTTATAAGTAGTGATGGCGAGATGAAGCCTCATGAAGCATTTAACCTTTTTAGCCAAGTGGTTCACGAAAGGGTTCATTTCTCGAAGCCTCATTTACTCACAAAACCATCTAGTGGCCAAAGAGTATAAAACAATCGTGATACACGGTGTATGTATATTTTCTTGTGGTATATGATTGTATTAACATAACTTTGTAATAAATGTATTGGCTTGAAATTTATGGGACTATCAACTATATCCAACTGTTGTTGGATTGTCTGTGTTGTTATAATTTGTCTGAAACTGTGTGTGCAGCCGTTTTTTGAACAGGGGTCTCATTTATAAAACTGTGCGTAGGATCCCCACTAAAAGTTTACGTACGCTTAAAAGTAAAAAATGGCATACACCAAAAAATAAACTAAAATGAACCATCTGTGTCGTCAATTCCAATTCAAGTCTCCAGAATGTGCAAATGCACAGCTCAAAGTTTGCTTTAAGGTCTGCACATTCTCCCATCAAGTTTGTTTTTTATTGATCACAACCTTTGCGTAGAAACTGGCGTACGTACGTTTCCAGCCCCGTTTTGTGCTTACGCACGCTTTATAAATGAGACCCCAGGTCTCCCTGAAGGAAGAGATTATGATATCTCAGTGGGATTTTCCCAGATAAATAAAGGATAAATAAATAAATCAAATGTATGTAAATCAGTTGTTTGGTCATAGGTAGACGGGGCAAAATTATAATTTTATAAGTGTCTGGGTTTAACTGGGCAGAGGGCAGAGTTTAACTGTGCTTGCGTATCTTGGACTGTGATTTTTGGAAACAAGAAAAAGAATGAGACTTTATTATACTTTTTTTATACTTTAGGAGTTTTTTCAACTGTTTTAGGGCTAAGATGATTTTTTTTTTTTTTACTTAACTTCTCCTGCCTTTGAAAAAACCCTTTCACAAGGCACAGATGAAGCCGGGAACATAAATACTTGACAGCAAGCCTGTACAGATGTGGAAATATAACTTTCTGCCTCTCCCAGTACTGAAGTGGATCCTCCAATCGCCCGATATTTAGTTCGGCAAGATAATTTCAATTAAAAAAAGATAAATCAAAATTTTGCGGCAAGATTCGAACCGCTTACTGAACCACTCAGGTGGAAACGAGGCTTCAGACGTCACCTCTGACGTCATCGGTCTAAACCGATACAAGCCTCGATACGCGCTTCTCTAAAAGCTTACAGGATTTCTCAACACACGCTCCGAAGCCTTGATACAGAGCGTAACATCACTAATGTTCGTCCTTGTCATGAGCGCGCGAGCCGAGTGTTTCCTCGTTCTCGTGCGGTCTATGTTTTGTGAGTGGGCGCTCTGCTTGAGCCGCGTTCTCTCGGGTCTGTGTACTGTGTTGTAAGCACATGGTTTGTGTTTTCATCAGCTGCGTACTTTCATGTGTTTTCGTATTGCGTCTTTGTTTAATGCGAACACGCGGCGATGCGCGTTCACATTGACTGCGTGTGCATGTCTTGTCTGTTACCCCGCCCATCTTGTTTCATTGTCATTAGCTTGATTTGTTCCCAGCTGTGTCCTAGTCACCTTTCCTCCTGTGTGTTTTTATTCTCCCAGTGTCTGCTGTCTTGTGCTGGTTTCTTGTTGTTTAAAGGTTGAGTTCATGCTGTCCTTGTTTCAAGTCAAGTCTTCTAGTCCTGTTTTTCCCCCTCGGGGTGGTTTTTGTTCAGTTTTTATTTTTGTTATGAATAAAGTCCCCATCTCATTGCAACATTGAGTCCTTGTATCTTCCCTTCAAATAAACCTGACAATTAAAGTCAAAAAATTAAATGTATCTGTTGGCTATTCTGCACATTATGTTAAAATATAAACATTACATTCTGGGGGGAAAAACACGTTTACATGATGTGACATATGTTTTCAATAAAGAAGTAGCTTATATTAAAATCATCTGATAATTAATTTGATAATCAAAATCCCTAGTTCCAGCCCTTACAAAACAAAACAGTTCACTGATAGACAACAGTATCCTAAACAATACTGTAATAATCTTGTCTGAGTGTGGGAAGAGATTCAGTGATGCAGGAGAGGGTTTCCACAGCTGGTGGTAATCTGCTTTACAACATTAAAGCTTACTTAGATTTATCAACTAATGTGTTTTCTATGTTGAGAATAGTGTTAGTGATTAACTGTTTGCATCAGGGAAGATTTTATGTGTAGATGCATGACTGTCTGTTTTTAAGGAAATTAATGAGAGGGATCATATCTTAATAAAGCGATGTCTAAGTTACATCAATTAGATGTCTTGTAGAAGTTTGAACATCTGACAAACATCTTTAAAAGATGCTCTAAAAAATCTTAATTATTTACGTCTTAGCAGACAAACCTGGCAGAGACGTCTCCGCGACATCTTCAAGATTAAATTCATGATATCGCAGAGACGTCTCCGCAACGTTCATGCGCTATCTGGGTTACAGTCAAACTCATTTTTATGATGAAATAATGAAGATTTCTGTGCCACCCCAGACTAGTTGCTGCTGCCTGCCTATGAAAATATCTGCTTTTCCTTTCATTTTGTTGCTGATGTTTATTTTACAGTAAAAGTTACATTGAATGAACAGTACACCTCCTTCTTCCTTGAACTTATAAAGCCACTTAAAATCTAAATGCCTGAATTAATTGCATTTACATTTTACATTTATTTATTACCTGTTTGTTATTTAGCAGACACTTTTTGCGGACAATCAAACTCTAAAAATTCTAAATCTAAAAAACATGTTTTCCTGATGTAAACACACTCCCATCGAATAGACGTCTCTGAATCCGTGGGAAAAAAAAGACAAAATAGCTTTGTACAGCAAAA
The DNA here is from genome assembly GCA_037043235.1 of Rhodeus uyekii. NCBI lineage: Eukaryota > Metazoa > Chordata > Actinopteri > Cypriniformes > Acheilognathidae > Rhodeus > Rhodeus uyekii. The sequence continues at coordinate 331,745 of JAWRVZ010000266.1, read as the reverse complement.
CTGTTTTACTGTTTTAGACACAATCTCACATATTAGATGCAGCAGTCATTCATTTGGGCACCAAGTAGAATAGTAAAATTAAACTCTGAATATGTTTTTTATTTGTATGCGCTTGAAAATCCTGTGCTCTTTTGTGGTTTAGCGTGTGAACTTTTATTTTGTTCTGACAATGATGCGTCATAAGGACGCGTCGCGTCTGTGGAATGAGCGCACGGAGGTTTGTGTTTTTACGCAGTTAAAGTCATTATTATTGAACGTGACTGTAATTTTAGTAGTAACGGGTTTTGCGATTAAAGTTAAGTTACCCAAAGAGTGCGTCTCATTTCGCTCCTATAAAGTAAATTAATATATGAATTCAGGCTCTGGCAAGTTGAGATGGAGAAACTGAGCGTTTCGAAAGTCTCTGAACAGATTCAGTTAATAGACATAGTAGACTCCCAAAAATGATCAACACTGCAAGTTTAACATAGTTTGTCGTAGTATGTATGCCTAGTATGTAACACATAAAAACTCCCGGTGAACGAACTGAGATCCACATAAACATGGCGTTTATTAAAGAGGAGAGTGAAGAAATGCAGATTGAGGAAACATTCAGAGTGAAACAAGAGGAAACTGAGGAACAAACAGGTTGGTTTCATTCTCTAAGTCATTTGATGCTTATTAAAATGTTTCTCTCTTCAGAAATGACTGATATTTTTTAAGATATTAGTGTCACATCACCAGCCAAATGAAAAGATCCTACTTCCAAGTTGTCCATTTGCAAGGAAATATAATACAGTAGTAATATATGTAATTATTTTGTGTGGCATTGAACCTAATGGTCAATTTTTGAATTGAAAACCATCCATTTTGGTAAGGAAGCGCATCACCACATTATTTAATACAGCAGTACAAAAAAAATTATTATTATGCAAACTCTCTCACAAAAAAACCCTAACAATTATTTATTGACATAGGCTACCTGAGAGACTTCAGAAAAGGTTAAGTGGGAGGTAGAAATCTAAATTTAATGCATTTTACTTAAAACAAGTAAAATGATCTGCCAGTTGAGAAAAACAATCATTATGCAAATTAGAAACAAGATAATGTTTCTAACCCCATTGGCAGATCATTTTCAAAATAAGAAAAATGCACTTAAATCTAGTATTTCTTCCCATGGGAAACAAGACAATACTGTGTCATTTTACTTACGTAATCTTTTTTTTTTTAAATAGCGTGTGCTTTTATAAAGGATTCTGTACATGAGGAGGCTGCATTAATTCATAGGGAGTTAGGAGAGTGTTTTTTCTTTTCTTCTTCTTGCTTGAGTGGTCTGTAATCAGTGGTTGTTGTTTTGCAAAAAACAGACCAGTATATGGTGGGATTGAAGAATCAGAATTGAATTGCAGACAGCCGTGTAAAAATATAAATTAATCATGCCCTGTTTTACACTAAGCATGGACAAGTTTGTGACTTGTGACTGCTAGTGTCAGGTAAACATAAAGCTGGCAATGAATCTCCTATTTCTGACGTACTCCTGCTTCCTGACAAAGAATAAATTCTACGTTAAAATATACAAAAAAAGTTATATTAAATTGGAATATTTCACAATATTGTGTTTTTAACAAATTAATATAGCCTTTGTGAGCATTCATCTGAGCAGTTTCCATTACAAACACAAAAAGTAGACCGTTAGAATTTTCTCTTAATTTCTGTCAATATAACACTTTTTGTTATAGGTAACTTGTGACTGCAGTCATGTGCTACAAATCAGAGCACTGTAAGTTGTTTACGTTTATTATTATTTAGATGTTACATGCTTTGCAACAGGTAATTTAACTCTGTATCTCTGGACGCTTTGCAGAATCATCTGTCACTTGACAGTGCTTTGGAGACACTCTGAAGGGGAAGGTGGGATCTAATGCTTTCAAAGCTAGCTTGCTATTGCTATCCTCTTCAAAATTGTCTTGACAACATTTTCATGTACAAAAGATGGGCCAGGAACAAAATGTTTATGAACTGTTGTCAAGTCAAGTCACCTTTATTTATATAGCGCTTTTTACAATGTAGATTGTTTCAAAGCAGCTTTACAGGAAAAACAATATAAACAAAGTTTGTTTGGCTGAACAGAAGCCCCAAAAAAGCAGCTGAATCAATACAATTGATGAATTTTAAGTGTTAAGTTTCCCCAACTGAGCAAGCCATAGGCGACAGCGGCAAAGAACCAAAACTCCGGCAGGTGACGTAACGAATGAAGAATAGAATGGAGAAAAAAACCTTGGGAGAAACCAGGCTCAGTCGGGGGACCAGTTCTCCTCTGGCCAACAGCCAAACAGTGCATGATTATTATACAACATTGAATTGTTGTATAATAATCATGCACTGTTTGGCTGTTGGCCAGAGGAGAACTGAGACCAATATGAAGTCCAATTTGGTCCGGTTAGAGATGGGTTCATGATCGTCACAGGGGAGGGTCTAGTAGAGCAACGATCTCCGCAGACACTTCAGGGCAGTGCTGTGCTCGTGTCCAGGTCCTTCATCTGATCTGGATATGGCCCGGATCCAGCTGACCACGATAACCTCGGAATAAACAGAGACCAATATCAGCGTAGATGCCATTCTTCTTCTGATGTATCGAGTACATCAGGTGTTATGGGAATGTTCCCGGTTCCGGCTTATCTAAATTATGCAGCCTAACAATCATTTTACATGATTTGGATTAAAAATGTATAATGTGTTGTGTATGCCAGGTTGAAGAGATGTGTTTTTAGTCTACATTTAAACTGACAGAGTGTGTCTGCTTCCCGAACTGTAATAGGAAGACTGTTCCAGAGTTTAGGAGCTAAATAGGAAAAGGATCGACCGCCAGCAGTTGACTTTGATATTCTAGGTATTATAAGCTGGTCAGTATTTTGGGATCGCAATAGACGTGAAGGACTATAATGTGTTAAGAGATCGTTCAAGTACTGTGGAGCTAAACCATTTAATGCTTTGTAAGTAATTAGCAAGATTTTAAAATGTATTCGGTGTTTAATAGGAAGCCAGTGCAGGTTTGACAGAACTGGGCTAATATGCTCATACTTCCTGGTTCTAGTAAGAACTCGAGCTGCTGCATTTTGGACCAGCTGGAATTTGTTTATTAAGCGTGCAGGGCAACCACCTAGTAAAGCATTACAATAATCTAGCCTTGAACTCATGAACGCATGAACTAACTTTTCCGCATTTGTCTTAGATAGCATATGTCGCAATTTAGATATATTTTTAAGATGGAAGAACGCCGTTTTACAGATGCTAGAAACATGGCTTTCAAATGTGACAGAAAGCTACACTTGAAATTGAAATTAGATTTGCAAACCTCATTTATTCTGATTTTAGGGCATATAAATCTCTATTGTTGAGTTATGATGTAGAATATATTGTTGCTTTTTAACTGACTGGTGGAGGGTAAGAGCCCTTCCCCCGCTGAGTCCTCATAGTGGTTGTGCTGTACTGTCTTATGCTGCTCATCTGTTCCGGTCCAATTCAGTCCTGTCTTGCCTTGCCAAATTAAGTCCAGTCTAGTCTTTTAAGTTTTCTAGTTAGTAGTCTTGTTTTCCCCCTCGGGTTGTTTCTGTTGCCTTTTGTTTTATTTATTATTTATAAAATACCCTTTCCCCTGCAATATTGAGTCCTCACTCTTCCCTTCACCCACACCTCTGACATTGTTATTAATCTTTTAATTACTTTGGTAACGTTTTTAAATTCATAAGACAAAAATAAAAATTTCAAACATTAGATCAGTAGACAAAATGCTTATAAAAATAATAAAAATTGTAAAGCTTTTAAAGCTGCCCTAATATTGCATAGCTCTTTTTAATTTTTGATAATTATTGTCTTTATTTTCTTTATATACTTGCAATATATTTTGCATTGTAATTAAGTAAAAAGAAAAAAGATAATAGAACAGCGATTTCTTCATTTCCATCCATAATGTCTGTCACTATCCACTACGTGACGTAACTTTAAATCGCGCACATGCACAGTACAAAACGTTACAGTAACGTAGTTGTCGTAAAAAAAAGGCAGTAGTGGTAGTAGTTTTGTGCATGTGCAGAATACAACTTCTGTTTTCGCACATCCAACCAGTCGTGTTTCCGGTACGGATTGAGTAGTCACACACACTGTCACTTGATTGACGTACAGGGCAGCCAGTCTGGGATTTTCTGACACATGGGTCGCCATGGATGCGCACACTGCCGCCAAGTGCTGCAAAATTTTATTTCTTTTAAACTTAAAAGGGTAAAAAAATGACTGGGGGAGCTGGACAAAGCAAGAAGTCAAAAACGTACCACTTCCATATGGAGTGGACCTTTTTCTCAGTGTCATTTTCAAAGTGTGTTTGCCTCATCTGCCAGTCTGACATTGCTACACCAAAGAAGGGAAATGTTAAGCAGCATTTTCAGACTGTTCATAAAAACTATGACACTTTTTTTTATAGTAGGTAGATCGTTGACTTGGTCATTTTATAAGTAGCTCACAAGTCAAAAGAAGTGTGGGCACCCCTGTTTTACACTGTATCTGAAAATAAAAAAGGTGTACAATGGTGTGAAAAAGAGTTTTCCCCTTCCTGATTTCTTTTCGTTTGTCTCAAATGTTTCAGATCATCAAACAAGTATAAATATTAGTCAAATATAACACAAGTAAACGCAAAATGCAGTTGTTAAGAGGACCCTAAATGACTTGTTGAATTGTTGTAATTCAGACACATTGAAGGGTTTTCAAGCATGAACTGCCTTTTTAAAGTCTCAGCTTCTCAATAGGATTCAGGTCAGTAACTTGACTAGACCACATCAAAGTCTTTAATTTTTCAGCCATTCAGAGGTGGACTTGCTGGTGTGTTTTGGATCATTGTACTGCTGCAAAACCAAAGTTCGGTTCAAAGTCTTGTAGATCATCAAGATGTTTTCTGGCATAAATTAATGAGCATGAATGCTCTTTTTGCTCAGCAGTGGTTTTAATTTTGGATTTATGCTATGTTAGTAATTTTTTCAGAGTCTCTTTCTTATGGTGAAGTCATGAACACTGTTCTTAACTGAGGCAAGTGAGGCCTGCAGTTCTTTAGATGTTGTTGTGGGGTCTTTTCTGACCTCTTGGGTTGAGTATGAGGTTTCAGAATGAGGTTATGATAATGGTTAGCTGAAATTATTTGACTTTGTCAAGGACTCTGATGCTCTCATTGTAACAGTACATGAGGTCTACAATCTAATGTGTGGAAGTTTGAATAATGAATGAATAATAATACCCATGTATTGTCAATGTAATACATTTAAATGACTAGCTATCCCATCTTTTCTGCAGTTTTTTTTAGGTTGTGTGGAAATTAAATAAATAAAATTGAGTATCATAGACAACAGTGAATAATGATAAGGTTTACAAGGAGAAAAGCCTAAAATTGAGCCTTGTGGCACTCAGTATTTGTGTTTCACAAGAAATTTAAAACAATTATGTTTTGACAAGATCTCAGTAAATCAAAGAAATCAAGTAGCTGTCAGTTAGGACATAGTCATTTTATATTTATGCATTTGGCAGACGCTTTTATCCAAACCGACTTACATTGCATTCAAGGAACACATTGAATCAGTTCTCATATTATTAGCAAGTATTAGCACATAGTCAGTGCTAGTACTTGGCCACAGATGCCAACGTAATGCATTTACTTACATTTTAAACATAAATAGTACATTTGAGATCAGTCTATAACTAACCCGTTCTGCTAGGTCAAACTGTGTGTGTCTTTTTAAATAAATGTTTTGATGTCTCCCAAGTAATGTTAAACATTTTGGGACTGAAAAGAGGTTATAGGAAGTGTTTGCTTTGTGCCATTAAACTGGTGTTAATTTATTTTTTGATTTTTCATTTTAGACCTGATGTTGAAAGAAGAGAGTAAAGAACTGAGTATTATGAAAGAGAAAGATCAGAATGAGAAACATCATGGTTTGACAACTGGAGAAAAACATTTTGAAAATGATCAGAAGACAACAAAAACTAAAAGTTATCTCTCCTGCCAACTGTGTGGAAAGAGTTTCAATCAACATGGAGACCTTAAAGTCCACATGAGACTTCACACTGGAGAGAAGCCTTACAGCTGCCAACAGTGTGGAAAAGGTTTCACTCAAAAAGGAAGTCTGAAAGTCCACATGAGAATTCACACCGGAGAGAAGCCTTTTGCCTGCCACTGGTGTGGAAAAAGTTTTACGCATAAAGGAACCCTTAATGCCCACATGAGAACTCACCCCGGAGAAAACCCTTTCGCCTGCAAACAGTGCGGGAAGAGCTTCTCACGTAAAGAAGGTCTTAAGATTCACATGAGAATTCACACTGGAGAGAGGCCATTCGTATGTGGTCATTGTGCTAAAAGTTTCAGATGTCAAATAAGTCTTACTTACCATATGAGGATTCACTCAAGAGAGAACACCAATCAAGAGATATGTCGTCAGTGTGGAATGAGTTTTACAGAACAAAATCACCTTAAGAATCACATAATAACTCACATTGGAGAGAATCCTTTTATGTGCCATCACTGTGGAAAGTCTTGCAAAAGCAAAGCTAGCCTTCAGGTTCACATAAGAGTTCACACAGGAGAGAAGCCCTTCACATGCCCTCAGTGTGGAAAGAGTTTCACTGTTAAAGGAAACCTTCAGACTCACATAAGAATTCACACTGGAGAGAAGCCTTTCACATGTCTTGAGTGTGAAAAGAGTTTCACATATCAGAAAGACTTAAAACGTCATTTGCAAAGTCATCCTGGAAAGAAATTGCAGAATTCTGAGTCTGACAAAAGGTTAACAAAAATCAGTTATTTTGAAAATCATATGCACTCTGGAAGACAATTTAATTGTGATCTTTGTAATAAGACATTTATTTTGCCATCACACTTACAGATACACATGAAAAGGCATGTGTTTATGAGACCTTATTTTTGTTCTTTGTGTGGAAAGGGTTTTAAATGGCTCAAAAGCCTAAAATGGCACCAGAAAATATGCATCTGCGCTAAATTATTAATGATCGTGTAGAGGCATCAGTTACAATTCTGATTTGGTTTATATCTCAGAATCAATATTCTAGATAAGCAAACTTCCATCCTGCTGTGAAATCCAACGTTGTAAATAAAATTAGAAATAAAAGGACAGACTGAACGAAATAATGAGCTTTGACTGCGTTATTTGGGTCATCTTTAAGGACAGAATGCACAATCATAATGTTTTTTATTGTGAAGTCTTGTGTCAGAATTACCTTTAGTTTTATGAAAATAGATTATGAAAAGGTCAAATAGACTAAAAATACATGACCATAGATCACAATCTAGATTCACCCTGACAGAAACCTGGTTAAAACCAGATGAATACTTGACTTGGTTTTGCCAAACTTCAAAATTAGTTCCATGTTAAAAATATGGTATAACTATCATTTCTACTACTAAATATTGCTTTAGTGACAAGGTACCTGAAATGTCTCAACTACTCAGTAAATCAGATTGTGTTGAACAACTTGATTTTTACAATGTAAATGTAATGAAGCTTTCTTCTGAAAACAATAGTAAAGTAATTTAACATTGTGTTTACTAGTTTAATGTTCTATTGTACAGCAAAGTTACTTGATTATGTAAATTTGCAAGAAGGAAATGCATATAATACTGATAAATGCTTAATGGTAATAATTACTAACAGCTGAAAACATTGGTTTCCTATCCATGTATGCTGTTCCAAAGTTTTGGCTCGATCTCCTCTTGATTTTAATCTTGCCAGAGGAACATTTAATAGTACTGAATGTCCTAAGAGACCTTCCAGGATTGTGAATGGATGAAATATCTGAAATATATGCTGGCACTAATCCATTTGATAGATTTAAAAACTAGCTGCAGAATTTTAAAATCAATTCTATAGCGAATTGGTAACCAATGGAGGGATTTCAAAACAGGAGTGATGTGCTCTCATTTATGCACACCAGTGAGGAGCCGAGCAGCTGCATTTTGTACCATTTGCAGACGGTTCAAAGATGCTTGGTTAATACCAATATAAAGGGGGTTACAGTTGTCAAACCTAGTTACAATAAAAGAATGGATCACACTTTCCAGGTCCTTTGATGTAAGAAATTATTTCACTTTAGCTAGGACCCGAAGATGGAAAAAGCTGGTTTTGACTACTGTGCTTAATCTGTCGAATTTGAGGGAAGTTTCAAATACCATGGCCAAATTCTTCACTAGGGGTTTCATGCATGAAGACAAGTGTCCAAAAACATCAGGCTTTCTGATCTGATCATTTCAGTTTTCCATTCATTGAGGTGGAGAAAGTTTAGGGACATCCAGGCCTTTACATCCCCTAGACCAGTGGTCCCCAACCCCTGGTCTGCGGATGAAATGGTACCGGGCCGCGGACCGAATTCGCGGACTGGTCCGTTGATCAAATGGTAGCGGGCCGCGGATCGAATTTGCGGACCGGTCTGTGAGCGGCTGTGGCGCTGATTGCTTCAACAATCGCGCGTATTGGATTTGGGTATCGTCCACGTAGCAGTGAAAGGAGATACTGTGTTTCACAGAGGAAGCATATACAAGGAGAATAAAATTGGAGCAAAAATAAAACCTTGAGGAACACCACATGTTAGAGGAACTGCATCCGAATCAACCTCTGTAGGTCCTGCTCACTATGGACAGTTTTTGTCTTATGATTCTTTGTTTCAATGTGCCCTGTTGTCTTCACCGGTGCAGAGGAAAGCCTGATGTTTCCCTTGAGAAACTCAAGGTGGCGTATGACAAAACAGTCAGTTTGGATGGGCAGGCTTTCAAGTTTAAAGAGACCATGTTTTATGTTTTTAATTTCAGCCTCAATATTTGCAGAGCTTGCTGTGTTGTGTACACTATTGAAGTGTGGAGCCATAAAAGCTCTCCAAAGAGGTAAATAACATGCAATTCGGGAGAAGCTCTTGAAGGAAATGTAAATTGTCTCTGTCACCATGATGTGTCATGATGTCTCCTCTCCAGCAATAAGCTGGTGTGTGGTGAGCATTCTGGCACAATATGGCTGCCGTCGCATCATTCAAGTAAATGCCTTCACAGATTTCAGTGACCGATGCTTTTAAATCTCGGTGGAGTGTCACCTTGATTCTGGTCACCTCTGTTAAATGGTCATCTTCAGTGACCCAAGGCCCAGACCCCCTCTGCAAATCACCTCTTCACTTGTGTTTTGCATGTTTCCTAGGCAACAGGTAAACCTTTGTCATCAATTCCTGCTGATTCACTGAAGGTAACAACTGCAGTTGGATGAATGAGCTACCTTGCATCTTTCAGTGTATCAGATTGTAAAAGTTGTCCCATGGCTCATAGATTTATATAGAATTCTCTAACTCTGTTTACTCTATGTCTTAGGCATTCAAGCTTCAAGAGGTGCTCTAAAGATGAGATTTTGAGGCTCACTGTTTTTTTTGGCTAGGGTCCTGCGCACATCCCTGGCAAAAGCAGGTCTCACCGAGATTTGAACTCGGATCGTTGGATTCAGAGTCCAGAGTGCTATGGAATCTGTAGAACCTTGGGGGGGGGGGGGGGGGGGGGGGGGGGGGGCTTTTAACTCTTAAAATTATAAGAGTTTTGAGAGAGTTTTGAAATGATTAGAGTTTAGATTTTTTTACAGTGCGTTTCTGGCCCAAAACACTGTAAAAGTGTGATCATAGTGGTGTTATTCCCTGGAATGGTTTTCATCATATTTAAAGAATAGGACTTTTTTAGTTAATCTTGGGAATTTCTTTTCATCTCTCTTGTGTAGGGTTCCTTAGGGCTCAATTTTGGGACCAGTTTTGTTCTTCCTCTACATGCTCCCTTTGGGATTGATCTTTGAAAAATATACCATTCATTACAATTTGTATGCTGATGAGTGTGATTTATTTACCTCTGAAACGTAGAGATCAAAAATCCATTCAAACTTTTTATGAATGTTTAGATGAAGTTAAATATTGGTTGGCTAACAATTTTCTACAGCTGAAAGAGAATAAGTTTATTTTATTTTGTAATATGGGATGTCCTGGGGTTGTCAGTGACTGCCTGGGATTGCATCCAGGGAAAAATCTTTAAAGTTTGAAAACCTTGGTGTCATTTTTGACTCTGAGCTCAAATTTGATCATCAAATTAATGCAGTTGTTAAAAATAGATTTGTCATCTTAAGTCTATATATAAGTTGAAGTCTTTCCTCTCTTTTCATGACATGGAGAAAATTGTGCATGACTTTGTGTCATCTCTGCTGGATTACTGTAATGCATTGCGTCTGGGTGTGAGTCAGGCCTCTCTCTCTCTCAGCTTGTTCAGAATTCAGCTGCTAGGCTTCTAACAGGTACTAAAGAAGATATAGAGCACATTACTCCTGTGTTCATTAAACTACACTGGCTTCCTGTATGTTTCAGAATTCATTATAAAATGTTAATGTTTATGAGTATATTTCAGATCTAATCAGCCTGCATCACTAAAATAGGTCCCTACATTCAAATTATCAATTACAACTAATGGTTCCTTGATCTCATCTAAAAGGCAAAGGTGATCAAGCTTTTTCTGTTGCAGCACTAAGGCTTTGGAATGAACTTCCTCTATCTGTTAAATCTTTTCGTAAACTCATCTCTTTTTCAATAGCATTTGAAACTATTTTGTAATCTGCCGTTTGTTAATGTGTATTATGTTTTATTTGTTCTATGTCTAATTTATTTGTATTTATTTAGCACTTTGGTTTCCATGTTGTGGTGTTGAAAGTGCTTTATAAATAAAGGTTGAGTTAAGTTAATATAATATTTTTGTTTTGCAAACCAGGCAAAAAGAGATAAGTGGGACTTAGACAATGCTGATAATATTTGATAGAGAAATGTATCTTGACAAGTAATTAAAATTAAAAGAAATACAATTAATGCTATGAAAATAAAATAATATTCAGATATGATTTATGGAACCATTTATTAACACTTTTAATGTTCACATGGTTTGAATACTGTGAAATTCTATGTTTCAGTGGAAATAATGATTATTTGAATTTGTTTAATTTTTTATTTCCATTTTTGAAAAAGAAAAACTTAAGATGTCCTGCAATTAAGATGGTACATGCTATTTGCCTGTAAAATGAATGACACTTTCAATAGACCAAACAATGGGCTAATAAAACAAACTCGATAATAAAATCGAGCCAGCCAGAAGTTGAAACTAGAATCTTTCCATTGTTCCCCTGGACCAACAGTCAGGTGTTTGTGTGTTTGCACGTGTCCTGTTGGTGCTTGATTGGATGATAAAATGAAATAAAATGTTTGTGTGTGAAATCATTGTCCTTCGAGCCGGAGTTAGCCAGAGACCTAAGGATTGCAAACATTCCATCTACAGTCCTCCACTCTACCAGCTGAGTTATCAAAGGCTCGCAGATCAGGAACTTCAACCTGTTAGGTTGATGCAGCTCATCTGCTGACCAAAAGAGTCACTGGGCTGTTCGATAAGAGAATCAAAGACAAAGGAATTTTCCCATACCAGTAGTTGAACCTGGGCCATCTGGGTGAAAACCAGAAATCATGACCGCTAGACCATATGGCAACATCTGGGAGTGTGGATCGGATGTGAGGCATTTCCCAAGTTTGTGGCCAGTACAAGGATATGATTATGTTGTGGCCTTTGGCTTTTAGTGTGTGACCATCCCCTTTAAGAATATGGAAAGGAGGTATTGTTTACTGAATTAAAATGTATTAGACTCAATGGATGGAGCGGTTGTTTGTCTCACCCTGGCCATTCCATTTAGTCCCATTCCTGTCATTGCACATTGAAGCAGTTCAAACTGAGGCTGGATTTGGTATAGTGAGGGTTTAGATTACATTAAACACTTAGGGCTAAAAGTATAATATAATTACTTTCTAACAAAGAAAAGACAGTCACAAGAAGTTTAAGAAGTATGGTTAGAAAAATACCTTTACTGGTCTAGCCATCTTGTTTAATGGTAATTTTCAAGAACTAGATTGAAAATAAATAAATAGCTCTTAAGTCAAAATTCATGAAATCAGGAATGCTTTCATCGCTGGGGTAATGAGATGGAAATGTTTTTGGCCATGATTATGCAGAGATCTCCAATTTATTTTTAAAAATTATCTCATGAGCAGTAATTTAAAAGAATATGAAAAATCTCAATTAGACGAATAATAAAATTGCATTTCAGAAAAATTCACCATGCTAAGGCCTATAATTGTAAAGTATTAAATAAAAAGAAAAAAGAAAAGAAAAAGAGGAAAACAAAGTTTCATAAGAGTCTAAAATGAAGTCTAGTGCCTACATTCAGAAATGTTTGACAAAGTTAGGTTCACACCTTGTGGAATTCCACAACTAAACTTATTTAGATCGGAACCAGCTGCAGCGGACTCCGAGAAAATGGCCATTGTGAGTGTATGGAATGAAGTGAGAGATGTATGAATGGAGTGAGAGATGGTGTTTTAAGAGCAGAAGAGCATCAAAAAGGGACCAGGGGCCTCATGTACAAAGACTTACATTGAATTCATACAAAAACATTGCATACGGACTACGGACAAAGCTGTAAATGTGTGTATGCACAAAAAAAAAAAAACAGATGTATGAATCTCTGCGTAAGGATCCCACACATAATCTCTTTGTACATCCCAATGCATGTAAAATTGAGTGCACATGCACGAGCACAACACCCCACCCAGTCTACTCCCTTAATTAAACTGATTTAAATATGATAATGAGTCCACTTGGGCAAAAGTAAGAGGCAAGAAATGAAACTTTACAGAAAGTGAATTGGAGGTGCTATCAGAGGTAGAAATGAGAAAAAAATATTTTATTTGGAACAAGAATTAACAACAAAAGGAACAAAATATGAGTGGGAGAGTTTGGCTAATGCCGTCAATGCGGTGGGATCTGAAAGTCGCACTGTAAATGATCTTAAAAAGAAATGGTCTGATAATCATCTTTAGTTGATAACCACAGTCTCATGAAGAGTTGTTGTATAATTAAATGGAAATAAATAAAAATAACTATTAGATAGAACCAGTACTTGAAATGCATCACTCACAGAGAAGCCACCTATTGCGCACTCTGCCAGCTTAGAGCCTCATCCAAACCATGCTGTTTGTAAGGATGTATGAATCAAGGGTGGACCCAGGCCACCTTGCCACAATATTTCTTATGCACATTTGTGCATCACATATTATCTGCACATTTATTGAATGAAAATGTTTCCGATTCACATATGCAAATTCACCTTCAGATGGTGCCTAGCAATGTGTGTGCAGTCGATTGCTCCGATTAGGAAAACCAGCTGTTGCTGCAAATTGTTTTTCAATGTGTGGCTGGTCAACTGCATCATATGGGAACCTTATATACCAAGTGGAAGGAAGCACCACTTGGTATCATCTGAATCACTGCACAAGAGTTCACAGACATGAAACAGGACACAAGATGAAAGAGTGCAAGATGTTGAAAGCTCAGAGAAGCAAGGAGCTGAGCAAAGCAAAGAAAGCCAACAAAGAAAGAAAGATGAGTCAAAAAATGTGGCTGATGATGATCATTACGTTTACAGCATCTGACTACAAGTGCAAGGTCTTCAAGCTCAAACTGTGCTCAGAATTACCCAGACTTCCCAACAGTTGACTTTTTGACCCTCAGGTAAACTTAGTGACAACTCAATAATAACCCCAATAGAACAGGAATTTTACATTAATGCATTTGGCAGACACTTTTATCCAAAGCAACTTACATTGCATTCAAGGAGTACATTGAATCAGTTCTTGCTTTCCCTGGGATTGAACCCATGACCTTGGCGTTGTAAACACCAATGTTCTACTGATTGAGCTATGGGAAAGCTTTTGGAAAGGAATTGACTAATGTAAATGCAAACCTTAGAGTAGAAAAAGAAGAAGAAATACCAAAATGGTTCAGCATTGATCATAACCAAGAATATGAGTGTTTTAATAAATCTGAAGGAATATAATTTAGGAAGATTCACCGGAAAATGTGCTACTATTTGGAACATAGAAGAAATTATTGGAATTCAAATACATCAGTAAGTAATATTATAGTATAGTATTACAGTAATATTCATATGGATCAACCCAAACAAAAATGCAGAATGGATCAACTATATTATAATCAGCAGAGATTTAATAATTACACTGATGATGCTTTAGCCGCATTAGGAGAACAATTACATGAGACAAGTAGAATGACATAGCAAAATAGGCAAGTGCTGGATTGGTTATTGGCAGGCAAAGGAGGGGTATGTGTATGTGTTTGGAGATCAGTGCTTCATACTAGATAATATGGCCCCGGGAGGAACATTTTGCGAAGCTATGAATAAAATAAAAGAATTAAGACTAGAGCTTAAAGAAAATTTTGGCAATTGGGGAGCATAGCTTGCTAAATTAGGAATGTTTATGCAGTATTAATATGGGGTTTATTGTTCTGTTGTGTACTTCATTGATCATTAGTAGTCAAAGCCTCAACTAAGCAAATAGAAATGCTGAGGTGTCATGATAACGGTAAAGTAACCATTTCTAGCATATCCCAAATTATTAGATATTTGCATTAACCAGTAGTTGAACAGGTGTCCTAACAAAGTGCCCAGTGAGTGTATAAAGGTCATCTGAAGAGTCTTTCCCCTTAACAATAAATGAATAAACATTAAGAAGTAAATAAATTTAGGCCCACATTTATCTGCGGTGTGAACGTAGCCTCAATTTCATACAGATCCGTATTTTCTGGTGCCATTTTAAATAGCAGAGCCATTTAAAACTCTTTCCACACAAAGAACATGAATAGGGTCTCAAATCTGTGTGACTCTTCAAGTGTATTTCTAAGTGTAATGGCAAAATAAAACTTTTATTACACTGATCACAATTAAATTTCTTTCCTCCAGAGGAAATTTGCAAATTACATTTCATGTCTCTTTTAAATGTGAAACTTTTCTCACGATGAAGACGTGTGAAAGGCCTCTTTGCAGTGTGAAGTCTCATGTGAGTTTTAAGCTTTCCTTTATTTGTAAAACTCTTTCCACAGTGATGGCACATGAAACGCATCTCTCCTGTGTGAGTTTTTACATGATTCTTAAGCCAATTCATGTCTCTGAAACTACTTCCGCACTGATGACATATAAAACAGTTCTCTCTGGAGTGAATCCTCCTGTGCTGATTAAGGTTTTCTCTACATCTGAAACTCTTCCCACACTGAACACATGTGAATGGCTTCTCTCCAGTGTGAATTCTCATGTGGGTCTCAAGAGTCACTTTACGGCTAAAACTCTTTCCACACTGACCACATATGAAAGGCTTTTCTCCAGTGTGAATGTGCATGTGATACCTAAGGCCTAGTTCCCGTGTGAAGTTCTTCCCGCAGACTCTGCAAGTGTAAGGCTTCTCTCCGGTGTGAGTTCTCATGTGCTTTTTAAGGTTACCATTTTGAGTGAAACTCTTTCCACACTGTTGGCAGGTAAAAGAGCTCTCTCCAGTGTGAATTCTCATGTGGACTTTAAGATTTCCCTTTTCACTGAAATGCTTTCCACACTGTTGGCAGGTGAAAGAGCTCTCTCCACTGTGAATTCTCATGTGGTTTATAAGGTTTCCTTTTTGAGCGAAACTCTTTCCACATTGTTGGCAGGTATAAGGCTTCTCTCCAGTGTGAATTCTCATGTGAACATTAAGGTTTCCTTTTTCATTGAAACTCTTTCCACATTGTTTGCAGCTGTAAGGCTTCTCTCCTGTGTGAACTCTCATGTGGACTTTAAGGTTTCCACGTTGATCAAAACTCTTTCCACACTGGTGGCAAGTAAAATAACTTTTATTTCCTTTCTTTTTAGCTCTTTTTCGTGAGGTCATTTCAATCTGTGTAGGGTTTTTTCCAGTTATGAAATCATGACGGTATTCGTAATGATCTTTATCTTCCATTTCATTCAGCTCTTGAGCCTCTTCTTTCAGCGACATCAGCTCTAAAGAGAAAAAAGACAAATACAAGACAGAAATTTAATGGTACAAAGCAAAAGACATAAAAATAGTGAACAAAAACAATTAAAGAACCAAAACCAAATATATGGGTGCTTCCTGGGTCAAAAATGGTCTTTGGTGGGTGGTGGACAAACATGGTCAATCCACACACACAGTAAAAAGTACCCTACCCGTGTGAACTTCAAGCCCAGTAGTGACAATAAGGGTGCTTTCACATCTGTATGCCGGTTCATTTGGTCTGGACGAAGCATATTTAAGTTATTTAGGTTTTCTTTTTACATCACATTGATTGCGTTGGTCCGAACCAGTTGAAATTAACCAAAATGCACTCGTTGCCCAGAAACTATTTCCTAAACTGGATTGGTCAAGTAACCTTTATTTATATAGCGCTTTTTATAATAGAGAATGTTTCAAAGCAGTTTTACAGAGATAACAGATTGGTCAGAATTAATGTACAGCAATTCTAAAATGAAGTGCAGATCCGGCTGGATAATAATGTTTTAATAAACCCTAAATATGAAGGCACATCACAAGGCATGTATTAAATTAATTAACTCCAAATTGAGATTCAACTACATGAGGCAGGCGTGAAAGCATCCTAAATCCAAACTAAAGGCAAAGAAACCATTTATAATATTACCTTATCCTATTTATCCATGAAATGAAAAATAATCATTGGGCACATTGACGTGATTGATTACAAGGTAGTTTCTGATGTAAGGAACACCAGTGATTTCAAACCTCCACAATGGTTTTGACTAATTAATTTGGAGATGCTTTGTCTTAAAGCATGTTAAAAACACTAAATAGACATGTAAACAACATTAAAAACTTGATTTTCTTGAAGCACCAGAATCTGAAAGGATATTGAAATACCTTTAACTTTAAGTTACAGGCACACCAACTATCAGGATTTCGGAGAAGGAAAGTGCGAGGACCCAAGGATGCAAAAGATCCGTAGAACACACAGTCCCCCAAGCCCTCCTCCTCTCTCTTTCTCTCTCTCTCTCTCTTACTCACTCACTCACTCACAGACACACAGACATACTGTAACAGTCATGTTTTGCTCCTCCTATGTGTCCCTCCTGTGTTTCCGTAGATTATCCTTCTCCACTCCCCCTTGTTATGTTGCCAGCTGATCCGTATTCATCCTAATGTATTTAACCCTCATGTGTCACCATGCCATTGTCGATTGTTAACGTTTCATGTGTCTACGTGTGGATGTATTTCTCCCGTGTTTTGCACCCCCGTGTGCTTCCTGGTTTCTATAATTAAAGTATTTCTTTTTCATCTCCGTGTTTCCGCTTGTTCCTCTGCATCGCACGCCAGCCAGTTTGTAACACATACCTGGTGTGAAAAAGTTAATAAATAAATAAATCACACTGATCATAAAAAAAGAAAAAGTAAAAAAAAAGAAAAGAAAGTTGTTTAGATGAAAAAATTTAATTAAATAATTGCAACCGCATGTGTTGTATTCATTGTTGCAAAACTTGTTCTGTATATAGTTTGTTTGTTATCGTGATCAAAACCATTGATCTCAATGCTGATGCTGTCATGTAAATAGTTTTCTAATCAGCAATAAATATAACAATTTCTGATCAACCCATATCAATTGCATGATTAAAAATAACATATGACTTCCGGTGACGTCACGGAGATGGTAAACGTGTGAAAGTTGAGCTCCGTCGGATTGTTGCAAAAAAATCCCGATTCACGTTAAAAAATCAGGTAAAATCAGAGTTTGTAGAAATGAGTACGACAACAAGACACAAGAATGCTTCTAAAAATGAAAATTCGAAGGAAAGAGACGAGAAAAAACGATCACCCAGCCCTAACAGGCAGGCCAAAGCTAGCCCGCGTGTTCCCGAACTTTCTGAAGTGCTGGAAGAATTGAAATCGTTAAGAAAAGAAAATCAAGACGGCCATAAACAAACGAAGATATCGCTGACGAAATTAGAGACCTCAGTTGAAGACTTAAAAAGTCAAATAAACAGTTTGGAGAGCAGAATTGGGGAGACGGAGGAACGGATAAATGTTGCGGAGGAAACTGAAATGCGACACGAAAGAGCGCTGCGATATCTCTTGGAACGTGAGGCGGATCTAACAGGTAGATGCGAAGACCTGCAAAATAGACTTCGTCGTAATAATCTGCGAATCTATCAAATTCCCGAGGGCCACGAAGGAGAAAACACAGTGAAATTTGTTATGGAACTGCTCACCTCAGTTCTACAGTTACCTTCAGACATGGAAATAAAGATTGAAAGAGCGCACCGGGCCCTTGCAGCCAAACCAAAAGACTCTACCTCACCTCCGAGATCGATCATCGCGAGATTTTTAGACTATGCGGTTAAGGATGCAATCTTAAAACAAGCCTGGTCACAAAAAGAGGTCCTGTACAACACAAAACGGATTTACTTCGACAACGACTACTCACCGGAGCTGCAGAGGAAAAGAGCACAGGTGCGAGATGTAATAAAGCAGCTCAAGATGAAGAACATGCGAGCGCAATGCATCTACCCGGCACAGATAAGAATCTACCTGGAGACGGGATTAAAAACTTTCCCTACGCTGGCGGATGCTGCTCCATTGCTGCGGGACCTGGGAATCAAAGTTCGAGTGGATGAACGGGACCGACAAGTAAGAGAAATCTCGAGGGCTGGATGGTCAGTAAAGGGTAAAGGTGGACGTGGATTGAGCACAGCGTTGTCCGACGCGGATCTTCAAGCATTTTTGCAGAAGGAATGAACGACTTAAAAATATGTAAGCTGCACATTTAAATTGGATATTTCTGTTTCAGAATGTGAGTAAACTCTGGTTAAATCACAGAAGAGAGTGACACTTTGTGTCTTTAGGCAATTCATGCCTTAAATTTGTTCTATTATTATTATTTCTCTCCCCTCTCTTCTTTATTCTCGGGATAATAAGTGATTTTTTTATTTTCTAATTTGACGGATACTTGCTGGTTAATCTCGAGTGGAAATCACTCTCGGAGGCGGCCGTGTTTCAAAAACGGAATGGTCGCGCGCACTCGGTGCAACTTTGGTACCCCGGGGAGTCAGCGTCACAACTCCCTGCCCCTGTTACATCGGGATTTGGCCTGTGAGAGGATAACTGCGCCGAAAGGATGGGTGGAAGTCTGGTTCATGTATATAGTTCATGTGTTAATTTCTGTATATGTTAAATATGTGCCCTTGACAGCTGTTTTATTTTTTTTTTATTTTTTTTTATTTTATTTTATTTTTTCAATATTATATACCACTGGAAGATGATGTTCACTAGCATATACAACATCAAACAATGGACAATTTAATATGTGTCAGTTATAACATAAAAGGTCTGAGCAGCCCAATCAAAAGAAAGAAAATATTTAGCCAGCTTAAAAAAATGCAATGCTCTATTGCATTGCTTCAAGAGACTCATTTATCTGAGGGGGAACATTTAAAGCTGAGAAGGGAATGGGTGGACCAAGTCTTTAGTGCCTCATACAACAAGGGGAAGAGGAGAGGTGTTGCAGTCATGTTTGCCAAATCAGTCTTTTTTAATGTGGAGCAAGTATACAAGGACAAAGAGGGGAGATACATCATGGTAGTTGGTACAATTTCAGGCAAAAAAATTACGATTCTTAATCTTTATGCCCCTAACGAAGACTATCCAGAATTTTTCAAGAACGTTTTCTCTTTGTTGGCACAGAAGGGTGAAGGAATGTATCTAATTGGTGGAGACTTTAACTGTGTATTAGATAGACATGTGGATAGATTACCAACAGATAGGGGACCGCAGTCAAAAAAAGTAAAGACTCTTTTAGGAATAATGAGAGAACTAGGTCTAACAGATATATGGCGTCACTTGCATCCAAAAGAGAAAGATTTTACTTTTATGTCACATGTACATGGCAGTTACTCTAGATTAGACCTTTTTTGTACATCTAGAGCTGATCTACACTGTATTACAGAATGTCATATAGATCCCATAACCATATCCGATCATGCTCCGGTTAGGTTAAAACTTCAGTTAGGACAAGGGAAACAGTTTAAATACTGGAGGTTGAATGTATCAGTGATGAACGATTGTAAGGCCAAAGAAGAAATAAGACAACAATTGATTGAATACTTTGATATTAACGAAAATGGACTGGTTACTCCGTCTATCTTGTGGGAGGCAGCCAAAGCAGTGATGAGAGGCAAAATAATAGAAATAACATCCAGGAACAAAAAAGTGAGATTAGCCAAACAAAACGAGATAGAGGATGAAATCAGAAAACTAGAGATTGAACACAAACAAACAGGTGAAGTCAAAATTTTAGAATGTTTAAAACAGGAAAGAAAGAAATTGGATGATTTGCTCACATATAAAGCAGAAGGGGCACTCAGATTCATAAGTAGAAAGTATTATGAGATGAGTAATAAAGCAAGCAGGCTCCTAGCCTTCCAACTACGTAAGGCTCAAGCAAGCAGGGCAGTTCCAAAAATTAAACACCCAGATAAGTTAATAACGTTAACGCAACCAAATGATATAGTTAATGCATTTGAAGATTATTATAAAAAATTATATGAAGGCCAGAAATTAATAAACAAGGAAGAAAAAGTTAAAAGTTTTCTTCAAACAATTGAATTAAGTAAATTAACAGAAGAAGAAGCAAAGGAAATGACATCCCCTATCACAGAAGGGGAAATAAGGGAGGTTATTGCAAAATTAAAAAACAACAAATCACCTGGCGTAGATGGATTCCCTGGGGAATTTTATAAGATATTTGTGAATGAATTGGCTCCTAACTTATGTAAGGTGTTTAACCATGTATTACAAAATGAAGACCCCCCACACTCGTGGTCTGATGCTATTATTACCGTAATTCATAAAACTGGAAAAGACCCCACACAATGTATGTCGTATAGACCAATAAGCTTGCTTTGTCAAGATATGAAAATTTTAACTTCAATACTAGCACATAGAATTCAAAAGTATATTAAGAAATTGGTTAAACCAGATCAGACGGGATTTATTAGTGGACGTTATGGCATAAATAATATAAGGAAAGCATTAAATCTACAACAAATTGGTAAAGACAGTAATACACCCTCAATGTTTCTCAGCCTAGATGCTGAGAAAGCTTTTGATAGGGTTGACTGGGTGTTTCTGGAGCAGACTCTTAAGTTTATGGGATTTCATGATATTTTTGTTAAGTGGGTAAAGACTTTCTATAAGAATCCAAAGTCAAGAGTTCGAGTTAATGGTCATTGCTCAGAGTTTTTTAATTTGGGTAGGGGAACTCGTCAAGGAGATGCGATGTCCCCAATATTATTTGCTCTTAGCATTGAACCACTAGCGGAGTTAATAAGGAGCAATCCCAGAATACATGGGATAAGAGAAAAAGGAGGAAAAGAACACAAGATATCGCTATATGCAGATGATGTACTATTATTCATTGAAAGCCCCCTTTCATCAATCCCAGCCCTCTTAGAGAACCTTAGAGATTATGGTTTAGTTTCCGGATACAAAGTAAACTCTGATAAATCGGAGGCAATGATGATATCAGGACATTGGCCCACTCAGTTAGATAAGGAGGTATCTTTTCGATGGTCTAGTCAGGGCTTCAGATACTTGGGTGTCATCCTTACACCTATAGCATCACGTCTATACCTAGCTAACTATACACAGCTTTTTGAGATGATAAAAAAGGACTTGGCAGGATGGGAAATATTACCTCTCTCTATGTTCGGTAGGATAGAAACAGTGAAAATGAATATACTACCAAGACTTCTCTTCTTATTTCAATCCCTACCAGTTTGGGTTCCAATCTCAGCATTTAACAAACTAGAAAAAATGATTTCAAAATTTATTTGGCAAAACAAAAGGCCAAGAATAAGACTTAAAATAATTATGTCAAATAAAGAAAGGGGGGGTTTAAATCTACCTAATCTTAGATATTATTATTGGGCTGCTCAGCTGAGGGCTATGGCTGCTTGGCTTGGTATTGATAAAGAGGCAGAATGGGTTAATATTGAACAGAATACACTTCCTGGAGTTTCTTTGACAGTTCTGCCATTCATGGACTCGCAAGCGCGGAAAAAATTGAAAATAACAAATATCTGGATACAGCATACTGTAAAAATTTGGTCCACCATACAAAAGAAGTTTAGAGGAACAATAGCTTTATCACGTGCACTACCTATTAAAGGTAACCCAGATTTTCTTCCTTCTATATGGGATGGTGTCTTTAGTAGATGGGAAGAGAATGGTTTAAAGATAGTTAATCAAATTTTTGAGGGGGAGACCATAAGGTCCTTTTCTCAATTATGCGATAAGTTTCTGTTGAAATCGAATGATTTCTTTAGATATCTACAACTACAACATTATATCACAAACTATAAACACTGGGACTTAATCAAAAGAATTCCAACAAATGTTGAAAAATATTTTATTAATATTATTGAGCGTGGCCTACCTACTAAAAATCATATAGCACATATTTATAGGACGTTAATGCAGGACCAATCTGACGACACGTTTCATATAAAAAGAAATTGGGAATTAGAGTTAAACACTGTAATAGAGGATGAGATGTGGATAAATATATGTGCAGGCTGTCATAAGGGTATAAGTAGTCAAATGTGGAAGGAATTTGATTGGAAAATGAAAATGAGATTCTTTAGAGCCCCATTGGTGGTTGCCAAATATGACAGTACATCACCACTATCACAGTGCTGGAGAGAATGTGGAATGGTGGGAGACTATGTTCATATATTCTGGGAATGTCCCAAAGTACTACTGTATTGGCAGGGGATTAAAAGGGAAATTAGTAAAATTTTAAGAAGAGATATAACAATGTCCCCAGTTTTTTATTTGCTTGATGGTTTTCCCTCGGACCAGTTTAGTAAATCCCAGCTATTTGTACTGCATATATTATTAATGACAGCCAGGAAGATAATCACTGTGAACTGGATGAAGGCGCACAAACCTACTGTGACAGAATGGACACAAAGACTGAAACAGGTCTATATATTTGAGAAAATGACTGCGGACCTGCAGTTAAAATCTGACATTTTTCAGCAAAAGTGGACACTTATTGAAATGTATTTGCTTGAAGGACACTAATACATTGAGGTTTAAACCATACAGGTAATTCTCCATTATGAGGTACATTTACCGAATTGCTGTCAAGTTGTTTTTGTTTTGTTTTTGTTTTTCCTAGTGTTTTTGTTTTGTTTATCTGTTTGTTTGTTCTTTATGTAAAAGTCTTGTTAAAAGAAAAAATAAAAAGTTCCAAAAAAAAAAAAAAAATAACATATCAGTTAAAGCCTCACCCATTTCAAGACAACCCGACCACTTCCAGGTTAAATCACGCCCACTTCTGGGTTAGGCCCCGCCCAATCCGAGTACAGATACAGATCATTCATATGGTTTAACAGATACAGATAATGCTGTACTCGCTCATCCCTAGTTACCGCTTAGAGGGAAAATATCCGTCCATGAGAACTTCTGGTAAAATGTCTGGAGTTCTCTCTCTTGACTGACGTTCACTATCACTTTGATTTCATCTTTTTTCTTTTCTATCGTACAGATTGTGGCAGTTGACCGGTTGTTAATCTTTGCCAGATCTGAAACACGCTTGCCTCGTTCATGCTTATCGATCATTTCTTTTTTCAATTCCACAGGTCTCCTTTTTCGTACCTTCTTTCTTACTCATCTTAGGGGCCATTGTCTATATGCTGTACAGTACTGTACAAAAAAAACGTGTTAGGACTTTAACACAAAAAATGGGCGTGGGAAAAAAGTTCTTGCACTCCGATACAATGCTCGTAAACCGATTTGCTTGTATACAAAGTCACTCGTAAACCAAGGCATTACTGTATACAAGTTGACACCAGTTTAATGGCTCAAAGCAAGAGACATTAAAATTGTTCACACAAAAACATTTGAAAGCAACAAATCCAACAACTTGTATGCTATATACTGGGTATGCCCTTTAGACTAGAAAAGGCTTATTTGACCAAGATTAATCTGTTAGCTGCACAAGAAGAAAAAACGTGTGTGGCAACATCACACAGTCCATGATGGACAGATGGTCCTTGTGGTAATTATGTATCTATCTACAGTATGTATGGGCTTTCTGCCATCTCAGTCTCTGTGAACTTGAGCACATCGCAAAAATGACCCAAAACGTAGCATATAGGCTACATGCCTCATGAGAAATAAATTACTGCTGTATTTAATATGTAGTAATGCCTTGAGTTACGAGTGTCCCGAGATACGAGCAAGCAATCAAGCATTTTTGCTTTGAGATACAAGCAAATATTTGAGATAAGCACGCTTACAGCCCACGCCGCCTCACTCATTAACTTCACGTGTTCATCGACTTCCGTATGCACCTCTCGCAAGTCTTCTATATTGTGTTTGCATTATCTACGTGATTTTCTCTCTTTAAAGAATACAAAAAAAAGAAAAGTAATTAAAAAAAAAGCGTAAGCTAAGTTAACTAAGTTTATGTAAGTTATGTAGTGTACATGTAAGGTACGGTATGGAATCATGTGTCTATGTATGGGCCAACTCTCTTCCCTCCCTCCCTCCTCTGCACATTGTACATTAACCGCAACAGTATCATCTATCTCAAAGGTAAGAACTCATAATTAAAACCACATTTTATTTTATATGACAGTAATCCTTATATACTATAAATGTTTGTGTGTGTGTGTGTGTGTTTGTGTGTATCTCTATAGCAATTAAAAACGTGTTTGTCCATTGTTATTAGCATTAATAAGGGAGTTTTTTAGAGGGCCGGAACAGATTAATTGTTTTTCTGTTATTTCTTATGGGAAAAAAATAATTTGAGACACGAGCACCTTGAGCTACAAGCTCGGTCCTGGAATGGATTATGCTTGTATCTCAAGCTATTACTGTATAATTAAAATGTGTTCTAGCTATTTTTTCCGACGTAATCATAATCATTACATTTGCTGGTGCTTTGTGTGCTTTATGTGTGCACTTGAACGTGGAATTGACCATTTATTACTACGGAATAGTCTATATTGAACTCACATTATGATTTATTATTCTCCAAAACAGGTGTGCCAAATACGTTGAATGCAATCCACTGGTTAATTGCTAAGGTAGTGTGGGTAGATCGCATGGAATTAACAAAGTAGACGTCAGCCCAGCATCCCTCCTCATTGTGAAATTAGTCACTTGACTGACGTACATGGCAGCCAGTCCGGCATCTGACCCATTCTGAAAAATTGGTCACAGTGCATGTGCACAATGGCGCAAAGTGCTGCAAGCTAGCTTCCAATGTATTACTTTTAAATTTAAGAAATGGGTATAAAAATGAGTGGGGGAGCTGGACCAAGAAGTCAAAAACTTACCACTTCCATACAGAGTAGGAGATAAACCTTTTTCACTATATCATTTTCAAAGTGCACTTGCTTCATCTGCCAGTCTGTCATCGCCATACCGAAGAAGTGAAATATGGAGTGGCATTTTCAAACTGTTCATAAAAACGAAGACACTGACCTCTCTCTGAAAATCAACCTGAAAAGAAAGGTAAATGAACTAAAATCTCAGTTGTCCGGGCAGCAGTCATTTTTCTCACAGCTAACTTCAAAATTAAGCTACACTAACATGTATTGTGCATATAAAGAATTCTCAATATATACATAAATAAATATGTTTTGTATTTTTATAGCAGGTAGATCATTTTGACTTGGTCATTTTATAAGTAGCTTATAAGCTAAACAAGTGTGGGCAACCCTGCTCCAGAGAATATATTTAAGCAATTTAATATAAAAGTGCGACTTTATAGCTTAAATGAATGACTACTAGTCAACTATCTAAGTTGGGGGCAGCCTTACTATATACTCCATCTTATCCATTGTTTGTCCTGGGTCAAACACGTCTTTGTGCTGGTTGACAAACACAATCAATCCACAAAAACAGTCAAAAGTGCCCTCCACAAATATTGGCACCCCTGTTTAAGATGTGGTCGTGGATTTCTAAGAGTTTTCTTAGATTTCTAAGATGGTAAGAGACGTAAAAAAAATTCCTAAGCTCACTTTCACAGAACTCCATCAAAGAGTGGCATCTTGGGGTCACAAAGTCTCCAAAACAACCATCAGACGTCTCTACATGCCAACAAGCTGTTTGGGAGGCATGCAATGCATGGGAAAAAGCCTTTTCTCACTAACACTCACAAACTTAAACGTCTGGAGTTTGCTAAGCGGTACTGGGACTTCAACTGGGATTGTGTGCTTTGGTCAGATGAGACTAAGATTGAGCTTTTTGGCAACAAACACTCTAAGCGGGTCTGGCGTAAAAGTAAAGATGAGTACACCAAAAAGCACCCTCATGCTCAACGTGAAGTATGGTGAAAGATCAGTGATGCTGTGGGCCTGTTTCTCTTCCAAAGGCCCTGGGAACCTTGTTAGGATATAGACACAATGGAAAGTAATTGCTTTCTATGTAAAATCCACTTTTAAAACAAATCTACCATCCTCTAAGTTAAATAATCTTTTCATCTTTTTTCTTAAATTTTACTTCTGCTGTTTGATATCATGTCTCTTTTCATTTCTGGCAGTGGTTTCATGTCTACGCACACTTAAATTATAGCACAAAACGAAAAAGACTTGCACTTTTCTCACGGTCCCTTACTGACAGCTCGACAAAGAGCAAGCTTTCCCCGAGTAACTCACATTAAGACGCTTTTCACGGGCCACTGCTCATTTTATCGAGCAAAAATAATGAAAAAGAAGCTTGTGAAACATTATTACATATGTATACATTAAGAGTTATTGTCATTTTATGCTGAATGTGTGACGAAAACAGAACTAACTTAACCTCGCTGTTGTATTGTCAGTAATGCAATAATCACTATGCATAAAAGAGCTGTGATCTGGAGATTTCACTGTCATGTGGAAAGAATAAAGCAGTTGGTTTATAACATATCTGTCTCCCAAGTACTATGTTTCTTAAAGACTTTGTTCCTTAAGATTGTGCAGTTTACTATAAAAGTCTGTATGAGTTAATCCAGTGGTTCTCAAATAGTGGGGCGCGCCCCCTTGGGGGGGCACGGAGGGATGCCAGGGGGGGCGCGCGTGACCCTAGGGTACATGCTTTTTTTTTTTTTTTTTGCCAGGGAGTAGGTTCTTGCAATGAACAAGAGCAGCATTTATGAAGTTCAGATAACCGTCCCTTCATCCTTTGACGTGTACGATCACACCAGTGTTCATTTGTGTCACGTGATCAACCACTAAATTCACACGTGTTTTCACGCGATATCTGGCACTGATCCAAAAAAAGACGCGCTCAGAGCTTGTCATTTATCACAACAATTCAGTGTTTTCAACCACATAAGATTTCTTTTAGGTTTCAACAAGTTGAGCCAACAAGTTGGTGACTATTTTGAATTATCTATTATACAGCGCTTTTTGTGACTGCGGTATGTCACGTGACGAGCATGACGCGTTGCCATGGAAACGATAAGGCGAAAGTTCCAAAATGGGGCCGGGGGGGCGCGCAAAATGTTTACCTCTTCCTAGGGGGGCGCGACAGAAAATAATTGAGAAGCACTTAGTTAATCATAGCAGCCCTGAGTCGCACCTGAGTGACGTCAACTGCCCTCTTCCACTGATTGGCTGGAGGCGAGCTGTCAATCTAGAACCAGTGGACCAATGGTGACGCTCACGCCCGTCCTAATTTACATGAAACTTGAACTGCAACTTTTTGGATTGTAAGTGCAGAACTTGGAAACGGAGCGAAGGGGAAAAGATTGCAAGCGTGCCAAAAAATAACAAGCGAGCAGAAAATGGAAAAGAACACAAAACACAGAGAAATGAAAGCGTAATATTTAAGAACAAACAAACAAGTTTAAGTTTTGCGTACGATATCATTTTTAATGTGTTTAAAGTTTTGATTTTCGCTTGTTATTTTTTAAAATACACTTAAAGTTTTGATTTACGCTTGTTATTTTTCATCCTTGACCACAGTACATTTGGCGGTATTTTGAGCCCATAGTTGATGTTTGTTTGTTTTTTGCTGCTATTCAACATGTAGAGAACTCTGATTTGTTGTAAACTAGTCATGGCACGAGAATAAGAGAAAAAGAGATGAAAGCAAGCAAAGTAGTCATGGCGGCATAGACAGAAAGCTGATCTAATTTAATTCTAATTCTGTTTTCATTTTACATTATCTTACCTGAGCATTCCACTGCACTAATATTTTTACATAATAACATGAGTGGAGTTGAAATCAGGAATGGTTAGAGAACATTGTGCTTGGGCTTGTTTTTCGTCTTCAAACTAAACTTGGTTCCTCAGCCGAGTCCTATCTAGTTAGCACACTTCCAACAAAGTTTAAACATTAGGTCAGGAAATGGTGAGCAGGCAATCATTTGTGGCTGTTTGACTACGATCAACAAAAACACATCTTAATACCAGGCGTAAACAGGGCCTTAGATACTGAAAGCACTCTTTGTTTATTGCTTGTAAAATATTTCTTTGTTCCTCTTAATTATTTGCTACTTTTGCTTATACGTTTTAAATTATTTGTAATAATTAAAATATATATATATATATATATATATATATATATATATATATATATATATATAATTAGTCAACTTTTTTTTTTTTTTTTTTTTTTTTACAAATTTAAGATTTAATGTTGGAAACCTAATTTATTAATGATAATAATAAAATGTGTAGATCAAGAACTTGTTTTCGAATCAGATTCTGAAGTGCCTGGAGATTTCCCAATTGTCACAGTGAGCAAAAAAAAAATATTTATAGAAAAGATCAATAATTACTTTATCATCTCAAGACTTCCCTAGCCCTTCGACCCAAGAGGACACCCACAACATGTCAAATAAAACTGCTTTGAACAAGGCATTCTTTAAAAAAAAGAAAAAAACTTCATTTCTGTTAACATCAGCATTTTAAATGACTGAATTCAACTTTGAGAATGGAAACCAACCTATTTTTTCCTTGGTGTCTTCGTGTTTCAAGCTGAATATTTCTTCAATCCTTATTTCTTCACTTTCCTCTTTAATCAACGGCATCTTGTCTATCATGTGGATCTCAGTCGCTTCACCAGGAGTTTTTCTGTGTGTTTGGATGTCTGTCCTGTTTCAGATGAGAATAATTAACAGAAAGAAAAATAAATCCATACAAAATTTCTGGGTGTGTCTCCATCAGATCCTTGTTCATACACTGGTAAGGGAGTCAGTGATTGTTAAAAGGTAGGGTAGGCACTTTTTTATTTAATTTTTTTATTTTTATTATGGTTGATATATCTTGATTGCAATCAATAACAGAAGTGGTCTAAATATTAAAACATGCATATATATCTTCTTGTTGAAATCTCAGAACCAAAAAAATGTTCATTCAACAATTGCATTTGATCAAATTATTGTAATATTATGTGCTTTGAGACATGGGTAAGTTAAGGCAGTCTCTCATGATGCTTCACAGACTCAGCGGTGTGTGTTCATGTATTTCAGAGAAGGTGTCGCTTTAGAGAAGCTCTGACGGGAGATTTGGATCAAATGCTTTCAAAGATAAGATCAAATGCTTTCAAGCCTCAACGAAATTGCCTGTCCCACCTTTAATTTGAAATAGGTTAAATGATCTGATTAGCCCCCCCCCCAAAAAAAAATACTCAAAACTAACACTACAACACAGTAGAACACATCACTACTTGCTAGTAGCCAAAAAACTACTTGCTTGTGTTCCACATCCCTCTCAAAGTCATAAAGATGAGTCTTTGTGGTGTAAAATAAAACTTAAAAAAAATAATATTTAACATCTAATATTAAATTACCATTATGTACTGATATTTATTTCAATGTTTAAAAGGCTGTAGTGTTTTTTCAGTAGTTGGATGTTTCCAAATGCAGATTTTAAGTTTTCATTTATTATTAATAAATGCAAAACTTAGTGTCTAGAGAGCCAGCAGAGTTTATTTTCAATTCAGACTATAATATTACCATCTATATTTTAAACTGTTTTTATCTACCGCTGTAAAACATTTCCAGTTACTGAGTCCATTAAAGGATTTTCTTATAATTATCTTTGCATTTCTTTGTTTTGGACAGCCATTAAGAATAGAAAGCAGACTGGCTGCTAATGTGTCGTAATTAATCTGTACTTGCTGATTTTCTCTGTTTCTCTGTTTTAATGGTCAAATGTTAAAGCACTTTCTCCATGTACACCACATCACTTGGTCCCATCATAGAGGCACATGACTTCATCACTGCTGCGCCGATGACACACAGCACTACCTACCATTTCAACCAGATGATCGCACAGTGGCTGCGCGAATCACAAGCTGCCTAGCGGACATCTCGACATGGATGAAAGAGCATCATCTGCAACTCAACCTGGCAAAGACGGACCTTCTAGTCTTTCCTGCCGATCCAACCCGACAGTACGACTTCACCGTCCAGATCGGTGCTACCACAATTACCCCATCAAGGTCTGCCAGAAATCTTGGAGTGATCTTTGAGGACCAGCTGACCTTCAAAGATCACATCACAAAGACGGCTCGATCATGCAGGTTTGCACTGCACAACATCAGGAGGATCAGGCCATTCATCACTGAGCAAGCTACACAACTTCTGGTGCAGGCCATGGTCATTTCCAGACTGGACTATTGCAATGCTCTTTTGGTTGGACTTCCTGCAAGTGCGATCATACCCCTGCAACTGATCCAGAACGCCACAGCTCGTCTGGTCTTCAAACAACTCAAAAGGACTCATGTCACACCGCTCTTCATCTCACTAGACTGGCTCCCTCTCGCAGCATGAATCAAATTCAAAGCAATGACTATTGCGTACAGAACCACCATAGGCTCAGCACCTTCATACTTCCAAATTTTTTTCCATTGTTACGGATCTGGAACAGATTAATTTGTTTTCTATTATTTCTTATGGGATAACATGATTTGAGATACGAACAATTCGAGTTATGAGCTCTGCCCTGGAACGGATTATGCTCGTATCTAGAGGTATTACTATAAATCATATGGTTAACAGATACAGATAATGCTGTACTCGCTCATCCCTAGTAAGCACTCTTATATACTTTTGTAGCCTCAAGACAAATCCCTTTCTGTACTCAAATTGTAATTCGCTTTGGACTTCTAACACAGTTTTGCTTGTTTTTGGTATTTCGAAGTGCATGAGCTGTTTGAGAAGGCATAAAAAGAAAAAGCTAAAATGTGTTTGGAAACACAAACCTCCATTTCCAAAACGAAACATTTATGCATAGTTCATGTACATTATATTATATTACATTAGTGGCGTTTCTGTTCACACGCAGAAACAACGCTAATAATTGTTAGATACAGCATTACAATGTTACGTTGAGTAATAACACATTCATTTTACATAAATGAATGTGTTAACATTGTAATAACAGTTTGCCTCAACTTAAAATACTTTAAACACAAACCTTTCTCCAACCGAATCACAACATCATCATCTTATTCTATGGAGTCAAACAGACTGTAAAGTTAAACAGCGGCACCTAAAGCCCTGGAGTGAGACGGTTCTCCGCTTCAAGCAATTGTTTCCCAATCTTGACCTGTGGATTTAAAAAAATGTAAAGATACACAAAGCGCTTTATTGTAATCTTGTTGGATTACCTGAGTTTATTTTCATTAAAGAACCTTTTGTTTGTGGAAAACCTTTTGAACTTTTCATCTGGTAACAATGATGGGCAAAGATTTTTTCATTTTTTTAACTTCAGGCTGTGTCAGAAGATATCAAAATACGTTATTTATGTTTTATATGTTATTAAAAATATATAAAATGTATGTTATAAAGATAAAGAATTTTGTAGTGTTTTATTTGTATTCTGTCTGTTTTTTATGATTAATTAAAAGTTCTCTTTGTTTATTAATAAATGTATTTTTCTAAAACCAACAAATGCGTGTCCTATGTTGATAATAGTGTTAGTGATGAACTTTTTGCATCAGGGAAGATTTTATGTGTAGATGCGTTACTGTCTGTTTTTTAAGGAAATTACTGTTAATGGCAGTGATCAAATGTTAATAAAGCGATGTCTGCGTTTTGTCAAATAGATGTCTTGCAGATGTTTAAACATCTGATAAACATATTTAAAATATGTTCTAAAACGTTCTAAATTATTTACGTCTTAACGACATAGGCATCGTTCTGACAACTCTGCGATATCGTGAATTTCATCTGGAAGATGCCGCGGAGATATCTCTACCAGTTGTCAGAACGACGTCTGTGTCATGTCTATGAAGATGTAAATACACTGTTTGACTGTTGGTCAGAGGAGAACTGGTCCCCCGACTGAGCCTGGTTTCTCCCCAAGTTTTTTTCTCTATTCTGTTCTTCATTATGTGTTCAATCAATGTTGCTCAGTCCTGAGATAATGAATGAATCTGTTAAAGCCAAGGAGATCACAATACATCACAATTTTTACTCTTATAGTTATAGCATATGACATTTCTAAGATTATCAACCCAGTTTCTTTTAAATAAAAGACTTTAGACTGGAAATATTAAATTATTTGAACAAGTACCATTTCTTCTAATACTTGATGATTGTTTCAGAAAGTAAAGTAAGTCCATGAAACCATTGTGAACATTATTACCGTTTAAGTTATACAGTCTTGAGATGAAAAATTTGTAAGTATAAGGCGGGAAAAGGAGAGGAAACAATAGATGTTGAGCTCTGTACTGAGACATCAGGTAAGCTTTTAGTGAAGCGTGTAAGGAGGCTTGTATTGTTTTTGACCGTTGACGTCAGAAGCCTCGCTTCCGCCTGAGTAGTTCATTAAGCGGTTCGAATTTTGCCACAAATAATTTTTAATTGAAATTATCTTGGCGAACCAAATATTGGCCGATTGGAGGATCCACTTCAGTACTGGGAGAGACAGAAAGTTATATTTCCACAAAAGCATCGAGTTAACCGTTTATCTACCAACACCCAATATGGCAATTTATTTGATAAAGCTATCGGCATGCTATAAAAATGTACATACACTGTATATGTTTGCTAACAGCAAAAGGCATATGTTGGGTTTTGTGTAAAAAATTGTTGGCATAACCCGCAACCATAGATTGATGAATTTTTTGTGTAAGTTCACATTTCGAATTTCAAATGTTGCTCACATGATGTCAATTATCCATAACTGTTTAGGCTCTGTACACAGTGCTTGTGCGCGAAATTCACACAATAAAAAAACAAACACAAGTCAGAATCAGAAGAAAAAGACAATTCTCTCTCGCTGCGCAGCAGCTACCAGAGCGCCAAAGATAACAACCCTCGCAAGAAAGAAAAATGAAAATGTATTGATGTACATGATGTGAGTTATCAAATGAGAATGTACATGCTCGAGTTTTTGGTGTCTTTTTACACAACAGTGTTGAACAGTGAAGCGATCGGCATTCATCTAAAAAAAATGTACATATACACAGTACAGTGTATGTTTGCTAACAACAAAAGGCATTTGCAGAACCACCACAATAAAACCACCTTTGATTCTTGATACAAACCTTTAATTACATTCTCCAACAATGCAAACACAAAGATTGCTCACAAAATCACAAAAAACGTGTGGGATGCTACAGCGTGTTATCCCTCAGACGAGATCAACGACAGGGAGTGAACCGTGAGCAGACCGTGATGCACGTGCAAGGCAAACTCAGTGCATGCGCAGTGAACTAGGTACGCAAATTAGACATGAAATAACCATGTGAAGTGGCGACTTTGTCCCTGTTTCGTGCTCGAGATATGAGATTTCGTAGATATGAGATATGACATTAACGAATCGACATTAAGGAATCTAAAATAATAAGACAAATAGGGAGTTTGGCGGTTCCACTTTAAAAACAAAAACTTAATAGGATTGGCCATGACTCGAGATAAGTGACTCGAGATAAGTGAACTCCACTGTATATGCACAGAAACACTTTCTACAAATGCATGCATATACCGTATTTATTCGAGTATATCGCGCACACGTGTATAACGCGCACCCCTAATTTTCGATTAAAAATCGGTATAAAATTTTGTTTCACACCAAGCATTGTAATTGACAAAAAACGTTGTTGAACACGTGCAGCCATGATTAAAAAACATTTATTTATTGTATAACATATACTTATATAACATAACTTATATAACATTATATTAATAAATATTATATAACATTTATTGACAA
Source organism: Rhodeus uyekii (assembly GCA_037043235.1). Taxonomy (NCBI): domain Eukaryota; kingdom Metazoa; phylum Chordata; class Actinopteri; order Cypriniformes; family Acheilognathidae; genus Rhodeus; species Rhodeus uyekii. Next base: position 297,597 of record JAWRVZ010000266.1, on the reverse strand, counting down.
CATAAACTAATGAACACAATACCGAAAGAGAATTACCGGTAAAAATATTTATTTAAAATCCTTCGACGTCAGAGTCCTCATCAGAGACACTAAAGAGTTGCTCCTATTCTTCTGGAGTTAATTTTTCATCAGTGTCAGTCCATTTTAATGCTGATGCCTGTCTTCACAAAAAACACAAAATGCCTGTCTTCTCCGTAACGTGTGGGTGAGGAAATGAAGCGGCGAGGGGACGTTTTTTTTTTCTTCGCCCTCACGTACAGTGAGAGGCTGCAGCCTGTGTTACGGGATGTAATGTATCGTGCAGTCGGCAATCGATTGCTTTGGGCTATGTTGCGGTTGTTGCCGCGGTTTATGTTTGAATACAGTTGCTAAATTTCACTCACGAGTCTGCCTTTTATTTTATGCATATATTTCACTTAAACAGCCTGTAAAACTCACAATTCGCCGGCGCCCTCAAAGGACCGGCCGTCAAAACAAACCCCACCCCAGCCCAGTCCTCGTGCATAACGCGCATCCCTAACTTTGATTTATTTTTTTGGTAGAAAATTTTGCGCGTTATACTCAAATAAATACGGTATATATATATATATATATATATATATATATATATATATATACATATATATATATATATATATATATATATATATACACATATATATAAAAATGCACTTTATGTGCGAAAGGGTTAAAGAAGTGTTTGACCATCCAGTCGGAGGTCAATCGACTGGGTACCAGCTGCTCACATTACAACAGGGTAGAAGAACGGCAGCGGAGTATGTGCTATATTTTCGTACACTGGTGGCCCAAACCAATTGGGTGGAGGATACTTTAAAGCTGTTGTACAGAAGGGGGCTAACTCAGGACCTTTAAACTGAGCTGGCCTGTCGCGACGAGGGGAGATCATTAAGTGAGTTTATTGAACTGTCCATACAAATTGGCAATCTAATCCACTTACAGCGATCCACTCGCACCGTATTCAATGACACTCCCATCACACGCTCCACACCGATGGAGCTTGGGTATACACATATAACCCCGGAAGATCATGAACGACGAATCCAGTGTCATCTATGCATGTACTGTAGCCATGTAGGACACCTGAAAACTTCATGCCCTGTCCATCCTACGTCATCAAAACCCAAAGCGGTGAGTGTATCTCAACAGTCTAACTATCCCTCATGTCTTAAGATACCAGTGAAGGTAACCAATCAAGATCGGCACATTTCCACAGCTGCTTTGTTAGATTCAGCTGGCAACTTCATGTCGTATGAATTCGCTCAACAACATGAACTCACCCTAATTCTCTGCAACTCCTCTCTGGCAGTGGAGGTGCTAGATCAGGGGTGGGTAAACTACGGCCTGCGGGCCATATACGGTTGGCTTTTTAATCCTGCCCGTCGAACTTGTCTAAGTTATATTATTAAATTACATTTTATTATAATTAAACCTCCTTAATTTTACCGTTCCCTGTAATGTCTGTGTTTCCCCAGATGTCACACTCCAAAGACATTGACCCTTGTTTGAGTGTGACGTGTTACTCTCTACTTCACCTTTTCGCTTTGCACTTTGAGCCCTTCAGTGAAAATTAGCGGACCGAAGAAAAGAAAAGTAGACAGTGAGTGCCAACTGTTTAATAAAGAGTGGACAGCAAAATATGTTTCCGCTGAAGTCTGATCAAGGGCTGTATGTCTGATATGACAAGAAACTCTAGGGGTTTAAAAAAATTCATCAGCCACAAAACCACATCAGCCACGTCATTTTGCCACAAAACATTCCTACTACGCTAGCAAACAATCTACACAAGAGCAGGCGGCTACGGCTCAGAGATTGATGGCTACTTACAACAAAAAATAAAAAAATAAAATAAATTCACAGAAACTGCAAATCCAGAGTCAAGTACTAAGGCAAGTTTTATTTGCTGGCATTCAAATTAGTAAAGGCTAGTATCTCCAAAGGCGAATTTTTTAAAAGAATGCACAGTTGAGACAGCAGGTCTCTTAAGAGGTCAGTTGTCAGAGGAACTGTCTTGCTCACATTTCTCCTTTACCCGTGCAGACCAGCAATATCAGGGAACACACCTCCATAATTCCTGAGTTGCCAAATATTCTGATTAAACTGAGGCCTTTAGTAAAGCAAAAACATCCCAACTACCACCTCATCGCCCAAGTGACTGTGACATCTAACTTCTACCTGGAGCAATCAGTCTCTGGTGGGAGAAAGTTAGTACACTAGTGAGAGCTCCCTCTGGTGATCCACCTGTAACAAAAATGATGTAATGATCAAATCAATGCGGCTGAATAAACACAAGGAATTTGCAGTGTGGAGAATACTAATAGCAACTAAAAAGAATAGAAGCTTTAAAATAAATAATAAAAGTATTTATATTCAACTGAAACACATCATCTTTCCTTTTTTCTTTTAATTTGGATCAAATATTAATAGGCCTATCTATTATAATAATATTCCATACATCATCAGACCTTGGAAGACAGACACATATTTACGTTTTTAGACTTTTTAGAAATTTGACAGATCGTTAATTATTAATATAGATAATGTTATTTTATAAATGTTTGATCACTGTCATATACAATTTATGACATTTTTAAAAAGAGTGAGTTTAGATGAAAAACAACTACTTAAGTTGCTAATTTAAGTAAATGAGTTTAAAAATGAATCCATCCAGTATCAGCTGCAGAATTATCTAAAAAGTGCAAAAAGTTTCCAGGCAGAATAACTACTTAAGACACACAGACATATTATGATATAGATCTGTATGAAATAATAAATAATCTAATGTAAAATAATATCTAATGTGTTCTGTTTCAAGTTCACATAAGCCTGCTTGTTCCCATGTTTTATCATAGAGCTGTCAAGTTGTCATGTCTTGTCTCATTCATTTATTTATAAATGGTCTCTCTCTTTTTGCCACGCTGAAGGTTCCAAACATAAAATCATGTTAAACGCGTAATATAAACTTGGTTGTATATGTTTGATCAAATTCTTATGGACTGCATGTTTCTGTGAAGTATTCAGGGGCCTCATGTACTAAGACTTGCGTTGAATTCATACTGAAACATCACTTACGGACAAAGCTGTGAATGTGCGAACGCACAAAAAAATCCAGATGTATCAATCTCTGCGTTCGAAGGATCCCGCGCATATTCTCTTCGTACATCCCGATTCACGTGAAATTGAGCGCACATGCACGAGCACAACACTCCACCCAGTCTCCTCCCTTAATTAAACTGATTTAAATATGGTAATGAGTCCATTTGGGAAAAGGAAGTGGCACGAAAACGTTTAAAATATATAATATATAAATGATTTTATACATTGCAAATCATTTATATATATAATGATTTATTTGCAATGTATAAAATCATATATATATATATATATATATATAAATGATTTTATACATTGCAAATCATTTATATATATAATGATTTATTTGCAATGTATAAAATCATTTATATATATATATATATATATATATATATATATATATATATATATATATATATATATAAATGATTTTATACATTGCAAATCATTTATATATATAATGATTTATTTGCAATGTATAAAATCATTTATATATATATATATATATATATATATATATATATATATATATATATATATATATATATATATATATATATATATATAAATGATTTTATACATTGCAAATAAATAGCAATGCTTCACACAGACTTATAGAAAAATTCGTTGTTTAATGTTTGCAGCTTCACTTCATTGCCTATAGGAGTCGCCAATGGACAAAACAATGAGATATGTACTTACGCCAGACATGAACTTGCCGTGGAGAAACGCACATTGTCACGTTAGTTTCACTTTTAGTACATCCGACCGTGAGCGTGAAAGCTGGCGAACGCAACGTTTTTGTGCGTAAGTAGTGTTGATACATGAGGCCCCAGGACTTTTATTTTAGTCGGGTGCTTTGACGTCATAAGTCCGCGCCGCGGTCTAGCGTCCGCGATTTAGAACAAGAAAGGTATGTGTTATTAAGAATACAAAATTTGTTTAAGCAATATAAACTGTTTATGTAATTTAATGTCTTTGTAAAAATGTATTCGTTTTTCTTACATGTATTATTGCAATGCTTTGTCAAACATTTATGACGGTTGTTTATTTCGCAGAAAATCTATGCTTACACTGCGAGTCTTAATGCACAGATTTGATCTTTGATCCCTGTTTGGTTTCACTATAGACACGACTAGTATTCAATAGTTAAAAGCTGTAATGGATTGTTTGTTATATCTGACTGAACGTATATAAATCCCTAAAATAACTTTTGTACTGTACTTTTGTTGTTTCAATGGTAAGACTTCATTTGTTTGAGTAAATTCAAAGAAATTAGACAGAGAATTATCTGCTTGTATATGTATTAGTGAAGATTGTCATTTTTTACTTATAAAAACAGCGAGGATGTTGGCACGATTCAGGCTTGTGCTGCATTTTGGGGGGAATAAATTCCACCTCGGAAATAATGCCTGTAACGGCACTCAAAGTCGGTCATCCGACCTGTCAATTTTGAATCAACCTCAGCCTTAACCAATCCTGCCCACATCAAAGTGTGACGATAGAAGCCACATCACCATGTATGACCTTGTGACTCTCCATCCAAATAAATTTGTTGCATGTAGGTTTTCAATTTAAAGTGTCTGAAAAACCCTTTTAATCTTGGACCTACATACGGACACCCAGCTAAAACTATCCTTATGATTATGAAACCCATTTAAAATGGGACCTACATACTGACACCCAGATAAAACCTACCCTTATGCCTCAAACACCCATTTAATCTGGAGAATCTAGGCGTACCAGGAGAAAGGGTAGATTTTAGCTGGGTCCCAATGTTTAGTGAGTCAGTGTTCTTGTCATTATTAGTGCCCAAATTCATGTACAAAATACACTGATTCACAAGCTTGCTAAGTAGGTCTGTTAGGTGTTTTTATTCAGGGTTGGATTTAAAGTATGCAAGGCTGAACTGGGCAGCTGATTGGGAAGCACCCATAGACTATGTTATTATTCTCATAAACATTTCTTTGTTAAACACACAGGAAAAACTGCTGGTGAAGTAACTGAGATTTAAGTGACACCATTATAAAGATGGCATCTATTAAAAAGGAGAGTGAAGACATGAAGATTGAAGAAACTTTCAAAGTCAAAGAAGAAACTGAGGGACAAACAGGTTGGTTTAATTGTCAAAATCTGAACTCAAAATCTGAAATTTGATCCTGTTGAAAATGTTGTCCTCTAAAGAAATTAATGATAAGAATATCATATAAGTGTTGTAGCATATTGCACTGGATCAAATGAGATGAACCTGATTATCCGGTACGGATAAAGCACTTTTGCCGAGTAATACGAGTCAATATCTGTGCTCTGATTTAATAAAAATCCTCATTGGGTAGCTGACTGTGTCTGCGTTCTGTGATAAGCTAGTCACAGCGTCCCTCCCCTACACATACAGATTTGCTGTTTGATTTGCTCTGCTCATTCACACGCAGAACAATGAGAAGAGAACAGCTCTCTTTCTCTCTCTGTCTTCTCCCTCAGTCACTCAGGTCCGCGGGTCTTTTCCGTTAACGTTTAGGGTTTCTTCAGCTTCAGGTTTGTTTTTTATTTTGGTTTGTTTGTTGTGCTTGCTTATTAACCAGTAGAGTTCTGGTAAACGTGGGGTTTGTTCAGACGTGGTTCTTGGTAGAATGCAACTAGCCTGTCGGAGATTTTTTTTACTTACCGTCTGCTGGTGGTTCTAACCAGTTTTTTGACTTCATGCAAAAAATAATGATTTCTTCATAATTGCAACCGCATGTGTTGTATTCATTGTTGAAAAACTTGTTCTGTATATAGTTTTTGTTATCATGATCAAAACCATTGTATGTAATGTTGATTGATTTACTGTCATGTAAATAGTTTTCTAATCAGCAATAAATGATCAATTCTGATCAACCCATCAATTGCATTGTTAAAATTAACATACGGTTTAAAGCCCTGCCCATTTCAAGACAACCCACCCACTTCCAGGTTAGGCCCCACCAAGTTTGAGTACAGATACAGATAATTCATATGGTTAACAGATACAGATAAGGCTGTACTTGCTCATCCCTAAAATATATATATATATATATATATATATATACACACACACACAGTAGCGTTCGGTTATGTTGATGGCCTCGGGGGTCACAATTTCGCTCACAGCGTAAACACTCATAACATATTTGTGAGGTCATCACGCTGTACTAGATTGCATACGGTACTTTCTTGTTCTGTCTGTCTAATGTGCTTTCTCAACAAATTCGGCTTCGTCCTGTCTTTTAATAAGAGTGTTCCCGCAGTGGAGCTGAGCAGAGCTCACTTCAGAACAAAAGCAGGATGTGTGTGTGTGTGTGTGTTCGTTCGTTAATCAAAGCCTCACACTCATTGGTCGTTACTGCTCGTTACTGACCAATATCAAAATATTTGAGAAAACCAATCAAATCAGAGAAGGCAGGCTTTATGTGCACATAGAATCGAATGAGGCTTTGGGATGTGGGTAGACCCACGTCAGCTCTGTGCTTTCACTTCAGAGAGTCCTGCGTGGCACTGTGAGTAAAGCGTCACTGGCAGAATGATCCACAAACTCAGCGCATGCGCAGTGAACTAAGCACGCTCATGACTCAAGAAATAACCATGTGGAGTGGCGAATTTGTCGGAGATGTTTGCTCGAGTGTTGCTCTATTAGTGTTCGGCGAAGTTAAGGAATCGACATTAAAGAATCAAAAATATTAAGACAAATAGAGAGTTTGGCGGTTCCTCTTCAAAAACGTTGCCATAATAGTTAACCGTGACTCGAGATAAGTGAACTCCACTGTATATATGCTGCATATATGCAAGGAGAGCTGATTCTTCCTCAGCGTCCTCAGGAAGAAGAGGTGCTGGTGAGCCTTCTTGACCAGGCTAGAGGTGTTGGTTGTCCAGGACATGTCCGCTGAGATATGGATCCCCAGGAACTTGAAACTGAAGACACGTTCAACGGCCATTCAATTGATGTGGATGGTGTTGTGTGTGCCTCTTGACTCTTTCCTGAAGTCCACAATGAGCTCCTTCGTTTTGGTGGTGTTGAGGAGCAGATTATTTTCAGTGCACCAAGTGGCCAGGTGCTGGATCTCTTCCCTGTAGGCAGTCTCATCGTTGTTGCTGATGAGACTACCGTGTTTTCCCGCATATATCCCGCGGGTTATACCAGATTTTACAAACCCCGCAGGGGGTTGCGGGATATATAAGGGTGCGGACTATATCACCAATTTTTTTACACTTAATAATATTTCAATATAAAAAAAATTGCGGTATTTTCTTTGTTTTCTTTCTTGCACGGGTTGTCTGGCCTCTGTACTGTCAGTCTTACAGCTGGTGCTGATAGGCTGTCTGACCTGTCAATCATGCAAGAAGACGTGATTGGCTGTCTATAATCTGATAGCCGGCGCTGATAGGCTGTCTGACCTGTCAATTGTAGGGGAATTTACAGTTAAGACCCGAGGACCAGATATGTTGAATGAAGACCAGGAGTCAGAAGTGCAGTCAATAGAAGAAATTTTAGTGAAGTTTAGTTTGCAGTTTCATCAGCAGAAGCCAGCTTCAGGTCTCACAAGGAGTTCGTAGGCCGCCCCACCTACAATAACATTGTTACAGCAATTATACTCTAACAGAGGGTGCTAACTACGTCAATGATGACGTTTAAATGATTCTGATTGGCTAAGAAAGAAAGAAAGCAAGATAAACAAAACTAGTAATTTTCCACACAAGCGCAGACAGTCTGAAGCATATCTTCGTTGATCACATGGTTGACGGGTTCGTGACGTGGCTTGTCGAGAACAACACGTTTTATGGTGCCAGCTAATCACCTCACCAATACAGACCATATTAACACACACACACACATATACAGCTTCTCCAAGGCTGAACTCGGCTCAGGCTTCAACTCTCAACCAAAACATTCTGATAACATGTTCTATCTGTTGAGAAGTGCTGACAATATTCATCCTTACTCAATGGAAAACTACAGAAAAGTAAAGAAAGTTTTTAACTAAATAAAAATCCCTAACTTGATTATAAATCACTCTTTACAAATCATCCAAATCAGAAAGGAAAATAACATATGAAAAAATAAGACAAAGAAGCATATGAAAAATAAGAAAAAGAAAAGGATATAGGTATAAATAGGAAAAATAAAATAATATATATTCAAGCGGCTATGGATTTCCGAATAGTATCTTTCAGTCCCCCCTTATAAGGCCAAATGTGTAGTGAAACAACACATCTGGGCTATCAATTAATGCCGCTACAAATTGATATATTCACCCTTGCTCTAAATCTGGTTAAAATTTAATAAAACAAAAAAAAATGTTTTTCCTTCACAGACTTAACTGGAACAGAATATCTTATAGAGCACAGAGTGTGTTATTGACCTTCAAAACAAAAGACATGGTTGTATAAACATCTTACACTGTTATTATGAATATTGGCTATTTTAGTTTATAATAAAATTAAATGGATTTAAAAATTAAATACATTTTTATTCTCTAGAAGCCGAAATAAATGGGAAAATAGTTTTACATCCCCAACAAAATCCCCACACCAGATATTAGGTTAAAAGTGTCACGTCTACTGGTATAATCACCCATCATTGCATGAAAATATCAAGATATACACTTTGTTGTTGTTGTTGTAAATAAACCAAAAACAAAACAATTTCCAATTCATTGTAGAATCCATGAAATAAGAGGGTAAATCTATTTCACTACACCAATTAAAATCAAAGGTGGTCTAAATAAAAATAAACAATGAAAGAATAAATAAATCCCATAAAAATCCGTCTTAAGCTTTGAGTTTCTACTGAAAGTGTCATTCATTTAACAGGCAAATAGCATGTACCATCTTAAAATTTTCTTTTTCAAAAACAGAAATAAAAAATGAAACAAATTCAAATAATCATTTCAATAATTATTTCCACAGAAACAAAATAATTTCACAGTATTCAAACCATGTTAACATTCCAAAATTCAAAATCAAATAATAATGATTTCCTTTAGTCAATTTTGTTCTCAGTATCTCAGTTTGTTAAACCTGCTTATGCGTTATGACCAAAATCTAAACCCTTTCATTGTCATTTGGCTCATCAGATACCATTAGGTTTGCTATCTTTCAAATTTGTTATAAGTTGAACAAGAACTGTCAGATTTTCATAATTTATTAATTTAAAAGTATTCTTAAATTGATCCAAATTCATATCTGAATTTTTCTGTTCATAACATTCATTTTATTTATTTTCATTTTAATTACTTGTCAAGGTATTTCTCTATCAAATGTTTAGACTTTCTGATCCCACAAATATTATCAGCATTGCCTCAAAAACAAAAATATGATATTAACTCAACTCAACCTTGTTTATAAAGCACTTTCAACACCACTATGTGGAAACCGAAGTGCTAACCAAATAAAAATTAATGAAAGCATAAATAAAGCATAATACACACTAACAAACGGCAGATTTCAAAATACTTTCAAATGCTATTGAAAACAGATGAGTTTTTAGCACACTATGAAATAAACCGAGAGTAGAAGAAGATTTATCAGAGAGAGATAGTCTTAGAGCTGCAACAGAGAAGGCCCAATCACCTTTGCATTTTAGGCGAGATCAAGGAATCATTAGTTGTAATTGATCTTTTGAACGCAGGGACCTATTTGAGTGATGCAGAATGATTAGATCTGAAATATTCTCTGGTTCTCACCCATGTAAAGCTTTAAAAACATATAGCAACACTTTATAATGAATTCTGAAACGTATAGGAAGCCAGTGTTGTTAGATAAGCACTGGAATGTGTTCTCTCTCTTCGTAGTTAGAAACCTAGCAGCTGAATTCTGAACGAGCTGCAGGAGAGAGAGAGACCTGACTCACACCCAGATACAGAATAGTAATTCAAACAAAATAGCATAAAGGTACGCACAACTTTCTCCATGTCATAAAAACAGAGGATAGACTTCAACTTAGATATAGAGCTAAGATGATTAAAACTATTTTTAACAATGCATTAATTTGGTGATCAAATTTGAGCTCAGAGTCAAAAATGCCTCCTAGGTTTTTCAAACTATAAAGATTTTTCCCTGAAAGGAATCCCGGGCAGTCAATGACATCATAAAGACATCCCTTATTACCAAATAAAATAAACTCAGACTCATTCAGCTGGAGAAAATTGTTAGCCAGCACTTAACTCTATCTAAACATTCAAACAAAGATTGAATGGATACTTGATAATAAATGTGAGAGTCATTAGCATACAAATTATAATGAATGGCATATTTTTCAAAGATCACTCCCAAAGGGAGCATACAGAGGGAGAACAAAACTGGTCCCAAAATTGAGCCATGAGGGACCCCATACAAGAGAGGGGTAACGGATGAAAAGAAAGTCCCTGGTTTGACTAAAATAAGTCGAGATATCAGTAAAACCGTTCCAGGGCTAAACCCTCAATGCCAACCAAATCTCAAAGACAATCAATGAAAATCTTATGGTCAGCGGTATCAAATGATGCAGTCAGATTTAACAGTAATGAAAAACAACACTCTTTCTAAAATCCACACTAGGTAGAATATCATTTATAACTCGTGTGTTGGGCCAGAAACATACTGTAAAAAAAAAAATCAAAAGGCTCTAATAAAGATACAAAAACCAAAGGCTTTAAAGGACCACAAACATGTATGCTGAAGTCTCTCAAAATTAAAAGTATTGTCAAAAGAACGGACCATAACCAATAAAAGTTCAGAGAACTCATGTATAAAATCCCCATTCCTGTTTGGAGGTCTATATATTAGGGCAGATAACAGATTTAGACAAATTCAATATTATTAACTGAGTTTCAAACCTTCTAATTACCCAGTAAGTAAATGTTCTGCCCTTGAATTTATCTTTAAAAATATTACTTGTGCTTTAATCCCTAAGTCACACAGACAGTCTCATAGCTGCTGTTTCATTAACCATTTTGTATGAATGGCTGATCTAATGTCATCCTCTTAATGGATGAAAATCAATAAAAACTTTTTGTAAGTTAATTTCACTCCTTTGATCGCCCACCGGTCTTCATAAATGTGAGGGTGCTCTCTGGATAATTTGGAGGGTGACTTTAGCCAATGTGTCACACTATCTCTGCCGTCAAGTTTTATAACATCAAGTCTATAACACTCGGATCACTCATAGTTGATAGTATTTAAATTTAGACCCTCGGTTGAATTTAGACAAGGGTTTTAAACCCCATAATAGACGGCAATCTTCAGCTTCACAATTTCAACTTACACAATTATTTAAACTAATCCAGAGAATAACTTGAAATTAACATCATAAATGACAAAATTAGTCATATTTACCACTAGCAGACCGAGCTGGATATTCAGTCCAATTAAAGCTCGTCCCATGTTTTGTATCGTCGTTTCATCAGATCCCATCAGAATTATCGGCTTCTGTATAGATTGTCAATTCACTTAACCCATCTGTAATGATCAAACTATCATTCCAGAGGTTAATGACACATATTCACACTATGGGGACATACAAAACTCACACACACTCAGACATGAATACAAATCGCTCATATTCAAGGTTTACTTCTGTTATTTATTCTACAAAGATTTAAGCTTTAAAATCTTCTCTAGGTTTAACTTATTCAGTTTAAAAGTGTGTCTGTTTATACTTGTTTTTAGAAAAGTTTGCTAGGTTGTTTTAGTTCCTTTATCATTTTGATAACAGAGTGCCATCCGTGTCTCCACTCACAATCTCTCTCTCAGCCAGAAGTTTTCCTCATCAGTCTAAGACTCTAACTTTTTGGCAGAATGCAATAGTAAATTCTTGGCCATTTAGAAACCTTAATCATTCACAAATTTCTTAAATGTAAATATTTAACTCTCAATTAGACCCATTTTGATAATCTCAAATAAAGTATGCTAGGAGCATTACTAAGTTTAGTTTGTTAAAAATTCACTTAACTTTTGTTATCCAGACCATCTCTTCAATTTGTAAAAACGCTCTTCATCTTTAGTCACCACCATGTCTAACGACCTGCAGGAGTGAAAACTATGATAGAGACATATTAGTTCGGTTTCACTATTAATTTTCTTTCCCATAAGCCAACCCAAAATAATGTTCTTGATATTATAAAGTTTTGTTATGGTCTCCACAATAACTGAAGGTCAGTCACATCATGTTCTCAGCCAGCTCTTGAAAGCACATTCCCATTATCTCTTTATAAAAAACCTCTTCAGGGTCTCCCCCTGGCATCTTCTACAAGTTGGGGACACTTGTCAAGGAATGCGGTTGCAGTGATCTGGTATGGAGGAACTCAGTTTTGGGGCAGACTTCTGCAATTTAACAGGTCCCCCCTCTGAAGGATGCTACTAGCCAACCACAGACATCCTCTCAACTCTCATCCAGTTGTCACAGAAACATCTCCCTTCCCCTGTTTTTGGGTAGATGCCCAGGAGCGGCGGCGAACCTCTGGCTTAGGTTGTCCACCATGTGGCCATTAGAGGAACTTACCCGTCATTGAGTGGACGCCCTCGTGCTCAACTGTTAACCCTTTCATTCCCTTTGCGGATCTTCGAGTTTTATTCAGGTTCAGGTATTCTCTGGAACTTAGGGAAGGTGCATTCAAGAACCACCAGAGTTATTTCGACTGCCTGATAGTGTTCAAAACAGGGAGACCGGTTAATAACAGCAGTATGTTATCAGTAAAAGCCATTAACATATTCAAAACAACAGCATAGCTTATTCTCTGTGTTTAATCTCAGCATCGCTATCACCATTGTCTACTCCATCAGCCTTGTACCATGGTGGAGACTAAGATGAGACAAAACAAAAATTACTGGTCATAACAATTTAATCAAACAATTTAATCTCCCTTTTATAATCAGGTCTTCATTTTTATTTAACTTATTTTTTAACTAATTTATTTTAAAACTCCTCTTTAAAGGCATTTAGTTGTTGAAACTTTTAACAACAAATTTAATGTGCACAATCATAAATGTGGACCTTTTAAAAGTTTTGAACTGCCTGTAACATGATTTCCTTTAACGTCTCTGTGTCTATGATTTTCACTGGAACACTTCCTGTAAATTGTTTATCACTGATGACACAGACTGAGATAACAGCATTTAGCTGACTTTGAATGAGAGAGAGAAACTCTGGACTGGATTCAAGGACTGGAACACTGCATTTTTGTAAACTTTCAACATTTATCTACTTTATTGTGACTCTGGCCTGTTTCAGAAATCGTTGCCCAAAAATACGTTTTCAAAGAATTATAATTTTTATAGTTTTCTTTTTGCGAATTACATATTACTGAAACTCCCATCTTTTGGAGTCATTGTCTGTAATTTGACGCAATTTATCCTTATCCATTCACTATAAAACTTCTCATTACAAATCTTCCTTTCAAAAGAATTCCTTAAGACTTTAATCTTATTTTTGTTCTTTTCCAGACGAAAACGTAAATGTTGGTATATCAGACACTGATCTTTTTTTCAAATCTAAACACCAGAAATATGTCACATAGTCACATCTAGCAGACATTTATATCGTTCAAGCTCTTTCTTTGCTCACACTTTCCAATCAAATTAAAACTAGGAGCATTTTCTTACTGAGCTCTGAAATTTTGCTTTTGAAAAGCAAAGCTGTGTACAGCCTTTAATATCTTCTCTTCTCCGTTTCGTTATTTTATCATGACTTCCAACCTTATTTCAGAATTAAAAACACAGACTGACCAAATTTACTTTGAGAAGCGGAGCTGTTTACAGCATTAAATCTCTTCTCTGTTTCATTATTTTATCATGACTTCCAACCTTGTTTTTACACTCAGAATTAAAAACACAGACTAACCATTTTCCTCCTGAGCTCTGAAAATTCACTTTGAGAAGCAGCGCTGTTTACAGCATTTTTTCTTCTGCTTACTTAACTAATCAGTATTAATCAGACTACTCAGTTATTGTTAGCCATATTTTAGTCAAAGTTAATACTCACCTGAAGTCATGGTAGGAAGAGATGGAGGCGGCGATCTTTGAATAACACAGCTGTGGCTTCTGCGTGATGAAACCACAAAGTATACTACAAAAACACCAAGTCACATATCCTGATCCAAACCAATTCGGGTCACAAAATTTTCTCGTAAAATTTACTTTTGCAGGAATCGTTCCAGATGCATCCCTGGCAAACAAGTTAGCCCTATATTCATGTTATATTATTTATTTTATAACTAACTAATGCTTTAGTCCCTAACTGCCTGATTCCCTAACTTCGGGGCGCCCCTGTCTGAACTGGAAGAGATCAAGTCAGGTTCATGGTGCCACTGAACCGAATGAAACCGGGAATCTAACCCGTGTTCCGGAACCAGGAATCTAACCTGTGTTCTTCTCCAGTGTCTTACACTCCCGTCAGCGACTTACTGTCCCCTTAAAGTGCGTTTCGGCGATGCCTTCCGCTTACCTGGAATCTAACCAGTGTTACGGATACCAGCGACTATTACACCATCAAAAACCATATAATCTTTAAAATCATAAGGCTGGCATAATTACGTGTACCCCCTGGAATCTAACCAGCGTCGGTACTCCCCACTCACGTCTGAGTGAAGCTTTCCCGATCCCCTTTCCAGTCTCTTCCAGTTAGACAGCCCTAACACTTTCTACCTTGTTTGTTGTTCGACCAGGGATGTCACCGAAGAATGAATTGTCCGCATTCTCCACCATTAACTGTAGGGGAATTTACAGTTAAGACCCGAGGACCAGATATGTTGAATGAAGACCAGGAGTCAGAAGTGCAGTCAATAGAAGAAATTTTAGTGAAGTTTAGTTTGCAGTTTCATCAGCAGAAGCCAGCTTCAGGTCTCACAAGGAGTTCGTAGGCCGCCCCACCTACAATAACATTGTTACAGCAATTATACTCTAACAGAGGGTGCTAACTACGTCAATGATGACGTTTAAATGATTCTGATTGGCTAAGAAAGAAAGAAAGCAAGATAAACAAAACTAGTAATTTTCCACACAAGCGCAGACAGTCTGAAGCATATCTTCGTTGATCACATGGTTGACGGGTTCGTGACGTGGCTTGTCGAGAACAACACGTTTTATGGTGCCAGCTAGTCACCTCACCAATACAGACCATATTAACACACACACACACACATATACAGCTTCTCCAAGGCTGAACTCGGCTCAGGCTTCAACTCTCAACAAAAACATTCTGATAACATGTTCTATCTGTTGAGAAGTGCTGACAATATTCATCCTTACTCAATGGAAAACTACAGAAAAGTAAAGAAAGTTTTTAACTAAATAAAAATCCCTAACTTGATTATAAATCACTCTTTACAAATCATCCAAATCAGAAAGGAAAATAACATATGAAAAAATAAGACAAAGAAGCATATGAAAAATAAGAAAAAGAAAAGGATATAGGTATAAATAGGAAAAATAAAATAATATATATTCAAGCGGCTATGGATTTCCGAATAGTATCTTTCACAATCATGCAAGAAGATGTGATTGGCTGTCTAGCAATCTGATAGCTGGCGCTGATAGGCTGTCTGACCTGTCAATCATGCAAGAAGACGTGATTGGCTGTGCTGCCATGATAGCGTGCTCTTCTCATCCGATCAACGCGCTTCCAGGGGGAGAGACTGGCTTTCTTCTTCTTCTGATTTTGACTTGTGTTTGTTTTCTTATTGTTTGAATTTCGCGCACAAGCACTGTGTACCGAGCCTGAAATGTTATGGATAATTGACATTCAAAATTCGAATCATGAACTTGCACAAAAAAAAATTCATCATGGGTGCGGGATATCTGAATGTGCGTATTATACCAACGATTTTTTACACAAACCCCCAAAACCTGCGGGATATATGAGGGTGTGGATTATCTGCGGATTATATGTGGGAAAATACGGTAATAGTGTCAATAGTTGTGTCGTCCGCATACTTGACGATGGAATTAGATCCAAACACAGGCTTGCTGTCGGAGGTGAAGAGGGAGTAGAGAAATGGGCTTAGGACACAGCCCTGTGGTACACCAGTGTTAAGTGTGATGGATGTGGAGCAGGTGGATCCAGATCAGACATTCTGGGGTCTGTTGGTCAGGAAGTCCAGGATCCAGTTGCACATTGAGGTATTGATGAAGTTTGGCTATTAACTTGGTCGGGATGATAGTGTTGAATGCTGAGCTGAAGTCAACAAACAGTGCATATGTGTTCTTATTGTCCAGGTGTGTGAGCACAGAGTGCAGTGCCATGGCAACTGCATCCTCTGTGCTCCTATTGCTGCGGTAAGCAAACTGATGTGAGTCCAATGTGGGTGGTATAGAGTCTTTTAGGTGTTCCAGGACCAGCCGCTCAAAGCACTTCATGACGATGGGTCTGAGTGCTACAGGGCGGTAGTCGTTAGGGCACCTCGGACTAGAGTGTTTTGGCACTGGCACAATGGAGGTGCATTTGAAACATATTGGTACAGCTGCTTGGGCAAGAGACAGGTTGAAGATGTCTGTTAAAAACCCCAGCGAGCTGCTCCGCACATGCCCTGAGGACACGTCCAGGGATGTTGTCTGGTCTAGCAGCCTTGTGCGTGCTGATCCGGCTCAGTGCTTTGCAGACATCAGTGGATGATAGTGTGATTGGAGGGTGGTCAACTGAGGGTTTGAGCTTGGTTGCGGTTTCCTTGTTGTCTCTTTCAAAGCGAGCATAAAAGTCATTTAGCTCGTTCAGGAAGTTGACATCAGTGGCTGCAGGGGTGGAGTGGGTGGGTTTGTAGTCACTGATGGCCTGGATGCCCTGCCATATGCGTCGAGGGTCAGAGTTGGAAAAGTGTCCCTCTATCTTTAGCTTGTAGTAGTGCTTGGCCTTTTTGATGCCCCTCTTCAGGTTTGCTCTGGATGTGCTGTAGGCTTGTGCATCTCCTGATCTGAAGGCAGTATTGCGTGTCTTCAACAGGAGTCGCACTTCCTTGTTCATCCATGGCTTCTGATTTGGGTATGTGTTGATCTGTTTCTGGGTTGTGACACTGTCAATGATGGTATTAATATAATCCAATACAGAGGAGGTGTAACAGTCAATGTTAATATCCATGTGAGTGCCATTGGTGGCTTGGGAAGCAAACACACTCCAGTCTGTGTGTAGAAACCTTTCTGAAGTGTGAAATCTACCCCCGCAGGCCACACCTTGATGGTCTTCATTGATGGCTTCACACGGTTGATGAGGGGTGCATATTTGGGAATGAGGAACAAAGAGATGTGATCTGATTGTCCCAGGTGGGGGAGGAGTGTTGCCACGTAAGCTCCAGTCATGTTTGTGTAGACATGGTCTAAGGTTTTGTTTCCTCTGGTGTGACAGGAAACATTCTGGTGAAATTTGGGTAGCACAGTCTTTAAGTTAGAGTGATTAAAATCACCCGCAACAATAAACGCTGCTGGCAGTAATGGTGTGATTAGAGAAATTGAACTCTGGTGTGATAAACCCCAGTTATGTTTTAACAGGGGGTGAGACACTTTTTCACACAGGGCCAGGCCCACACTGTAGGTTTGGATTTTGTTTTTCCGTGATGATAACAACCTTCATTTAAAAACTGCAATTTGTGCTTACTTGCGTTATCTGTGAGTAAGATATCAGGAAAGGGGCAAACTCTTTTTTTCACACCACTGTATATATAATATATATATATATATATATCTCCCTTTAGGTGGATTACTAATAGATGTTTTATATTCATTTTGTTAAAACATTGCGGTTTCTTTTGCTATAGATATTAATTTTACATTTCAAAATATAAAGCAGTGTTAATTGTGTTCTTAAGTAGCATTGGTAAGAGTAATGTAGAAATGTTCAGTGATGAGGAAAGATGAAGAAGTCTGGGGTGGGGAGAAAATCAAGTAATAATATCATTAAAACCTCAATGGTACCCATCCCTGGTTCTGAATCAAGCTGTGATTGATAAAGGGTTTGATAACTGCAATCTTTTTTGGACATATCCTAAAGAAAGGAAGTAGTTAACAGTATTGATATGAGTCTTTGAGATTTCTGGTAAAATCTCTTTCAGTAGCTTATGACATGTATGTTCTAGCATGTTTTTATGCTTTATGGTGGTTTTGATTAATTATTTTGTGTGTTTTGATGTCTGTTGGTTTGAGCCTTTAAACTAGGGTTGACTTTGTATTTGTTTTGTTTTTCACTTTAGACCTAATAGCACTGAAAGAGGACAGCCAAGAATTAAATGAAGAGGAAGAAAAAAAACAGTATGAGAAATATCATGATGTCATAATTGGAGAGAAGTCCCAGTCCATGCAGAACAAAAAGAATGCCTTGCATAAAAGAGCTCTAAAGACAGCAATTGAAAGTGATTTCCCCTGCTTTCACTGTGGAAAAAGTTTCACTCAAAAAGGAAACCTTAATGTCCACATGAGAATTCACACCAGAGAGAAACCTTTTACATGCCTTCAGTGTGGTAAGAGTTTCACACTTAAAGGAAACCTTAAAACCCACATGAGAAGCCACACCGGAGAGAGTCCTTTCACCTGCAAACTGTGTGGTAACAACTTTTCCCGAAAAGAAAGTCTTAAAACTCACATGAGAGTTCACACTGGAGAGAAGCCTTACACGTGCCTTCAGTGTGGAAAGAGTTTTACACGTAAAGGAACCCTTAATACCCATATGAGAAGCCACACTGGAGAGAGCCCTTTTACCTGCAAACTGTGTGGGAAGAGCTTCACACGAAAAGAAAGCCTTAAGACTCACATGAGAAGTCACACCAAAGAGAAACCTTACACATGTGATCAGTGTAAAAAGAGTTTTACACGTAAAGGAACCCTTAATTCTCACATGAGAAGTCATACCGGAGAGAGCCATCACACCTGCAAAAAGAGTGTGAAGAGTTTCTCACAAGAGAAAAATCTTCAGACTCCTGTCAGAATTCACACTGGAGAGAATCGTTTCATATGTGGTCAGTGTGGAAAGAATTTCAGATGTAAAGAAAACCTTAATCAGCACGAGAAGATTCACTCAAGGGCGAACTGTTTTATGTGTCATGATTGTGGAAGGAGTTTTACAAACAGGAATCACCTTAAGAATCATGTAATAACTCATACCGGAGAGAAGCCTTTCATGTGCAATCACTGTGGAAAGAATTTCAATCTTAAAGGAAACTTCAAGGTTCACATGAGAATTCACACTGGAGAGAAGCCTTTCACATGTGATCAGTGTGGAAAAAAATTCAGACATAAAGTAACCTTTAATTACCACATGAGAATTCACTCCAGAGAGAACTGTTTTCTATGTCATCAGTGCGGAAGGTGTTTCAGAGACTGTACAGAACTTAAGAATCATGTAATAACTCACACCGGAGAGAAGCCTTTCATGTGCCATTATTGTGGAAAAATGTGCATAAACAAAGCAAACCTTGACATTCACATAAGAGTTCACACCGGTGAGAGGCCTTTCATCTGCCTCCAGTGTGGAAAGAGTTTCACACGTAAAGGAAATCTTGAAGTTCACATGAGAGTTCACACTGGAGAGAAGCCCTTTAAGTGCCTTCAGTGCAAAAAGACTTTCACATATCAAAGAGACCTGAATCGTCACTGGCAAACTCATTCTGGGAAGAAATTGCAGTGTTCTGAATGTGGTAAAAGATTTAGAAAAAGGTGTTATTTCAAAAATCACCTGAAGATTCACTCTGGAGGAAGGCGATTTAATTGTGATCAGTGTAATAAAACATTTATTTTGCCATCGCACTTACAGATACACCTTAAAAGTCATGCATATGTGAAACCTTATTTGTGTTCCTTGTGTGGAAAGAGATTTAAATGGCTTGGCAGTTTAAAATGGCACCAGAAAAAATGTATAGTGCGAAATTAATTTCAATAGTATAGTGCCATTGCTCATTTATTCGATTCAGTTGAATACCTCAGGTAAATAAACTGGTAAATAAACATCCTTCTTGCTGTGAAATGCCACAATATAAATGAATAGTCAGAAATGGAGACAAACTGAATGAAACAAGATAATAAACATTGACATTGTTCCTTGTCATGTGACAGCCACATAGGTTTTAGGTTCTGCAGGTGTCACGGTTAGCCAAGACATAACAATAACAATCTGAAAATCAACATGAGAACCACTAAGCATCCAAACCTTCACAGAGGTGAGAACTAACAAAACTAAACTGGAAAAAGGTTGAAGAGACAGGTAAAACAGGATAGCAGGTGAATAGTAAAAAATCATGGCAAAAAATGAGGATTGGGAATAAAGGAAATGCAATATAAGAATCCCAAACAGAACTCATTACAGCAAGAAACAGAAAAGCTTAATTCACCTCCAGTCAATTTTGTTCATTTGTCATGTGAACACTACTCATTTCTGCATGTAATGTTGTATTTATAGGTATTACCATAAAATGATAAAAATGTGTGCAATAAACCTTTTATTCGTAAAGATGTATGTGGATTTTGAATTTCTGTTTCCAATATACCAGTGGTTCCAAATTGGTTTTGGCATGGTCATTATGGTGAAAAGGGCCCAGTTTATGGCCGAGGCCCCTCTCTACAGTAATCCCTCGCCACTTTGCAGTTCAAGTTTCGCGGCCTCAGTGCATCGCAGATTTTTCAAAAATATTAATTGAAAATTAAATATTCCAAAATACCGCCATATCAGCAGCGGTATTGCGGAAAGCAGCGTTGCTTCATCGTGATGGAAGAGAAACGGTTTCCCAGGATGCAAGTCAAAGAGAGAAACTCTCTCAGAGGCTTTGTACATACCCATGGGCACTCAGACAAGACACGTGATTGGTTCCCGAGATCGACGAATGAGAGCAAGAGTGGAGTGGGAGCCTCTTCGCAGCTTTACAGTGGTCATAGGAAAATAATAAAAGCAAAGTTTGTTTTGGCCGTACATCAGCTGTAGAAGAGCAGGCCAATCAATAATACTGATGAGTAGTCTTTAGCAGACAAACTGGCTTAACCGACCATCTGCAAGCTGTCTCACGTCACAGAAGTCAGATAAATTCCAACACATAGAGACTCTTTCACCTAGATATCCTATAGAAACTGTCTGTTCCCCGAATTAGCACATACAAAAAAACTCTCAAAACCGCTTAAGGGTAAACATTTAATTGATTTACAAACAACTAGGAACGGATATAACACAAATGAACAAATGATAAAGCTTGGGTTACTGAATATACAATCCCTTTCCTAAAAAATACTTATTGTAAATGATATGATTACAGATCATAATCTAGATGTGCTGTGTTTGACTGAAACCAGACGATTACGTTACTTTAAATGAGTCCACCCCTCAAGATTACTGTTATAAACATGAGCCTTGTCTGAAAGGTAAAGGAGGAAGTGTTGCTGTAATTTATAGTAACACCATCAGTGCTGCTCAAAGGTCTAATTTGAAATATAATTATTTTGAAGTGATGGACATGTATCAGGACCCACTCATTCTCGTAATCATACTTTAGATCTAATTTTGTCGCATGGAATCAATGTTGATACTGTTCAAATTCTGCAGCAGGGCGATGACATCTCAATCGTTTGGTCGTTGAGTTTCCGGTAGTCGATGCATGGCCTCAAGCCCCCGTCCTTCTTGCCCACAAAGAAAAAGCTGGAAGCGGCAGGGGAATTGGATGCTTGAATGAATCCCTGATCAAGTGCCTCCTTGATGTACTCCTCCATGGCCTGCTGTTCCGGGATGGACAGGGGGTAGATACGTCCGTTGGGGAGCGAAGCCCCAGGCAGCAGGTCGATAGCACAGTCCTATGGCCGATGAGGGGAAAGTTCTGTGGCCCGTTGTTTGCTGAACACGTCCTGGAACGCCCGATACTCAACAGGAATGGTCTGTGCTGGAGCCGGAGAGGGTTTGTCCAGGGATGTGGCAGCCATGGGGATGGCAGTGGGTTCCAGTGGATGTGGCGTGAGGATGTGGATCCTCGTGACGGGAGTTAAGCAGTGTTGCTTACAGGTGTCACTCCAGCTCAGGACCTCGCCGGTGGACCAGTTCATGGAGGGTGAGTGAGCAGTGGTGCAACTGGTGGTGGTCGAGTTGCATGGGTTCTGGTGCTGGAGGGGTAGACTGCCACGGTGGTGGAGTGGAGTGCAACGGGTGAACCGGGATGGAGCTGGCGGCGAGATTTTGAGATACTAGGGTGGCTTGGTGTATGAAGCTCTCAAGTTCAGAATGGTTGTCGTAGATCGCTAGAGATACTTGGGGTTGTGGGTTTAAACTGGCTCTTCCAGAGAGGTGTGTGACTATGAAGGTGATTTTAGATCGGTCAGAGGGGAACTGATGAGCCTGCATTTCAAAATAGAGAGAACATAGTAAGAGAAAACCATTGCACTCCGCCGTCACACCAGCAAATGACACTGGTTGGACCATGGGACTGGCTGAAGTAGACAACAAGGAAGATCCCACATGCATGTCGTGGAGGAAGGCTTGGGTGAGGTCGGGAAGCAGAAGCAGTGCCAGGGATGGAGGATCACCAGGCACTGCTTCGGCCTGACTGCTGGTCTGGTCTTCTGTCATGATAGACTGGAGGATTGTTACGCCCCGCGGCTCAAAAGGGACGCAACAAAACATGGGACACACGGAAAAGCCAACTTTAGAAATAAATATGTTAATTAACCTAAACAAAATAACTCAAAACTGTGTAATGTAAAAGACAATGATCAGTAGTGTAGTGCGGGGTGAATGAGTGGAAATGTAATGTGCTGAAGTGCTGCATGAAGACAGAAACAAAACAACAGAAATCAAATCATGTCGGCCGCGGCGTCTGTGAGTAGTCTTGCTTCTTTTAACTGGAACAAGGAAGTTGGCCACAGGTGTCGCAGATCCAACCAACCCGGAGGGCGGAGGTCAGAGGCGGAGCCCACTACTGACAACACAGGTCGTCACCCCCCCCCCCCCCCCCCCCCCTTAAGACAGGGGTCTGTCAAGAATCCCTGCAAACAGTCAAGAACAATTAGAGCACAACTGTACCTTAAACATTCACAGGGCATGCGACAGTGTATCTGCCACAACCTTAGAGCCTCTAAAGTGGCAGGCGCATTTCGTACTCCAAAACTCATAACCCTATGGGGACAGAGGCCTGATGGAGTAACAAAAAAGGACATTTTTTGTTGTGCTCGGTGAGTCAAAGGCACTTGCCGATAACCCCTTATCAAGTCAAGTTTAGTTACGTACTTAGACGAGTCTACCTTATCAACACAATCGTCGACCCGAGGGAGTGGAAAACAGTCAGGTTTAGTCACAACATCTAGCTTTCTAAAATCTGTACCAAACCTTACTGACCCATCAGGTTTCCCGACCAAAAGACAAGGAGACACCCAGTTTGCACATGAAGGAACAGCAATCCCATTTTCTTGTACATACTTAACTTCTACTTCAACCAGAAAAGGTTGGGACAGTTAAATTGAAGAATTCGGTGACACTTGAGCCTTTACAGGAGCATTTAGTGTGGGCGAAATTGTCAAATCTAAAAAATTTGTCTGCTGGGAGTGCTGTCATTGCAGAGCCTTGTAAAGCTCGCTCGAGACCTAGAAACATCCTTATACAGTGGCGAGGTTGTGGGCTGATGGGTGGGTTCCTGTTAAAGTAATTAACCCATCACCGGTGGCCATCACTCTCAGACGTAATGCAAAGCTGGCTGACATTTATCCATGTGTGGCGTTGGAGGATTTTGACCCTGATATGAGCATCACAAATGTAGGGTTTCCTTGCTCACTCAGACAACATGCTAACAATGTGGAGTTTCCTGATAATTCAAGTGCTGGAAGTTTGTCTGATGTTAGTTTACCCAAGAAAGATTGTGAGTTTCATGAAAGGTTGGTGACCCTGGGGATTGCCGACATTGATTTGAGTTCTTGTCAGTTGTCTACCGATTGGAAGATAAAACTTGTAGATCTAATTGCAAAGTATGATTGTATCTTTTCTAGACACAGACTTGATTGTGGCAAAGCTGAGGGCTATGTACATCGAATAAGGCTGAGTGATGAGCGTCCGTTTCGGCTCCCATACAGGCGGCTCATCAGGCCGACGCTTTAGCTGCATTAGGTGGAAACGTTTTCTTTTCTACCATGGATTTGACATCTTGTTACTACAATGTTGAGGTGCATGAGGAAGACCGCAAATGCACGGCTTTCACATCACCGTTTGGACTATATGAGTATAACCGTCTCCCTCAGGGACTTTGTAATAGTCCAGCGACTTTTATGAGGATGATGCTCGGAATTTTGGGAGATCAGAATTTCCTGAGCCTTCTTATTCTTATGTTATTTGGATGATGTGCTTGTCTTTGCCCCAAATGAAGAATTGGGTTTAAAAAGATTGGAGTTGGTTTTTGAACGCCTGAAATCGCATAATTTGAAATTAGCTCCACGGAAATGTCATTTTATGCAAAGGTCTGTAAAGTTCCTTGGTCATGTGTAGGGACCAACCAAATTCACGATTTCACAGCCGTGACATTTTCCGTGAAATCGGCCACTTTCCGTGAAAACACCCAACAAGCGTGAAATAGTGTTAATTTTTATTGAAGGGGGAGTTCAGAAGTACCGCAATAACTTTTTATGCTAATTGTTTCATTTAAATTAATTTTCTTTGCATGTTTTGCTGAACGTACATAGGGCAATTCATTTTTGCCTTTTTTTCTCTCATTTCCGTTTCCGGAATAACGGAAAATATAAAATATTAATTAGAGTATACCAGGAGCAGATGATCGTAGCATCTTAGCCGAGTTTGCAGCCTACAAAACAGCAGCAAAAGAAGTTCCGCCGGATAATAGTATAACAGCATTCTGGCGTTCGCACAGCAGTCGGTTTCCTCTGCTGAGCCGGCTAGCATTACGCTACCTTTCTGTACCAACGGTCAGTGTCAGCCAGTACACAAATGTCAATGCACCGCAGCGACAGAATATGTCAGCAACCACGTTGGTCGGCCAAGTTTTGGCCACGAAAAACTGTAAAATATTTCATTAATGTCACCTGGCATTGCGGAGTCTGTGGCGTTGTAGTCGTATTTTGTTTCCTTTTTTTTTATACAGGTGAACAGTCGAAAAGTGTTTTTTTAGAATACAAAACAGCGGGTGTGACATTAGATGGACTGATTGCAGTGATTGGTGCCTAATAAAAATTGTACCTGTGAATTTTCCGTGTAATTGAGTGTTTTTTTAAAAACATTCCGTGAAATTGCGAATTTTTACCCGTGAATTTGGTTGGTCCCTGGTCATGTGGTCAGTGAGGAGGGCGTGGCCTCGGATCCTGATAAAATTAAGGCCATCATTGACATGACTGAGTCCGACCTTATGGACGAGAAGACTGGTGCTCCATCTCAACAGAAGATACGTTCTTTTCTAGGGATGGTGGTATATTACCAACAGTTTATAGAGCAATGTTCTGTAATTGCAAAACCACTTTTCCAATTGATTACTGGTCCTAAGCATCAGAAAGGTAAAAAGAACATGCAGAAAAGAACACTCAGTTTAGGAGATTGGACTGACGATTGCAGGCAGGCATTTGGTCGTCTTAAGCCCTCATAGACTGTGTTTTGTTGACTCATCCTGATTTTAACAGGCCATTTGTGGTTTCCGTGGATGCTTCGAGTAGTGGCCTGGGTGCTGTACTTTCACAAGTGCCAGAGAATGGGGATATAGCAAGGCCAGTTTACTTTGCCAGTAAGTCACTTTCATTTGCCCAGTCAAAATACCCAGCACATCGTCTAGAGTTCTTTGCATTGAAGTGGGCGGTATGCGATAAGTTCAGTCACTGGTTGAGAGGTCGGCCCTTCACAGTATGGACCGATAACAACCCACTGACATATATTTTGACAAAACCAAAACTGGATGCATGCGAGCATAGGTGGGTTTCTAAGTTGGCTCCTTATCAGTTTGACATCAGATACATTCCAGGTTCAAGAAATGTTGTGGCAGATGCTCTTAGTAGAGAGCCATTTGTAAAGCAGAGTGCCTTGCATCGTCTTACTAGAGTACCTTATAGCTCATTGTTGACGGAAGCATCAGCAGTTCAAGGAGAACAAGTGCAAGAAGTTTTCAGATGGCCTGCACACCCTTTTGAACCTGGCACAGAGTCTGCTATTGAGCCATCTCGTGGCATGTTGGCGGTAAATTCTCAAACACCTGTAATGGAAGTGTCTGCTGTCATGGAGGCTAAGAGGTCTAATCTGGTTACCCCACACTGTGATCTTTTGTTACCTCAGTTGATTAACCATGTTGTGCCCACAGATCTACCAAAACTGAAAGGTCTGTCCCGTGAAGAGTTAGCAGAGAGGCAGCATACTGACAGCATTTTGACAAGAGTGATTTCTTATGTGGAGAGGGGTAAGAAATCGACTGGTCGTGAGTGTAAGCACGAGCCAGTGGACGTTGTACGGCTGCTCAGGTCCTGGAATAAGTTTGAAATGAGTGCAGGGATTCTTTACAGAGTTTCGAAGGATGTGGTGTCAGGAAGATAAACTTACCAGTATGTTGTCCCAAAACTGTTGGTGGGTGCCGTCTTGAGAGGAGTTCATGATGATGCTGGCCATCAGGGCCAACAAAGGACATTGTATCTAGTGAGACAACGTTTTTTTTGGCATAAACTTGAGAGGGATATGAGAGATTACGTCAAATGTTGTGCAAGGTGTTTATATGGTAAATCTCCTGAGCCAGAGGCTAGGGCTCCACTTGAGAGTATTATAACATCTGAACCTTTGGAGCTCGTGTGTGTTGACTTTTGGTCAGCTGAAGACGGAATAAGTCTGTAGATGTTCTTGTTGTCACTGATCATTTTACTAAATTAGCGCATGCTTTTCACTGCCCAAATCAGTCAGCCAAAGCTGTCGCTTAACAGTTATGGAACAACTTATTTTGCATTTATGGTTTCCCCAAACGAATCCACTCCGATCAAGGAGCAAATTTTGAAAGTGCACTGATTTCCGAGCTGTTGTCTGTTGCAGGCGTAGAAAAGTCACACACCACTCCATATCACCCAATGGGCAATGGAGGGGTGGAAAGATTTAATAGGACTCTTGGCAACATGATTCGAGTGCTACCCCCGACAGCAAAGCAAAGGTGGCCTAGAATGCTCAAGTCACTAACGTTCGCATACAATTGTACAATCCATGAAACCACTGGATATGCGCCTTTTCAACTAATGTTTGGCAGGACTCCAAGACTCCCTGTTGATGAGTTGTTTGGGTCAGTTTTACGGGTCAATGATGTTGTCGACTATGATGAGTATGTTAGGGATTTGCTAAAAGATCTCCAACAGGCTGTGACGATTGTGAGGATGACTGCCGGAAAGCAATTGAAAAGACACGCAGCACTCTATAACAAGAAACTTAAGGGTGCTCCGGTAGAGGTTGGTGATAGGGTTCTGTTAGCAAACAAGGGAGAACGGGGGAAACGAAAGTGTCAGACCGCTGGGAGAGTAATCTGTACATTGTGGTTGACAAAAATGCTGACACCAATACTTTCAAAATTGAGAATTCTTCCACTGGTCAAACAAAAGTCGTAATTTGATAATGCCTGTAAATTTTCTACCTTTTCCTGATGATGTTGCTGAGGGATCTTCGAGTATGGAAGGGTGTGTTGGGAGTGAAGAAGTCCAAACACTAGAGCACTTACCTCAGCTTGCAGCTGATCAGAGAATGGTGGCATGGGTTTCAGAGCTTGGATGTTCAACGGGAACTGAATTTTCTACAAAAAACTCCGTACTCAGGAGCGATTCTCATCCGCCTAAACACTGTGCTGACTATATCATATCACCCTCAGCATTTCATCACGGGTGCCAGACCAAACAAACGGATCCTGAGCAACAAACAAGCAAATGCACAATGAGACGCGAGGCCTGTTCTCGCCACCGCAAGCGAAACATCCGCATTCAGATAAAGTTGGTTGAGCAGCAAGCTCGACTCTCAGGCAATGCCGCCCTCTTCCCTCAAGGAACGGGCTTTCCACCATCGTCTGGCCGGCGCCGCGTGCCTTCAGCAGACCGCGCTGCAGTTTCAGCTCACACTCTCTCTGTCCGTCAGCTCACACAAACAAGAGCAGCTGTAATCCTCCCGGCGCTTTGATTTCAGCAACGTTACATCACGAGCAGTTTGTGCCATCTTGATGCTACTGTTTCGGGGAATCCATGTCTGAAATGTGATTGTTTTAAACTAACGCACTGCCAGCTCAAGCAGTAACGCGCACGGAAGTCAGATCGCGCGCAGTACAGCCCGATCGCACGCGCTGCTTTCAGATCGCGCTCATTACAGTCTGATCGCGCGCTCAGCCGCCTACACAAGAATCAAGAACTTATTGCCAACGCTGCCTTGATGATTCAACTTAACCAGCTATTAAGTGGACCCACTGGAAACTAAACCATATGCACTTCTTATTTCAAAGTAATTCACTGCCTTCACTGTCCTCAATCTTTAAGTCTATGATAAGTCTTATAATTCTATGATACTTGGATGATCCCCTGCTTGGGGTTTATTCAAAGCCAATAAATTTGTGAACTTTCATCAATTTTGATATTTCGAATTCCAACAGGTTAGTAAGTGTGTTTAGTCATTAAATATGCAACATGCATCTGATATAAATTAAACTCCCCTGTCAATTTTATAATTGAAAGGTTAATTACTTATGGAAATCAGCGTATTTTACAAACCATAGTGGTGTTTTGTTATTACTTGCGTATATATTTAGATGTCTGTAAATAATCTTCAAGAGATTGAAAATACCGAATAGCAACAAGTGTTGAGAGCTTTCTCTGGCTCAGCGCCAGCCAACGTGTTGGAATTTAGCAGGTGATCATGTGATGCCCCGCCTTATCGCCACAATGTCCAAGATTGAGATGTACCTGTTTGATGATAAACTTCCTCTCTCAAGTTCCTTCGCCATATCCCACTGATGAAAGGAGCTCCCAAGCTCAACAAAACACTGCAACTGAGCTTCCAACATCACCACGCAGTCATCGCACCCTATGACGCCGAGGCTTACACTCACCTCCACCATCAAGACATCCACCATCTTCTTACTCAACTTCCTACGACACCTCAGCACTTGCATCAATAGTGAAAGGAGAATGACCAAAGCAAAACTAACTAGAATACAGATCTCGCTCCAGTCAGCTGTACCATCTCCAAATCCACTCCACCTTCAAAATGCCTCAAACCTTCGCTCCCTAAATCTTCATCTCTCTCCCTTGCAAGACCAGATCTTCAAGCGTTCAGTCGCAGCAGCAGCAGCATACTGCAGTTTTCCAGCACTGCACCTCACATGCCAGCCTTTAGTGACACACGCTGCCCTCCAAGCGTGAGCTTGCCTCCGCCAGCGCTGCAGGCTCAGCACAGACGCACGTACCTAAACTTTCCCTTATTTCTGACCTGTAGCCCTACCATCCGGTTCTAGCGTGAGGCTGCCTCCGCTAGCGGCGCAGGCCCAGACACTGTTTTATCTTCCCTTTCTACCCCTTCTGTCTCTCTCCAGGCGTCAACCCAAGCGTGAGGTTGCCTCCGCAAGTGGCTTCGGCCCTGGCCTTTTTTCCACCTAATTCTCTCCACCATGCTAAATCTGCTTTCATCCTGTTCTCTGCAATGATCATGCCATTCCACAAACACTCCTGCTTGGAACCACCCTTGTCACCAACAACAGTAAAACACAAATCCTCACTGAAGTTAAGGCTGTTGCCACCAGAGGCGGACCCATTTCCAACCATTATATCAATATTCAGAGTTGATATTTCTCAACGCCTTTAAATTTCCATTCTTCAAGCCTTTTCTCTTCAAACCACTCATTTGGAAGATTACATGTGGAGTGGAAGAGTTCAAGACTTTCCACTCCACATATAATCTGCTTCACATTGTCTCTATCCACCACCACCGATTCGTATTGCATTTCAACAACACCAAGAACCTCCAAGCCAGCTTCACCATGGGTTACCTAGGTGAAATCTACTTCCCTCTGCTGAAATTTAATCCTCTGCTCATCAGAGGTATCCCAAGAACTCAACCCACCAGATCAGACACCAGACAACCAATTACGTTGGAAATCCGTATCCCCACTCTCCGCCAAGGATTCCACCCAAATGTTGTCCAACCACTCAACGCCATAATCGAGCCATATTGGCTTCAGTTCCTCAAATTCAATCACATCCAACCTTAATCCAAATCCATCCATATTCTGACCCGTCAGTGCTGCATGACGAAAGTAAGGTAAACCAAACCATAAAGGCCTTTAACTTCCACGAACAACAATCCCTCGTAGCCTACCTTCATTTAAGAGATCAGGCCAAACTCACATCCGACCCACACGACTTCAATCACCCCATCACATGTTTCGTTCTAAAACAGATCCAAGCACTGGGCCGCAGGTCATCGGAAGCCAAGAGATACATTCAATCAAATCAATCTCTCCAGAAATGGCTTTCACTGCCACAGAGACAGAAGATGAGGAAAGAGACAATCTCCATCATCCAACACGTGATAAGTTTCCAGAGGAAGTTCTCTACTACTGCAGCAGCGATGCACCTCCACTCCCCCATGAGCTCGGTTCAAATGGAAATTATTCCACTGCCACCTCCATTGCTGCAGCAATGATGTTCCCCGACACTCCCGCAGGAGTTAGCCAAGGGGAAATTATCCCACTGCCGCAGCAGTGAAGCTATCCCCATACTGGCTTTTCGGTTCCCTCAGATGCTCATAACTCACCATCACATCCAGCTTTAACCCAAAATTACATCCTACAAATTCCGACTTGTCAATGCTGGACGACAAAACCATTTCTTACTTCATCAAACGAAGAAACACCATTTCACCTACATCTCTAATCTTCCATCACCAATCCAACCATATCAAATCCTCCTAGCCTACCTCCATTTCAGAAACTCGCAAGCTAAACTCCCATTCGACCCACTCTCCATAGACCATTCCAACCCATTACACGTTTTGGTTCCAAACTTCTTAAAGCTACGCTACTCCAAACCGGATTCTCAACAGACCATTTATCCAGCCATTCATTTCGCATAGGCGCAGCAACCACGACTGCACAAAAGGCCTTTCCCAACAGCAAATACAAGCATTGCGCTGCTGGTCTTCAGAAGCTTTCAAGAGCCACATCAGATCAAACAGATCGCACATCAAACAAGCTCTTCAAACTCTGTTAAGCATCAGCTCCTCCCCACTTACAAGTTCATGGCCACTGCTTTCCATTGTCGCAGCAGTGACGCTCCCGCAGGAGCCAGGTCTCTCAATCCTCCACTGCCGCAGCAGCAACGCTCAGCCAGTTCTCTCTAATTATCCACTGCCTCAGCAGTGACGTTCCCGCAGGAGCAAGGCCTCTCGAATTATCCACTGCCGCAGAAGTGACACTCCCACAGGAGTCAGCCAAGGGGAAATCATCCCACTGCCGCAGCAGTGATGCTATGTTCATCCTGGGCTTTCGGATTCCTCAGATGCTCAGAACTCACCGTCACATCCAGCTTTAACCCAAAAGTACATCTTACAATTTCTGACTTGCCAGAACGAAGAAACCATCTCTTATTTTCATCAAACAAAGCAAGACCAACCTAACAAGAAAAGGCCACTTCATCTAAATCTTCCATCAAACTAACAAGAAAGGCCACTTCATCTACATCTTCAACCTTCCATCAACCTAACAAGAAAAGTCCACTTCATCTACATCTTCAATCTTCCATCACCAATCCAGCCATATCAAACCCTCTCAGCCTACCTCCATTTCAGAAACTCACAGGTCAAACTACCATCTGACCCAATCTTCATAGATGATTCCAACCATTCCATTTCACATTTCTGGTTCCAAATACACCGTAAAAAGCTACGCTACTCCATACTGGCTTCCCAACAGACCAATTTTCCAGCCACTCTTTCTGCATAGGTGCAGCAACCACCCAACAGGCCTTCCCCAACAGCAGATACAAGCACTGGGCCGCTGGTCTTCAGAAGCTCAAGAGTTACATCCGATCAAACATCAAACAAGCCCAACAAACTCTCATCAGTCAATATCTGCTCCTTTCCACATACTATCTTCACAGCCACACCCTCCATTGCCGCAGCAATGATGTTCCCCCACACTCCCGCAGGAGTCAGCCTATGGGGAAATTATTCCACTGCTGCAGCAGTGAGGCTCCCGCAGGAGCTCAGTTCTGAACTTGCTTCCATCACCGTAGCAATGATGTTCCCCTACACTCCCGCAGAAGTCCGCTTAAGGGGAAATTACTCCACTACCGCAGCAGCGAGGCTCCCGCAGGAGCTCAGTTCCGAACTCTCATCCATTGCCACAGCAATGATGTTCCCCCACACTCCCGCAGAAGTCCGCTCAAGGGGACATTACTCCACTGCCGCAGCAGTGAGGCTCCCGCAGGAGCTCCATTCCGAACTTCCTTCCATTGAAGCAGCAATGATGTTCCCCACACTCCCGCAGAAGTCCGCTCAAGGGGAAATTTCTCGACTGCCGCAGCAGTGAGGCTCCCGCAGGAGCTCCGTTCCGAACTTCCTTCCATTGAAGCAGCAATGATGTTCCCCCACACTCCCGCAGAAGTCAGCTAAGGGGAAATTACTCCACTGCCGCAGCAGTGAGGCTCCCGCTGGAGCTCAGTTCCGAACTCTCTTCCATTGCCGCAGCAATGATGTTCCCCAACACTCCCATAGGAGTCAGCCTAAGGGGAAATTACTCCACTGCCGCAGCAGTGAGGCTCCCGCAGGAGCTCTGTTCCGAACTTCCTTCCATTGGCGTAGCAATGAGGGTTCCCAACACTCCCGCAGGAGTCAGCTAAGGGGAAATTACTCCACTGCCGCAGCAGTGAGGCTCCTGCAGGAGCTCAGTTCCAAACTTGCTTCCATTGCCACAGCAATGTTGTTCCCCAACACTCCCGCAGGAGTCAGCCTGAGGGGAAACTACTCCACTGCCGCAGTAGCTCAGTACTGAATTTGCCTCCACTGCCGCAGCAGTGACACTCCTGCAGGAGCTCAGCTACATGGGTCACTTGCCTTCATGCTCCCACGGGAGTCCAGTCCTTGGAAATTGACCTCCATCATCACAGCCTCCTTGCTTTCGCCAGCAGTTCAGTGTCTCCTGAAAGGTTCCATTTGCTGCGGCTGTGATGTGCCTTCCTGCGCTCGCAGCAGCCCAGAGGAACCTGGTTTTCACCCAACTCGCCTTCTCGCAACAAGTTGAACAACAAGCACATCTCCAACGCTAAAGAAATACCATCTCCTTCGGACCCCAAGCCTTCTACAGTCAATCACCAGTGATACTCATCTTCCAAACACAAACACCAAACTTCCTTACTGAAGAGACAAGAAGCCCTCCCGAACTCGGGACTAACACCCCCCCCCCCCCCCCCCCCCCTTCAGCTTTCACCTCGCAATTTTTGGGGGTCATCAACATCTTCCTAGCGGCTGTCCGACTTGGTTGCAATTTTTGGGGGAGTGCTCCAGGTTCGGGCCTAATGCCGAGCTCGGAGCCCTCTCCTCGGACAGCATGCCAAATACGCTTACCATTTACTGCTCCTGAATCATTTGTAAGTGTGAACTCGTGAAATGATGTTTTATTAACAAAGCTCAGGAGGAGCACGTTCAAAGGATTAACGCAATCATCTCGTCATCAGCAATTACACCTCATCCTATCAGCATGAGAGGAACCGTGTATATATAGTCATGTTCTACTCACCTACACCTCTTGACGGTTTACGGCATCCCTCCACCACCCCGACGCCTCACACTTAATCATTCCTATCAAAGTCAGGATACGGGGGGAGTGCTCCAGGTTCTGGCCTAATGCCGAGCTCTGGGCCCTCTCCTCGGACAGCATGCAAAATACGCTTACCATTTACTGCTCCTGAATCATTTGTAAGTGTGAACTCGTGAATACTATTATGTCAACGATTTTGAATTGGAACAGCCAAACTCCCTATTTGTCTCAGTATTTTCCTGTTGGTTATGTCGATTCCTTAATGTCGCCGAAATCTAGTATCTCAAGCATAAATGAGAGACAAATTATCCACTTCACATGGCTATTTTGTGACTCATGAGCGTACCTCGTTCACTGAGTTTGTGTTGCACGTGGAGCGCGCGCTCGCTTCAATGACAGTTTTCTCACGTTGATCTGAGGGATAACACACTGCAGGTATTCTGTGTTTTTTTCTTCTAAAAATGTCTGGAGGTGTTAAGAGAAAACTGGACAATCAATCTCAAAGATGTCGACGATGCATTGTTTCAGTGGTTCACAAATACACGAGCAACAAACCTTCCCGTCAATGGTCCCTTGCTGATGGAGAAGGCGGACATTCTTGCTGCAAATAATTTGACTTGACTTTAAAGCAAATCCGGGGTGGCTGAATCGTTTCAAAATGAGGCACAACATTTTCTTCAAGGTGATTTGTGGAGAGAGCGCTGCAGTTAAACAGTTAAACAGTGGATTCGTTGTTTAAGACTCAAATGCACACAGTGCTTGATACATATGAGACTCTGAACATTTCAGCCGAACGCTTCATCAAACAAATCGCTGCAACACTGTTGTGTAAAAAAACACCAAAAACACGAGCATCTACATTCTCATTTAATCTAATTTTTTCTCATTTACATCATGTACATCAATAAATTTTCACTTTTCTTTCTTGAGGGTTGTTATCTTTGGGCTCTGAGTCTGACAGCCTGACAGCGCTTCCTCTAACTCTCTGACAGCTGGCGCTGATAGGCTGTCTGACCTGTTAATCATGCAAGAAACCGTGATTGGCTGTGCTGCAATGAGGGCGGGCTCTTGTCTTAAAGGGACGAGCGCAGTGCAGAGAAGAGAGAGAGAGAGAGAGAGAGAGAGAGAAAGAGAGAGAGAGACTATTTCTTTTTGTTCTGATTTTTTAATTTTGCTGCGCACAAGCACTGTGCATGGATTATATGCATCTGAGGGTTATATGTGGGGAAATCGGTAATATAGTAAATGGGTTGTATGTTAATATATGTAATATATGATGTATGGGTTTTCTCGCGATACGGTTATCTCGATGCTTTTTCCCGACCCCCCACGCCGTCGACATAACCGAACTCCACTGTATTGATATATTTCATAATTTATTTATTTATTCCTGTTCTACTTTTCTTGTGGTTTAAGTTATTTAGTCAGTGTACCAGGGTGAAAAAAAAGAATGCTATTAATTGTGTGAGTATACTAAACATGTAACAGGCATGCTGTCCTATGAGTTTTGAGAGGCGTAGCTAACCTCTCCTTCCTCTAATTCTTCGTAAGAATAGTTATGAACTGGAAATTTTTGTGGAGTTACCACTATTGCATTTCATGTTTTTGTTGTTTGTTTGTTTGTTTTATTTTTTTAAATAATTTTTTTTTATTTTTTTTATGAAGTTATGTTATGAATTGATGCACTTTGTACCTGAGTGTTACTTGTTGTGGGTGATATATACTGCTGTGATATTTTATGTTTATTTATTTGCAGAAGGGGAAGTATGTAACAGAGTTATATAGAGTGTCTCCACTTGCTGTTAAAGACAACCTAGAAACAGGACTTTCTATTGGCTGGCTGGCACTCTGTGATGCGCGCGCCTCTTGTCACACATATTAGTTAACGTGTATGAGGCCAACGCGCCAGAACGAGGAGTGGATGAGCTACTGTGTACATCACCTCATGTATATATTTGTGTTTTTTCAGTGATTTCCTTTAAATAAACTGATGAAAGAAGTATATGGGAGTTTTATTAACACAACGCAGAGAACAGTTACACCAGACCATTATGGGGCGCTGTAATTCTGCCACAGATATACAATATACACGGAGAAGAAGACTGAGCATGCGCATTGTTGTTGCTGTTACGTGTGTGTCACAGTCTTGTTGTGTCTCATATCACCTGTTGTTAATCAATTACCTCGTCTAGTCCTAAAGTTGTTCCTAATGTGTGTTCTGGTTAAATTCCCTCCTGTGTCCCCATGTGAGCGTCGATTGTTGAAATTGTTTACCCTGTGTTTCGTCGGCTTTGCGTAGTGTGTGGATGTTCTGCCTATGTTCTGTGGTTTCCAAGTTTTGCACTGATATGTGCCGCTTTTGTTTATATTCTGAGTATCCTCTGTTTGCGTTTGTTAAAAAAGTAACTTTCAGTTGGATCCCAGCGTCTCTTCGAGTCTCCACATCGCACACCGCACCTAACTTGTAACAGTGTGACGCAGCTGACACGTGATGTGATGACATTGTCGTTTCACAAAATATACGGAGTGGCTGTACACACGAAACCGCAAGGGTGTCATTTTCAGAATTATACACTTTTGGACCCGGTTTCAAAAAATAGCGGGATCAGTCTCCGAAAACGCCGGATCCGTGTGGACGAAACGCCAATATGATAAAAAATGTATACGTATACAGTGATACACGTCTCCGTGTGGACGGGCCCAAAGTCCACATAAGAATCCACACTGGCGAGTGTCCTTTCATGTGCCAACAGTGTGGAAAAGGTTTCACTCAAAAAAGAAGCCTTAAAAACCATATGAGAAGTCACGCTGGAGAGAAGCCTTTCACATGCCCTCAATGTGGAAAGAGTTTTAAACATAAACCAACCCTTACTGCCCACAGGAAAATTCACACTGGAGAAAAGCCGTTTGTATGCAGTCGGTGTGGAAAGAGTTTCAGATTTACAGTAACTCTTCATGAGCATATGAAGAGGATTCACGCAAGAGAGAACCATTTAAAATGTCATCTGTGTGGAAGGAGTTTCACAAACAGGAAAGAACTTAAAAATCATGCAAAAAATCACATTGATGAGACACCTTTCATTTGCGATCACTGTGGAATGAGTTTCAGACTTAAAGGAAACTTTAAGGCCACATCCACACGAGAACGGTGCATTCCCTAACCCAGGGGTGGGCAAACTATTTGTCTCGCGGGCCACATTGGTTTCTTAAAATTGACAGAGGGCCCGGGGTGAAGGTCATACCTGTGCATTTACTTATAAGAAATCCTAGAAAAACCTGTATAATTTGGTCTTAAATCACTCGACTGGGACACGTGAAACAATAACAATATAATACAATTATAGAACAAAATAATATTAATAC
Organism: Rhodeus uyekii; assembly: GCA_037043235.1. Taxonomy (NCBI): domain Eukaryota; kingdom Metazoa; phylum Chordata; class Actinopteri; order Cypriniformes; family Acheilognathidae; genus Rhodeus; species Rhodeus uyekii. Next base: position 260,455 of record JAWRVZ010000266.1, on the reverse strand, counting down.
AATTTAATCGACAGAAAAACCATAATATGCAATGAATATGTGACTGAATCATATATTTGCCTCAGCTCTAGATTGACAATCACAATCACAAGGCGTCCAATTAACTGACCTCTGGAAAAAAGGGAACAAACCAATGACGTTTGATGTTACTATTACAAGAGCAAGCCCCGCCCCACGACTGACAACAATAAAAGTGCTCGCGCGAGCAAAAACAGCAGTCGAGAGCGGGCGAATGTTCATCTACTGTTCATCATATGAGATGTTGATCAAGATGTTCAAGATATCAAGATGTTCATCATCTGTGACATCTACTCTGCACGCGCGCGCGAGTGATTAAAATGAGCTCGCAGGTACCCGTATTTACGTGTAGCTCTGTTTTCCGCTCGCGGATGTAATTTACGCGCGCGCGCAAACATCAGTTTTGCGCTCGTTCCTTTTTAGCACGGAATTAACGCCATAAAGGGGGGGTGTAGAGGGGTTTGCGACACATGCCTACTCTCCACCACAGATTCAGCGCCACTGCCGCTTGCAGCCGCGACAGAGTGACATTACAGGGAAATGTAAAATGAAGGAGGTTTAATACAGGTTCGGCAAGTTCGGCGGGCCGGATTAAAAAGCCCAACGGGCCGGATATGGCCCGCGGGACGTAGTTTGCCCACCCCTGCCCTAACCGCTCTTTAAACACGGCATCGGCGCAAGAAATCTCAGCGTCCACACGAGAACACTGAAACTGACTGAGAACGGTGTATTATAAATGCCAGACCAGTATGTGGCGCTGTAATTCTGCCACAGATACACACTATACACGGAGAAGAAGAGTTTGAGCATGCGCACAACCTTGCGCTCTGAATGCGCTGAATATTTACAGACGTGCACTGCTGCAAGATGACACGGAGTGACTGCCCTGTTGCATTGTAATTCTTGATTTTATATTGTTTGCCCTGCACTACATGTTGTGTTTTGCGCACTGCTGCACTTTATACCTGTTTTTTCAGGTTATTTTTAATTGTTCTATTTTCCAATAAAAACCAGTTCTTGAATTTTTTCTCTCATTTATTTTCACTTGACATTCAATACAACACTTTCAAAATAAACAGTACATTTTCAAAAAGGTAAATACTGTAAAAAAAAAAAAAAAAAAAACAGAACAAAACTTGATGGCCAGCATTTTTAAGGGTCAAGGTACATTGTGAGTACTCTCCTCACTCTCTTTCCCTCTCCCTCGTTACTGAAGCCTTTTCAGTGCAGCATATCTGGCTTTGAGACGACCAAAAGCACACATGTCCACAATCTGTTTTTTCAGAGGAGGGATCTGGCCAGTCTTAAAGTACAGGTTTAGCTTTGAATTAGCAAAAACAGTGCACCGTGTACACTCCCGGGCCACTTTATCACAACATCCATAAAACTGTACTTATAATCACAGACCGCCTGTACATTGATAGAATGTTTGCCTTTCCTGTTGATGTAGTCCATCGAGTTGGCAGACAGCTGCTTGATTTCTATGTGTGTGCCGTCGACCACTCCCAAACACTGTGGCATGCCATGAGCACGATGGAAACGCAAAACCAGATCCTCAGCCTCGGACTCCGTAAAAGGCAACTTTATGTACTTTTAGCCGTCCTGCAGCACGAGCACAATCATGTAGTCCGCCATTACTGTTGTTGCTGTTACGTGTGACGCAGCCGACACGTGATGTGATGACATCATCGTTCTCACAAAATATGCGGATTGGCCGTCCACACGAGAACGCAAGGGTGTCGTTCTCAGATCTTTCCACTTTAGGACCCGTTCTCCAAAGAGAGCGGATTCAGTCACCCAGAACGCCGGATCCGTGTGGACGCAACGCCAATCCGATACGAAATGTACGCGGTTACAGTGATTCGCGTTCCCGTGTGGACGGGCCCTAAGATTCACTTAAGAGTTTATACAGGAGAGAAGCCTTTCACCTGCCCTCAGTGTGAAAAGTGTTTTACGATTAAAGGAAACCTCAAGGTTCACATGAGGCTTCACACTGAAGAGAAGCTTTACAAGTGTATTGAGTGTGAGAAGAGTTTTGCATGTCAAAGAGACCTGAAATGTAATTTACAAACTCAGGCCACGTCCACATGATGCCGGTGCATTCCCTATCCGATCATAAACACGATGTCGGCGCAAGAAATATCAGCGTCCACACGAGACCACTAAAACCGACTGATAACGGTGTAGTATATATGCCAGACCAGTATGGGGCGCTGTAATTCTGCCACAGATAATACACTATACACAGAGAAGAAGACTTTGAGCATGCCCATTGTTGTTGCTGCTGTTACTGTGACGCAGTCGACACGTGATGTGATGACATCATCGGTAAACAAAAAATATACGGATTGGCCGTCCACACGATACCGCAAGGGTGTCGGATTCAGATCTATCCACTTTAGGATCTCTTTATCAAAAGAGAGCGGATTCAGTCTCCCAAACCGCCCGATTCGTGTGGACGGAACGCCAATCCGATAATAAATGTATGCTGATGCAGTGATCCAAACTCCGTGTGGATGGGCCCTCATTCTGGAAAGAAATTACAATGTTCTGAGTATGACAAGAGGTTTACGAAAGGAGTAATTTAAGAAATCACCTGCACATTCACACTGGAGGAAAGTGATTTGATTGTGATCAGTGTAAAAAAAAAAAAACATTTATCTAACGATACATAAGAAAAGTCATGTAGATGTGAGACCCTACTCTTGTTTTAATTGTGGAAAGCGTTTTAAACAGCACACCACTTTAAAATGGCACCAGAAAGTATGTATCTGTCCAAAATCAAAGCTGCGATCACATCGACCTACGGGACTAAGAGTTAATAGTTTGTCAATATCTTGAATATACAGAAGGGTGCTCACTCCTTGTTCTTGAGGGTTAATTGGCAAATAACACTGCTAAAAAGATTAAGTGAACACTTAAATCATACATTGGATTTCATTGAATGAAATATAATTTCAAAAACTTTATTTAAATACAATCTATATTTTGTTAAGAACAAAATTATGTGACAACAGTCAATGGAAACCAAAATCATCAACAGACTTGCATAAAGTTCATAACAGAAACTCATTATGTAAGTGAGGACATTCTCTGTCCATACCTGCCAACCTGTATTGTGCAAAAGAATTGGGGCAGTGTGCCTGATAGATATTTGGGTATGATGAAGTGATGTGCAGCTGTCAGCTGAGGTGCTTGGATAGCTGGTTTTGTGGTCTATTGCCGGTGAACATTGCTGTAGGTGCTGGCTTCAGTCGGAGGCCAGTTAGGAAGGATGTTGGTTTTAAGGCCTAACACTTTGAAACTCTGTGGTGTGTGTTTCCCCTTGCTGGTGACTTTGTGGTCTATAGCAGTCTATAGCAGTGATCCCCAACCCCCGGTCCGTGGATCAAATGGTACCGGGCCGCAAATCGAATTCACGGACCAATCCGTGAGCGGCTGCAAGCGGCTGTGGCGCTTTAGCTTTGGCGGTGAGGAGGTGTGTTTAAATGTTTAAATAATCTCGTGCTGCTACCATATTGGGTGTTAGTTATCTCCCTAAACGGTTTATCTCTATGCTTTTTTGCAACCCCCCAGGCCGTCGACATAACCAAACTCCACTGTACTTACAAAAATCACAGCGTAATCATTCAAATCTTTTTCAATGAATAATTATGCAAAAATTATAAATGATGATAAAACAATTAATGATCACACTTATATACCAGCAGGTGTCGTTGTAAGTTAATTCACTGCATGGACACTTAGTATTTTTTTTATATTTTAACTGAATTTCAACTCTAATCGAACAAAAACAAGTTCCAATGTACACACAACTCTTTTTTAATTGCATTATTTCGAGGGCACGATTTAAAAAGGGCTCCATTTAACATTTAACATTCAAAGTGTAAAATACAAAGGACTTTTTTGTTTCAGCTCAAAAGTTAATGTCCACCTGAACTGCTCCACTCACGCCAAATCTTCTTGGACCTAGACACTGCTCAAAGTTTACACACAGCAAATATAGATTTGAATTAATAAAATTAATAACATAATAGTCTTTCAAGTATTAATATGGCACTTGAATAATAATTATTTAAAGGATTATTTATAAGAATTTAACTTCCCAGAATTATAAGATGATCAAAGGTGGTCTACTAAACAAATTGTTCTTGTATTACTGGTATGTAAACCTGAAATTTGTTTCATAAAACATACACTTCTAGGCACTTTTGTAATTTTAAACTGGAGGGTCCGAACTGGGCTTTTATTTTGTCCCGGTGACATGACGTCATAGAAACGCGCCGCTGTCCCGCGTCTGTTCTGATTCGACTGAAGAAAGGTGAGCGTTTTAAAGCTTTCGATATGTTTAAATCAATGCAAACAACTGTCAGTTAAATGAATAAAAATCACACATGATGTAAAGTGAATTATGTATCACAAAATATAACATTATAAATCTTTATTTTAAACGAACGATTGTTTTTTTTATTGTGAGTAAAGCGCGTTCACACTCGGGTAACAGAAAACGCGTCTCGCTTCTCTCCTTTATCTTGAATCAGTTCATCATCAATTTAAACATTAATTCTGGTGAGTCGCGATGGAGAAACGGAGCGAGAATTGAATCAAGTGATTGGTTGATTCAGTGATTGATTTAATCAAAGTTCTCGATTTACCGCGTGACAAGCTGATCAAAACTGTGTAAATACAAACATGTGTAATGAAAACCTCTATAAACCTCCTAGATGTGATTTAGTGAAAATGCAACCCAATTAAAAAAATCTACAAATAGCTAATGTAACACACAGAATTTGAATATAAGCCCCATTCAGTCGTGTTTACAGTCACACTGATGTGATTAATTTTGGACGCACTGATTTATGATTTGGTCAGACGCTTTTAAAAATATTAATCAGAATGACCACAAATAATCATAGATTAATCACTGTCTTAATTTGTATAAATGCAGTTTTTGCATTGATTTAAAGTTCGACAGTCAGTAAAGATTGATATTTGTGAAATTTTAATGTCAACATTGTTTCCAACAAGCATACGTTTAATTCCCAGCATTCACAAAAGTTTAATTTGCATCACGGATTTTCTTTGATAGTCTTTTTTAATATGTAGTAATAAAAATAATTTAGCTCAAATATAGAGCAGACACTACAATTACAATCAGCAGGAGCATAACAGGAGTCAGATTTCATTCATTAAGAGAGTGAGGAGCTGACATGACGATGGCGGAAGACTTGGTTTCACATTTGGCATGAATTTGACGTAAAGTTTTGTTATGTTTTGCACTAAGTATAATAATAAACCTAACATTTAAGCAATTGTCAGTCCCGAATTGGAGCTAAGTGAAATGGTGTGTGCACTGGCAGAGAGTGAGCATTTTCAGGTCACCGTTATAAATGTGGTCATTCATATTTTTATTAAGCGAATTCGCAATTTAAAAGCAAAGTACAAAAGAGGAAAGCACTCCACCAGGACTAACTATCCCTTATAGCACAGGTGTGTCTCAGAGACGTCTATTTGATTTGTTTACATCTAGAAGACGCGTTTTTTTTAAAGAGTTTACTAATCTGCAATACATTTTGTGAGAGATGTTTAGAAATTGTCTTGTGAAATGAATTTAAAACTGACATGTTAAAGATGTTTCTCAGATGTTTGTTTACAGTTGATGCTTGACAGATCTTTAACAGACATCTTGCAGACGTATGTGCTATCTGGGTACGGGCTAATTTCTTTAGATGATAATTTGTGACAGATTTGATAAATCCCTAATGCAAGTAAGCAGACACAGATTGAGTGCGTGACTATGTACTGACACACACAAATGGGACCACATTAAATGTGCACACTATCAAAAAATGGTTGCAGTCTAGATCCCTGCTGTGTTTAAAGTTGTGTAGTGTGAATTAAGAACCAACTGTTACTGTTGTTCTCTCAAAGATTTCATTACATCTTTAATATTTGTGACAACAGTGATGCTATGCTATGGAGATGGGTTGCCTGTCAAACATCAATCATCCTTATTTTTGTAATTTTGAAACACATTTTTTGTTTGTTTTGTAATATTTCTTAATTTAACATTGCATTGCTTTATTCTGCAGCAATTCAGAAATTCTGTACAATTTCTGTACGATGTAGTACAATCCTGAAAAAAAAAAACTGGTGGTCAATGAAGGAAACCCTTTTTTTTTTCTATTTCCTCCAGGTGGGGGTTCCTACACATCATGAGAAAACTGTGAATGGGCAAGGCAAGTTTATTTATATATAAAATGTCATACTCAACAGTAATTGAAAGTGCTTTGCATAGAAAATGAAAACAAATTAAATAATCACAAGAGATGCAAAAGAAATAACTGAAAAAAACTGAATGAAAATTAATAGTTGTTACTAAATTCGGGGTGTCCCTATCTCAATGGAAAATCAAATAATAGTTTTGATAAGAATAGGAAGAACAATTGCCGTGTCATGTCAAGTTTAAGTCCATTAACTCTCACTCTTGATTGACTATCTCACTGAACTCTAAACTAGGAGCTGATTGAGACACTCACAGAGATTTGGTGTGGATTTATTATTCATCTTAAACAGGACAAACACACAGAAAAACTCCTGGTGAAGAGACTGAGATCCATGTGACATTATAAAGATGGAATTTATTAAAGAAGAGAATGAAGACATGAAGATTGAAGAAACATTCAAAGTCAAACAAGAAACTGAGGAACAAACAGGTTAGTTGCATATTTCAAAGCTCAACTCATTGATTTGATCATTATATTACCCTCAGAAATATATATATAATTTTTTTTAAGAGTGCCATGAATGTCCTAATTAAGGTGGCCCCTTTTGGAGACAGTCTCTTGTATTAATGTGTGACAGTTTTTCAACTGTCAGTGTAGAAAATGAAGAAGACGGGGTCGGCTTAAGCAGTGTTTAGCTCTCTTTTATTAGAAACAACATAAAACAAAGGAATAAGCACAAATTATTCATAGTAGAATTAAACAGCAACATTTTCATTTTAAAGAACAAGGCTTTTGTGTGGCACGGACTGGTCGAGCTCATGACACTCCCAAGGCAGCTCTCTGTCTTTCTCCTAGCCCCGGCTTTTAACCTGTCTCTCGGCTCACTGCAAAATGAGAGCACTTGTTTGCTCATTAACAAGAGGCTTGTCCCTTAACCATTAACTCTCCCAAACTCCTTGTCCGCCCGCTGCAGCCTCTAAACCACACCCTGCTAGCCACATAATGCTATACACATAATGCTTTTTGATGAGTGGATCTTCTTTTTGATTTTAGTTCAAATAAGAGTTTGAGTAAAATTAGAGTTTGCTGTTCATAGATTCTCATCTCTTCCCTGCAAAATTTTACAAGTACCTGAACCGTCCTAATGCTTGTATACAAATTATAACATAATTCTCAAGCTGTCATACATCTCAAGAATTTGGTTGTCTATTATCAAAATATCTAGTACTAGAAGAGGAAGAGAGCTGTCAAGAGATTAAACTGGCAAAAGTCAGGGAAATTGTAACTTTTATGTGGGCTTGAAAAATCATTGAAATGTCATGGAAAATTGTAATTTGTCAAGAAAGTCATTGAAATGTCATTAAATTTGTCTTTCGTCTCTATTTATTTTTCACTTCGTCCTTTTTTCTTTACTTAAATCCATCCGAAATATTTTTATTTCTCAACGGTCGGCACTTCCGCGTTTGTTAATTGACGAATGACAGTCAGCGCCGCCTGTGAGAAGCGCGGGGAACCTCATTCAGCAGTTGCAAATGGCGCATTTGACCGTTCCGTTCGACTATTGTCATTCAAATATAAGGACTTCACACGCTATGCCAGAGCGTCAGTGTTACACAAAGATCGGCTTCAGGCTGTGGATGGCGATCCTACATTGCTAGAGGTACGTCAACACCTTCGCCAGGTTTTATAACGGCGGGTAATTGAATAAATTATTCCTGGGATGTTGCTACTTTTCTCATGATACAGTTGTTACCGTTTTTGCTGTTGACGCTGGGGTTTCGTGCTTATGTGCTCACTGTTGCCGCTTTGCCGTTGACGCAATGCTCTCACATTAGTTTTGCTTAAATGCTTTCTGAATAGTCGTATCTAATTATGTTACGTCTGACACCGACGCTCCGAAGCTTGCTTCAAACTGGAACGGTGCTTGCAATGAACCACTGCTTCGGAGCTTGTGTCATTACGTCACTAGTCACGTGAAAATGACGTTTTTTAAGCAAACGCACTGCTTCACTCCGGCAGTGAACCACCTGACTGCTCTGACAGCCCGATCCAGTGTTGACGGGTTTGAAACCGGGCGGCTTATTATAAAAGTGAAACCAAACCATGGGTTGTAGTAGACGGTGTTTGCATTGGCGTTATTGTTGAGGAGAGTGGATTGAGTTTATTTTAGTGTTGTATATTCAAAGCAATGTATCCTCATTTATATCTGCTTCCTAAACTGTTTTTGTGTACTCCTGCATCATCTGTTCCATGCGAGAGGATATTCTCTAAAGCTGCTGATTTTTTTTTTTTTTTTAAGAAATCGCCTTTCACCAAAGACTGTGGAGAAAATAATATTTCTGAATAAAAACCATACCGTTTAATGAACACTTTGTCTAAGCCTTCTGAATGTATCCAAAGCACACCCTCCATAAAGTTTCAGAAATGACGTGAAGGGGAGGACTTCCCAAATGGGAATGTGCATTTTGATGCAAGCACATTTGATTTTTTTCCACTTTTGACCCCACCAGATATGCAGCTTGGGATCATTTTGATGCAGGAGAATTTACTAAAAATGGTCAAATTTTGCAAGAACAAAGATAAATTTTGTCATTTGTATTTTAAATATAAAATGGCTTTGACTTCATTTTAGTTTATTTTCAAGTGTCAAATAAGTATTTATTTTACTAAGTACTAAAGTTCTCTGAATAAAAGATAGGACAATCTGATTATGACCCCTTGAAAATTGTCAACAAGGGTCAGATGACCCCTGGTTTTCAAAAGCTATTGAAATCCATGGATGGGACTTCTGACTGTTTTATATGTGTTACTAATTATTTGTATTGTAGAGTATGCTATTTTTCAAGGGACTATCAGTCTGTTGTTTTGAATGTGTTTGTTCCTGTTCTGGTTTTTGCCACTTAATTGTATTGCAGTGTAATTCTATACACATTTTTATGGGACTTGGCAGACTGTTTTGCCCATTGCTGTAGACTGCTTTTGTTTTTAAATGCGTTTCTTCTGGTTTTGATACAGGTACGTGTATCATATTTTTTGACTAGGTACAAAATAAAGTACCAACAATCATTAAAATGTCATTGAGAATTATAACTTTGTCATTGAAAAGTCATGGAAAAGTCATTGAATTTTTTTTAACTGATGTGCTATGAACCCTGTAATAGTACTAGAAGAGGAAGAGAGAGACAAGAGATTAAATGGCAAAAAGGCAAATTGTAACTTTTATGTGGGCATATAGAATATAGCGTGTTTTGTTTTGATGCTGTACATTTCTAAATGTTGTGATGTTTGTTCCTTTATGCCATTAAACTGGGATTATTTATATTTTTTCCACCTTAGACCTGATGGCACTGGAAAAAGAGGGTCAAGAAGATAAAAATCATTATGAGAATCATCATGACTTCATAGCTGGAGAAAAATATTTTAGTTGCTCAAAGGCCAAAAAGATTTTGTCACAAAAAAGTGCTCAAAAGACAGGAGCTAGAAGTAATTTCACCTGTGAGCAATGTGGAAAGAGCTTCACTCAAAACGAAAGCCTTAAAAGCCACATTAGAGTTCACACTGGGGAGAAGCCTTTCATCTGTCAACAATGTGGGAAAAGTTTCACTCAAAAAGGAAATCTAAAATTCCACATGAAAATTCACACTAAAGAGAGTCACTTCACCTGCCAACAGTGCGGAAAAAAATACACTCAAAAAGGAAGCCTTAAAGTACACATGAGAATCCACACTGGTGAGTATCCTTTCATGTGTCAACAGTGTGGAAAACGTTTCACACAAAAAGGAAGCCTTAAAAGCCATATGAGAAGTCACACTGGAGAGAAGCCTTTCACATGCCCTCAGTGTGGAAAGAGTTTTAAACATAAACCAACCCTTACTGCCCACAGAAGAATTCACACTGGAGAAAAACCTTTCACATGCCCTCAATGTGGTAAGAGTTTTACACATAAACCAACCCTTAGTGCCCACATGAGGATTCACACTGGAGAGAAGCCATTTGTATGCAGTCAGTGTGGAAAAAGTTTCAGATTTACAGTAATTCTTAATGAGCACATGAGGATTCACTCAAGAGAGAACTGTTTTAAATGTCATCAGTGTGGAAGGTGTTTCACTGACAGGAGACGTCTTAAAAGTCATGTAAAAATTCACATTGGCGAGAAGCATTTCATGTGTGATCACTGTGGAAAGAGTTTCACACTTAAAGGAAACCTCAAGATTCACTTAAGAGTTCATACAGGAGAGAAGCCTTTCACCTGCCCTCAGTGTGGAAAGAGTTTTACAATTAAAGGAAACCTTGAGGTGCACATGAGGCTTCACACTGGAGAGAAGCCTTACAAGTGTCTTCAGTGTGAAAAGTGTTTCACTTATCAAAGAGACCTGAAATGTCATTTTCAAACTCATTTGAGAAAGAAATTACAATGTTCTGAGTATGACAAGAGGTTTATGAAAAGGAGGAATTTAAGAAATCACCTTCACATTCACACTAAAGGAAGGCGATTTAATTGTAATCAGTGTAAAAAGACATTTCTTCTTCCATTACACTTAAAGATACATATGAAAAGTCATGTAGATGTGAGACCCTACTCTTGTTCTTATTGTGGAAAGCGTTTTAAATGGCTCAGCTATTTAAAATGGCACCAGAAAATATGTATCTGTGCAAAATCAAAGCTACATTGACATCCTAGAATTTCCACTGTATAGAGTTGTCACTTGTAAATTTGATTCAAACTTAATTTTTTTACCAGATACGCACTTTTCCAAATGACCAAATCTGGATTATCAGTGAGGAAGGTAGTGGGATTACATTTCACCAGTAGGCAGCTAGTAAAGAGTAATAAGTAGAAGAGTTGAATGTGAGCTAGTTTAAGTAATTTAATATAAAGAGTATGAAAACATCCCCTTCTGTTTTCAACTTTCTTATAAAAATCAGATCCCTGCAGGACATGATGTAAAACACACACACACACACACACACATATATATATATACACACACACACACACACAGTGGAACCCAATTATCTCGAGCTCAGTTAACTCGCCAACCCTGTTATGTCTGTTTTTGAAGTGGAACTGCCAAATACCCTATTTGACTTAGCATTTTCTTATCGGTTATATCGATTATTTTATGTCGCCGAACCCCGAGCATGCGCTGAATTCGCGTTACACATGCATCAGTCTGTATGGTCGCTCACTCCAATGACGCTTCACTCACTCTTGTGGCACAGTGCCGTGCAGCCGCAGAAGAACTCACGCAAGAATCAAGCCTTACAGATGCTGTATTGGAAGAGGCACAGAGCCATCATTGTACAGGAATTCCCAGATTACATTGACAAAGACGTCGTTACTGATAGAATCTTAGAAGCATTTGTTTTCAAGCAGACCGTTAAAGGCAAAAAGCAACAAAGCATTTTAGACTTTGTAAAGAAAACATAAAATCCGCGTGTGCAATACTTTTCAGAACTGTCAGAGCGAAATGACTGTATTATGAGCGATAATATGTGTGTTGTGATTGTTTATACTGTGATCGAAATTGTGTTTGCAATGTTGGAGAAATAATAATAAAAGGTTTGTATCAAGAATCGAAAGTGTTTTTTATTATATGCTGGTAAATCTTGTAACAGCTGTCAGAGTGGTTGACGACTGCCCAGAAGTTAAATGTATATGTACACGCACACACATAGGTATGGAAAGTATTCAGACCCCCTTAAATTTTTCACTCTTTTTTTCACCCATTTGCTAAAATCATTTAATTTTTTTCCCTCATTGATGTACACACAGCACACTATATTGACAGAAAAAACAGAATTGTTGACATTTTTGCAGATTTATTAAAAATGAAAAACTGAAATGCACACACACCTTGCTTCTGTTCTGACGTGAGCTCTGCTCAGCGCCGCTGCGGATTGAAGAACCCAGTTATTAAAAGACGGGTCAAAGCCGAATTTGTTGAGAAAGCACATTAGACAGGCAGAACGCAAGAAAGTATGCATGATCTCACAAATATGTTGTTATTGTTTACGTTGTGAGCGAAATTGTGTTTGCAATGTTGGAGAATATAATTAAAGGTTTGTATCGAGAATCGAAGGTGTTTTTTTATTGTATACTGGTAAATCTCTGTTGTTAGTTGGTGCACATATGCCTTTTGTTGTTAGCAAACATATACAGTGTATGTACATTTTTATAGCATGCCGATCGCTTTATCAAATAAATCGCCATATTGGCTGTTGGTTATCTCGATCCTCGGTTATCTCAATGTGTTTTTGCAACCCCCGAGGCTGTCACTGTGAGTGAGCGACCATACAGACTGATGCAATGCGAACTCAGCGCATGCGCTGTGATATAGGTATGATCATTAGTTGCGAGATAACCATATTAAGTAGCGAATTTGTCCCTCTTTTGTGCTCGAGATATTAAGGTTCGGCGACATAAAAAAATCAACATAACCGATAAGAAAATGCTAAGAAAAATAGGGAATTTGGTGGTTCCACTTCAAAAAAACCGCAGACATAATAGGGTTGGCGAGTAAACCGAGCTCGAGATAAGTGGATTCCACTGTAATATGTGAAATTGATGAACTTGATGGTTCCAGTTTCACTACTGTTGGGGAATTATAGTTAAAGACCCAAGTCCACAATAATCTCTTTAGTTTTGGTGACATTCAGGATCAGATTGTTTTCACTGTACCACTTCACCAGCTGCTCCACCTCTTCTCTGAAGGTTTGTTCATTATTGTCCCTGATGAGTCCTACTACTGTTGCGTCGTCCGCAAACTTCATAATGTGATTTGTAGCAGACTTCGGGATACAGTCATGTGTCATCAATGTGATCAGCAGGGGGCTCAAGACACAGCCCTGAGGAGAGCCTGTGCTGAGAGAGATGACATTGGATGTGTTCTTGCTGAAAAGCACTGACTGTGGTCTGTCAGTGAGGAAGTCTAACAACCAGTTACATAGAGGGGTGCTGAAGCCTAGGGGTCCCAGTTTGTCAAGTCAACTTTATTTATATAGCGCTTTATACAATGTAGATTGTTTCAAAGCAGCTTTACAGGAAAAACAATATAAACAAAGTTTGTTTGGCTGAACAGAAGCCCCAAAAGAGCAGGTGAATCAATACAATTGATGAATTTTAAGTGTTAAGTTTCCCCAACTGAGCAAGCCATAGGCGACAGCGGCAAGGAACCAAACCTCCGGCAGGTGACGAATAGAATGGAGAAAAAAACCTTGGGAGAAACCAGGCTCAGTCGGGGGACCAGTTCTCCTCTGGCCAACAGCCAAACAGTGCATGATTATTATACAACAATTCAAGTCCAATATGAAGTCCAATTTGGTCCGGTTAGAGATGGGTTCATGACCGTCACAGGGGAGGGTCTAGTAGAGTCACGATCTCCGCAGACACTTCAGGGCAGTGCTGTGCTCGTGTCCAGGTCCTTCATCTGATCTGGATATGGCCCGGATCCAGCTGACCACGATAACCTTGGAATAAACAGAGACCAATATCAGCGTAGATGCCATTCTTCTTCTGATGTATCGAGTTCATCAGGTGTTATGGGAATGTTCCCGGTTCCGGCTTATCTAAATTATGCAGCCTAACAATCATTTTACATGATTTGGATTAAAAATGTATGTATAATGTGTTATGTGTATCCCAGGTTGAAAAGATGTGTTTTTAGTCTACATTTAAACTGACAGAGTGTGTCTGCTTCCTGAACTGTAATAGGAAGACTGTTCCAGAGTTTAGGAGCTAAATAGGAAAAGGATCGACCGCCAGCAGTTGACTTTGATATTCTAGGTATTTTAAGCTGGTCAGTATTTTGGGATCGCAATAGACGTGAAGGACTATAATGTGTTAAGAGATCGCTCAAGTACTGTGGAGCTAAACCATTTAATGCTTTGTAAGTAATTAGCAAGATTTTAAAATGTATTCGGTGTTTAATAGGAAGCCAGTGCAGGTTTGACAGAACTGGGCTAATATGCTCATACTTCCTGGTTCTAGTAAGAACTCGAGCTGCTGCATTTTGGACCAGCTGGAATTTGTTTATTAAGCGTGCAGGGCAACCACCTAGTAGAGCATTACAATAATCTAGCCTTGAACTCATGAATGCATGAACTAACTTTTCCACATTTGTCTTACACTGTAAACCCTAAAGTTGAATCAACTGTTCTTTACTTAAACAATCAAGTAATCTTGACTAAACATTTTAATTTTGAACCCAAATCTCAAAAATATAATTTAGCTTAACTTATTTAACTGCAAAATACGAAAACTTAAGATTCCAAGTGTTATGAACTCAAAATCTTGATTAATGAAAATAGCGCACTCAGGTCTCCCTTTGTTGTGATTGGCCATGCAAGGAGTTCTGCATGGCAACAAGAGAACTAATGCTCTGATTGGTGGATATTTTCAAACTGCGGTCCTTCAAGCCTCGTCCGTTACTGCTGTTACTTGAGGGAAGTTCAAATCAAGAAAGGACTTTTCCATCGTGAGAAATCTTCAGTTCGGTAAGTTAAAGTTATTTTCGTGTGATATATAGTAATGTTTTTGTGTGATATAAAATTAGAATGTTTAATGAAATGTTTCTATAATAAAACACAATGTAGCTTTAATTACAAATGTTTCCCGGTGAAAATTTGCTAATGTAGTGATTAACAATATTTTCACCGGTGGTTTTGTGATGGTATAACTGGCATATAAAATTATTCTTTATTAATATTGAAAAATGTTAGTTAATAAACATAATCATTGTTCAATATTGCGTTTCTGTGAGAAACAGAGCAGCTTCTTCTGAGAAAATTAGTGATGTTTTCCCTGCTCAAACTTTCCCACCGTCACTATTAATTAACAATATTTTAATCAGGATATTGTTCATATTTGATTTGTGAGATGTAAACGTATTTTTTAAAGCCTTAATTCTTTATTTTTGTGCGAGAAAGAACATGGTAGCTACTGCTAAAACCAGCTAGTGATTTATTTCTCCCAGTCAAACTTTGGCAATTAAATAATTAGATAACTTTTTAATATACTGTAGAAACATGGTCAACTTTTTGTACACTATTTGTCTTCAAAAGAAAAACTTTTATATTGCATCCAAAGTTGGGTTAGGTTTAGTGATGTGTCCTGAAAAACATGCATTGACAGTCATGATCACAATACTCTTTTCATAAATATAATATATTAATGCCTGTTTCTTCACTTTGATTTTATTCAAGGACACCGATCTTCAGACCACCAACTCTTTGCATTTGGATTCCTCTATTGAGATGATACTTGAAGGCCAAGTGATGGACAACATTCAGAATCTCCTACAAGAAATGTGTTTTCCCTTCTGTCTCATTTACTCATTAGACTTGAATTACTCTGAGTCAAAATGTAGTTATTTTTACATTCATATGATCACTACATTTTAACAATTGTCAAACTAAAAAATTTATAGTGTTTAAATTAAGAGCGACAAGTTCTACAATTGTTGTAGTTAATGTGGGATATTGCATTATTTTTTACAGCGCTGTACAGTGTGATTGTGACCCAATTCCATTACAGGATAATGTGCTCTGTAATATTTATTAATATGAAAGGTTGACCAATAAAGACTATCAATAATCTCAGTATGTTGTTGTTTTTTCTAGTTTGGTATGTTTGCACAAAGCTTACAGTCAAAAATAAGAACTTTATAATTGTAATTTATAAATCATTTCTAATTTTAGTTAAATTTTTATCTTGAGTTAACTTAAATATGTAAGTACTTACAATTAACACCAAGTTAAGTGAACTTGTTTGTTTAAGTGCATTAAATAAGCACCAAGTTAGGTGAACGTAACAATGTAAGTACATTCAACTTGAGCAACAAGTTAGGTGAACTTAAGCATATTTTTGCCATTACTCAATTGAATTGAGGGAACGAGTTTACTCAATAAGAATAGTTAATTGAACTTATTAGGGTTTTCAGTGTAGAGAGCATATGTCGCAATTTAGATATATTTTTAAGATGGAAGAATGCCGTTTTACAGATGCTAGAAACATGGCTTTCAAATGAAAGATTGGTATCAAAGAGCACACCCAGGTTTCTAACTGACGACGAGGACTTGACAGAGCAGCCATCGAGTGTTAGACAGTAGTCTTGAAAAGACGAATGGCTCTTAGAAGGGCTTCGTCGCTGAGAAGTTGCCGGGACAATAGTCGGACCCACCAAAGACTGTCCGGTTAGAGACAATTGAAGATGCAATTGACTGTTGAATTAACCCTTTATTGTCACCACTCACAGTTCTATGGTCGTGGTGTTGTGGTTGTGGTTTTTCTACAAGTTGAGAAAAGTAAAATAAACATGAATCTACATTGTGATAACAATAATTAAATATTACAATTAAACATATTGGCAAAATCCAGTATAGTAAATAAGATTAACAAATTAAACATGACATTATTTATAAAACAGAAAATAAACCAAATGTAAATTAGACTGTTGCTTTATACTATCGGCTGCGCACATTGGTAACCTGACACCTTGCACGCGCTGCAAAGGTGTATGCGCCCTAGTGGGGATATGACAGCGCATGCGCACAACAGATTGTTTACGACAACTTTACCGTTAAATATAAGCAATACAAATAACTTTGCATGGAAAAGAAACAAAACGGAACAATATAACTCGGGAAATGTATTAATAAAGAGATGAGAATGAAATCGAAACTAAAGGATTACAGGCAGGAGCCACACGCATGGATATACAAAGTTATCACGGACATAATAGCTTATTTATCAGTGTTTCTGCAATTATATTATGATGGATGGAAACTTACTTTGCATACACACACAACAACTTTAACCACAAACGATTTATAAACTTGTTATAAACGAGTTATTTGTTGTAATAACTCCGGCGCCCATCTCCGTGTCCCGCTGCACCAAACTCCGATCGCTGAACTCCAATCGGGAGAGGGAGGGGGGTGGGGGGAGATCACGCGGTTGAGGTTCCTGGCTACTGATTGGCTCAGGTAAGGTGGTTGTATGAGTGCCTCAAATGCAAAGAAGACATGCATTAGAAAGGTTAATGTAAAAGAATCAATAGCCTTTTTTACAGCCGCCCCCATATTTCCATAAGGAAATATGTACACATAAAATAAGGCGTCTATTGGACTGAGGAGATAATAATTAATTTAATCAGGAATGGCAGGTAATTGTATAATGCGTGCAACTGGTCGAGTGTAAGTTTTGTCTCCCACCTGAACCTTGACTGTCCTCACTCTGGCATCAGCTCCCGGAAATACCTCTAACACCTTTCCCACGGGCCAGGAAGCTCTGGGTAGCTGAGGATCAATAATCAGCACCGTTGTATCGACCTTGATGTCTGTAATGTCATTTTGCCATTTCTGGCGACTTTGGAGGCCAGGGAGGTAGAACTTGAGATAATGTCTCCAGAATTGGTCTGCAAGGATCTGGCTGTGACGCCAACGGCGTCGGCTGACCAGCTCAGACTGGGGGTATACTGTCAGAGGGAGGGAAGCGTCTGGCCGCCCCATGAGGAGAAGATTTGGAGTGATGGGATTAGAATCAGAAACATCGGAGGATGTATATCCCAGTGGTTTGGAGTTTAAGATTCCTTCAATCTCCACCAGCACAGTTTGAAGGACCTCAAAGGTCACTGATTGAGCTCCTAGAGTGACCATTAGTGCATTTTTTAAAGAGCGAATTTCTCGCTCCCAGCAACCTCCAAAGTGTGGTGAGTTAGGAGGGTTGAAATGAAATTCAATTTGTTGTTTGGCCAATTGTCTCTGCAGGTCTGGAACAAGAGCTGCAAAGGCTTCCTTTAGCTCTCTTTCACCTCCTCTGAAGTTTGTGCCTTGATCTGACAACAGCTCATGGGGTTTTCCTCGTCTAGCCGTGAAACGTCTGAGTGACATAAGGAAGGAATCGGCTTCCAGACTGTGGAGTAGATCAATGTATACTGCTCTGGTTGTGAGGCATTTGAATATTATTCCCCATTTTTTCTCACTACGTCGGCCAACTCTGACGTTATAAGGACCAAAACAGTCAACTCCAGTGGAGTAAAAGGCGGGCTTGAAAAGACGCAGTCTTGCTGGGGGGAGGTCCGCCATTTTAGGTACCTCTGGTCTTCTCCTCCATTTTTGGCAGTGCGCACACACACGCTGCAGGTGCTTGATGGCTTCTCTGCCCCGGAGAACCCAGTATTTACGGCGGAGCTCTGCGAACACCCTCTCAGGACCTGGATGACAAAGTTTGGAATCATAACTTTGAATGATAAGTTTAGTGATGGGGTGCCTTGGGTCCAGTACTATAGGGTGCATGTTATCAGGTTCAAGGTAGGGACTATGACGTAAACGTCCGCCGACTCTGATTAATTTAGTTTCTCCGTCGAGTTCTGGGGCCAGTGCTCTTAATCGACTGTTGCTGGCAAGCGGTTTACAGGCTCTCAACTGTTCCAAGTCTGACGGGAAACATTCTTGCTGTGCTTGCTGCAAGACACTAATTTCAGCGCTTCTGTAGTCGCTGGCTGTGGGCTTGCCATCGGCTGCTCCTTGAAGAGCTGTGTACTCAATTAGCTCCTCGAGAGTCTTAAACTGACCAAAATCAGAGGATGTGAAACATATCAAAGTACCAGCACAAGTTTTCCGCATTTCATTATTGTCTGGTTCCTCTGGACTGGGGCACTCAGGCCACAGATTGGGGGGGTCCTTAAGGAAAAGTGGCCCTTGGTACCAGCGGCTTTCAGGACCAAGCTCACGGAGACTTTTTCCTCGAGTGATGTCGTCTGCTGGATTACTTGCGGAGGGGACATACCGCCAGCTGTATTGCTCTGTGAGATCTTGGATCTCTGCTACTCGAGTCCCAACAAATACCTTGAACCGGCATGAGTCGGATTGCAACCATGTGAGGACGGTGGTGGAGTCCGTCCACAAGATTGTTTGGCGTATGGGCAGGTTCAACTCAGTTCTGAGTACTTTGGCAAGTTGAGCTCCCGTCAGTGCAGCGCACAATTCCAGTCGGGGAACTGACTGTTGTTTTTTCGGTGCTACACGTGATCTTGCTGTTAGGAAAGCTACCTCTGTTTGCCCGTGTTGGTCCTCTGTGCGAAGATATGCCACAGAGCCATAAGCCCGTTCAGAGGCGTCACAGAAAACGTGTACGTCTCTTAGGCTCGTTTCAGTGTCTTTGTTGGGGCTACAATAACACCGTGGCAGAACAATATTCTGTAGGTCTGGTAGCTCCTCCTCCCATTCAGTCCAGGTTTGTAGCAGATCTGTAGGCAAATGTGGATCATCCCAATCACGTTTTTTGTCCCACAGACGTTGTACAATGATCTTGGCGCGAGTGGTATAGGGGCTGAGGTAACCCAATGGGTCATACTGGCTGGCCAGGATTCTGTATATGTTGCGCATGGTAGTCTCACCACGGACCTTGGCACGGTATTTGTAGGAAATAGTGTCAGACTGATGGTTCCAGAGGAGCCCTAATGTTGACTCCTGGATGTCTGTTTGGCCTTGTGAAATCCAGAGTTCTGCACTGTCCGATATGGCATCATGTGGAAGGTGACTTATTGTTGAAGGGACATTGCTGGACCACTGCCTCAGTTCAAAACCTCCATCTGCCAGCAAGCTCCTTATCCTTCCAACGAAACATTGTGCTGTTTCTGCTGAAGTGAAACTTTGTAGGCAGTTGTCTACGTAAAAAGATTTCAGCACAGAATCGTGTACGTCCTCTCCAGGCTGACTGTGATCAAGGACGTGTTTCTGAAGTGCATAAACTGCACAGCACGGGCTGCAGGTAGTGCCAAAGGGGAGGACTTGCCACTCATACACACTTGGTTGTTCATGTACATTTAGGTCTCTCCAGAGGAAACGCAAGAGGGGTTTGTCTTCTGGGAGCAGTCGAACTTGGTGGAACATCCCCTTGATGTCACTGCTGACTGCCACTGAATGTTCCCTAAATCTGAGTAGAACAGCAAGTAAGGATGGTCCCAACACTGGCCCAGGGAGCAGAAGCTCATTCAGGTTTTGCCCATGATATTGAAACGAACAGTTGAAAACAATCCTGTTTTTCCCATTGTTCTGCACCATGTGATGCGGGATGTACCACGAACAGGAAGACTCTGTCTCAGCATTCTGTGGCAGCTTGCTAACGTAGCCTGCTTGTTCCAGTTTCAATATCTCAGCAGTATATGTAACTGCTTGCTGTGGGTTCTTTCCCAGTCTCTTCTCTGTGGCCCTGAGCTGTGACAAGACTGACTCTTTGGGTGCTCTGAGCTCAGGCATGTTCTTGACACGCAATAGCGGGGTTGCATATCGCTTGACACCATCTAACTCTACTCTCACTGTCTTCCTGTCCAAAAGTTCAACAGCCTCCTGATCCTGTCTGGATCTGATACAAGTCTTTTCGTTACGCCAGGGCAGAACGTCCATCTGCCATAGTTTCTCCACTTGCTTGTAGAGATCTGATTCTGGGAACGAAACTGAGGTGAAAAGACAGCGCTGTTCTTTCATGCTGTTATGCAAGTGATGGACTGGGCCCTGTAATGTCCAGCCAAGACGAGTTTTTATTGCTGCAGGTCCCCCTGGAGGGCCTAGCCTTACTGGTTCCACAGGGGTGATCAGATATGGGTAGTCCGATCCAATGAGCAGAACGGGACAGACCGCTTCAAAGTCATGAAGTGGAAGTCCTTTAAGGTGACGATATCTCTCCCTCAGATTCTTCACTGGGTGTGAATGTTCTGCTAAGCTTAGCTGTTTAGCAGTGAAGGCACCTTTGATATAGTACTGTTTTGTGGGCTGAGCAACTGGAGAGATTGTAAATGAGACTGCTGCGCCTCTGAGAATTTGTAGCTCCTGTCTCACTGTTCGAAGCGGAAGGTCTTCTGGCTGACCGATGAGGCCCAACTGCTGAGCTGCACTGTGTAAGAGGATAGTTCTTTCTGATCCATCATCCTGGATTGCGTAAGCATTCAATTTTCTCTTCCCGTTTCTGATGATCACTTTACTGATTTTAAGAAGAACCTTTCGGCTGGTAGGTGGCTTATGAATCAGGAGAATCTCATTCATGGTGTTAAGCAGACAGGTATTGGTATCAACAGTTTCATCTTGAACCCGTGGATTCTCTGGCTTACCAGCACTGATGTCGTGCAGAACCATGAGGTGCCTGCTTCCGCACTGTTTGCAGCGCATTTTTAGGTTGCATTCTGCTGCCATGTGAGTTCTGCCACAGCGCCAGCATCTGTTGTTGTCTTTTAGCCAAGTTCTCTTTTGCTCTTTTGTCAGCTGTTTGAAATTTGTACAGTTGTTGAGGGAGTGCTTACTGTTGTCACAGTAGGGACAGTAGGGTCTTGGAGGAGTCTTAGATTGTGGAACAGACTGTGTAGACACGGGAACACCCTTTTCAGTTCCCAGATAGATTGTGGTGCTTTTAGTGTCCGATTTAAAGTCTCTGTTAGGCTCTCTTGTTCTCGTCAATGGCCCTCTACGTTGAGTGCTTGCATACCTTGTATTGTCCTCTTGAACTTGGATTTCATACTCGAGCCACGCAGTGAAATCTGAAAGTGTAGGGATGGGCACATGATGTGGATGTGCAAACCTGCGAAATGCTGATCTCAGGTCATGCGGTAGCTTCCCCATCAACCGAGACACATGAGACCCACACTGTAACTCAAAAATGCCCTTGCTACCTAATTGCTCCAACATGCCAACCAGTGATCGAACTTTGAGAGCAAAAAGTTTAAATGCCTTCGGGTCTCCAAAAGCAATGTTTGGTCCATCCATTAACTCTGCAATCCGTTGTAGAGCTAGTTGATGTGGCTGTCCATACTGCTGGTCTAAAGCAGTCATTGTCCTTGTGTAAGGGTGTTGCGAATGGCAGTATGAGTCGGCAATTAGTAGAGCCTCCTCAAATTTCAGATGGTCCATCAGAATCTGGAATTTAAACCTCTCTGTAGCATTAACTGGGAGGATATTTTCCAAAGCAATTTTAAGTCTTGAGAACTCTCTTGGATTAGGATGTATGAAGTCAGGAATCGAAGGAGTTGGACCTCGATACATAAGTTCTGGTTCAGGGAAAGATGGTGGAGCAAGAGGCCGGCATGGCGTTGGTAGTTGCCTGCCAGTGTTTTGAAAGTCCCAGTATAGAGGACTCGAGGTATCTGACCTGTGAGAGTAATGCACATCTTGTCTCTGACCCCCATGTGACATGTAAGGGTATGAGGAACTCTGTTTAATAACAGGAGCAGACACGGGAGTTGGGTGGTGTTGAGGACTTCTCAGAATGCCCTCGGCCTGATGCTCCCTTGGCTGTTTGAGACGTGGAGCTGGAACAGGTCCGAAGCTTGTGTCATCAGGACATGTGTGAGGTTGGACTCGTGGTGCAGGTATAGGACAGCGAGAGCTATACTGTCTTGGAGGGGTGACAGGTGAAGTGGGCTGATTTCCAGGACGTTGCTGTACCTGAATTTGAAGTTGTTTAATTTGTTGCTTGAGCTGAGAAAGCTCCTTTGCATATTGGTCATTTGCGCTCTGAACTGTGTCCCTTTCCTGCTGTATAATCTGCATGACTTTGCGGAGATCCTCATTCTCCTCTCTTATGATGTCTGATTCGGATTCACATTCCTCTTCGGACCACTGTATTAGACTGTCAGCTTCATAACCTGGTAACAGTGGAGTAAAGGCAGTTGCTCCTTCCTCTGCTACATCGTCCTCAGCCTGCCTGGTTGAACGAATGAGTGGTGACAAGGGTTTATGGATGGTGAAGCCTGTGAGATCATACTCATTGTAACGTGCGGGAAGAACAGCCTTTCTCCTGACTCGCACAGTCGGCTCATCCTCTGCATATTGTGACATCTTCTACTTCTTTGGTAAGTTCACGATCCGGCTCGAAGGACCATGAAAAGACGAATGGCTCTTAGAAGGGCTTCGTCGCTGAGAAGTTGCCGGGACAATAGTCGGACCCACCAAAGACTGTCCGGTTAGAGACAATTGAAGATGCAATTGACTGTTGAATTAACCCTTTATTGTCACCACTCACAGTTCTATGGTCGTGGTGTTGTGGTTGTGGTTTTTCTACAAGTTGAGAAAAGTAAAATAAACATGAATCTACATTGTGATAACAATAATTAAATATTACAATTAAACATATTGGCAAAATCCAGTATAGTAAATAAGATTAACAAATTAAACATGACATTATTTATAAAACAGAAAATAAACCAAATGTAAATTAGACTGTTGCTTTATACTATCGGCTGCGCACATTGGTAACCTGACACCTTGCACGCGCTGCAAAGGTGTATGCGCCCTAGTGGGGATATGACAGCGCATGCGCACAACAGATTGTTTACGACAACTTTACCGTTAAATATAAGCAATACAAATAACTTTGCATGGAAAAGAAACAAAACGGAACAATATAACTCGGGAAATGTATTAATAAAGAGATGAGAATGAAATCGAAACTAAAGGATTACAGGCAGGAGCCACACGCATGGATATACAAAGTTATCACGGACATAATAGCTTATTTATCAGTGTTTCTGCAATTATATTATGATGGATGGAAACTTACTTTGCATACACACACAACAACTTTAACCACAAACGATTTATAAACTTGTTATAAACGAGTTATTTGTTGTAATAACTCCGGCGCCCATCTCCGTGTCCCGCTGCACCAAACTCCGATCGCTGAACTCCAATCGGGAGAGGGAGGGGGGTGGGGGGAGATCACGCGGTTGAGGTTCCTGGCTACTGATTGGCTCAGGTAAGGTGGTTGTATGAGTGCCTCAAATGCAAAGAAGACATGCATTAGAAAGGTTAATGTAAAAGAATCAATAGCCTTTTTTACAGCCGCCCCCATATTTCCATAAGGAAATATGTACACATAAAATAAGGCGTCTATTGGACTGAGGAGATAATAATTAATTTAATCAGGAATGGCAGGTAATTGTATAATGCGTGCAACTGGTCGAGTGTAAGTTTTGTCTCCCACCTGAACCTTGACTGTCCTCACTCTGGCATCAGCTCCCGGAAATACCTCTAACACCTTTCCCACGGGCCAGGAAGCTCTGGGTAGCTGAGGATCAATAATCAGCACCGTTGTATCGACCTTGATGTCTGTAATGTCATTTTGCCATTTCTGGCGACTTTGGAGGCCAGGGAGGTAGAACTTGAGATAATGTCTCCAGAATTGGTCTGCAAGGATCTGGCTGTGACGCCAACGGCGTCGGCTGACCAGCTCAGACTGGGGGTATACTGTCAGAGGGAGGGAAGCGTCTGGCCGCCCCATGAGGAGAAGATTTGGAGTGATGGGATTAGAATCAGAAACATCGGAGGATGTATATCCCAGTGGTTTGGAGTTTAAGATTCCTTCAATCTCCACCAGCACAGTTTGAAGGACCTCAAAGGTCACTGATTGAGCTCCTAGAGTGACCATTAGTGCATTTTTTAAAGAGCGAATTTCTCGCTCCCAGCAACCTCCAAAGTGTGGTGAGTTAGGAGGGTTGAAATGAAATTCAATTTGTTGTTTGGCCAATTGTCTCTGCAGGTCTGGAACAAGAGCTGCAAAGGCTTCCTTTAGCTCTCTTTCACCTCCTCTGAAGTTTGTGCCTTGATCTGACAACAGCTCATGGGGTTTTCCTCGTCTAGCCGTGAAACGTCTGAGTGACATAAGGAAGGAATCGGCTTCCAGACTGTGGAGTAGATCAATGTATACTGCTCTGGTTGTGAGGCATTTGAATATTATTCCCCATTTTTTCTCACTACGTCGGCCAACTCTGACGTTATAAGGACCAAAACAGTCAACTCCAGTGGAGTAAAAGGCGGGCTTGAAAAGACGCAGTCTTGCTGGGGGGAGGTCCGCCATTTTAGGTACCTCTGGTCTTCTCCTCCATTTTTGGCAGTGCGCACACACACGCTGCAGGTGCTTGATGGCTTCTCTGCCCCGGAGAACCCAGTATTTACGGCGGAGCTCTGCGAACACCCTCTCAGGACCTGGATGACAAAGTTTGGAATCATAACTTTGAATGATAAGTTTAGTGATGGGGTGCCTTGGGTCCAGTACTATAGGGTGCATGTTATCAGGTTCAAGGTAGGGACTATGACGTAAACGTCCGCCGACTCTGATTAATTTAGTTTCTCCGTCGAGTTCTGGGGCCAGTGCTCTTAATCGACTGTTGCTGGCAAGCGGTTTACAGGCTCTCAACTGTTCCAAGTCTGACGGGAAACATTCTTGCTGTGCTTGCTGCAAGACACTAATTTCAGCGCTTCTGTAGTCGCTGGCTGTGGGCTTGCCATCGGCTGCTCCTTGAAGAGCTGTGTACTCAATTAGCTCCTCGAGAGTCTTAAACTGACCAAAATCAGAGGATGTGAAACATATCAAAGTACCAGCACAAGTTTTCCGCATTTCATTATTGTCTGGTTCCTCTGGACTGGGGCACTCAGGCCACAGATTGGGGGGGTCCTTAAGGAAAAGTGGCCCTTGGTACCAGCGGCTTTCAGGACCAAGCTCACGGAGACTTTTTCCTCGAGTGATGTCGTCTGCTGGATTACTTGCGGAGGGGACATACCGCCAGCTGTATTGCTCTGTGAGATCTTGGATCTCTGCTACTCGAGTCCCAACAAATACCTTGAACCGGCATGAGTCGGATTGCAACCATGTGAGGACGGTGGTGGAGTCCGTCCACAAGATTGTTTGGCGTATGGGCAGGTTCAACTCAGTTCTGAGTACTTTGGCAAGTTGAGCTCCCGTCAGTGCAGCGCACAATTCCAGTCGGGGAACTGACTGTTGTTTTTTCGGTGCTACACGTGATCTTGCTGTTAGGAAAGCTACCTCTGTTTGCCCGTGTTGGTCCTCTGTGCGAAGATATGCCACAGAGCCATAAGCCCGTTCAGAGGCGTCACAGAAAACGTGTACGTCTCTTAGGCTCGTTTCAGTGTCTTTGTTGGGGCTACAATAACACCGTGGCAGAACAATATTCTGTAGGTCTGGTAGCTCCTCCTCCCATTCAGTCCAGGTTTGTAGCAGATCTGTAGGCAAATGTGGATCATCCCAATCACGTTTTTTGTCCCACAGACGTTGTACGATGATCTTGGCGCGAGTGGTATAGGGGCTGAGGTAGCCCAATGGGTCATACTGGCTGGCCAGGATTCTGTATATGTTGCGCATGGTAGTCTCACCACGGACCTTGGCACGGTATTTGTAGGAAATAGTGTCAGACTGATGGTTCCAGAGGAGCCCTAATGTTGACTCCTGGATGTCTGTTTGGCCTTGTGAAATCCAGAGTTCTGCACTGTCCGATATGGCATCATGTGGAAGGTGACTTATTGTTGAAGGGACATTGCTGGACCACTGCCTCAGTTCAAAACCTCCATCTGCTAGCAAGCTCTTATCCTTCCAACGAAACATTGTGCTGCTTCTGCTGAAGTGAAACTTTGTAGGCAGTTGTCTACGTAAAAAGATTTCAGCACAGAATTGTGTACGTCCTCTCCAGGCTGACTGTGATCAAGGACGTGTTTCTGAAGTGCATAAACTGCACAGCACGGGCTGCAGGTAGTGCCAAAGGGGAGGACTTGCCACTCATACACACTTGGTTGTTCATGTACATTTAGGTCTCTCCAGAGGAAACGCAAGAGGGGTTTGTCTTCTGGGAGCAGTCGAACTTGGTGGAACATCCCCTTGATGTCACTGCTGACTGCCACTGAATGTTCCCTAAATCTGAGTAGAACAGCAAGTAAGGATGGTCCCAACACTGGCCCAGGGAGCAGAAGCTCATTCAGGTTTTGCCCATGATATTGAAACGAACAGTTGAAAACAATCCTGTTTTTCCCATTGTGCTGCACCATGTGATGCGGGATGTACCACGAACAGGAAGACTCTGTCTCAGCATTCTGTGGCAGCTTGCTAACGTAGCCTGCTTGTTCCAGTTTCAATATCTCAGCAGTATATGTAACTGCTTGCTGTGGGTTTTTTCCCAGTCTCTTTTCTGTGGCCCTGAGCTGTGACAAGACTGACTCTTTGGGTGCTCTGAGCTCAGGCATGTTCTTGACACGCAATAGCGGGGTTGCATATCGCTTGACACCATCTAACTCTACTCTCACTGTCTTCCTGTCCAAAAGTTCAACAGCCTCCTGATCCTGTCTGGATCTGATACAAGTCTTTTCGTTACGCCAGGGCAGAACGTCCATCTGCCATAGTTTCTCCACTTGCTTGTAGAGATCTGATTCTGGGAACGAAACTGAGGTGAAAAGACAGTGCTGTTCTTTCATGCTGTTATGCAAGTGATGGACTGGGCCCTGTAATGTCCAGCCAAGACGAGTTTTTATTGCTGCAGGTCCCCCTGGGGGGCCTAGCCTTACTGGTTCCACAGGGGTGATCAGATGTGGGTAGTCCGATCCAATGAGCAGGACGGGACAAACTGCTTCAAATTCCTGAAGTGGAAGTCCTTTAAGGTGACGATATCTCTCCCTCAGATTCTTCACTGGGTGTGAATGTTCTGCTAAGCTTAGCTGTTTAGCAGTGAAGGCACCTTTGATATAGTACTGTTTAGTGGGCTGAGCAACTGGAGAGATCGTAAATGAGACTGCTGCGCCTCTGAGAATTTGTAGCTCCTGTCTCACTGTTCGAAGCGGAAGGTCTTCTGGCTGACCGATGAGGCCCAACTGCTGAGCTGCACTGTGTAAGAGGATAGTTCTTTCTGATCCATCATCCTGGATTGCGTATGCATTCAATTTCCTCTTCCCGTTTCTGATGATCACTTTACTGATTTTAAGAAGAACCTTTCGGCTGGTAGGTGGCTTATGAATCAGGAGAATCTCATTCATGGTGTTAAGCAGACAGGTATTGGTATCAACAGTTTCATCTTGAACCCGTGGATTCTCTGGCTTACCAGCACTGATGTCGTGCAGAACCATGAGGTGCCTGCTTCCGCACTGTTTGCAGCGCATTTTTAGGTTGCATTCTGCTGCCATGTGAGTTCTGCCACAGCGCCAGCATCTGTTGTTGTCTTTTAGCCAAGTTCTCTTTTGCTCTTTTGTCAGCTGTTTGAAATTCGTACAGTTGTTGAGGGAGTGCTTACTGTTGTCACAGTAGGGACAGTAGGGTCTCGGAGGAGTCTTAGATTGTGGAACAGACTGTGTAGACACGGGAACAGCCTTTTCAGTTCCCAGATAGATTGTGGTGCTTTTAGTGTCCGATTTAAAGTCTCTGTTAGGCTCTCTTGTTCTCGTCAATTGTCCTCTACGTTGAGTGCTTGCATACCTTGTATTGTCCTCTTGAACTTGGATTTCATACTCGAGCCACGCAGTGAAATCTGAAAGTGTAGGGATGGGCACATGATGTGGATGTGCAAACCTGCGAAATGCTGATCTCAGGTCATGCGGTAGCTTCCCCATCAACCGAGACACATGAGACCCACACTGTAACTCAAAAATGCCCTTGCAACCTAATTGCTCCAACATGCCAACCAGTGATCGAACTTTGAGAGCAAAAAGTTTAAATGCCTTCGGGTCTCCAAAAGCAATGTTTGGTCCATCCATTAACTCTGCAATCCGTTGTAGAGCTAGTTGATGTGGCTGTCCATACTGCTGGTCTAAAGCAGTCATTGTCCTTGTGTAAGGGTGTTGCGAATGGCAGTATGAGTCGGCAATTAGTAGAGCTTCCTCAAATTTCAGATGGTCCATCAGAATCTGGAATTTAAACCTCTCTGTAGCATTAACTGGGAGGATATTTTCCAAAGCAATTTTAAGTCTTGAGAACTCTCTTGGATTAGGATGTATGAAGTCAGGAATCGAAGGAGTTGGACCTCGATACATAAGTTCTGGTTCAGGGAAAGATGGTTCAGGTGGAGTAAGAGGCCGGCATGGCGTTGGTAGTTGCCTGCCAGTGTTTTGAAAGTCCCAGTATAGAGGACTCGAGGTATCTGACCTGTGAGAGTAATGCACATCTTGTCTCTGACCCCCATGTGACATGTAAGGGTATGAGGAACTCTGTTTAATAACAGGAGCAGACACGGGAGTTGGGTGGTGTTGAGGACTTCTCAGAATGCCCTCGGCCTGATGCTCCCTTGGCTGTTTGAGACGTGGAGCTGGAACAGGTCTGAAGCTTGTGTCATCAGGACATGTGTGAGGTTGGACTCGTGGTGCAGGTATAGGACAGCGAGAGCTATACTGTCTTGGAGGGGTGACAGGTGAAGTGGGCTGATTTCCAGGACGTTGCTGTACCTGAATTTGAAGTTGTTTAATTTGTTGCTTGAGCTGAGAAAGCTCCTTTGCATATTGGTCATTAGCGCTCTGAACTGTGTCCCTTTCCTGCTGTATAATCTGCATGACTTTGCGGAGATCCTCATTCTCCTCTCTTATGATGTCTGATGCGGATTCACATTCCTCTTCGGACCACTGTATTAGACTGTCAGCTTCATAACCTGGTAACAGTGGAGTAAAGGCAGTTGCTCCTTCCTCTGCTACATCGTCCTCAGCCTGCCTGGTTGAACGAATGAGTGGTGACAAGGGTTTATGGATGGTGAAGCCTGTGAGATCATACTCATTGTAACGTGCGGGAAGAACAGTCTTTCTCCTGACTCGCGCAGTCGGCTCATCCTCTGCATATTGTGACATCTTCTACTTCTTTGGTAAGTTCACGATCCGGCTCGAAGGACCATGAAAAAACGACTGGCTCTTAGAAGGGCTTCGTCGCTGAGAAGTTGCCGGGACTAGATTCGGACCCACCAAAGACTGTCCGGTTAGAGACAATTGAAGATGCAATTGACTGTTGAATTAACCCTTTATTGTCACCACTCACAGTTCTATGGTCGTGGTGTTGTGTTGTGGTTTTTCTACAAGTTGAGAAAAGTAAAATAAACATGAATCTACATTGTGATAACAATAATTAAATATTCCAATTAAACATATTGGCAAAAACCAGTATAGTAAATAAGATTAACAAATTAAACATGACATTATTTATAAAACAGAAAATAAACCAAATGTAAATTAGACTGTTGCTTTATACTATCGTCTGCGCACATTGGTAACCTGACACCTTGCAAGCGCTGCAAAGGTGTATGCGCCCTCGTGGGGATATGACAGCGCATGCGCACAACAGATTGTTTACGACAACTTTACCGTTAAATATAAGCAATACAAATAACTTTGCATGGAAAAGAAACAAAACGGAACAATATAACTCGGGAAATGTATTAATAAAGAGATGAGAATGAAATCGAAACTAAAGGATTAGAAAATTATTAGTCATCCAAATTTTTATATCAGTTATGCATTCTGTTAATTTAGTAAATTTGTTCGTTTCATCAGGATGAGAAGAAATATAGAGCTGAGTATCATCAGTGTAACAATGAAAGCTAATGCAATGCTTCCTAATAACTGCACCCAAAGGAAGCATGTACAGGGTGAAAAGCAATGGTCCTAGTACTGAACCTTGAGGAACTCCATACTGAACCCGTGACCGATATGACATCTCCTCATTTACTGCTACAAACTGATAACGGTCAGATAAGTATGACTTGAACCAGGCTAATGCAACTCCACTAATGCCAACATAATTTTCAAGTCTATTCAGAAGGATTTTGTGGTCAATTGTATCAAATGCAGCACTAAGGTCCAGTAAGTAACACTAACAGAGAGATACAACCACGATCGGATGATAAGAGCAAATCATTTGTAACTCTAATGAGAGCAGTCTCAGTACTATGATATGGTCTAAATCCTGACTGGAAATCCTTGTAGCTTTCTAGAAAGGAACATAGATGTAAAGATATTGCCTTTTCAAGAATCTTTGACAAGAAAGGTAGATTCGATATCGGCCTGTAATTAACTAATTCTGTAGGATCAAGTTGTGGCCAAGTGCTGAGGGATGATAGTGTTAAAACAGGGGTGTCAAACTCATTTGCACAGGGGGCCAAAATCCCAAAAAACTTTAGGTCGCGGGCCGAACAGGATAAACATTTATTGAAAACACTAAAACTAAACTTTTAAAACTTACCTTTTTTTAAATTAGATGTGAATAAAAACAGACAGAAATATTATTCTGGAATAAATCAACTTATACCTTAAATAACTTAAAAATATAAAAATATTTAAAAAAATACTTTAAAAAAATTAAAATATATCCTCAAAAAACAAATATATCCTTCAAAATATGGACATGCTGCATAACAAAACCTGGAAATCTAAATAAAATTTTTCAAATAACAAATCAAATCATTCAGTTGAATTTGCTCTTATGTCATTTGTCTTATAGTGCCGTCTTATTAAATTATTTAATTACTGCCACATTAGCTCCGCAAATGAGACACACGGGTATACTGGCAGTATGTCAGTAAACATATACCGTATTATCCCGCATATAACCCATGGATTATAGCAGATTTTACAAACTATATCACAATTTTTTTTTACACGTAATAATATTTCAATATATTTGTTACGTCCCTAAGGACGTAATGTTTGTTTTTTTTGCGCTGTATTTTCTTTCTGGCGCTTGTACTATCACTCTGACAGCTGGCACTGATAGGCTGTCTGGCCTGTCAATCATGCAAGAAGACGTTCTGCCATGAGGGCGGGCTCTTCTCATCCGATGATCAACACCTGAATTTCGCGCACAAGCACTGTGTACCGAGCCTGAACAGTTATGGATAATTGACAATAACAATCGCGCGGTACTAGCGCGAAGCATCATTAGCCACTTCCTGTTTAATACAGGAAGTGTTCGGTGAGTCAGCTGGGCAGCGCGGGACATCTCGCGGGCCATTAATAAAATGCTCTCGCGGGCCATTAATAAAATGCTCTCGCGGGCCGGACATAATTACACGCCGGGCCGGATGTGGCCCGCGGGCCTTGAGTTTGACACCTATGTGTTAAAAGCTGAACTAATGTCCAAGAACAGCATATGCACATGAGATACGCAGAAGAGATAGCATCCTCAATGGAGTGGTTTGGCCGGTTGGCAAACTGGAACGGGTTGAACGTGGGAGGAAGTTTGGAGATGATGTGGTCCTTTACTAGTTTTTCAAAACACTTCATCATGATTGGAGTTAACACAACTGGCAGTAGAACCGGTAGTCAATGAGTGAAGTGGTTTGATTTTTGGGAATGATGAAACTTTTTCTTGGCTCAACAAGATGATAAAAAGGACAGTTAGAACACCACCCTGCAGATTTTTGGAGCACCCCTTCCAGGAATGTTATCTGGGCCTGAGGCCTTTCGGATGTTTACTTTTTTCCTGAGGCCTTCTCCGCACATCATTTAGAGGAAAGATGAAATGCCTGTTCATCTTAGCGGAAAGATGAAATGCCTGTTCATCTTAGCGGGGGAAACCTTCTCAGCAGGAGTGCCATTAAGATCATCAAATCTCCCAAAAAATGTGTCATCATCCTCACACGCCAGAGGGGCCATCTTGTAGTTTGTAAAAGCTTGTACACCTTTCCACATGTTACGGGTGTTAGAGTCCTTGAAAAGGTCCTGAACTTTGTGGCTTTGGACACGTTTAGCAAGACTGATGGCGTGATCCAAATCTCCTTTGGTAGTCCTCAGTGCCACCTTATCGCCAGACTTGAAGGCTGAGTTCCTGGCCCTAAGCTTTACATCCTAGTCATCCAGGACTTTTCATTTGCCCGTATTGTGATATCCTTAACGACACTGACATCCTCCAAGCATCATGCCTGACACAGACATGGTAATCTCATCAATGTTGATATGATTATTGTATGTTGCAGCCTCTTTGAACATGTCCCAGTTTGTTTTGTTCAAAACAATACTGCAGTGCCTCCATTGCACCTATCAGATGGTACTTAAAAACAGCTGTTATTGTCACATTTTTACACTTGGTATCAACTTGGTTTTGAAGTGTTGATATATTATCTGCAATTGATTCATTATTGGACGATTTCCCATTGCTTTATCTGTTTTCTCATTTGGTAAATACAAATAAAGACCTTGTAATGTTTGTTTAAAAAAAAAACCTATTACAGTAAGTGACTAGTTTTGCGTTTAGTATGTGTGTGGTCCTCATAAACACTGTTGTCCCCCTATACCACAATTTGGGTCTGTCTCCATAACCCTGTGGAATATATGTATGTACATTTAGATACATGTTACAACAGTGAAATAATTTTTGTGAAGTGAGATTTTTCTTCTGTAGATCAAGTGGACATTTTTGACATGACTTTTAAGTTGAATGGAAACCACTAAAAACACACATTGACCTCATAAACCACACTTGCGCGCGCGTGTGTGTGGGGTGCACGAAAGAGCAATTATAGATAACTAATTTCTTACAAGGGGTAGCAAGTAGTTATTGAGCACTTAGTTCACTGAAGAAGCTGGCAACTGCAGTAGCTTTTTCATTTGAGAGAGCATTAAGAGAAGCAGCAAAAAGTCTGAGTTCATTAGAGAAGTGAGGAAAGGATGGAGGGGTTTTCAGAGATCTGCATTTATGAATGAAATATTTAGCAACATCAAAAAGGTTGTTAATCAAGTAATGTTGTGAGTAATCTTTCTTAAGTACACCAATCTTTATTTGTTTGTATTCAAGGGGATTTATCCATGTAATTACACATGACATTTTACTGCACAATTGAGCCCAAAACAACTTTGAGTAATTACAATAAAAAAAATATGTTCAGTGGTTTCAATATCACTATCACAGAATTGACAAGAGTTTTCTCCAATATCAAATTTTGATTTGATAAGTTCCTTAGACGGGTATATATCATTTATTATTTTAAAATGAAGCTCTTTCACTTTAGGGAGACTTGGAAAGGTAAGATAATTCATTCTCATTTCCTTCACCTCTTTAGGGTTAAATTCTTTGAAAACATAATATCGTTTTATTCTATTTGGATGAAGTTTATTAATGAAGACATTTCTAATATATTTGTTATTACATTTATGATCTCTAATAAGCAATTCACCCAGACAAGGAGATGGGAGAGAGAATGTTACAGAGTAATGTGAAAGAACCCCTTTTACTAATAATACCATGTTTTTGGGTATGGCATTTACAACACTGTAAAACTCTTTAGGATGACATGCAAATCCATGTTTTAAACAGAAATCCTTGTAATTGAGAACATTTCCATAATTGTCTGTCATGTCCAATAGGGAAAGAATATTATATTGAAACCAGTTTTCATAAAATAAAGATTTGTTATGGTGCAAAATAAAACGATTGTTCCAAATACAAGTTTTGTGTGGACTAAAATTGTGAGAAAATGCTAATTTCCAACATAGGAGAACTTGTTGGTGAAATGCAGACAATTTAAGGGGTAATTTGGATATATTAAAGTCACATCTAATCAAAAACTCCAAGCCACCTACTTTCCCAAATATTGAAGAAGATTGCTTTTGCTTTTGAAAGATTTTTAACAAAATCTTCTTGGACACTTTGATTACTATCTCTAGTAATAGTTATCCCCAAATATTTTACACATGTTTTTATGGGTATGTCACATAAAGAGTCTAAATCGCTGCCATGAATTGCAAGTAACTCACACTTGTTCAAGTTTAAGTGTAGGCCTGATGCTTTGGAAAATAGATTAACTAGTTGAATGGCTTTATTAATCTGAAATTGGTCCTTTAAAAAGATCGCTGTATCATCCGCTAATTGACTTATACCAATTTGTCTTCCAAATACACTAAGTCGATCAAAGTTGCTATTTTTATCTATCAAGATAGCAAGCATTTCTACTGCCAAGATAAATAGAAAAGGGGAAATGGGACATCCTTGTCTTATTCCTCGCGAAATATTGAATCTCTGGGATGTTCCAAATGAGAGGGATATAGAACTATTGATGTCTTTATATAACATTTTTATGAAAGAAATAAATTTCAAGCCAAAACCAAATTTTTCGAGGGAGTTAAATATGAAATTATGTTCGATTGTGTCAAATGCCTTTTTAAAATCTAAAAAGAAAATATAGCCTTCATCTTCAATATATTCACGATAATCTAAAATATCTAAAACCAATCTGATGTTATTATGTATTGACCTACCTTTTATAAAACCAGACTGTGATTCACTAATTATTTGATCTATATTTTTCTTGAGCCTACTGGAAAATATATGCGCTAGAATTTTATAATCACAGTTGAGTAAAGTGATGGGGCGAAGATTATCTATATGTCGTGCATCTTTACCCGGTTTGGGGATAAGAGTAATTAGACCTTGTTTCATGGTTGAAGATAGTGAATTATTTTGGATACATTCGAGAAAGGCTTGAAATAATAGTTCCCTCAAATCTTCCCTAAAAAATTTATAAAATTCGGAAGTAAGGCCATCAGGACCTGGAGATTTTCCTGAAGATAATTTATTTATTGCTTTATCTAATTCCTCTATCTTGATGTCAGCCTCACACAAGTCTTTAAATTCCTGGTCTAACTGCGGTATGCTAGAGTGTATATTATCAAAGAGAATATTACAGTCTGATACAGAAAAGAATGAGCTATATAAAGAACTATAGAATTGAAAAATCTCTGAGGAAATCATTTTAGGGCAGGTACTTACAACACCGTTCACATAAAGAGAATTTATGGCATTTTTTTCCTCTCGCCTTTTTTCAAATCTGCAAAAATAATTATTACTTTTTTCCCCTTTCTCTATCCATCTTGCCCTAGATCTTACATATGCTCCTTTAGCTTTTTGAGTATATAAATCTTCAATTTTGGATTGCAAGGATAAAATTTGTAATTTAGCTTCATTGTCCATTTCACTTTTATTACATAAATTGTTTAATTCTCTTGTTAATTCTAACTCCATTTGTGCTCTGGCCTTACTTAAATTTTTACTAAATTGTATAGAAAATTCCCGAATCTTGTGTTTTAAATATTCCCATTTACTTATGAATGTAATTAGGTCCTTATGCAATGCAATATCATTAATTATGGATTTAATTTGTGAGCAAAAGTTTTGGTGTTTTAATAAATCAGCATTGAATTTCCAATAACCCTTATTATGTGTTTCTCTTTTGCCCGAGTTGAATGATATAGAGATACAACAGTGATCAGTTAGAGGAGCAGCAGATATTGAAATATCTTTGATGAAGTCGGTTAGGTTATTTGAGGTTAACCAATAATCAATTCTCGATTTGGAAGTCCCATTATCTCTGAACCAGGAAAATTGTTTAAGATTTGGATTCACAGCTCTCCAAGCATCCACTACATTATTATTCGAACAAAAATTAAAAAGGGTAACATTAGGATGAGAGGTATTAAATTTGGGCGGAAAACGATCTAACGCTTCATCCATAACCATGTTGAAATCTCCTCCTATAATAATATTATCAGTTGGGTAAACAAATTTCAACTCGAATAGAGAATCAGAAATTTCAGCAAGTAGTTTGTTATTTAGGGGAGCACTGTTGTACCCATACACATTGAATAAAATAAACAAAACGTCATTAATATTTATAACAACTGAAGCCCAATGGCCATTTGAATCTGTCTCTACCTTTATAATTTTGCCTGGCAGGTTGTTGAACAGTATTGCCACTCCTGCAGAATGTGTAGAAGCATGGCTGAAGATGATTTTGTCCCCCCACTGACTCGTCCAGAACTTCACGTCACAAAGGTTGGAATGTGTTTCTTGCAAAAATACACAGTGTGAGTTTTTGCTTTTGCAAAAAAGAAATAAAGCTTTTCTTTTAATAGAGTTACGAAGACCCCTTGCATTTAAAGAAATACAGGAAAAAGCTGATTTCACTGAGAACATTTAACTAACAGGAAACAAATAAAAAAATAAAATACGTAAAATAGGATAAACAATCAAATGAAAAATATACCGTGCAAGTGAAAGTGTGCGAGCTTTTGTTTTGGTCTGACGTCATAAGGCTGCGCCGCTTTCCTGCATCTGAAGGTTTGTGTTTATAAGCGTTTAAGCTGCTTAAATCGATACAAACCAGTTAATTGTATAGTTTGTATTATCGATAAAAAAGATGAATGATTTATTACAGAGTGTAACATTACACTGCTTTATCTAACATGAAAAATCGCTATTTATTGTGAGTAAAGCGCGTTCACGCTTGAGTAACAGAAAAGAGCAGCATTGTTTCTAGGTTTTTTTTTATTTATTTTTTATCGCGAATCAGTTTATCATAAGCATGAATTCAGTCACTGGAGACAAACGGAGATGGTAGAAACTCCCAAATCGCACAATGATTCAGTGACTGCACTTTTAACAACTTTTTAAAGCAACCTTTACTAGCCAATAGCAAATGTTTGATAAAAGTGTAATCTATTAAATATAATCGAAAAACTTTAAATCGTCAATAAGTATGAAGTGTCCGTATAATTTATATATCTTCGTGCTTGTTTTCAGTGTGTTTTTTTGTTTTTGTTTATTGTCTAATAGTGTCGACTTTTAAGTCCATTGACTATGAAGTACTGAACCATGATCTGTTTGAGACACTCACTGAGTGTGGATTTATTTTTCTTTCTGTTCATTATTCTCATCTTATACAGGACAAACACACAGAAAAACTCCACTGTTATAAAGATGGAGTTTTTTAAAGAAGAGAGTGAAGACATGAAGATTGAAGAAACATTCAGAGTTAAACAAGAAGAAACCGAGGAACAAACAGGTTGGTTTCATTCACAAAGATGAACTCAATCAGTTGGTCCTCATTAAAATCTCCAGCTTTACAGAAATTAATGAGATTTATGAAGGATGTCATAATTAAGGTGGTTTTATTTCCATGTTGATCACTTTTAGAAATAAGTAATGAATTCAAACGAGTCCGGCACTGTCAGTGAAATACTCTCTCAGCTCAGTGCAGTTGATGGACAGTTGATGGACAGTTGATGCAAGTTATATGCGAATGCATATAGGCATATATCAGGTGACAAGCTTTAAGGTGACATAGTAACATGTACTTACTCTACAGTTACGGTTAGGTTTTGGTTTTTGTAATTTGTAATTATGCCTAATATACTGTTATTACTATAGTAAGTGCATGTAGTAAAGTGTAGCTGCAACACCTTAAATTAAAGCGTTACTGAGAAACGTTTAACTATGCATTTGTGGACTTTTGTGAGCGACAACCAAAAAGAGTTACCCTAACTCTGTGTCAGACTGCATGCAAGAGAGGACATAGAATTTCTGGACCAATTTCACCTTACTATAGGATTTATATGTAACCACATAGATGGTTTTAATAAAATAATCTATGGAAATTGTCTGAATTTGATTCATACATGCATTGATAGTTCATGATAATTATGTGACGCCGATGCAGTTCATAGTAATATAGTTTTATATAGGTCACATGGTTTCCTCTGCATAATGTTCATTATTATGGGTAAGAGAACTGATTATTTGACTTATTTTAATATGTTGTGTGATGCAGTATTGACAGAACCTAGCTAATATGCTCATACTTCATGATGCTAGTACTCGAGCTGCTGCGTTTTGGACCAGCTGGAATTTGTTTATTAAGCATGCAGGGCAGTCACCCAGTAGAGCATTACAATAATCAAGCCTTGAGCTCATGAATGTATGAACTAACTTTTCTGCATTCATCATTGAGAGCATATTTAGATCGATTTTTAATATGGTAGAACATGGCTTTCAAATGAAATATTGCCATAACCAGGTTTCTAACTGATGACGAAGACTTGACAGAGCAGCCGTCAAGTGTTAGAGTGTAAAGCAACGGTTATAGTACTGAGCCCTGAGGAACACCATACTGAACTTGTGATCGATATGACATCTCTTCATTTACTTCTACAAACTGATAACTGTCAGATAATTATGATTTGAACCATGCCAATGAAGTTCCACTAATGGCAACATCATTTTTGAGTCTATTCAAAATAATTTTGTGGTCGATAGTATTAAATGCAGCACTAAGATCCAGTATGTAACTTTAATGAGAGCTTCTATGATCCTAACTGGAAATCCTCGCATATACCATTTCTTTCTTTTGTCGGCCGCCAGGAGGCAGAGGAGTGTTGGGCTTTCCCCCAAAGGATGTCATTGCATGGCAACGCGAGATAAAGTCTCTGTGCTGGTTGAATCTCCAGTGTGTCAAGGAACCAATATTTATTTATTTTTCTCTCCTCATGCTTTCTGCTTTTCTTTTTATACGTTTTATTCTTCCAAACAAAAAACAGAGCCGCTCTGCTGGTCAGCTCCTGTGACAGGAACTTCCTCCCAATATATACTTTAACGTATAGATATTCTAGGCACATCATGCGACTAATTCTATCTGTACATTATTATGTGGAGCCAAGTTTGTTACCATGTATGAAGCACTACAGGTCCTAGGTTTCACATTTCATTCTGACTTTACCTGAGTCAGCTTAATGTTAAAGCATGCAGATAGAAATAATCATGTATAAACATAGAGTTGAATTATAATAAAATACTTTACAAGCAAATAAAATACAAGCTATAAAAACATCATCATCCACCATCTCCCACGTTGAAGCTGTTTGATATGGGATTTGATAACAGACAATTCAAATATTTGACATTTAAGAAAGCGAAGAGATGACCGTACTGAAATGAGATGAGATTTACAAGAATCATCTTTTTCAGTTACTGTTTTCAGTATATGTTTGTGTCTTATGTTGGTTTCGATGTCTGCTGCTTTGTAATTATATTGGCATTAAATGTAAATGTATTTGTGTTTTTTTATACCTTAGAGGTAATGGCGCTGAAAGAGGAGAGTAAAGAACTGAATGAAATGGAAGACAAAAGTTGGTACAAGAAAAATCAACATGAGAAACATCATGATTGCATGACTGGCGAAAAATCCACAAAGACTTCTTCACAAACAAAAAGAGATCAGAAGACTACATTTATCACCCATTTCAATTGTGAACAGTGTGGAAAGAATTTCAATATAAAACAAAACCTTGAAGTCCACATGAGAGTTCATACTGGAGAGAAGCCTTACACCTGTAAACAGTGCGGAAAAAGTTTCAGCCAAAAAGCAAACCTTAATACCCACATCAGGCTCCACACTGGAGATAACCCTTTCACCTGTAAACTGTGTGGAAAAGGTTTCTCTAAAAAACAAAATCTTGTGGTCCACATGAATATTCATAATGTAAAGAACCATTTCATCTGCCAACACTGTGGAAGCAGTTTCAATCAAAAAGGAAACCTTAAAGTCCACATGAGAATTCACACTGGAGAAAAACCATACAAGTGCCCTCAATGTGGACAGAGTTTTACACATAAAAACACCCTTAAATCCCACATGAGAATTCACACTGGAGAAAAGCCGTTCAAATGTGGTCAGTGTGAAAAGAGCTTCACAACAGAACTAAACCTTAGGTATCATATGAACAGTCACACTGGAGAGAAGCCGTTCATATGTGCTCAGTGTGGAAAGTGCTTCTCACGTAAAGTGAGCCTTAAATCCCACATGATGATTCACTCAGGAGAGAACTGTTTTAAATGTAATCAGTGTGGAAAGAGTTTCAATCATAAGACCAGCCTCCGGCTTCATACAAAAAGGCACAGTGAAGGGACGCCTTACACCTGCAAATTGTGTGGGAAGAGCTTTTCACAAAAAGGAAATCTTAAAGCTCACATGAGACTTCACACTGGAGAAAAGCCATTCACGTGTCTTCAGTGTGACATGAGTTTTACATACCAAAGAGCCCTGAAACGTCATTTGCAAACTCATTCATGAAAGAGATTTACTCTGGAGTATAGTAAACTTCACAACAGTTTGAACTGTATTGGTTCAGGAACAACGCCTTTAGGATTTTTAAAG
Organism: Rhodeus uyekii; assembly: GCA_037043235.1. Taxonomy (NCBI): domain Eukaryota; kingdom Metazoa; phylum Chordata; class Actinopteri; order Cypriniformes; family Acheilognathidae; genus Rhodeus; species Rhodeus uyekii. Next base: position 219,492 of record JAWRVZ010000266.1, on the reverse strand, counting down.
AGGTATGGAAATAAATAAACAATGTATATATAAAGTTCTAAAGTCACTGTTTTAACGATGTTCTTGTGACAATGCAAATGCATGATATCCAGAGTATCCCTAGGTGGAACACCATTGTTGTGAGGAAAGGGACAACAGCACAACCAAGGTTATTCTTTTGCAAATGAACCTTCTCTGTATTAATCTTCCAGTTTGCATGATTGCTTATGCAGTTCTTCAATTTTACTTCAGTTTCAGCACTCAATGCTTGATTAAGCAAGTTATAGTTCTCATTCAGTGTGGGGACGATGAAAGATCTTTCTGAAGATGAAAGGCATGAAATGGTGCAATGCCTTCCAAAAGGTATGAAAACAAATATTCTGTGAAAAATGAATAGAGATTATAGAATTATGAAATTATTTGTGAGTCATTTCACAAACAGAAGAACCGAATAAAGGCTTATTATGGAAAGTTTCTGTCAACAAATTAATTCATTTAAAGGGCAGCTATAAAAAAAATCACTGCACTGAGGATCAAAGGTATTTGAAACCGCTGGAATCTCTGAAGTCACAAGAACCTCTCCATGCAGGCTTGCAGATGTGCATAAAATTGCATTTCAGCCACCCCCAAAGCTCAAAAAGGGAAATGTTTACATGAGCTTTAGAAATACATGAAAGATTATTTTTTTAAATAGTTTAATTCACTGACAAATACTGTGCTACATGGATGGTGATGATTTGGGCTGGAATATAGAGAAAAGAGACGCAAGATCTCCTTAAGGTTTCTGAGGATGTCAAAATGACTATGATTTTATATCTGTCCATTTTCTGCTATGGTATTAAAGAGAAGATAGTGCCTTCTGTAATGAATGTTACTATGTCTTGCTGCAAAGCATCAATACAATGTGTTCGATAGAGGGAATGAAATGTCGGACTGTATTAGGCGATAGTCTGTATCTAGCTTTATTCTAGAAAAGAATAAAGATATACATTAACAAATATGTCATATTGTCTTATTACACAGCATTATTTCCACAAACAAATACAAATCTTTCAAGTAAACAAATACTCAAGTTAAAGTTTAGAACGAATTAAGGAAAATAATATACTACCAGCAAATGCGTATATAACACCGCCACCCAGTGGCCAGAAACGGTAAAACATTCAAAACCGAAACTACTTCTATAAATAGACTGCACGTAATCAGAAGCATCGCATACATTAACTTGAAATAGCGACCGTTTATGCTGTTAATGAGATGATCAAACATACATGCACACATACAATCTCTGAGTATTATATACATCACGAAATGCAAGTAATAATAATAATGAACACAATCGTCACGTGCAATCAACAAATCAGCTTTCACTGACAATTACTTTTCACTCAATAACAGAATGAACTTATATTAATGCTTATGAACTAATTAAACAGTATTTTCTATGTACCTAAACAGTAAACTTACATTTATTTATTGACGCACACTTTGCACGCACTGTACAGTTCGCACTTTCCGATCTCTTAGCTGATGATGACTGACAGAAAGCATAGGCGGAGTTTCACTTTTGTGCTTGGGGGGGAACCTACCAGGCCAGCAGACCACGAGCTCAGATTTTATTTATATCATATTTATATATCATTCATTCTACATATAAAATACATGATATTGCCTGATATTGCGTGAAAACACGTGTGAATTTAGAACACCGCTGTGATCGTACACGTATAAGGATGGGGAGACGGTTATCTGAACTTCATATCTGCTGCTCTTGTTCAGTGCAAGAAAACCTACTCCCTGGCAAAAAAAAAGCATGTACCCCAGGGTAACGCGGGCGCGCCCCACTATTTGAGAACCACTGCTTTATACAAAGAATAGCGAATAGAATAGACTCTTTACAGTTGCTGTTTTGTTTTGCATCGGCAGTGATAGGGTTAACACGGGGAGTTCAAAAGTGCGGCGAAAAAAGCGAGTGTGTTTAATAGACGCACTTGTTACAGCTTGTGTTCTTGTTCGTTCCGATTAAAGTTCATAAACAGAGCCTCCCTTGACCGGTCATAGAACTACTTCAGACATTACAATATCTTACCTAATGCAGAAGAAGCCGCCTCTTTTTCCGAAGATGTCCACTGTCTTCTCTTCTGATAGATTTGACACTTTTAGTAGTGGATTTATTTAAAAAACGAAGAATGTCCATTTTGTTTATTCAGCGCGTAAAACAGAACGAGAAGAGTACCGTGATACGTACCGCGTACCATACCACGTACCGCGATACTTTGAGACTCGCAAATTGCGGGAGAATGTAATAAAGCTACAGTAATAAAAAATTAAATACAGTAATTAAAAATTAATTAGCCATATCTTACTCATTCTATACACAGAACTAATAAGATAAGACAAATAAAACGAGAAAATATGAATATGTTTTATTTGGCATGAAAGTCTCTTTAAATGTCTGCCGGTTCCCGACTCCTTCCTCCCTGAACAAAGACTGCGTTACAATGTCAAATCAAAATAGCCTACTGTACTGTTTCAAAGCAGCTTTACAGAGATTACAGGAAGATAATGCAATAAAGTTTGTTTTGGCTGTACAGCAGCTGTAGAAGAGCAGGACAATCAATAATATTGATGAATATTAAATGTTAAGTGTCCTCAACAAGGCATGCAAGAGGCAATAGAGGGAAAACCCAAAACTCCATCAGGAGGGGAAAAAAACCTTTGGAGAAACCAGGCTCAGTCAGGGGGCATGTTCTCCTCTGGCAAACAACAAACAGTGTAATAAGGCACATAACCTATTGACATGCATAGCCTTTCTAAATATATATATTAAAAAAAACTGTTCAAGGACTCAGTCTCAACATCTACTGTGCTTGAATACGGTTTAAATAATACATTCCAAAATGTATTTCATTCAGTGCTAAATTTGGTCCAGTGATTATGAATTAATTTAACTACAATGTTTCTCTTAAATTTATCCACTACCAAAGCCCAGAGTGTGATTGACAAATAATTGAGAGAATGTCTATTCATTATAGTGCCTCTTAGTGGTAAAAGTATTATTCTGGTTGAGAAACATCTGTTTAAACCCATAAAAAAAATGAAGCTCCATAAATGATTTTAAAAAAAGTACAAAACTAAAATTGCGTTATGATTTAGACTCCTGGTGTGGGAATTTGCGCTCAATCCTGTTCAGCTCTTCTGGATCTGATGTCATAAACCAGCACAACAATAGCAGCTGCAGCAGCCACAGCCACCAGAGCAGTGGCAACCAATCGGATCACAGCTTCAACAGTATCACAGCCACGGATAGAGTCTGAGGAGTAAAAGCATAAAACTGAGATCAGTTCAGTGAATAAATGCTAATATCACTGCCAACATGAACTGCTGACGCACCTGAACATGCTTGACAGGGTTGAGTTTTGTCCAGATGTTGAGTCTGCTCAGTTAACGAATTGTTCAGCACACAGCTGTAGGGGTTTTCATCCTGATAGTCCACCTCTAGAGGCAGAGAGACACTGATGCTGAAATCAGACACACTGATGCTGGACAATAAACTGTTTCCATTGTACCAGGAGAGAGTTGCAAGGCTCATATTCAAAACTGAACACAGCAGCACACGTTTGGACACCGATAATGGTGATGGAGTTTCAGGACAGTAACAGAATATGACAGGAACAGGCAGAGGAACTGGAAAACGAGAGAATGAAGATAAATGAGGGTATTGAAGTAGATGAGATTAAAACATTAAGAAAACTCATGTTATTTTATATAACATCTAAATTATACGATACTTCTTTAGATCCACTTTAAAGCTGTAAATAAGAGTACAATCAAGATCTTATTAAACTCACAATAGACACTGAGAATGAAAGCCTTCTTTATACTGTTGGTTATCAGTTGATAAAATCCAGAGTGTTCATTTTTGATGTTTGTGATGTTCAGAGATCCAGTTTGATGATCCACCTGCAGTCTGTCTCTGAATCTCCCATCAAAAACATCATCATATACAGAGATGCTTTCGGCCGAGTCATTGATTTGAGCTATTAAATAGTTTCCAAAACTCCACAGAATCAGATCATTGTTTTTCCCCATTTCACTATCAGTGTATAAACTGACAGTCTCTCCCTCCATCACTGACAATGACTTTATCTCCTCTTCACTACCAAATATGCCTGAAGAACAAACAGAAACAGGGTTTGTCACAAACAAAGAGCTTCAAATACCTTTATGATGGTAAATGGGTACAACATTCACTGAAGTAAATGATTTGAAATTAAATTAGAAAAAAATAATCGATTCAAATATGAAACAGATTAAACTGTTATTTAACTCACCATTGACAGTGACAAAGAAAAACTTTTTCATATGGTTGATCTGTAATTCATAAATTCCAGCATGTTCAATTCTGGTGTTTGTAATGGTCAGACATCCAGTTTGATGATCCACCCTAATTCTGCCTGTGAATTTCCCATCATAATCATCCTTTACAGTCACACTTCTGTCTGAAACATTGATTTCAGCTATTAAAGTGTTTTCAAATTTCCACACAATCAGATCATTATTCCTCATTTCTCTATCAGTGTGTAAAGTGACAGAGTTTCCCTCTATCACTGACACTGGCTTCATCTCAACTCCTGCAAAACAAACAGGAACAGAGCAAGACTTTACAATGGTTTACCAAATTAAATGGTTTGAGGTCTACATTTGAAATAAATAATACTGTAGAATGGCTACATGTAAAATAAAAGTATATAATCAATAGGAAAACATGTTTTTACATTGCCCTAAGTTAGGCATTTTGCAACTTTGCAACAAGTTATTAGTCATTAGTCCATTTAATGTGGTTTAAGTTGAAATGACTTAAACATCCAAGTTGACTTAAAACTTCAATGTGGTTAATAGAAAGGATATTGAGAAAAACAAACAAACATTGCATCTGTTGCAGAAAGGACCAAATTCCTAAAAAAATAAATAAATAAAAAACCTTGTAAAACTCACCAACCAGGCACCACAGGCACAAACAGAACCAAACCATTTGAAAAAAAAAATCAAATAAGTTTAGTAATAAAATGAAGTTGATGTGTTGATGTGAGAGCTGGTGATTGGTAAATAGTTGCAAAAATAACTGTATCTTTAACTATGTGTGACTTTTGCTTTTTTAGCTCTCCTCCCTCGGAATCTAAACTTTGCAACAACTTCCTATAGATCTTACTCTGCAAATTTTGTGATCTCTTATCTTCGACATCTGATTCAGATAATCAGCTCAACAGGAAATAATAAAAATAACATGCAAAATGTGCATAGCAGTGGGGTGCCAGGACTGGAATTGAAAACTAGGTATGGTTGGACCGAACAGACACACACAGTTATTAGTTATATTTAACTAATAATCTTTAATTATTCTAGACTTATTCTTCATATTAATTCATAGATAATCCTTACTGTGAATGAACATGCATCTTTCCAGGACATTGTGAGTATTAGTACTGTTTTGGAGATTGCATGAATATTTCTGTACACTGTTTTATGCCTACATTAGGACAGAATTATTAGAGAATGTACCCTTTTTCTTACTCTTTTACTTGGCCTTAGACATGCAGTATCATGCATGCTATTTCCCTATGGGGTCACACATTTTGGTATCAATCTCGTAATGAATGTTATTATAATTGGCTTAATTAAGCTCACACAGACACACACACACACACACACACACACACATACATATATATATATATATATATATATATATATATATATATATATATATATATATATATACATATATATATATACAGTGGAGTTCACTTCTCTTGACTCACGGTTAACTCGCCAATCCTATTATGTCGACATTTTTGAAGTGGAACCGCCAAGCTCCCTATTTGTCTTAGCATTTTCTTTTCGGTAATGTCGATTCTTTTATGTCGCCGAACCCTAATATCTCGAGCACAAAAGATTGACAAATTCGCCACTTCACATGGTTATCTCGTGACTAATGAGCGAACTAGTTCACTGCGCATGCGCTGAGTTTGCGTTGTACATCGCTCTGTGAGTGACGCTTCTCTCACAGCACTCTATGAAGTGAAAGCACATATCGTTTTTACGCTTCTCAACGAGCAGCGAGTGCTGCCGTGGGCCCAACCCACATCCCATAGCCTCATCCGTTTCTGTGTGCACATAAAGTCCGCCTTCTCTGATTTGATTGGTTTTCTCAAATATTTTGACATTGACGAGCAGTTACCGACCAATGAGCATAAGGCTTAGATAAACACACACACCTGCTTCTGTTCTGAAGTACGCTCTGCTCAGTGCCGCTACGGATTGAAAAACACGGTTATTAAAAAACGTGACGAAGCCAAATTTGCTGAGACAGCACACTACAGCACAGTACAGCGAGATGACTTCACAAATATGTTGTGACTGTTTATGCTGTGAGCGAAATTGTGTTTGCAATGCTGGAGAATATGATTAAAGGTTTGTATCGAGAATCAAAGGTATTTTTTATTGTATACTGGTAAATCTCTGCTGTTAGTTGGTGCACATATGCCTTTTGTTGTTAGCAAACAAATACAGTGTATGTACATTTTTATAGCATGCCGATCGCTGCATCAAATAAATCGCCATATTGGCTGTTGGTTATCTCGATCATCGGTTATCGCAATGCTTTTTTTGCAACCCCCGAGGCCATCGCACCCCTTATCCACATGAAACGCAAACTCAGCGCATGCGCAGTGAACTAGGTACTATCATTAGTCACGAGATAACCATGTGAAGTGGTGAATTTGTCCCTCTTTTGTGCTTGAGATATTAGAGTTCGGCAACATAAAAGAATCGCCATAACACATAAGAAAATGCTAACACAAAATAGGGAGTTTGGCGGTTCCACTTCAAAAACGTTGACATAATAGGGTTGGCGAGTTAACCGAGGTCGAGATAAGTGGACTCCACTGTATATTATTTAATTTGCAACAGTGCTCTCATAGGTTTTTTAAAGATCAGTTGTGCTGCTGTGTTTTGAAGTATTGTTGGGGGTGAGCGCGCATACTCTCAACCAAAGCTTCAGCACCAATGCCGCTTCAGCACCACGGCCGCTTGCAGCCGCGAAAGAGTGACATTACAGGGAAAATCATTCATGTAAAATGAAGGAGGTTTAATACAAGTTTGTGAGTTCGCGGGCCGATAATAGTACTTCGTCGATAATTGAGAACTGATGCATTGGAGGCACAGTAGGCTTAGAATGAACGTGTAAGGTGAAAGAGCTAAGCCAGGCTAACCCACGGCTCCTGCGGCTCTTTCACCCCTGTGCTGCGGCTCTTTCATCCCATGCACGTAACTTTTTAGCAGCGGTCCCGCTATCCGCGCTCGGTCCGCTATCGCTCCGCCCACGGAAGAAAGGAGTGTCGCCCGCATGCGTGATCGCTCCGCACCCCCCGTCAACAGTTCAGGGAAGTATCGCTTCATATATAAACCTTAGATTGCGGTTCCGGACATATTTGATTTTTGTTTTTATTGTTAAATATGACTCTTTCAACATTTAAGGTTGCCGACCCCTGAGCTAGGCCAAACAGAAGCATTCGTTTTCAGTAAGCCTTCCCCCGAAAGGTGAACCTGATGTACCTGTGTTGTAGAAGGATGAAATGAAAATATGCGTCCTTTAAGTCGATCTGTCACGATCTGGTTCAAAGTCAACATAGCTGACGAGTGATTTAGAAGGCGCAAATTTAGGATGGGTCATAATCCTCCATCCCTCTTGGGAATAATGAAGTAACGGCTGTAAGCCTGACTTTCTGTCCGAGGGGGGTACATATTCTATGGCCCCTTGCCTCAACAGAGTGTCTATTTCCTGTTCCGTGACCAGAGCCTGCTCACCACAGTGGATAGAACCCTGCTAAAGGAAAAATAAATATATATTGCGCAAACTGATAGTGGTTTTTGTTTGATTCTTCATGTTTTGTTTAAGTTAGAATAGTGAGGGAAGCAGATTCCCGGAAGACTCACTCGTTGTTTTATTGAGAGCCAGGTAAGAACTGCTGGTAAGAACAGGTGTAGGCAGGGGTCTGTTTTCTCAGCTGTGCCACCAGTTTACTGTTGTTTCTTTTTTTCTGTTTGTTGGATAATGTTTTGTTGACATATGTTGTATTCATTTATTTTGTTGATCAGTAAATTTAGGCGATTGGGCGTTTTGAACCCGTTATCTCGTGTCTGTGGATTATTCATGTATTCGGTCCATTCCCATTATTTGTCTTATTATTAACAACGAGCTATTGTTTGGTTATGGTCCGTAACAAATGGCTTTTTGATTAGCCCCACTAGAAGAACTGAAACTAAATGTGTACATTTTAGGGAAATTTGTTGGTTTGATATTTGATTTGATTTTAATTAGTTTTTCTTGCAGGTCAAAAGCATAGCAGGAATCATGTAAGGATTGTTAGATTATAGGTTCTCTGCTGTTCCTGAAGATATATTTTGCCCACCAGAATGTTTTAAAAGAGCGCTCTTTGAAGCAAGAATCACTAGAAAACCACATGACTGAAATCAAATATGGTTTATTATTGACTGTTGCTTAACCATTGTACAAAAACACAGGTATATATGTAGATCGCTTCTGTCCTCCCACCCAAGCGGGTCCAAGGTTATTTTGTGCTGATATCACTTTAGGCCACGTTTTCGGCAAACAATATTCTCACATAACAGTTGATACGAGTCAAGTCGACTTGACACTATGTAAACATGAATAGTAGCAAAGCATAGGAGATGTTCAAAGGAAAAGAACATGAAGACATGTCAGAACGTCTTGTGATCAAAATACAAGGCTACAAAATTCATGAGTGTCATCACAAACAAAGGGTAAAACATTAACCATGTGAACGGTCACCTTGTCCTACACAAAATATCAACAGTTAATACGTGTCAATGCTTGTGAGATATAATATAGATATAACGAGAATCCTTCAGGTTTGTTTCCTCCACAATTTCTGAGATGACATGACGTCCATCAATCCATTCCTCCTGGTAGGTCCCATCTGTAGTCACTGCGCAATGTAAGATGCATCCAGTGAACCAAACGTGGCCGGCTGGGGGATTAGGATCCAATGGCATGAATTCATCCATGAAGCCCCTCCCACTGGCGGTTTCTCTTTCAGATCTATGCCCTCCGGTGGTCACTTCTCTGGGCAGGCCTTCTGAAGCGATCTCTCACCACTATGTCTAGCAATCGCTGCTTCCGCCAGCTCCACTGCCTCTACCAGCTCAACTAATGAAGAGGGGTCCTTAATGGCCACAGCTCTGCAAACAGGACAATGCAGTGACCTCAACAGTTTATCCACAATAAGTTTCTCCCCCACTTGTTCCCGGGTTGGTCTTCCTACAAGTAGCCATAACTGGGCAAATATGAAGCCAGGGATCATATACCCAGTCAAGGTATTTTTGAGCAGCGCACACCGGAGATAAGCCCACACAGGCTAAAATCTCAGCCTTGAGAATGTCATAGTCACTTGTGGTATAAGCTAGGAGAGAGTAATAGGCCTGCTGTGCTTCCCCCGTAACAAAGGGCGCAAGTATTCTGGCCCAACCTTCTCGAGACCAGCCTTCCCTGGTAGCCACCACCTCAAAAGTGTGAAGATAGGCCTCTACATCATCCTGTTCAGTGAGTTTTGTTAGTACCTGGTAACTGAATGCAATGCATTTGTCCTCTCTCTGTAATCCAAAGCCACATTCTTCACGGTACCACGGTGGTATCGTGAATGAGGTACTTCAAGTACTTAAATTCCCCCAGTGGGCTTTTATTGTAGATTTGCTAGGGACAATAACCTCTAGTGTTTGAGTTTGATGCGTGAAGAGACCTTCCGTGCTCTGTGTGTGCAGTTTGTGCAGGGTTTGGAGATATTGAGCGGTGGCTCAATCCGTATCTGCGGAGAGGAGAGACAGAGGAAAGACTTTTTCTTCAGTTTATGCAATATCAGTTTCAATGCTTCCAGTCTGGCCTCTTTTATCTGTAATTGTGCTCATGTGGTTCCTCTTCCCCCAGACATGCATGATTGGGGTTGCCAGGGGTGACGCTGATCCTGGTATTGACAACTCCTCACAGTTATAAACAATTTGCACTTATCATCTGATCGTGGTTGTATCTCTCTGTTAATGTTACTGGATCTTAGTGCTGCATTTAATACAATCGACCACAACATTCTTTTGAATAGACACAAAAAATATGTTGCATTAGTGGAGTTGCATTGGCATGGTTCAATACATACTTATCTGACTGTTCTCAGTTTGTAGTGTAATGGGTTGAGAAAATGCCATTAATTCTTAAAATTTGACTTAAAACAGCCACCCCATAAATCTTTTGAATTGAACTTTTTCTTGTGTAACTACACCACCCCAATAGATGGCGTGGATGCGCTTGTGAAAGAGAGAGAGAGAGAGAGAGAGAGTAGCATCCTTTGGGCTCAGTAATAAACTGACTGCCACTGTGGAAAGATTAGGGTTAGGGTTGGTTTCTTTGTGGTTTTCCCAGGTATGAATGTACAGTAATACCTCAGTTTACGAGTGACTTAGCATACGAGCAAATCGGTGTACGAGCATGGAGGGTCAAATCGGTGTATGAGCACTGTATCGGTGTGCGAGAATTTTTTTTCCCTCACCCAGCGCATTTTTGTGTGGAAAAGTCCAAACGTTCAGCATCTTTGCGCGCATTTTTACTGGAAATATCCTAAACACAGCCTCTCATTAAACAGTCATGCAGTTCCAACCCCTTTATCACCCCTTAACTGTCACGGTTCATGAATGCATCGCTTCCTGCTGTCATGTGTCTTTGTTGTTGTGTGTGTGTGTGTGTGTGTGTGTGTCAGGAGGAGGGGCTCCAAGCCACATGGAGGATCAGTGCTGTCACCTGCCACTCATCACTGGACCAGCTGCAGCTCATTCACTTCCCCTACTTATACTCACTCACTTCTCCTCTCCGTTGCCAGATCGTTGTTTTGATGTCTTGTGCTGTGAGTTCCTGCCTGTTCCTGTCTACATTCCAGTCCCGGTCTTCGTGTTTCCTGTTTGGTGTGCACTGTGGATTATTCATTTGTGGATTGTGTATTTCGTCTCACCTGCACTTTCATCACTTCAAGTCACTTGGCCATCTCAGTCCCTGCGTCATCAGTGTGTTTCCATCAGAGTGACTTTCCATCATTTAATCATTAAATCAGTTACTTGCATTTTGCTTCCTGTCGTTTGTGAGTCATGACATTAACTTGTTCATTCTCTCAGCGTCACTCGGTTTAGGTGCATCATTCACCACAGTGATACTTTTATAAGTGATTTACAACGGTTTTACGTGTTGTTAATATTAATTGTGATCGCAATTGTTTACGTATGAAATAAATACGTACAGTACAGCATATAGATTATACAAAGAAAAATCCTCCCTATTAGTAGTAACTGTCACGGTTCATGAATTCATTCTCTGCTAGTTCTGCCTGCGTGTTTGTGTGTGTGGGGGCGTCGTCACTGATCACTGCAGCAGCCGTCATCTCACGCACCTGAGTTTCATGTCATCTCCCTATTTCTTGCCTCCTATGTTGTCGAGTCAGTGCGAGCGCTGTCTTAATTCACTGAGGATTATACAAGTATTGTAAAATTAAGTCGAATCAGTGAGTTTCACACATGAGTTATGTGTTAATAAAATCTATTCTTTATATGTGATACATTTTTTTTATCAGTATTACAGTGTTAAATTCAATATTAAATTCAGCATGTGGTGCACACATCCCAAGATGTGCAATAATTAAATAAATTCAAAATGTATCTGACATGTTTTATCATTGCAAATTTGTGAGTTTAGACAGCAGGACTTTTATTGTGGTCTGGAGCTGTGACGTCATAAGTCTGTGCCACGGGCTCCTGCATCTGTTCTGCTGAAGAAAGGTTTGTGTTTTTAAACGTTTAAAGTGTTTCAGTCTATATTACCGGGTCAGGTACTTTTAAAAAATAATGTAAAAATGGCTTAATTAAAATGATCATTTGTGACATTATAATGCTTTCCCAAACGTTCATGATCATTGTTTATTGTGAGTAAAGCATGTTCACACTAGAAACAGAAAAGAAAATGAATTCTTTTCATTTCTTATATTGTGAATCAGTTAAAAAAAATGGTTTATGTCAGAAATGAAAATGAAGAATCAAAGATATTCATGTAAGATTTTAATTATTCTGTTTAGGTGACAGTTTGAAGTATTATAAAATCTTTAGTCAGTTTATATTTTTTTAATGTCTTTTTTTAGTTTATGTAATGAATAGACATATCTTATATGCATTACTCAAATCAAACCTGATTTTTTTGTAATCTGTAGAGTTTGTTGTCTAGTTAACACATTTAAGTATGACTGAAACCTCATGATCGTGTTTTCTTTTTTGTGTTTGTTGTTTACCATTTGCATGCGAATGTGGTAAACACCTCATGACTATCAAACTTATAAATGGCTGACTTATAAAAACAAATATAGTTGTCTTTGTAAATAAATGCTCTCTCTGTAGTTTTTGGAGCTGATGCTGTGACTCTTCCAGTTTTCTGGGGTAATCGTGTCATTTGAGTCCATTAACTCATAACATAAAAATAGGCTCCCTCTGTAACTTTTTGCACTTCCATTCTGACTGACTCTCTTTGGGGTCTGATTGAGACACTTACAGAGACTTAATGTGGATGTATTTTTCTTTCTGTTCAATATTCTCATCTTAAACAGGACAAATACAAAATCTCCAGGTTAAGAGGCTGAGATCCGCATGACTCACTATTATAAAGATGCCGTTTATTAAAGAGGAGAGTGAAGATGTGAAGATTGAAGAAACATTCAGAGTCAAACAAGAAGAAAATGAGGAACAAACTAAGATGGCGTTTATTAAAGAGGAGAGTGACAACATGATGATTAAAGAAAGATTCACAGTCAAAGAAGAAGAGACTGAAGAACAAACAGGTTGGTTTCATTCTCAAAGATGAACTCATTAAAATCTCCAGCTCTACGAAAATGAATTATATATTTGAAGATGTTGATGATTGTTGAGATCACATAACCAGATAAACACTAAAGCTCCTTCAAAGTTATTACGACATCCCACAGATCCAAGTCTGACAAATATTGAAGCAACTTAAACAAAATGATTGTTTGTGTAACATTAAACACAACTACCTTTTAATTAAATGTAAACAAAATATGATTTTATGTCAGTTATGCATGATTTTAAAAACATGATTTTACAAAACATTGACACCTGACTGAGTGATTAACTTTACATTTGTTGTCTATTATTCAAGGCTGTACACATCAATACATAATATTAGTAGCACTGCTAGCACAGTCAAAAATGTAGGAGGACAAGTTATTTTTTTAAAGGTTGATAGCGTTAATGTGCCACAATAAAACATGAATAAGTAGGCAAGAGTAAACTGAGCTCATCGATTATGACTTAACCTTCAGATAAACCACATTAAATATTGAGTTAATTTGACAAGCAGCTAAAAAACTGCAACAGAAAATGTAGCTTTGCATCAAAGAAATTTATTATATTTTATATTATGTTAAAATAGAAAACCACTATTATCCCCCTGTATTTTGGATCAAGTAAATGCAGTTTTCATGAGCATAAGAAACTTTTCTAAAACATTAAATAGTTACTGTGTTTAGCATCTGAGCAGACATTTGCAAACAAAAGCATCATACAGTGGGTGCAGAAAGTGTTTTTTGTTATATTGCAGCCATTTGCTTAAATCATTTGAGTTCATCTTTTTTCCTCATTAATGTTCACACAGCACCCCATATTGACAGAAAAACACAGAATTGTTGACATTTTTGCAGATTTATTAAAGCAGCTTATTGAGAAGCTCTGAATACACCAAAACAAAAAAAGTACTCTTAATTTAACTGAACCAACAGATGATGTGCGTTAAGACTATAGAATTATATCTTTTGTATATAATATTGCTGATAGCATTATATATTACATTAAATGAAAGCTCTATACAACGTGTTAATATTTTAGTGCTGTGTGGTATGACAAAACTACTGAGCTTCTGTTAGCTCTGTAAGCAAGTGTCAGTGCTTTGAATTTGATGCGAGGAGCAAGTAGGAGCCAGTGCGCAGAGATGCATGACTATTCATGAATTTCCCAGACATGCGCGTGGAACTGAGAATTTGAGTTCATACTCATTTTTGTTTCTCCGCAAGTTTAATGGATCATATATTTAAAAAAGGTAAATATAGGTTCAGCGTGAATTTATGTCTAAATACGCTTCAATTGTTTATCGTTTCATAACAGTTTATAATGTTTTTATTGGTTCGTACAATTTGTTCAGTTCCTGAATGAAAGCAGGAATATTCACTTTGTGTAGTATCAAGATAAAGCATGGGAAACTTTAACTAGTCCTATACATTTATTACATATTGTTGTTATTCCTTTGTACCTTGTGATGCTTTAAACGTATTCATCATCTGTTGAAAGTGATAAATAAACCTCAGATGTGTCTGTGGACTATAGGTTTTTTTTTTTTTTTTTTATTCTTATTTTGGACATATAGGGCAAATAACTTAATACCCATACACAAGCAATGTGTTGCTTTAATACATAAATCACTTATGATTTAAAATTGTATGGACAAAAGTGTAAACATTTTATGTAACTTTTGTAAATGAGAAAAAATATTTCACATCCTTTTATGGAATATAGTAACCAATCAATCTGATGTTCAAAAGAATTGTATTTAATTATGCATACAGGCAAAATAATGTTTTTTTTTTTTTTAAACGTTTTGGATGAAACTTGTGCTTGTTTTGATAATTTAGACCTACACTACTGTTCAAAGGTTTGGTATTAGTACTCCATGTTCACCAAGACTGCACTTATCTGATAAAAAAAAGCTATAATATTGCGAAATGCTGTTTTCTATATTAATATACACTTATTTTTTTTAAATCGCAGAGCTCATTCCTCCAGTCTTCAGTGTCACATGATCCTTCAAAAATCATTCTATTTTGATTTGCTGCTTAAGAAACATTTCTGATTATTATCATGTTTAAAAGGGAAGTGCTGCTTAATGAAGTTTGTAAATTATACAGTGTCAGTTTTCAGGATTTTTTAAATAAAAAGTTCAAAAGAACAGCATTTATTTGTCACATTGCAAATGTCTTTATTGTCTCTTTTGATCAGTTTAATGCACCCTTGCTGAATAAAAGTTTAAATTTATTCCAAAATTTCATCATGCAAATTTTAAGAGATGCGGATTTTTAAAAAAAAGGTCATAATCAGGAAGCCAGTATGTCATAAATGTTTTTAAATAAATCTAACAGTTTAAATAATTTTATTTTTTCAATATTACAAGTCAAAAGTGTCTCTAAATGAAGCACAGTAAGATGTTTATACAATTTTCTGACTGAAATCAAAATAGATAACATGGTTAAAGAAAGAACAGATGACAGTGCAAGTAGTGAACTGCGTAGGTATGAGGCCACTGATATGGTTGTGGATATTATTTCAGTCACTGACAGAAATGTTTTAAAGCTAAGTAAGGTAAAAGAAGAGCATAGCAATAAATAGATTCAATAGGTGGATCATGTAATTTAAGAATATTCAATATTTGCTCTAATATTGAAAATCTGTGTAGCTGTAATATTTCAGATGTTTGGACATTTTGGTTACACTGTGCAAGTAGAACCTTAAACCATGTGATAATTTTAATTTGTAAATTTGCAGTTCTGCTGAATTTAGTTTCAGTTTGTACTGTTTACATTTATGCATTTGGCAGACGCTTTTATCCAAAGGGACTTACATTACATTCAAGGAACACATTGACATTGTAATCAGTTCTTGCTTTCCCTGGGGTCCAATCCATGACCTTGGTGTTGTTAACACCAATGCTGTACTGGTTGAGCTATAGGAAAGCTAGTATGTTTTTTCATGTACTCACAGACAGACTTGATGATGGTGAGATCAGATCTCCATGTGCAGCACCGGCTGTTGTCAGACTCCTTGTGCATACAGAAATCTTATTGAATTATTACAATTAATGCCAAAAGGGATGCTTTGAAACGTAAACTAATATTTCCTACTGACACTCTACAGCAAAATATGAAAGATCATAAAATACTTCTTTTCTTCATATTTATTTGATTCCTATTCAAGATACTTTGATAAGAATGACTGTATATTGTTAATATATGCTACAGAGTTTATTTTCTTTTACATTTTTGGTTGGTGGTGTGCCTTGGTTGGAAAAATGTTAGAAAAACACTACCTTAGAGCTTCAGTGACTGACAGTAATGTAGTCTCGTTTTAATGGCCCTTCTTGAAACCATACTGGTTGATATCCAACCGGTTATTCTGTGAAAGCACAGATGATACCTGATTCCAATAGTTTTGCTATAAATGGAATGAGAAAGACAGACCTGTAGTTATTAACAAGCGATGTGTTTGAGACATGTTGATGATGTGAGTGAGTGCTGGTAAAGGTGTGGGAGAGATGGCTTGTAAAAGATGTGAGGGGATGGGATCTAAATGGCAGGTGGTAGGGTGGCTGGAGAGAATTTTAGATACTGGAGCCTCACAGAGGCAGAAGTGACTAATTGGTTCTCCTGTGTCAATCTCCGAGACAGTGTCGCAATGTCAATCTGAGAGGTTGTGGCAGTCTCAGATGTCGCCACTAATTACTTTACTATATGACGTCTTGTAGTGGTCATGTAAATCAGTGCAGATGAATTAGCAAAATAGATTTGTCAGTCAACTTCTATAGTGAATCATTCCAATATACTGACAAACAGTTACATTTCTGAATGTTTTGGCAATGTTGTCAAAAGATCTAATAACACCAGAAGAGATTTAGCTGTGATCAGATGCCAAAGGCAAGTCATTTGTATCTTCAATATGCACATGTTCTGAGGGTGCTTAAATTCTAACTGAAATTCTGAAATTCTTCTGCAATTCTGAACATTGTTGAAATAGGACACTGTGTTTCTAATATTATAACCAGGTTTGAGAAGGGGTTTTGCAAGGGTTAAAGAAAGTGAAGAGTTCCTAAAAACTTGAAAATATTGATAAGTTGTTCTGAGATTTCAAGTGACACCTCTTTTGGTAGCTTAGTTGGTGTAGGATTTAGCATGCATGTTGTTGTTTGGAATACTTTATGTTGGTGTTAATGCTTTACATGTCTAAATGTTATGATGCCTGTTGCTTTTTTGCCATTTTAATTGAGTTTCATTTGTATTTGTATTTTCTACCTTAGACCTGATGGTGCTGAAAGAGGAGAATCAAAACCTGAATGAAAAAGAAGAGAAAGATCAGTATGAGAATCACCATGATTTTGTTACTGGAGAAAAATCTTTTAGTTGTTCACAGATTGAAAATACTTCCACACAAAAGACGAGAGCTAAAAGTAATTTCAGTTGCCAAGAATGTGGAAAGAGTTTCAATCAACTTAGACACCTTAAAGGCCATGTGAGGATTCACACTGGAGAGAAGCCATTCACCTGCCAACAGTGTGGAAAAAGTTTCACTGAAAAAGGAAACCTTAGAAGACATACAAGAATTCACACTATAGAGGACCCTTTCACCTGTCAACACTGTGAAAAATGTTTCACTCAAAAATACAGCCTTAAAGCTCACATGAGAATTCACACTGGAGAGAAGCCTTACACTTGCCAAGAATGTGGAAAGAGTTTCATTCAAAAGTACAGCCTTAAAGTCCACATGAGAATTCACACAGGAGAAAAGCCTTTTACCTGCCAACAGTGTGGAAAAAGTTTCACTGAAAATGAAAACCTTAAAAGACATATGCAAGTTCACACTGTTAAGGACCCTTTCACCTGCCAACAGTGTGAAAAAAGTTTCACTCAAAAATACAGCCTTAAAGCCCACATGAGAATTCACAATGGAGAGAACCTGTTCACCTGCCAACAGTGTGGAAAAAGTTTCAATCTAAAGTACAGCCTTAAAGTCCACATGAGAGTTCACACCGGAGAGAAGCCTTTTATATGTCCTCAATGTGGAAAGAGCTTTAGACAAAAAGTAACCCTTAATGCCCACATGAGAACTCACACTGGAGAGAAGCCTTACTCGTGTGATCAGTGTGAAAAGAGCTTCAGACAAAAAGTCACCCTTATTTCCCACATGAGGATTCACTCAAGATAGAATTGTTTTATATGTCATCGGTGTTGAAAGAATTTCACAGATAGGAATCACCTAAAGAATCATATTAAAAATCATACTGGAGAGAAGCCTTTTATGTGTCATGATTGTGGAAAGAGTTTCACGTTTGAAGATAACCTTAATAGGCACACAAGATCTCACGCTGGAGAGACACCTTTCACTGGGAGAGAGCCTTTCATATATCTTCCGTGTGAGAAGAGTTTCACACTCTTTGTTTGAAAAAAAAGTTTTGCCATCACAATTCATGTACATTAAGGCCACGTCCACATGAAGCCGGTGCATCCCCTATCCGATCATAAACACGGCGTCGTCTCAAGAAATATCAGCGTCCACACGAAACCACTGAAAACAGTGTAGTATATATGCCAGACCAGTATGGGGCTCTGTAATTCTGCCACAGATATACACTATACACAGAGAGGACTTTGAGCATGCGCATTGTTGTTGCTGTTCAGTGTTGCCAGATTGGGCAGGTTACCGCCAAATTGGGCTCCTTTTGGTCACGTCCGACCGGGAAAAAAATGCATTTGGCTGGTTGATAAAATTTGGGTTGGTTTTTGATGCATTCAATTTCATTATTTATATTTCATTATTTAAACATTTTTCATTATTTATAAGAGTACGCACTTTGGGCTGGTATTTAGAATATGACTGCAGGTTCTTAAATCAAACCTGTGAGAGGTTCAGAGACTTAAAATTAACAGGAGAATAATATAAATATAGGGAGAACAGGAAAACAATGCAACAAAGATTGTTTTGGCTGTAAAATGGCTCTAGAGAAGAAGGCCAAGAAGAGTCTCTTTGGGGGATGATAAAGACGTCCTGAGAAGGCCTGAGAAGGTCTTGGCCATTGTCCTCCTTGGCTGGCACTAAGACTTAAGACTGGCATGTCTATTTAAACTCATTCTAGAACTAAAGGCCATGCCATTGGTCCTGTCTGCATCAAGGGTTACTCTGGTCCTAAAAGTTAGTCTCTCCTCTAAACCAAGTGATTACAGACCTATTTACATTTTTTTTCTGTGATATTAAGATCTCTTCACAAAAGTCTAGCAAGGAAGATGAGGGAGAGCTTTACATTTTCATCATTACAGTATGCCTTCCTAAAGAATGGTGAATATGTCTTTATCGCTCAGATTGGGTAAGATCAAAGGAATCGACCTGCATAAATTTACTAGGCGGTGGTGCTGGAGCGGCTAATGGTTAGGAGAAAGAGGATTGCAAAAGTGGTGAATTAATTTGACATGCTGAAATGTGTTGAGCCACATAAATGTATTGCTGACTGAGACTTTCCAGTCCAACAGTGCCATTGTAAATTGCTTGACGACCTAGAGACCTTGACGAAAGGCTATTATTAAAGCTTATTTGTTTATTACATTGTTTACACCATGAGAAAGAGACTGGGCATAAATTAAATGCATAGAAATTCCGAGATCAAAACTACTCCTGAGCAAAAAGAACATTAAGGTTTGCCTCTTTTTTGCCAGAAAACATCTTGATGATCCCCAAGACTTTTGGGAAAATACTCCGTGGGCTGACGAGACAAAAGCTGAACTTTTTGGAAGGTGTGTGTCCCATTACATTCTGGCGTAAAAGTAACACCACAATGATTGCAGTTGTTGCTGCTAAGAGTGGCCCAATCAGTTGTAAGGTTTAGGTGGTAAATACTGTTTCACAAAGGGTCATGTAGGTTTGTATATTGGATAATAAACTTCATTTAAAAACTTGATACTTTGTTTACTTGTGTTATGCTTAACTAATATTTAAATCAGTTTCATGATCTGAAACATGCAAGTGTGACAAACGTGCAAAAAAGTATGGAATCAGGAAGAGGGCAAAGTCCACATCACTGTAGTCATTGAGTTGAACATATGGCTGGCTAAACCGACCGTCTGTTAGATATCAAATGTTGTGGATTAAGTGTTGTAGTTTTTCTCTTCATAAAAATAACTCTTCTCAAACGTCTTTGATGCCAGAATATAGGTTTTATTCTTCCAAACAAAACTGAGTCAATCTGCAGATCCCCTCATGACACAAAGAAACCCCCAATTATATACTCTAAGTCCTAGACGTTTAAAACATCTAATGTGACAGTTCTTCTCTCTATGCGTTATATTTTGACCTGTGCTCAACACTCTGTAATCATATTAGGCGTTCAAAAATTATAACCATACATAGAGTACAACAGTCAGAGCCCTGTCTGAAAATTATGATTTATGACCATATTTATGGTGTGATTTATGGACTTACCCTATGTCCAGCTGCAGACTATGTCCGGAGCCTGCCACTAACTGTCCGGTCAATGTTTGACAGACAGGTGTTTAGGGGGTGAATGTGTGTGTGTTGCACCGATTGGCTGCTCACTAGGTGTCAGAGGTTTTTTATAGTTAGGGAATCGGGTCTACTGTGTTTACTAAGATCCTTGAATTATTTATTGAAACCCACAATAATATTTAAAATATTTAAAGGCTTAATTTACAATTTTATCATTTATTGAGTACTTTCAATTAGGAGGTGGCTGTTCCAAACCCTAACATGTAAATTTCAACTTGTGAAAATGATATTGAAATATTTTCCATTCTTGTTTTGTTAAAAACAACTTTTTTTTTTTTTTTTCTTTTTAAGTTAAATATTTATTTTATTTTTAAATCATGAATCTTTACGTTAAAAAAATGTGTCCCGTATTTTCATGTCACTACCAAAACAGTGAAAGTTGTAGTCCATTGGCTGAGAACCACATCCCTACCACATTTTAACCACATCCCTACATTTTTGATCAGGAAATATTCCTGTGTCCGTCACTCTCATATGCTACACGGTGAGTAGATTGGTCCCATCATTTTGAGGTAAATGTGTTCTAAAGTCTGAAAATCTGTGTGTAACTTTAAGCAATGTCTCTACCAAACACATTTTTTTTGGATGTTATTCCATAAAATGTAGTTTTTATATATGTACAACTGTTATGACCAGTGATTGCTAACCATGTGCTAATTTGCATCATCGAGCTAGGCTCAAAATTATCAAAAAATTGTCACTACCAAAACAGTCACAATTGAAACTTGTCTTGAAGTTTCGGTTGTGACATTATTTTTTTGGTAGTGACAAAAGGGAACATATAATCCTTTATTAATCCGGAATAAACTAAATGTTTGTACACTGTAAAAAAAATCCAACTTATGTTTTGTATGACATATTCAGCTTTTAAAGTTTATTCAAATATTTAACATGAAAAAAGCTGAGATAACTCAAAGTTTGTACAACTATTGACCCTAAATTGAGAAAACTCAAAAATGTTCTGCAGCTGGTTGCCTTAAACTTTTTCTCAGCTTTTTTTTTTAAACAGTGTCCAGCTATGCAAATCATTACTAATGTAGTAGGTTTTAGTATGCAAGTTAAAATGATGTAATGTTAGAGCGTCCGACTCGAGCGATGTTGTGATGATGTTGTTAGAGCGGTTTGGGACTCAAACCAGGGTTTGAGTCCCGCTTTGAGCGGGTGGCTCGAACAGGAGGGATTATAGATAGGATGATAGCATAGGATTTTTAGGTTGTTGTCAGTAATGTTAATTTCTATGATTACCTTGACAGGGAGAATTACATAAATCACCAACATGCCTAGAAAAACTACAGCAGAGAGACCAGAGAGAATACAAACAAAAGTTAAGACCCAGTGAAGTATGAGGAATACATAAGGAAAGAAAGAGAAAGGAATAAGAAACGAAGGGAAGAAGGAAAATTGAAGAGTAAAACAATTTCAGAAAAGCATGGAAGAAACGACAGAAAGACACAGGATGATGATGAAAAGACAAAAAGAGGTGGGTACATTTTGCAGAGCTTCCACACCACCTTGTACTTCCACTGAGGGTGATCAGACACCAGTGCACAAACACAGTGAGGGGAAAAGGGAGAAAAAGAGCAAAAATCAGTAACTATAGAAAATGTCAGAAGTTAGAACAGAAGATCAAAGAAATCCAGAGGAGGGAAGACAAATATAGAAAGCGATATCAAAGGTTAAGGCAGAAGTTGATTCCAGACCAGTGTTCTCCAAGGTTGAAGACTCAGAAGGATGCAAAGAAGCACAGACTTCCCAAATAAGTCAGAAAGACTCTTCTTTTTTACAACAGGCTTATCCACCAAATACAGGATAAATACAAGTCTGCAAGTTAGAAAGAGAACGATCATTCAGAAGAGATTTCACAAATGGGCTTCTTAGAAAATACAAACTTATCTCTATGATAAGAAAATGTGTTGGTATCTCCTACAAAGTGTTCAACAAGTCTAAAAACCACCAATGTATTGGGTTTACCTATCAGAGCAATCACAAACAAAAGAACATGAACATAGTCAAACATTTTCTAAGCCGAGATGACAATAAACGAATATCAGCAGAAAAGATACTCTGTGTGGGTTAGGCTAAAAGCCCCCTCCTGGTCTCACTACACCTCTTCCTAGCATCAACCTTCGCATGAGGTCTCCCATCCAGGTACAAACCAAGCTCAACCCTACTTAGCTTTAGTGGGCAACCAGTCTTGGTTACAGGGTGATATGGCTGCTGGCTAATATTATAATTTGAAATTATATTATTATTATAATATTTGAAATTATAGAATAGCTCTATGTGTTCTTACCAGATATTTACTGTCTGCTATATGTGCTGGCTGCATATGTGCAACATAAATAGTTATTTGTATTAAAGTAAAATGTTGTCTGATGATGACCTCTAGCCAGTGCACTTGGACCAACCTAGTGGCAGAGCTGCACAGGACAGAATTGTCCAGCGTCATTTTTGAAAAGAGGGAACTTTGCATTTTTAACCTATTAAAAGCTTTCTTCTTGGTTGCTGATAGAAATAGCCAAACAAATTGAAACCAGTCTTTTTAAGAGACAACAGCAGAACAGCGCAAGTAGTAAAGATTACCATTTTGTCAAATACTGTATATATAAATATCTGTACATTAAGTACTTAAGTACTATCTGTACTTTACTTTTACTTGTTTCTAAGTTGTAGTGGGTCCTGTGGAGGCTCTATTATAAAAGAGGATAATGAAATACAATTAATATAATTACACACACAATCACTAGGCTACTCACAAATTTAATTTGTCTGCAACATTTGCCAGCCCTCTCTCCTGGGTTTTGCAGCCTTTGAATTGTTGTCTTATGTTTTAATTAAACACTGAAATTAATCTACGCTCTCGAGCAAGAGTTCTTGCTCCGCCGCCGAGAAATACTGTGTGCGCTCTTTTGCCATGCTCGCTGACCAATCAAAATGTTGCTGATCAATGTTTCTACTATACATAACTCCTCTTAAAATAATCCACGAACGCACAATGATCTCAGATAACTCAATCCAGCTATTCTAATCATCAACAACAGGTGATCTGGATGATTCAGTTCTTCAAACGCACCTGTTGTTGATGATTAGAATAGCTGGATTGAGTTATCTGAGATCATTGCGCGTTCATGTGCTGGTTTAAAAGGGGATATGTATCGATAGTAGAAACACTGATCAGCAACATTTTGATTGGTCAGTGAGCATGCTGAAAGAGCGCGCACAGTATTTCTCTGCGCGCACGTCGCTGAATTTCAGTGTTTAATTAAAACACAAGGAAACACTTTAAAACTGCAAAAGCCAGGAGAGAGGACTGGCAAAAAGTTAATTAAATTAAATTTGTGAGAAGCCTAGTGATCGTGTGTGTAATTATATTGACTCATATTAATTGTACTGTATTTCATAATCATCTTTTATATTAGAGCCACCACAGGACCCACTAGAACTTGGGAACAATTAAAAGTAAAATGCAAAAATATTCTGCAAAATAGTATCTTTACTACTTGCGCTGTGCTGCAAAAAAAAAGAGTCAATTAATGAAATAGAATTGCAAAAACTAATAAAGCAAAAAGTCAGACTTGAGATTGAATTGCTTCAAGAGGATCTTCAAAGTTAATAAAATACACGAATAAACACACTGTACTATTGAGGACCTTGCATGATTTATTTATTTCATTCCACAGGCAAGAGATGATCAGCTGGATTTTTTTAAAATAAATAAAATAAACTGTAAACTAACTGTGTGCAAAGTTCCCTTTTTTCAAAAATGACTGCTTGAGTGCTGGTAACTTTGCGAATGGCACGACAGACAGCACTTTCACAATGTTCTCCGTATCCCAACAGTGTAAATGAACGTGCCGCACGCAAAGTAGCGCAAGGCAATACACACAGTTTGAGCTGTAGTTAACGCCCGACTACGAGTAATTGTATCTAAATTAACTAGATACATTATACCCTCACGTGAAAAACGAAATATAATATTATATATATATATATATATATATATATATATATATATATATATATATATATATATATATATATATATATATATATATATATATATAATAATAATTATATTAAATATATTATATTGCACCTTCAGCAACAGGTTTCTCTCGTAAAAACGGACAGGACATGTTGCGACAAACTTCCCATTTCACCTCCCCTTGCGTGAACTAATCCTGCTAACTTGAAGTAAGCCTGCTCCGAGCAGGTTCACTTCAGCGGACCTGTTACTATGACAGCAAGTCCCGGATGAGCGTCGAAGAACCGAACAATCCAAGATCATGCGAAATCGTCAACAATCTAATCCAGCTAAGTGAGTTAGCGAGGTACGAAGAATATGCCCCTGGTATAAAAAAAATAATGCTTCCAAACATGTTCACCGCACATATATAATTGGGACTTTTATTTTGGTGTGGCAGTATGATGTCTTAAAGCAGCGCCGCTCCCGTGTCTGTTGTGATTCGGTTCAAGAAGGTTTGTGTTTTAAACATTTTATGTGTACATCGATAGAAACTGTTTGGTGAATTGTATAGTTTTTGCATTTGATGGAAAACGATTAATTTGCCATTGAATGTAACAATGCAATGCATTAACGTGAATGATTCCTATATATTGTAAGTGAAGCGCGTTCACGCTCGAGTAACAGTAAAGCGCGTCTCGTTTCTCTTTTATCATTAATCAGTTCATCATAAACATGAATTCAGTCACTGAAGAGAAACTGATGGAGAAACGGCACTTTTGAAAGACATATATGTATTGTGAAAAGTTCCATTTAGTGTTGCCAATTTCAGAATGGGAAAATAAGGGGCACTCTAAATATTTGAACTGTGTGTGTGCGCGCGCGCGACGAGCTTTCTATTTTGAATCGATGCTGTTCTTTTGAGTTTTACATTTTACAACTGTTTTCTACTGATAACAACGATTTCAGTAATTATGCTAATTCGCATTGGTAAATGCTTACATCACGTTGATAAATGAGTCTTTACTATATTTTCACATAGACAAGTTGTTTGTAATAATATTTAATAATAATATTCTTAGACTGCCCTATAAGCCTCCATCATGTCCTAATGAAGTACAATATGCAGGAAAAATTTACTTTCCCATGTTTTTTAAGCCATTTAACCAGCCGCAATGGTGATTTGCGACGATTCTGTTTTACAGTTTCTGCAGATAAAACAACAAAGCGTTACAATGATCATATCGGAAACAGAGTATGTGCTTTATTTAATGTAAAATAATTGAATCTGAGTTTTATTATTATTTTTGTGACCTTATAAACAATAAAGCTCCAATGTATAGATCAAAAGAAAATAAAGGAAACAACAATGTTGACTGAAGATGAACAAACTTTAAAGTGTATTATTTGATTAAAATGTATATTATATATTTTATTAGGCTAAATAAAAATGGAAAAAAAATAAAGGAAACAACAATGTTCAAACTGTCAACTCAAGGTGAGCAAACTGTAAAAATGTATTCTATGATAAAATATATATTGTTAAGTGGTGTAAAGTTCAGAAATTTGATAATGTACTGATCCATTTTGCCCGCCCACACACTCTTCTGATTGGCTGTGATTTCGGATTGATTTTGTGCATCTCGGGTCAAGTCTGGTTAGGACACGCCGTTAGGCTTTTTAAATGTCTTTTTCAAAGCTGAAATTTCTGCCGTAGGCCAACTCGGGCAACAGAATTAACAAGCAGCATCACGAGCTGACTATTTCTCTGAATGCCTTTAACAGGATGTAAACGCCTTTAACGAGTCTGGTATGAGAAGCTTTATTCTGTGTTGCCCTTTCTGCCGGTCTCAAAACATTCCTCTGATATTGTGAATTTTATTTTATTTTTTTCTCTGCTCGCCCAGCACTTTGCAACAACTAGAGTTGCATCAAACGATAATTTTTTGGGGTGATTAATTCCGTTGTTTTTCTCGATTAGTCAACTAATCTAATTTTCTAATTTGCTTTTATATTTTATTAATCCTTTGCCGATCTTTCCAATAAATAAGTACAACTTTGTATTTTAAACTTTTATTAAATCACTTTCAAATAAAGTGCCAAAATTAAAACACAAACAACGTTTTAGAGCATCACACCATTGTGATTTAAGAGCGTTCAGTGCGTTGTGATCAACTGCTAAATTCAAAAGTGTTTTCGTATGTTGTCTGGTGTTGAGCTCGAGACGGAAGTGCTCAGAGTTTGTCAAATATTCAGTGTTTTCAACCACATAAGGTTTATTTCCAGTTTCAGACATTTAAATACTCATAAGTACTGGTAAAACAATACATTTATAGTTTGAAAAATACACTCTGATGTCTATAAAAGTGGAAATGGCAATCCGTTCATTATCTGATATCCGATAACATAAACCTTGTTTTACACAAGCATTTACATTTTACATTTAGCAGACGCTTTTATCCAAAGTGACTTACAATTTGAGGAAAACATAAAGCGATTCATCATGAAGATACAAAAGTACATAAGACTTATGTAAGTTACAGTTGATTTCCACACATTACAGTTTTACAATAAAGTTTCACATACTAGTAGTACAAACGGAACGAAAAGAGGAAGGATTAATATACAGTATATATATGTGATATAATTTATATAAGAGATGGTGTGTGTGTCATGTTAGGTGTTCACGAAAAAGGAGTTTTTTTGCAGTCTTTTTAATACTGCCAAGGATTCTGCAGTGCTCTTTTATTTTTATTTTTATTCCTCTCTGTGAGGGTACCACAAGTCATCGTTCAATGATCGATTGAAGGTTTGTGGTAGGTGTGTAGATTTAAAGTAGATTCTGGAAGTATGAGGATGCTGAGCCTGTGTTCTGTAAGCAAGTGTCAGTGCTTTGAATTTGATGGGTTCGTTGAAGACCAGACAAGCTGCGGCATGCTGGATCATTTGCAGGGGTTTGATTGTACTAGAAGGAAGTCCAGCCAGAAGGGTGTTGCAATAATATAGTCTGGAAATGACTATGGCCTGTACCAGAAGTTGTGTTGCTTGCTCCATTAGGAACAGCCTGATCCTTCTGATGCTGTAAAGTGCAATCCTGCATGCTCTAGCCGTCTTTGAAGGTCAACTGGTCCTCGAAGATCACTCTGAGATTTCAGGTAGACCTTGAAGGGGTGATCATCGAGGAGCCGATCTGGATGGTGAAGTTGTTTTGGCAGGAAAGATGAGAAGCTCCGTCTTTGCCAATTTGAGCTGCAGGTGATGCTCTTTCATCCATGTTGAGATGTCTGCTAGGCAGCTTGTGATTCGCGCAGCTACCATGGGATCATCTGGTCGGAATGATAGGTAGAGCTGAGTGTCATCTGCGTAGCAGTGATAGGAGAATCTGTGTGCCAGTATAATGGGACCCAATGATGTGGTGTACATGGAGAAGAGAAGTGCTCCAAGAACTGAGCCCTGTGGAACACTGATGATCAGTGGACATTCTTTGGAGACTTCTCTGCACCATGCAACCCTTGAAGGATCTATCTGTGAGATAGGATTCGAACCATTGAAACTGAGTTCTTGTGACGTTGTATATGAAATCTAATAAAGAAATGGTCAAACATGCAAAGGATTTATCAGAGTGTTGTCAGCGATGCAGTTGTGTGTGTGTAGATCAAGTCAAGTTGGTTAGTCGATCGAATGAGGCTAGGAGAGAGAGGAACTCTGTGGCGCAAGACTTCTCCATGTCAATGTTGAAATCACCAAAGACAACAACTGGAGTGCCATCCTCAGGAAATGAGGACAGCAGCATATCTATCTCGTCAACAAAGGATTGTGACGGTAGATGAAACTGTGATAGAATAGAATTCAAATTAATTGTACTTGCATAGTGAAAAGTGAGTAGAGTATTTCCAATTGTTAGAAATGAGAACTCCTGTACCCCCACCCCTCCCAGAATGACGAGGAGTGCGAGAGAAAGAGAAGTTGTTTGCGAGAGCAGCTGGGGTTGCCAAGTCCTCTGGACGAATCCATGTCTTAGTCAAACCTAAGATATTTAGAATAGAATTAGTAGCAAGGGCAGGAATAAAGGTAGCTTTGTAGACTGCTGACTGACAATTCCAGAGACCCATAGAAATGGAGAGAGGTGCATTAGAACAGGAAGGAACGATACAGGTTAATGTTGCGCCGGTTTCTACGTTTATTGACAGCGCGTCGTTGAGAGACAACAGGGATGAATTGAAAACACATAAGTAGAAGGAAGGGTAAAAGTGAGAAATAAATACTACAGAGTCTTGCCGGTGTCTTCGTATTGTAGAGTTGATCGTCTTTACCTCTGTCTGTGCAGGTAGAGTAGAACGTCTTTACCCTCGTCTATCTTCACATGAGGAGGCTGAGCGCTTCCGCGAAGGCAGAAAACGGCAGTTAGCCACACACACAACTTTGCGGCACTTATTAAGTGCAAAAACAGTACAAAACGGCACAAAGTATCTAGTCTGATAGAAACTACGATGCAAGTCGCTGCACAGTACAATAACAAACAGATTCCAATCGATTTCTCCTTGCTAACAACTACTGCGAAGCAAAAATGAACTGAGCCAAAGTATGTAAACAAAATTTATGTGCTCTCAAGCTCCAATGACAGTTAATGATTATAAGCTTTTAAAACTACCAAACATAAGTGAAGTTGTTATAACATAGATGACATGCTTGCATACATACATGGGAATACAGCATATGTAAGTGGAAATAGCTGTGCTTTAGAGTCACATGGCACATTTTGTGTATTCTGTGTGAATGTATGACACCCATACATAGAAGTTTCAGTGTGTCTCAGGTTAGGGCCATTTGGACCTTCTCTGTGGAATGTGTGGGGGGAAGAGTACATGCTTGATGTCCAAAATGTATCATAAAGCTGTCCGGTGTCAGACTATTCAGAGTCATAATTAGATATTGGTGTTTGATTGATCATTTTGAGCCACTATGTATATATATGCTACACTAGTTATGTAAATGTAAAATGTTTGTCTTTATTTAAATACATTAACTTACAATAGTGTGAGATGACATCCTTCTGGTAGATTGTATTTTAGTTATTTTGTGTGTGTGTGGCTGGATGTTGGACTCATGAACAATAATCATGTTTTCTGCATTTACCAAAACCGATTTGCCGAAATCAAAACGCAGACAGTGAAAGGGTTTTTTTTTCTTTAGCTTGAGTCCCTTGTTGATGTTGGTGATCATTCTCAAGTGTCAGTGATTAGATCAGTGTAGCAGTTGGTAAACTAAACAACTGCATATGTTTTTAATATACAAATCAATAAATTACAAATGTGAAGCTTGAATGCCTAAATATGCACCATATATAAATTAAGTTATTAGTTAGTAGTGTTGGTTTTGAGTGTTTTTGACTGAGGCCTTTAACTCTTATTTTGACTCTCTTGCTGAGTTACTAAACCAAGAGCTGATTGAGACTCACAAAGATTTGGTGTGGATTTATTTTTCTTTCTGTTCATTATTCTCATCTTAAACAGGACAAACACACAGAACAGCTCCTGGTGAAACAACTGAGATCCACCTGACTATTATAAAGATGGAGTTCATTAAAGAGGAGAGTGAAGATATGAAGATTGAAGAAACATTCAGAGTCAAACAAGAAGAAACTGAAGAACAAACAGGTTGGTTTCATTCTCAAATTTAAAATTAGTCATTTCATCCTTATTAAAATGTCCAGCTCTAGAGAAATGAATGATATTTCTTTAGGGATGCACCGATATAAACATTTTGGCTGACCAAAAATGTTCTATAAATTTGAAAGCTGTTAACTGATATATAGGCCGGTAAATATACATTTAAATCAAACATTTTATATACTTTTTGAGCTCCTGATTACAAAAAGAAGAGAATTAAAGGCATGTCAAAGAAACTTAATTGTAAATCAGACACATAATATTATAACTTACAGTTGTACAAAAGGCTGTGAACAAGGTCCCCCAAGAAGAGGAGGCGAGGAAAGAACGCCAAGAAAGGGGCCGAGAGGAAAAGAAGAGCCATAGGAACAGTTGAGGTCGTGATATACTTTGTTCAAGTGTTTTTATATTCTTTGATGTTTTTATATTCTTTGGGTGCATTTCAGTCAGCTCTCTAGTTCAGTAGTTTTAAGGGCTGTCTCCATCTCAAATCCTTAAGGTGCACTGAAACTTTGATGTTCATCGACATAACGGAAGTTAAGTGCAAAACATAAATCACATCAAGATGCAGATTAACTCAAGAAATGCTCACAATATAAGTTTCAGACATTACTTAGAGTAGTATAAGCTAGAAAAGGAAGGAATTTAAAGGAAATATAAGGATTTTTATTTTATAAACAAAATGAGGTTAAGTGTTCACAGAAGAAATTTTCATCTCTCATTTTGTTGAGAGACTGTGGAAATGTACTGAAAGCACATGTTGAGCAGAAGCAAGAAATGGTGAAAATGTGAGAACAGAAAAGGGACAAGGACGAAACCTTAGCCTCACTTGCTTGGAGTTACACAGGCAGAGTAACTAATCACTTCTCCTAAAGGGCCAGTCACACAGCCGATCGCGCATGAATTACTCACAAATCACGCATAGATTGGGTTTGTGCGTGCTTGTGCGTCGAGAAATTGACCAAAGTATTCCACGAACACCCGACGCATGAATCACTGCCGGAGCGCGTCCAAACACGCGCGCTTCGCGAACGTTCCACGAACAAGCACTTTCAGAATCCACATTGTCAGTGGAATGAACGTGATACGCGCGCCGCGGTGCGTGGTTCATGAGTGATATAAAGGTGGGGCGTCAGTGGACATGCGCGCTTTCGAACCAGTTCCGACGCATAAGCACTGACGGCCGACGCGTGTCCCACGCATGTCACGCATACTCAACGCATAAACTACGCACGCCGACTCATAAATAACGCACACCGACGCACGTCTGTGCGTCAGAAAATTTTTGAACCGTTCAAAACTCAAAATCACGCACAAACCACCTTCGACGCACATCCACTTACAATCACTGACGGTCCTCGTTCGTTCCACCGACTAATTACGCATATGACGCACACGCCGCGCAGAAACGAAAATCTGTGCGTAATTCGTGCGTTCTTCATGCGTTTTCGCTGTGTGACTGGGCCTTAAGATATCAGCTCTGTTGTCAGTAGTAATGTAAAATGAAGACTCTGTCACATCACTGGACATAGTCATCAGTATGTCAATGTGTAGTGACCCAGCGTCCTTTTAATGTCAATTTGTGAACACTATGTACTTATTCACAAACGTGGGAGTTGATTGAGACACACTCAACATAATGGATGTGAGACTCTAATAAAAATATTTTGGTGATTATTCCTTCACAAATACAATACTCTGAGTAAAACTCAGAGCTACTCCTGTTGCTATGACAGCAACTCTGGGATGAAGTTCCATGAATCCTGGATCATGTCAAATTATCAACAGTGAAATCCAGATAATTTAGTAATCCACATACTGAGAACGGCCACATAGGTTCAGCGGGCTCGGTATAAATGTTGTCTTTGGACTCAATGTTGTGTTTGATCAATAGTTTGCGATTAACTATAAAGTGCATGCACCTGAAAGGGAATGTGCAGCAAACAGCCAATCTCACCGTTTGATTCAATTCTTGTAAGAGAGGTGGTGTAATTCACTTTTCTGTTAAAGACTAACAGATTGTTATGAAAAATATGAATTTAAACACTACCCCCACTAACAAAGGGAAATATTTCTCCTGTTGACAGCTCAATACAGTTGGACGCTTAAAAGTTATCATGTTCCTTGACAAAAAAAAAAAAGTAATTTTAAGGCTTAACCGCTGAATATAGGGAATATGGCCAACTTTTAATTGTTGTTATTATTATTATTAAATTTACTGCATATTAGAGGTGCTCCATTTTCATAGTGTGAAAATAAATGCAGTTTTTATGCAATTTTACAGAAAATGGGCTTACAGATTATGATTGAACTCCGTTATGAACTAGGGAAAACATGTCTCAAAACCATTAAACAGCAACATATCTCTCAAAGAGAACTTGGTTCATGCACTTTTCCCACAGCAGCTCATGCTTCGGCCTCTGCTATATTTCAGATGCATTTTTTTAAAGAGATACGCATTATTTGCTATTGTAAAATGCCATGGCTAGCAGACGTTATGTACATTTATGTACGTTCATGTACATTCCAAAGTAAATAATCAAATTAGTTGGTCATTTGTTTTCATTACTCTTTTGTCCGTTTTATTGATTAGCTGATGCAGCCATGATATCAGAAGTGCATCTTTTGAGGAAATAAAAACTAAATTGGCAATACAGTGAAAACTAATGATAATGCCCAATCAGGGGAAGCTTATACATGGATAAAAGCAGAGGACCTAAAACGTGTTTGATTAGATGACACTTCAAGAGAATATAGTCGTCAGTGTTGTTGAAAGATTTAATTGTACTTGAAGAAAGATGTAATTGATCAGATGACAAAAGTAAGTCATCTTTAACTTAATATTGTTGAGAGGACAATATCTTTGGTGAAATTTTTGGCAATTTAGATATGAATAACAGAAAGTAAAATCATAAAATAATAAACCTATTTTAAAGTGTGGTTTAATAGGGGGTTTGAAAACTGCCAGCTTTTTTGGACTTCACTCATTGTGAATGTGTCCTAAAGACAGTGAAGTTAAAAATATTTATAAAGAAAAGGTTCTGAGATTGAAGGAAATTGGTTGTATGTTGGATTTAAATGTTCATTACTTTGTGCTATTAAACTGGTGCAATTTGTATTGTTTTTGTCCGCTTTAGACGTGATGGTGCTGAAAGAGGAGAGTCCAGAACTGAATGACCTGGATGGGAAAGATCAGTATGAAAATAATCTTGATTTCATGACTGGAGAAATGTCCACAAAGACTGAAAAGACATCATCACGAAAAAGATGTCGGAAAAAGTCTAACAGGAATTTCTCCTGCCATAACTGTGGAAAAAGCTTCAATCATCATGGAAACCTTAAAGTCCACATGAGAGTTCACACTGGAGAGAAACCTTACACCTGCCAACAATGTGAAAAGAGTTTTACTCAAAAACAAAACCTTAAAGTCCACATGAGGATTCACAGTGGAGAAAGCTCTTTCACCTGCCAACAGTGTGGAAAGTGTTTCACTCAAAAAGGAAACCTTACAGTCCACATGAGGATTCACACCGGAGAGAAACCTTTCACATGCAAACAGTGTGGAAAAAGTTTTACATACAAAAACTACTTTAATTCCCACATGAGAAGTCACAATGTAGAGAAGCCTTTCACATGTGATCAGTGTGGAAAGGGTTTCACACGTAAAGTATCTTTTAATTACCACATGCGAATTCATTCAGGAGAGAACTGTTTTATTTGTTATCACTGTGGAAAGAGTTTCACCTATAAAATAAGCCTTAAGACTCACATGAGAGTTCACACTGGAGAGAAACCTTATACGTGCACTCAGTGTGGAAGGAGTTTTACGTATAAAGCATCCCTTGACTCCCACATGAGAAGTCACACTGGAGAGAGGCCTTACACATGCAAATTTTGTGGGAAAGGCTTCCCACAAAAAGGGAACCTTCAGACTCACATTAGAATTCACACAGGAGAGAAGCCTTTCATGTGTCTTCAGTGTGAAAAGAGTTTCAGATATCAAAGAGACTTGAAACGTCATTTGGAGACTCTTTGTGGAAAGAAATTGCAGCATTCTGAGAGTGGTAAGAAGTTTAGAAAAAGGAACCATTTTAAAAATTACCTGCACATTCACCCTGGAGGAAGCCAGTTTACTTGTGGTCAGTGTAATAAAAAATTTATTTTGTCATCACACTTACAGATACACTTGAAAAGTCATGCAGAGGTGAGACCCTATTCTTGTTCTTTGTGTGGAAAGAGTTTCAAATGGCTTGGCCATTTACAATGGCATCAGAAAATATGTCTCTGTGTGAAGTCAAGGTTGCATTCACAACATAACTAAATCTGATTCATGACATTTACTTTAATTTGCATCCTTCACCTCAAGGTTTTTCCTTTTCTTTTGTGAAGTACATATGATCACTTGTGGGCCCACTTGTCTTCCTTTCCTATAATTTAAAATATTGAATGGTTGCAGGAAACACCCTCTAAGTTCAATTTGTATCGAGGTGTTGCATCATTCCAAATATTGATACCTCTGAATCAAAATATGAGTTGATCTTTCTTGCTGTGAAATGCCACAATGTCAATGAAAGTTTATAAATAAAAGGCCATAAACTGAATTTAATAACATTCCACTGCATTATTTGAATCTTCTTTATTGAGAATATGCAAATAAGCATGTCAAGGAGGGCTGTCACAATATTTCAGAGTTTTCACACCACAGATATCATGTACGACATCTATGGTAATGGTATATCACGATCTCTATAGAAACCTTGAAGAAAATGTTATCAGTAAAATTCATCATTACTTGGTTTACTTTGTATTTTTACTTTTTTTAGTCAATGAATCACCCTTTTGTATGTAACACTTGAGACTCGGCTACTTTGATAACAGAAGAGAGAAAATAATGCCAAGTTAAAAAAAATTTAAGCTTTATCAACTTATCTTGCATCCTTGTCTGGAACCCAAATCCAATAAATAACAAACCCAAAGTAAGTTCAGGAAGCCTTTGGACTTTAAAGTTTGTAAACTCATTTGAACGAATGATTTTGTATGAGTATGTATGAGTTTTCATACATAAGTACGGTATGTCAACTTATCATATCACCATTAATTAAATCAATGATGTTATAATGGTATACTTCATTTTTAGTTGCTACCACATTCCTTTTTCTTCTTTTTGCCAGTGGGATACAATGAAAATGAATATTATTTGAAAAACGTTCTTCCACTTTTCACCTCTGATATTATAATACTAAAAACTAAGAATTAAACTTATGGATTGACTCAGATGTCTTTTTGACGGGTGCTGTTACCACAGTGAATCGTAAATTCAGAGCTCCATCGATCCTTATTAAAATGTCCAGCTTTACAGAAATTAATGATATTTGTGAAGATGTTCATTATTGATGAGATCATATGACCAAAGAAACACTAAAGAAGTTTGAAGTCCTTCAAAGTAATTACGACATCACACACATCCAAACCTAAACAAAATTATTATTTGTGTAACATTAAACACTAAAACACTATTTTCCTTCTTTCATGGTAAAATAAAGATAATTTCTTTTAACCAAAACATTATCCAGATCTGCACTTTCCCATGTCATTACATTGCTGTGAATCTGATGGTTACAAATGACTTATTTCTTGTACTTCTAAATCGCTTGTCAACTTATCCTCGAATATCTGACCTATCCAATACTATGGGAGTCTCATTACCAGTGTTGTTGCTTCTGACCTACATAATCCAGGAGTTTTCTCTGACGATAATCTCTTATATGGATCAGGTATGGTGCCAGTTTATAATCAGACTTTATTAAAGAGAAGTACTTTAATTTGTTTGTGTGACTTTGGTCTGCCAATCATGAATGTATTCTTCCTGGGTTCTTTCTCCTATTTCTTTCACTTTAGAGAGTTTGTTCTGAATTCTGATGTGTTGCATGGAGTCAGTCTCTGGACGTCCCATCCTGTGTGAGAGAGTGCAGTGATGGACGCACTCTGTCAGAGAGTCTGAGAAATGGATCCAGAACTTCCCTGCTCTCTTCTGAATTTCAGAGAGGAGAGGGAATCTGCTCAATTCTGCCCTGCAACCCAGATGACCGGTTCAGACTGAGGACTATGTGACTATGGTCTGATAACGGGAACTGTAGCATGACTGCTGTAGCTGATCTTGCTCTTGTTAATATTCTCTTGTTCATGTTCCCACAGGACCTCAGTCTTTTCGGAAATTGTTTCCACTGCCACAGCAGTGATGTGCCTCCTTGCTCCTAGAGTTGTGGTAGCGGAGGCGCTCTGTGTTTGCGTGTTGACACACTTCTGATGTTAATTTGTGTGTCGCTTTTTTCTGGTCTCTGGTCTCTGTCTCCTCCAGCAGTCGCTCCAGTGTGTGGCCGTGTTCTTCTCTTCTAACCAACTCTTCTCTCACCCTCCTTGCGCAGCTCCTGATTGGCCTCCTCCAGATGTCTGATTGCAGAGCACAGCTATTGTTATTGGGTGATGTGGTGGCTGGTCAGGTTCAGGAGCTGGTGGATGCGTTGTCGATAGCTTCCTCTTTAAATAAGAAGAAAGTTCTGTGATGTTGTCTCTCAAGATCTTTATCTTGGGAGACGCTGGAGAGCTGGTCTGGAGCTGGAGTTGTTGAGCTGTGGTCAGTTTTGGTTTTGGCTTATAAAGTTCCTCTGGATTTCGTTAAGGCTGGTCCCTGGACCATGAGTGTGAACTGTTATGATAAATGTTCACAGTCAGCTTTGAGTCCTTATCATCTTCCAGAGGCAGTTGTCTGCCTTTGCTGATGCCTTCTCTTCTTTTGCATTTCATGTTGGAGTAAAGGATGATGTGCCAGGCTGACAGGTGTTCAGTGAAGAACAGCAGGTTTCACTGGACTCTGTTGTCTTCTGGTCCACTGTAGTCGGATAGTTTTGTGGTTTGTTGCATTTTTGTCTCTTCATAAAAACCACACTTCCCCAAACGTCATTAATTTCAGAAACAGCCTTTAATGCTAGAACATAATGACCGGAGCCCCTCTGCAAAGAAAACCCTCCCTACAGAGATAACTCTCTATATTTGTACATGTTCACAATATCAATACCATTCCCTATATATATTCTAGGAAACCTTGTGACTCGCTATACATTGTAAAATGTCCGAATATCAATATCGTGATCGTATATGACACACTAAGGGCCCTGAGCTTTGTGTTTCAGTCTCTTGCAAGTGTCAGCACGTGTGTCATCAAAATCTAAGACAACCAACCAAACACGTTCAGGAAATTAATTCACCTCCTCGCAGTTACGGTTAAACCTGTTTCCCCCAACACACAAGTGTCAGAAATGTTGGAAGGTAATGCAAAAAACTGGTCCTTCACAACACAATTGATCTTGGAACAACACTATGAAGGGTTTTTAGAGACAAATATTCAAAGCTTTCGAAAGCAGATAGTTCAATTAGATTGGCCAGAGACCTTCGAGGTAGCAACTAATTGGGCAGATTGAAAGTTCAAAGGAAAATTTAGTAAAGAGTAATTAATACTAATTAATAACGGCTGAATTAGTA
The DNA here is from genome assembly GCA_037043235.1 of Rhodeus uyekii. NCBI lineage: Eukaryota > Metazoa > Chordata > Actinopteri > Cypriniformes > Acheilognathidae > Rhodeus > Rhodeus uyekii. Next base: position 181,833 of record JAWRVZ010000266.1, on the reverse strand, counting down.
GGCATGGAATCACTAGCAGAGCAACATACAACAAGCTCAATAAATAAAGTAGAAACGAAAAGAAAGAGCCCTACTAAAATTTCCGCTGGAACATCTTCGGTCCAGCCTACGGACATATCGTTGATGGCCTTGGGTAGACCCAAGAAGGGCGTCCAACACATCGAAGTCAAAACTTCACCCTCACTGATAATTCCCTAACAAAAAGTAGAGAGCCCTCTTATAATAAGGGAGATTTGGTCTTCGACAAAAAAATACTGTTCAGTCCTTCAACCTGCACAAATTTTAATTCTTGCACCACTTGAGCAAAGACAGTACATGGGAGCGAACATAAAATGACTGATTAATAAACCAATGGGGCCTTGACTCATCGGGGATGGGGGGCCTTCCCCCGAGCGAGTCGAGCCCTTTCAAGAACAACATATGACACAAACAAATGTAGAAGGACCTCAGGAAAACACTTTGCTCTCTCCTTTCTCTTTCTCTTTGGAACAAGGGGCAGGGCTGGTCTCTGACAGCTCTGACAGTCTTCAGCTCTGACAGTCTTCCTTCCTAACAGCTTACCGGAATCAAACAAAGCCACGTCACCACTGTCGAGATTCTAAGGCTTAAACAACAGACAACAACGTTATAGAATCACAGAATTACAACAAAACAACACACAGAGCTTTTAAAAGGAGAATGCCAGAGACAGAGGTGTCTCTCGCACTGATAAAAGTTTCAAGAATTACCCGTCAAGAGTTAAGGGTTTGTTATCTGCACTTCACATCTCCTGCTCTGTGCTGTGTCTTCTTGTTCTGTGCAAAAAAAATAAAAAATCTGTAACAAAAAATCCCCCCCCCCCCCATAAGGACTGACTTATGTAAAGATAGTGTGAATTTTCTTTTCTACATTAAGATGGTTATAGTTTTATTTCAATTCTGAAATGTCTTAAAAGCGAGCTTCAGTTAAGAGTGCTGTATCTGGAGTTAAATTGGATTCAAGCTACATAACTTGCATTTGCGGTTTAATATTACTGTTTAGATTGAGCCCACTTTCTTAAAATTTTACAAAATGCTTATTGTTCAACCTATTTGGTGTTGTACAGTTGATTTGTATTTATTCAAAATTAACTCTATGTAATGGTTGGTGGAACATTAGCATTGTGTATATTTTTTGTGCTATGTTTTTGCATCAGTGCTGCTTGCACATGTTGTCAGGGTCCTGTCACTTCGGTCTTGTTTTCTAGTGTTTCAGTGACTTCCTTATTGTCATGTCTTCATGGGAACTTTGAGTGTCTTGAGTCTCTTGTCTGTGTAATGCCTTGTGTGTGGGCAATGATGCTTGATCCTGACTTTGGTCTTGTTCACTCTAGGTTTTTGTCAGGATTTTTGCCGTGTGTTTGTCCTTGTGAGCGCCGGGAGGACTGTTTACTCGTCCTTGTGTGCTCTACGTCATGTGAGTGTCCAGCTAACAATTTTTGGTTTTTCAAACATTAGAATGTTCCCAGTAGGTTCAACAGGAAAGTTTTCTTTACGTAAATAGAACGTTCCGGAAACGTTCACAGTAGGTTCGCTTAATCTAGATCTTAATCCTCAATCTAGATTCTACAAACTACATGTTCTAAATTATTTATTGCTCAAAAATATTAGAATGAATAGAAATTATTACAATTAGTAACATTTATTGAAACAATCTATATAATCTTTGTAAAAACACATACACATATATAAGCCATGAACATATTTAAACACTACAATTTCACAATTTTATTTTGAATATTCTTTATAAAACATACATATAGTCAATGTCTTATGTCAAGTTAGTTGCTTTTTTCCACCTTGGGGTAGTTTTTGTTTTGTTTTATGTTTAATAAAGAACCTTCCACCTGCATCTTGAGTCCTCGCTCATCTAAGCTTAACAGTGATGGGGTTTTTTAATGTAAAAATCCAACCTTTTTCTATGAGGGTGTTTAAGGTTAGGGTATAGAATATAGTTTATTCAGATTGATAATTATTTCTATATAAAGAACTCCTAAAATATGAAAACAGATTTTTGTGTGTACTGTAACGTGAAAATAAAAAGGGTATAACATATCCTAGTCTAGGACTAAGTGGGGAGTTGAAAGAGGAGGTTAACTCTGGCCTGGAGGGGGTTACGATGAAACCCCGCCGCTCACCCTCTTATCTTTCAAATCTTCCCCATTGTAGAAGAGATGTTATAGTAAAATTGTAACTGTAACTTTTTGGTATGGTTTTGAATCCAGTGCTCAGTGGGTTGATAATTTTGGTTTCCATTGACTGTTGTCACACAGTTTTGTTCTTATATTATAGAATACTGTATATATAAATTAAGATTTTCAAACAGAAAATTTAATTCATGGAGATCCATGAATATGTGAATTAAGTGTTCCCTTATAAAATTTTTTTCCAAATTCCTGGTAAAATGGAAATTTTCCACACTAAGGTACTTCCTTACTTTTTTGGGGACTTTCTAATTTGTGAAGCTGAAAAATCTTTTGTAGATTTATTCACAGAATTTATTGCTTTTTCTCACTGTGATGGGCGATCAAGGAAATTTGACCATTTTGTTACCTCATATTAAGAGTACTGTGAAACAGGAAGCTATGGCTGGACAATTTCTCCCTAGTTTGCTAAAAAAATGATGAATGTGGATGTTCTTCAGATATCTTACTTATAATAATGTGTATGGGTTCCAATAATTGTAGCCAAAGTGTATTAGAGAGAAACATTTATTTCATAATGTGAACATATTTACAGTGGTTAGGAACCCAAATTTTTTCTAGAACAGAAATAGAGCAAAGAAAATTATTTAGAGAATCCATACTAACTACTAGGGGGTCTGACAAACACATGTGTGACAAACACAAACACATATGTGTCTGTAAGTGTGAAAGCAAAACTGATATTTCCATGGGTGAAAGTTGGCAAAACTGAAAATACTGAAACTTAAAGCTGGGGGCCGCCAGGGCCCCCGGTAGGTCCAGGGCAACGCCCTGTCCAGGGGGCCGGAGGCCCCCTGGAAGCTCCTGCATTCCTTGCAAATTATTGTGTAGAAACGACCTCTCCTGGCAACTTGCAGCTACTATAAAAAGGGTGTGAAATAAGTATTTCAAGTTAGCAGTTGAGAAAATATTCACCAATTTTGGGAGTTCTAAATTATTACTAGAATCCTTCAGAAGTATTGTATTCTATAACTCTGTCATTGGTTTTGCTTCTGCATCTGTTGTTCTATAACTAACATTTATATTTAATTTTGGTTTGTTACTTAATTCACTTTCTCTAATCACCACAATCCATTACATCATCATCAAAAAAGCTTCAAGCTGCTTCGTGTTATAACCAACCGGCAAATTCTTCATTTTTTTCAGATTACTTTTAAAATTTGCGAGCGTTGTTTTCTTGTACCTGTTGTTGTCCTCAAGCGAGTGTAAATTGAAAAATACGATTGGACGCCGGAGTCTCACTGACCAATCAGAATCGCCGACACAACTGTACTCCGCGCGGTTCGTCTGTCGCCCACCCGGAACTTCTCGGGTAATTCTCTACGTAATCACATTATCTCCGAAGATCGCCGAGTAGGTACGATTGGTCTGTTGGTCTGTCGCCATGGACATTGGTCTGTTGGTCTGTCGCCCTGTACCCCCCCCCCCCCCCCCCCCCCCCCCCGAACTGAAATCTCAACGGATTTACGCGATTTGGAAAAACGGTTCCTGGCGAGGTTCAAAATACGGAATTCCGTCATAATACGGAAAACGTCTCCGGTTACTATCGTAACCTCCGTTCCCTGAGAGAGGCGGGAACGAGACGGTGCATGGAAAAGATGCATTTGGGACCCTCCCCTTCACGTAAATTTCTGAAACCTTATAGGATAACGCCAGTTGACAACTGGCCAATTGTCGCGCGATGCGCTCTGGCTGTCAGACAGTATAAATAGCATAAGCGCGGCACTTGCGTCAGAATCATGACTGAACACGGCACAGCTGGTCAAGCGACGAACACGGCGGACGTTGCACCGTCTCGTTCCCGCCTCTCTCAGGGAACGGAGGTTACGATAGTAACCGGAGACGTTCCCTTTCGAGTGCATGGAAAAGATGCATTTGGGAACGGTGTTCAATCCCGCCGTGATTGAGACTTAGACCAGTCTGATACAGGGAAACATACACCAAACACAGCTCGTCCAATGGCAACGTCGCCACGTGTGCTCACTACTGATAGGTGCAGCTAAGCCAATGAAATCTTAGCTAAAGCTTGTCAAAATTTGCATATCAGCAGCATGAAAAATAGCAGGCTGCGTTATTACAGGGCAGACGTGACTATTCAGAAAGCATTAAAGCACAACTAGTGTGAGCGCATAGCGTCAACGGCAAAGCGGTGACCGTGAGCACATAAGCACAAACTACTGTACAGAAATCCCCAGCGTCAACAGCACAGCGGTAACAACTGTATTTTGAGAAAAGTAGCAATATCCCAGGAATAATTGATTCAATTACTCACCGAAAGCACTTGAGACGCCAAAGATGGAACATCCAGTTTATAAAACCTGGCGAAGGTGTTCTGAGAAGACCAGCCAGCAGCAAAACAGATATCCTGTATTGACGTACCTCTAGACCAGGCCCACGATGAGGCAATAGCTCTCGTCGAGTGAGCTCTGATGTTGAGAGGGCATTCCTGTCCCTGATTCGCATAAGCCAAAGCAATAGCGTCCACTATCCAGTGAGAAAGCCTCTGTTTAGAGACAGCATTTCCTCTAGTAGCGCCACCATAGCACACAAAGAGCTGGTCCGACTGTCGGAATGTGGCGGATCGGTCCAAGTAAATACGCAAAGCCCTGACGGGGCAGATAGCCCTCTGAGCGCCGATGTCCTGTGAGGTTGACGGCTCTGAAGACAAGGCGAGCAGAGAAACTACTTGCGCTTTAAATGGAGTAGAGAGCGATTTTGGCACGAAGCCAGGTCTCGGCCGGAGAGTAACACTGCAGTCTCCGGGCCCGAAACGAATACAATCGTCACTCACTGAGAACGCATGCAAGTCCCCAATGCGCTTAGCCGATGCCAGTGCGAGAAGCAGCGCCGTCTTCTGTGAAAGCTCCTTAATCGCGACCGATTCCAAGGGCTCGAACGGCGGCAGAGAGAGAGCTCTCAGAACCAACGCCAAATCCCACGGCGGAACCGATGGGGGGCGTGGGGGGTGTAATCTCCTCGCACCTCTGAGAAATCTGACCATTAGTGGATGCCTCCCGATCGATTGCCCGTCGTCCGGTGAACGAAACGAGGCGACAGCGGCCACATAGACCTTTAGAGTAGACGGAACACTCCCGTCATCCAGCCGGAGCTGTAAAAACTGTAACACATCTGACACGGGACAGCTCACCGGGTCGATATTGTGCTCGTTGCACCATTTCACGAACACTCCCCATTTCAGGGAATAAAGGCGTCTCGTGGAAGGTGCACGAGACTCCGCGAGAGTCTCCAGCACACTAGAAGGTAGTGCGAGCTCTTCTAAGGCCCCTGAAGCGGCCACGCGTGCAGGCTCCACAGCTCGGGGCTGGGATGCCATATCTCGCCGCTCGCTTGAGACAGTAGATTCTTGCTGACGGGAATCCGCCACGGGGGGGCTGCCAGCAACTCTCGTAGGTCCGGGAACCACGGCTGATTCGGCCAGTTCGGGGCGACTAGGATCACCGATGCTCTTTCCTCCCTTATTTTGCATAGGACTAAAGGCAGAATTTTTACCGGAGGAAACGCGTACAACCTGGCTCTCGGCCAACGCGATGTCAGAGCGTCCCCCGCTAGAGGGGCGTGCGACAGGGAGAAAAACAGCGGGCAGTGCGCGTTCTCGCTCGTCGCAAACAGATCCACTTCTGCCCTCCAGAAGCGATCCCAGATCATTTGCACCACCTTTGAGTGAAGCCTCCACTCTCCGTGAGGAATCCCGTTCCTCGAAAGCATGTCCGCTCCGCGGTTTAGTACACCCGGGATGTGCGAAGCTCTGATGGAGAGGAGATGTTGATCTGCCCACAGCAGGAGGCTCGTTGCCAGCTCGAACAGGGCCCTGGAGCGCACGCCGCCTTGGCGATTTATGTATGAAACCACGGACATGTTGTCGGTGCGAATCAACACATGCTGCTGTTCTATTTGCGGCAGGAAAGCCCTTAGGGCCAAACATACCGCTTTCAGCTCCAGGCGGTTGATATGCCACTCGCTCTGTGACTCCGACCATAGACCGGAAGTCGGAACGCCCTCGCATGTTGCACCCCAACCTGAGCTCGACGCGTCTGTCGTCACTACGGTGCGTGTCGTCACCAGCCCAAGGGGAACCCCCTGGCTGAACATGTCCTGATTGGACCATGGTTCCAGAGCGCTGATGCAGCTGCGGGAGACCGTGATGCGCATGCGCCCCGCTGTCCACGCTCTCCACGGGACACGGGTCTTCAGCCACAACTGCAGTGGCCGCATTCGCAGCAGACCCAGGTGGCACACGGAAGACGCTGACGCCATAAGACCTAGAAGCCTCTGGAAAACCCTCAGGGGAACAGACCGGTCCTGTCTGAAGCCACGCAGAGCCGAAGAGATGGTCTCTATGCGTTCCGGGGCGAGGCGGGCTCGCATCGCCACTGAGTCGAAGCACACACCTAGATATGTTAAATACTGACTCGGGGTGAGCATGCTCTTCTGCATGTTCACTCGCAGGCCCAGTGACTCCAGATGATGAAGCAGCATGTCTGTATGCCTGATTAGCACCTCCCTTGTATGAGCTAGAATCAGCCAATCGTCCAGATAGTTTAGAATGCGCACTCCGCTCGCTCTGAGGGGGGAAAGTGCTGCATCCACACATTTTGAGAACGTGCGCGGTGCCAATGCCAGCCCGAACGGGAGCACGGCATACTGGTATGCTGAGCCCTCGAACGCGAATCTCAGGAAACGCCTGTGGCGTGGCGCAATCTGAATATGAAAATACGCATCTTTCAGATCTACGGACGCTAGCCAGTCCCCGGAACGTACCTGTGCCAGTATCTGCTTCAGCGTCGTCATTTTGAACGCGCGTTTGTGGAGCGCGCGGTTGATGGGTCTCAGATCCAGAATCGGACGGAGCCCTCCATCTCTCTTGGGCACCACGAAATAGCGGCTGTAGAATCCGCTCTCTAGCTCGCTCGGAGGGACGCGCTCTATCGCTCCTTTCGCGAGCAGACTGTGAACCTCCTGTCTCAGAACAGGTGCGCTTTGAGGGAGCGCCAGAGACGGGACCACACCAGTGAAACGGGGCGGTCTGCGTCTGAACTGAAGAGAATAACCGTGCTGAATTATTCCCAGCAACCAACCTGAGATGCCTGGAATGGCCCTCCAAGCTTCCAGGAAATGACGAAGCGGAGGGTAGGCTGCACGCTGCTCGACGAGTATCGGGAGCGGCGGGGAAATGTCGGCTACTATTGAGGGAGCAAGTGCATACTGTGGCTCCGCGCCGCTCTGAGGCAGGGCAAGCGACATAACACTGACAGAATGAGGAAGAAACAACTCTTTTTGTGAACAAGCATTTGTTTTTATTATTGCATCCGCACAAACAGGGTTTAACACACACACATTGCAATCGTCGCCCATACGAACAGAGGGGACATAACGCACAACATGGTGTTTTGGGGGCGGCCCACCCGCGAGCTCTCTCTTCCTCTTGACGGGACCGTCAGGAAGATGGCTTGCCTGCGGGAGGCTGTGCGCCGTCACGACGGGGGCCCCCCCTGGGCGCGTGACGCCTCTTCCCGGGCCCCGGCCATTGCTTGCGTCGGACATCCGGCTCCGGGCGAGAAGCCGCCGGAACTGCAGCCGCCGATTGCTGTGTCACCGGTCTGTGGGGGAGGCGCGGCGCCGACGCCGACCGCGCCCTTGAGGGCTGCTGGTACGCGCGCCTCGGCATCACGTGGCTCATCGCTTTCGCGCGCTTTTGCGCCTCAGAAAATTTTTCCATCACCGACTCGACTGCGCCACCAAAAAGGCCGGCGGCCGCAATCGGTGCGTTGAGGAGCATTTTCCGGTCCGAGTCCCGCAGGTCCGCCAGAGTTAGCCACAGGTGCCTCAGGAGCACCACTAAAAACCCCATAGAGCGGCCGATGGCTTGCGCGGACCGCTTGGTTGCCATGAGAGCGAAATCCGTTGCCGCTCTCAGGTCCCTCACATCCTCCGCGTCCATGCTGCCGGCGTCCAGCAATTGCAGCAGTTTTGCCTGAAACACCTGCAGCACCGCCATCGAGTGGAGCGCGGACGCGGCCTCGCCAGCCGAGGTGTACGCTTTCTCTGCCTGGTGCGCCGTGAACCTGCACGGTTTTGACGGCAGCCCCAGACCTCCGCTCAGCATGGTTGAGGAAGGGCACAGGTGCGCCGCCATCGCCTCCTCCACGGGTGGCACCCGCACATAACCCCGAGCTTCAGCACCGTCCACGTGCGAAAACATGGCACGCGGTGAGGAGTGAGCGCGAGCTGACTGAGGCGCCGACCACGACCTCACCACGTGCTCATGTACCTCCGGAAAAAAGGGGGATCCCCTCCTAGCTCCGGCTTGCTGGCGGCTGGACTGGAGGAACCAGGAGTCCAGCTTACTTCTCGCGGGCTCCTGTGGAGCACTCCAGTCCAGGTCCAGCTCTTTAACTGCCCTCTCGAGGACCCTGACTAGCTCCTCCTGGAGGTCTAGAGGGCCCTCTGTGTCGAGGCACTCCGACGCCGCCCAGTCCCTGTCTGATGCAGCGAGGGATACTGAGTCCACGTCTCTGTCATCCTCGACCGGGAGGAAGTCCGCGAAGCGAACTGGTGATTGGGGAGACGGCAGAGGACGGCATGCTGCGTCGTCACCGTCACCCCGCGAGTGTGTGGGGGGGCCCGCCAGCGGCTCGACGGCGGCAAAGGACCCCTTCCCCGCGATACTGCGCGCTATGTCCCTCCTGGATCTCAGCGCGCGCCCCGGCAGATCCCCGCAGTGCGCGCAGGAGGACTCCAGCAGGGCATCCTCAGCGTGGGCCAGACCCAGACAGACGACGCAGCACGCGTGAGTATCCGGCGGGTCAATGGGACCCGCGCAAACTTTACATTTAGATCCTGTTGATTCCATTTTTATCTATGTTCATAAGTCCGTGTGAAGGAAATAATCTGACGCAAGTGCCGCGCTTATGCTATTTATACTGTCTGACAGCCAGAGCGCATCGCGCGACAATTGGCCAGTTGTCAACTGGCGTTATCCTATAAGGTTTCAGAAATTTACGTGAAGGGGAGGGTCCCAAATGCATCTTTTCCATGCACCGTCTCGTTCCCGCCCTCGAAAGGGAACTTTCACCCATGTATTTCTTTTACGCTGAACACATTTAAAATTCCCTCCAGAGTGAATGTCCAAGGCTGTTTGTCAAAAGTATCGTAAGCGGTTCTCTCCAGTGTGAGTTCTCATGTGGTTATTTAGGGTTCCTTTATGTCTAAAACTCTTTCCACATTGAAGGCAAGTGAAAAGCTTCTCTCCAGTGTGAATTCTCATGTGGTTATATAGGGTTCCTTTGTGAGTAAAACTCTTTCCACATCGAGGGCAGATGAAATGCTTCTCTCCCAAGTGACTTTTTATGTGTGCATTAAGGGTTCCTTTATGACTGAAACTCTTTCCACACTGAGGGCATGTGAAAGGCCTTTCTCCAGTGTGAACTCTCGTGTGGCTTTTAAGGGTTCCTTTTTGTGTGAAACTCTTTCCACACTGTTTACATGTGTAAGGACTCTCTCCAGTGTGAATTTTCATGTGTGTATTAAGGTTTTTTTTATGCGTGAAACTCTGTCCACACTCAGCACATATGAACGGCTTCTCTCCAGAGTGAATTCTCATGTGGGAATTAAGAATTTCTTTTCTTGTGAAGTTCTTGCCACATAGCTTGCAAGTGAAAGCGTTCTCCCCGGTGTGATGTCTCATGTGGGTATTAAGATTTTTTTTATATGAAAATCTCTGTCCACACTCACAGCATGTGTAAGGTTTCTCCCCAGTGTGAACTCTCATGTGGACTGTAAGGTTTTGTTTTTGAGCGAAGCTCTTTCCACACAGCTGGCACATGAAAGGCTTCTCTCCTGTGTGAATTCTCATATGGATTTCAAGGCTTTGTTTATGATTGTAACTGTTTCCACACTGACAGCAGATGAAGTAACTGTTAATTTTAGTCTTCTGAGCTCTGTTTTGTGAAGAAGTAGTTTTAGTCTCTCTGAAATCATGACATTTCTCATAGTGATCAGTCTCTTGCATTTCATGTAGTACTTCAGTCTCCTGTTTCAGTGGCATCAGGTCTAAAGCGAAAAAGACAAATACAAAATTATTACTAGTTTAATTTCACAAAGCAAGATGCATAAAAACCAACAACATCCTTGCTAGATGCTATATGCACTATGCTAGTGGAAAATAAGTGTTTTCAGAATCTGTAGCCACTGATTACCTTATTTTTGTTAAATACATTACCATGGAAATCCATTTATTATATTATTTTGACTTAATTTAAATTTTAAAGGCCTCGGTGTTTGTCTGGTCATGTGATCTCAACATGTCTGTCTTCATGAGATCAAATTAAACCACTTTAACTATAAAAATTTTCATAAATCACATTTATTACTGTAGAGCTGGAGCAAATCCTAACCTTAACCCCACCTGGAGATTTTAATATGGATCAAATGACTGAGTTGAGCTTTGAGAATGAAACCAACCTGTTTGTTCCTCAGTTTCTTCTTGTTTGACTCTGAATGTTTCTTTAATCTTCATATCTTCACTCTCCTCTTTAATAAACGACATCTTAGTGAGTCAGTGGATCTCAGTCGCTTCACCAGGAGTTTTTCTGTGTGTTTGTCCTGTTTAAGATGAGAATAATCAACAAAGAATAATAAACACTAAATTACTGTGTGTGTCTCATTCATATCAGTAGTAAAGATCACTGATAAAGAAGTGAGAGTTAATGGACTTAAATGACCAGTTTGTACAAATTCGTAAACACACAATTAAACATTCACTTCATATCTGATTACAAGATCATGTTTATTTAATAATTGAAGATATGTTTAATAGGACACAGTTTCATAAAATTAGGAAAAAAAAAGTTTCTTCTGTTTCTTTTCCACTGTTTTGCCAAGACGTCAACGTGCAGTGAATCGATTCAGTGAATCGTGTGATTCAATTGACTCGCGTTTTCCAAAGCTCCGTTTATCCCATCAAAACTTTCTCCAGTGACTGAATTTATGTTTATGATGAACGGATTCATGTAAAAAGAAAGAAACGAGACGCTATTTTCTGATACTCCGTTCTGCTTCACTCACAGTAAACAGCGATAACATTTGATAAAGCATTGTGCCTGTATTTGTACATTCGATGACACATAATTTATTTCTGGTCGACTATAATTGGCTAAACGACATTGTATTAACTTAAACACTTTAAAGGCTTATAATCACAAACCTTAAGCCGAATCAAACAGACGGCGTCTCACGTCATACCACCAGACCAAAATAAAAGTCCCAGTAATCACAAACGGGCATAGACGTTTACATACACAAAAATGACATTTAAATACATGTTGTGTAATGTGGCATTAAAAGAGTTTGTAGCACATCTTATATGGTGAGGTGCAACATAGTCAAGTTTGGGTGCAGAAACCATTTATAACAGTGGTTGGCAATTAATTTTCAGTAATAAAACAATTTTGAATTGATGTTTTAATGCAATTTTTAAGAGTTTAAGAGCTTGGAAAAACAACACATGTGTGACGATGTGTGTTATAACATTAATTAACATTTGCCCAAATTCAAGCTCAAATGGAGTTTGACCAGGGTTTTTGACCTGCTAATCTCTTTTCAATCCACTCAGGTAGTTCAGAGACTATTATTAAAGATTCCACTAGGTGGTGACAAATAATATCCTTGGCTAAATTGTTGACGTAAGATTAAGATCTTTTGGACATTTTAATCTAATGTTTTAGTCTCACACTTTCAAAGGATGATTGACATAAATAAGTATAACTTCAGTATTAAATTAATAACCACTATCTTGAATGCTTATTTTTATTATTAAATGAGTCTAAATTATTTTCGTTTACAGACAACCAAATTATTGTGTAATTGCTCTCATTGTCATAGTTAAACAGGCAGGACACAGACGTAAGCAGTACAGATTTATTGAATTAAGCAGGTAGCGCAAACCGTAGAAAGCATGCTAATCCGGTGACAGGCAGGCGACGTAGAACAACACATGAGAGCACACTAGGGACAGGAGGGCACAGAAGGAGAAGATCGCAAGAATCCTTGGCCAGGAGAATCTTGGCAAGAGTCATGGCACGGTAGACGAGACCAGACGCTGAGTGCAGGGTGAGGACTGGTGGTGATTGCAGACAGGTGTTCAGAATTCTGGTGATTGTGAGCGTGTGAATGAGTCTGTGGCAGTGGGCGTGGCTGACTCCGTGACACTCATATTCTTCTGATGTCCATATTCTATTTGCCTATGTTGGAGGAGACTCACACATTTGACCAGCCATATGTATGTTCCCCTAGCTACTTAGACAGCTAGGGTCCCAGAGGTTATCATGGCCCATGGAATACATGATGGTCCTTCATTTTTAGAAGTGTCAATTTATGTAAGATTGATATTGTCTGTGTTTTACACCAGAAAGAGAAGAAGTTATCACAATGTTTTTGGAAGTCTCCGGTTGATAGGCCGGCCAGCACCAACTTCAACCTTGGAGAAACTACATTTGTGTGTGTATGTTAATCTTTCGGTGCAGGTCTGCTTCTGGGTGCAGGACGAGTAGATTTTCGATGGAGACTTACAGACGTGGATGGAGATATGCTACTGATGTTATGTCTTTGTGTGAAATATTAATAATTTCTGCCTACTTTCTTAGCCAATCAGAATCTTTTAACTTTTAAGTAATGACGTAATGTGACCTTAGAGTAAGGTACAGTTAATGTAACAAAGAAAATGTACGCAGAGGGGCCTACAAACTCCGTGTGAGACTTGAAACTGGCTTCTGCTGATGAAACTACAACCTATTCACTAAACTTTCTTCAATTGACTACAATTCTGACTCCTGGTCTTCATTCAACATATATGGTCCTTGGGTCTTAACTGTAATAACCCTACAAAAGTACTTGGAGTAAAAAAGACTGCTCCCATCATCCCCGAACTGTCTGTTAAAACAAAGTGTGTGACTTTTCCAGCACTTCAGTATGCTTTCTTGTTGCGGTACCTGGCTCAGGTTTGGGTTGAGCTCAGAAAGTTTATACCTCAGTTATAACTGAGTAATAAATGTTTTTTGGAAAGTTTTGAATTAAATCCACATTAAGATCACGTTAAGTAGAGTTGAGCCGGATACTCGGCTGAAACGAGTATCCGGTTTGGATAAAACATTTTTGCCGAGTAAGAGTATCATACAAGTACAGTAATAGTGGTAATACCTCGAGATATGAGCATAATCCGTTCCAGGGCGGAGCTCGTAACTCGAATTGCTCGTATGTAGAATCATGTTTTCCCATAAGAAATAATAGAAAACAAATTAATCCGTTCCAGATCCATAACAACGGAAGAAAACATGCTTTGTATTGGTATAGACACACACACACACACACAATTATAGTACATGTATACAGTATAAGTACAGTTTACAGTATAATTTTGTGTGATATCAAATCAAATGTGGTTTTAATTCATACATTTTTACAGATAGAAGATAGACGGTAGCGGCAGGTGCGGAGGAGGGAGGGAGAAAGGGGTGGTTGGTACGTCGACACTTGATTCCGTATCGTACCTTACACTACGTAACTTACGTAAACTTAAATTAACATAACTGAACTTAGCTTACGTATTTTTTGTAACTTTTCTATTTTATATTATTGTTTTTGTTTATTTTCTTCCCCTTTCTTCCTTTTTTCACCGGACTACCCTCACTTTCACTTTCACTTGGCGCAGACATTTTAACGGAATACCTATCGAGGGAGATTTGTTTCTGTCTCCCTTTAAAAATAAGTAAAGTATGCGTCGTCAAAAAGCGCCGAAGCACGACCAGAAAACAATTTATCAGGTTTTTTTTTCAATGCTGAGCTCTTGCAACACCTTCGTATCGTCTGTAGATCGATCAACTCCTCAGTCGACAGTTGCTCTTGATGCTCCTGATCACTCACGCGGCACCGCGCCCATATTTATCGTCAGTTTCATGCTTCATTTCCATAGTCATCATGCGTTTCTTCTTCTCACTACCATCCTTACCACTCACTTTCTTAGAGCTCATCGCTGTTATGAAAAATAATGAACAAAATAGAGAGAAAATCAGCTACTCGCGGGCGACACATACAAGTCAGTGAACACTGAAGTGAAAATGCCTGACTTCAGTGTTCAGGGAACACTGAAGTCAGTACACGTGCCCGTATCTCGAAAATTTACTTGTATCTAGAAGCAAAAATGCCCTAAGGCTTGCTCGTATCTTGGAATACTCGTATGTAGAGACGCTCATTTCTCGAGGTATAACTGTAATACGAGTCATTGTCTCTCTCTCTCTCCCTCAGTCACAGGTTCGCGGGTCTTTTCCGTTTCCGTTTAGGGTTTCTTCAGCTTCAGGTTTGTTTTTTATTTTGGTTTGTTTGTAGTACTTACTTATTAGCCAGTACAGTTCTGGTAAATGTGGGGTTTGTTCAGACGTGGTGCTTGGCAGCGTCTCTGCCTGTCAGAGATTTTTTATTTCATTTTTTTTTAACCGTCTGCTGGCTCTAACAAGTTTTTTGACTTTACGCAAAAAATAATGATTAAAAATAATGATTTCTTACAATTTCTCAATAGCACCGAGAACTTCCAAGCCAGTTACATAAAGGTTTATCTAAGAGGAATACATTTTTTCCATAAACTCATTTTTGGTTCACCCTCCTCAGAAATAGCCAATTCCCAGACATCTTTACGCATCAAAGGTATCCAAAGAACCCAACCCACTAACCCAGACCCCAGACAACCAGTAACTCACTAAAATGCATTGCGGAAATACTTACTAAATGTATTGCATGCATTGGGAGAATGAAAAAAACTGTTATGTTATTGTTCATACCATAGAAACATATGAAAAAAAGAATCTCCAAATATTGAATCAGTTAACTTTGCGAAACTCAAAATTATGCCATAGAGGCATAGACAATACTTTTGGCCATAATTGTATATAGAAACTTTACAAATGTAATTCTATATGTTTAATTTGTAAGAAATTAGGCTTATTACGTATTAATATGTACATACCAAAGTGTAATAATTGAAAGTGTTAAGTTGATTTATTTTGTATCTTCACCCATGTGATAAATTCTATGCAACATCTGTGTGGAAATAACTGTTTTGATTTTAGAACTTTAGTGAACATTTAACTTAAATTGCAAAATTTACATTCATGCATTTAGCAGACACTTTTATCCAAAGCGAATTACATTTCATTCAAGGGACAAAAAACCCATGACCTTTGTGTTGTAAGCACTAATGCTCTACTGATTGAGCTACAGGGAAGCTGTATCAGTTGTATAGGAAAGTACAGGAAAGCTGTGTCAAAATGTTACCTATTGATTATTGTATAATGTTTAATTTTATTGACACCTTGCTTATTGTAAAATAATAATTTATTAAGCTCTTTAAAAAAATGTGTTAAACAAAATTGGTTTTGTTATAGAAAAAAGGTTCCTCATTAATTGTATAAATAGTTTCTGCACACAACACAAGTTTTTGTCCTTTTTAGACTGAATCTCATATGGTAGACGAAGTTCAAATGTTTTCAATGGTAGTTATTCTCAGCGCATTTTCAACCAACATGCATTTAAATATGTATTTCGCAAAGAATTCATCTTTGAATTCTGCTGAATATGCTTTCATATTTTTAAATGAATTTATAGGCACGTAGTGTGAACAGGACTTTTATTTTTGAAGCGTAATGTGACGTAATAAATCTGCGCCGCGTCTTTGGTTCGGCTGGAGAAAGGTTTGTATTTAAAGTGTTCAAACCAACGCAACACGTTTTATAGTTTATAAACTGTTGAATGTATGTTTTATTAGTGATGTAATGATTTTTATAGTATTTATGAACGTTTGGAGATTACAGCGCAATCGGGTGTTATGAATGAAAAAGAGCATCTCATTTCGCTACGTTTACCGTGAGTCAGTTTATCCAGAAATTAATTCGATCACTGATGAGAATTGATGGGAGAAACTTATCTTAACGCGCTTCATGAGTTAATGAATCGTTTACTGCAAAATGATTCAGTGATTCGAATCACTGCGCGGCGACATCACACGCTGGTCAACACAAACAAAACACAAAATGTTTGATTATAGTGTAATATATAAAGTATAAATCTAAAAAACTTTGAGTTTATAAATCATAAAACCCTATAAAATGGCTATATAATTTGTGTAATTTTAATAATTTTGAAGGCCATTAACTCTGACTCTTCCCAGGATCTGAACAACTGATTTAGGATTACTTCATTATTCTCATCTCAAACTGGAAAGACGCACATAAAAACTCCAGGTGAAGCGACTGAGACCCATGTGACGCATTATTATAAAGATGCCTTTTATTAAAGAGGAGAGTGAAGATGTGAAGATTGAAGAAACATTCAGAGTCAAACAAGAAGAAACCGAGGAACAAACAGGTTGGTTTCCTTCTTAAAACTCATCTCAGTCATTTGAACCTTCTTAAAATCTCAAGCTCTACAGAAATTAATGATATTTTGGGAAGATGTTAATGATTGTTGACTTTCTTCAAAGCTATTACAACTTTCCACACATTCAAGTCTGACTTGATTTTGTGAAACATTAAACTACTTTTGAATTAAATGTGATAAACCATAAAACAAATTAAATATGCAACCGTACTTAACAAGCTTTCATTATGTGAACACCTGACCATAGTCAAGATGATCTCTCAATGTGTCTTGTTTCATTATGTGTTCGCTTTTATTCCTCTTCAATTCAGATAGAATTAAGAATGTTGTGCAAGTTATCCTTAAACTCAGTAAAAGTATTTTAATTAATTCACAAGAGGTTTGAAAAAAATGTATGGGGTAATGTTGTAACAACTCACAATATTAAATAGATTAAACAAAAACAAATAAACATGGTTCAGACTCTCAATCTTACTGCACAAAAAGGAAAATATTCCAACACTCAGAGTGATGTTCAATGTCGCATACAAACACTCACAAAAAACTCAGCAAAACACAGCAAACTTCAAGGTTCAAACTCTCCAAACTATAGTTTTCATCCCCTTTATAAACTAGGAATTAGGAAAAGCTTATCACAGCATACTTGCTTTCACTCACCATCCAATAAGTAACTTGATTTGGTTTTAACTTATGAATAAGTTAAACATTTCATTATTGCCTTTACATCACATTACATTGTTGGTTTTTAAATTTAAATTTTTATTTTTTTTAGTACACAATATGTAGGCAAAAAAAACAAAAACACTTAGCGTTATATTATACTGATGATGAAGGGTCCTCAGATTTTGGGCAGCCGGCAGTGAGCCAGCCTTTCCCTGCTCCTCCTCATATGGACAGCAGCAGACTCTGCTCTCAGCCACATACCCCCATCACCCCTTGTAGCCCAGGGGTGCCCTCAAGACTGCTTTTCTCCCTGTTGCCACAGCATCTGCATAAAGAGATGGAAGAGTAAGGAGAGATAGAGATGAGAAATAAAATTGTTGGTCCAGTTCCCAAAATGCACTGCCATCCAGTCTCCCAGGGTAACCCTCGGCGGGCTGCCCTGTAACTCTTCCGACTCCTGGTGGATGGTGATGGCTCCTCCAGCTTCAGGCAGTCAGTAGCGAATCCCCTATTTTCATTTATTATAAACCTAAAAAATAACAACCTAAAATCATGGTCCTCCCTCATCTTCTGTACTGTCGAAACTGTGAAACTTGAGACCGGTGCAGTGATGACACCTGTTGAATCCTAGGCTACAACTCAAGTTTGCACATTGGAAACAAACTTAATCAGTATGCGTTACCAGTAAACAGCAAGATGAATCGCACTTTGGGAATTGTGGTTATGTGCGCTAAAAACATAGGAAGCTAAAGAGAAGAATCTGGATGCGATCATGGAAAAGACGTTTTGAAAAAAAAAACGGATTATTTTTCCCACCTTAACCACGTGTTCTACTGTTAGGACAGTTTTATTTTTGATGTTCCTCAGTTGTTGTTGCCTTAATATAAAAAAGGCAAGATTTATCCCACAACTATTTACAGAAACTATTACACCAGGATGACAGAGTTGACATGTTAAAGCCGTCACTGTAGAGACTTAAAAAATATAAAACTTCCAGGATGGCTGCTTCCGAAATCACATTCTTTGAGTAGGTACTTATTTTAAGTAATTACTTCAACCTCTAAAAAAGTATGTTCTATATAGTATGAGTGCGTAATCTTGCATGTTGTCATAATTATGTGACATACCAGCGTCAGTTGCGTTGCTTCACTGACATTCACAAACTCTCTCGTAAGACCTCATGGGATAGTAAAGTGTCCAGCATGCACACTTTGGAATCTCACCAGAAGATGTTTTTTTTTTTTAATGAGTACTATGAATTTGGACATACTACTTTTGTAACGTAATGTTTTCCCCATGCAATATATTAGATGTAGAATATGTGTGTGTCGCACCTATTCATATATATATTTGGGAGATGAATGTTTGTAAATGGACGTTGTGGAGGGTGGAGAACGTAAAAGGAAAGTGGATGTTCAGATTCTAAGACAGACACGTGCAAATTCTTGTTTTTTTTTTATAAAGAGGGCTTTTAACTGTATATAAATTAATATAAAAACCTTTTCAGTGCTTTTTTTTAGTGTGTGTCTTTAGTAAATCCTTATAGTAGTGGGTTGTTTTAAACGCCAAAAGAGGGTTTGCGCTGTTATTAAATCTGGCCCTAGATGTTTTGATAACTGTTGTTTTGTGACATTAAACAGGTTCATTTGTATTTTTTTCACCCTAGACTTAATGGTGCTGGATGAAGAGAGTCAAGAACTGAATGAAAAGGAAGAGAAAGATCATCATGATTTCATAACTGGAGAAAAATCTTTTAGTTGCTCACAGACTGAAAAGACTTTGTCATGTAAAAGGGCTCAAAAAACAGGAGCTAGATGTAATTTTACCTGCCAAGAGTGTGGAAAGACTTTCAGTCAACATGGAAACCTTAAAGTCCACATGAGACTTCACACTGGAGAGAAGCCTTTCACCTGCCAACAGTGTGGAAAGAGTTTCACTGAAAAAGGAAACCTTAATAAACATATGAGAGTTCACACTGGAGAAGGTCCTTTCACTTGCCAACAGTGTGGAAAAAGTTTCACTCAAAAAGAAAGACTTAAAGCCCACATGAGAATTCATACGGGAGAAAACCTCTTCACCTGCCAGCAGTGTGGAAAACAATTTGTTCAAAAAGCAAGCCTTAAAATCCACATGAGAATTCACACGGGTGAGAAGCCGTTCACATGCCCTCAATGTGGAAAAAGTTTTACACATATAGCAACAATTAATTCCCACACGAGAACTCACACTGGAGAGAGGCCTTTCAAATGTGATCAATGTGGAAAGAGTTTCAGACAAAGAGTCGCCCTTAATTGCCACATGAGGATTCACTCAAGAGAGAACAGTTTTATATGTCTTCAGTGTGGAAAGAGTTTCACTGACAGAAATCACCTTAAGAATCATGTAGTCACTCACACAGGAGAGAAGCCTTTTATGTGTCATCTCTGTGGAAAGACTTGCTCGAACAAATCAAACCTTAATGTTCATGTGAGAGTCCACACTGGAGAAAAGCCCTTCACCTGCCCTCAGTGTGGAAAGAGTTTCACTGTGAAACAAAGCCTAAAGACCCACATAAGAGTTCACACTGGAGAGAAGCCTTTCACATGTCTTCAGTGTGAAAAGAGTTTCACATATCGAACAGACCTGAAATGTCATTTGCAAACTCATTCTGGAAAGACACTGGAATGTCACTTGCTCCAGAAAATTCAGACGTGAGACTATTTTTGTTCTTTATGTAGAAAATACAAAGCCACAAAAATATGTGTCTGTGTGAAATTAATTTTGATTGTGTAGAGGCATCACTCATGTCTTTAAATTTTGATAAATGTAAAGATAAATTTAATCAAGATAAATACAGTGGAATCAATCTTCTGTCTTGCTGTGAAATGGCATAATTTAAATGAAAAATTATAAATTAGATGGCAAACAATGAAATCATGAACACTGCATATCTATCTATTTAGGCATATTCCTTGTGTCCAAAGATCTTGAGAAGGAGTTTGTTCTATGTGACAAGCTCTCAAATAACTGCAAAACTATCTATCTATGGGTTTTAAAGAACATGTTAATAAACAGACAGTTTATCAAGAGATTGAAGTACTTTGTATTGAATGTTCACAACCACACAACACAGAACATTTTCCCAGAAGCATTGTGGAACATACAGATCACCATAGCCAAGCATAAAGCTTGGTCAAGGTTTTTGTGAAATTCTAACTTTCGTTTTACAAGTAAATTGTATGTAATGTAACGCCAAAACCCACGATTTACTGCATGTGCCCACAATACGGTCTGATTGTCAACCTGCGACTTGAATGCTCACACTACACGTGTGACTACATGTGCAATATATATGGTTTATGTGCAATAAACCCCCTTGCCGGGTTGGTGAGTACTCCACTCAGGAGGACTTGCCCTTCACAGATAAGCTCAGACACAATGCCCAAGCCTGAATCAAGTGCCAGATCCGAAGTCTGAGCTAAACTTTAACTTTAACCTGCAGCCCAAGCCCCACCTTGAGTCTGATCAGGTGCTGCATCATCTGTCTCTGTAGGAAACCCTTCTCATACTCTTGCTGCTGAGGGTGAACTGCACCTGGCCTCTGGGAATTATTTTGAGGTAAGAGGACATTCCCAAAAGTTTCCCAACGCTACTGGCCCCACCCCTCCACTGTATCCTGTGTCTCTGCTGGTCCTGGGAAGCTCCAAGTCTCCTTCATCAATGTTGGTTATGCCAAGCCTGCGACTCCTGCCTGCTTTCAGCCCCACCTGTGCTGGCTCCCTTCAGTCCCTCGGATCCTCTATTGGCTCTACCCTGCATCATGGATCTGCCCAGTGATATTAATGTATGCTGAATGCATGTGAAATACCGTTTTCAAAAAGCAGAGTCCACACACAGATTATATATATTTAATCCACAAACTAACTCTACAGAAATGTAAAACAGTGATTGTTACGACCTATGACCGAATTATAGATCATTATTTCTACTAAAACCAATGACGGGAACGGACCGAACATATGAATAATCAACAAATACTTGATGATGATTTAAGACACCCATTCGTGCCTACATTTACTTCAGGAGTAAAGAAACATTACAAGACACAAATGTTTAAAAAAATATTATCCAATAAACAAAAGAAAGAAACAACCGTAAACTGGTAGTGCAGCTAAGGAAACAGAACCCCTGCCTACACCTGTTCTCACAAGCAGATCTTACCTGGCTCTTGATAACAAAAACATCTTCCCTCACTATACTAACTAAATAAACAAAACATGAGCTAATAAACAAAACCACTTCTAGTTACTGGTAAAAAATACAAAACTACTTAAAAGTCACTATATCTGTATAACAGTTCCATCTTCTATCAGCTTAAATCTTCTGGTTGCCTCCTCTACGTTCCTCTCCAAAGTTTTTTTTACCATTTTTTTTAAAAAGTTGATTGGACCTACTGTTCAAAAGATTTTGAACAACTGCTTTGAAACTGCAGTGGTAGCAGGACATGAAGCATGCCATTAGTCAAATTTGAGTCCACTCTTAAATCCTTTTTTGTCTAAAATGTTTGAGAAAATATAGTGTTTAAAATGTAAAGAAAAATTTAATCAAGATAAATACAGTGGAATCAATATAATAGATTAGGTAACTATCAATATATTCGATAAATAAACTTCTGTCTTGCTATGAAATGGCATAATGTAAATGGAAAACTATAAATTAGAGGGCAAACAATGAAATCATGAACATTGCATATCTATCTATATAGGCACTCTATAGGATTACTCGTGGAGTAATCCTTCCAACTACAGAGTTTCCAACTACAGAGAATGAAAACAAGCTGGCTTTAGGAAATACCATTCCACACAAACAGCACTGCTAAAAGTTTCAAATCTGGGAATTCTGCTGTGTTAGTGTGAAATACCCTTAAATGGTTATAATCCTATTTGAACAGTAGAAGGTTCACTGTTAATATTGGTGAATTTACTTTAATGTATTGTTGCTGTTTTTTAAATCCTTCAATGGAATAGCTCCAATATCTCTCTCTGATTTATTAACTGTTCACAAAAAGTTCAATTTGCGGCTTGATGTTGCAAACTAATAGTTGTAGTCATATTTTAAATTACTATCTATGGCGAGGGGGGCGTGGTTTCAGCGAGGTCTGCAGCGGGAGAGAGAGAGCCGGGAGACGAGCGCGGCGTAAGTGGGTTAAGTGCAAATAACAAACACCTGTGTCTCCTTGCAGTAACTGGCGGGAAGAGACGGGATATAAGCAGCCAGGAAGTGGAGGACGGGGAGAGAATGACTGAGACTCGAAGTCACGAAACCCGAGAGAGACTTTAAATAGGCTGAGAGCGGAGTGAGCGCACCGTTCGTTTTGGTTTCGGTTTCGGTTTCACTTTCAAGTTAATAAAACATTCACGAGTCTCAGTTAAGCCGACCCTGCCTCTTCCTTCCTACATGAACCAACCTCACTACACTATCATAATGATAAACTGTACTGTTGCACAAAAACCTTTACCATTCACAGATCTTGGTTATTCTTGTCATTATTATCTAATGGGAAGTCATGCACATTCACAGGAAATAGTTTACTTCTATCTGATTGTGTTATTGCATAGTTTTGAAAACTGCACTATTGTATAAAATGTGTAAAATAAATAAAGCAGGTCCAGACTACGTCCTTAACATTCAAAAACTTATTTACCCCAAAGCAGTTTGGCCAGCATCACCACCCTGCGCCTCAGTCCCTTCACTCACCATTCAAGATCAATAGCAGTATAGGCTGGAGTGGCAACTACATCTGTAAGGAGAGATTTTATATGGTTTAGTCAAGCATTTTATCAGGAAACAAAGATTTTTTAAAACAGGCAATATTATAAATCAAGAATGAAAATCTTGAAAATACAGCAGAAAAGATGGCTTAGCATTTACTACTTGTATGCTGGACAGAATCAGCTGGGATTTTATAATTCTCTCACCTGCGATGGGTTTTGTCTCTGGAGTCTCAGATTCGTCTGAAGATGTGCCAAGGCAGGGAGAGAGTTTTATCCTTTCAACTGCTGGGAAGAAATCACAATACAATAAGGACCTATTGATCATAGCATTTGCCATGTTCACAGTAAAGAAATATATCTGAATTTTACAGCCTTTAACAAGTCAAATCAAGCATTGTGTATTAAGAAAAGATCCAGTAGAAAAGATGGAGAACTGCTTTCTGTCTTACATGTGATGGGTTCAGTCTCCTGGGTTGCAGCCAGCAGATCAACGACTGCAGTTGAGGAAGAAGCATCAGTCTTGGTGTCGCTGTTCTTCTGCTCAGAGGATGAAAACTTGCCTGAAAGATTGAATGACAGCATGTTGTCCAAAATGCGGTTCAGAAATGGAAATCTGCGTTTGCGGGAAGAGTTTGGCAATTTGCTGCTGTCGGCTGGAGCTTTAGTGGACAAGTCCATCACATCAACTGGAGAAGACATGGCAAACCACAGCCTCTTGCTTTAATTAGTTTATCAATTTTCTCATCTGCCTGATGAATGCCACTCACAATTTTATAGACAATAACATAATTTAGAATTATGCTTTAATAATTTAATAACTTGTGTTTGTCACAATGGAAGTCAAAAAGTTTAATTACTCAAATGTTTCTCTATCAGAAATTATGTAGTTCACAACTGTCTGTTTTGTAAATGTATATATTGACAATGAAAGGGAAACAAATGAACAAATATTTGTTTCACATACTATTTCTTGTTGTTATAGTCTTGTTCTTTTCAATTTCATAATTTCCATACTGTTTAATTTGTACATACCGGCATATGTCAGTTTGTTATATTTTCACTGTTGTTATGGTTAGTTGATACATACAAAGCAAAAAGCACACATGCACAAGTTCCTTTGACAGATGTCATGCACTCACATCATAAACTATAATATGGAGATTTTAAATATGAATGTTGAATGTTTAACAGACTGGTAAGAGGATGTACAACAGTGGAAACATTTCTGCAAAAATTCTGATAATACCCAGCTAATACCCAGACAGATATTCCTGTCGTGTGGTGGGCATGGGAAAATCAACGATAGCAGAAACCTTTGCACATAAAGGACAGACTTGACCTTGACCGAATACTTTCCTCAAGTATGTAATTGTGGCTTTGCCAAACTCGCACTTTTCCAGATTTATAGTTAAAGATGCATTAGCTAAGCGTTCAAATACAGTTCTCAGGAGAGACAGATGTTTAGATGACTCAGAGGAATATAACACAAGATCATCAAGGTAAGCATTACGATTTGATACTCCTGATAATACATCATGAGCTAGGCGCTGAAAGGTTGTCGGAGAGTTTTGCATCCCAAACACCATAACTTTATATTGTGAAAAGTTATCAGGAGTTATGAAGGCAGATATCTCTGCAGCACGTGGTGTGAGGGGGACTTGCCAGTAACCCTTAAGAGGGTCTAGTTTTGTTACAAATTTTGAAGAACCCAAGTTGTCTATACAATCCTCCATCCGCGGTAGAGGATAATTGTCTGGAACGGTATTGTAGCCAGTGAGGTGGTAATTAGGGTGAGGTGTGGCCAAGCAGGTATTTAAGCAGGCATCTGAAGGGAGGCGTAGAGATGGGGCCTGAGTTGGTGTGACACTTCCCTGGATGTTTGTACACGTTACCTGGTTGCGTTGTAGGCTGATGCTACATACATTCTCCTCGTGATTAGTGAGATGGTGCGGTTTAAAAGGTAATTGTGCAGGTTTTATAGTGTTTGTGTGTTTTTTTTTAATGAAATTAAAGTATTGTAGTTATTTGTGTTGATTGTCTTGTTTTTCTATTATGTTTAGTTGATTGCTGTTCCTCTTATGTTTGTTTAATTTTCTCAGCTAGCCAGTGCCCAGGTGCGCGCTGTTGGTTTACAATGCAGGTTGATGTCAAAGTGTGAGGGTGACTGGCTAGCGGAGTGTTTTTTTCTGTATGTTTTGTTTGTTTAACACTTCCCAGCCTCGTTTTTTCTGCCAACCTTTCTTTTCTTTACACATTGTACTTTAAGTTATACAAGCTATTCCATTGTATGAGGTGTATTTGCAGTGGGATTTCTTCCTTTTTTGGTTTGGTATTATACCTTTGTGTGTGATTTTGATTTGGGAGTATTCATGTAGTTTATTCTTTACTTTTGGATTGTTTTGTGTACTTAAGTTGAGTTTGGCTTTAGAGGGTTGGCTGACTGTTTACATCTTTCGAGGGTAGAGGAATGTTTTGTTACTGTATGTTTCAAAAAGTTTTTGAAACCTAAACAATTGCTCTTTTGAGCGCATGTGCTGAGACATATTGATCACAATCTGAAAAAAGAGAGAATAACTGTCATCAATTTAGGAAGACACAAATGTTTAAAACTTAGGAACCTTTAGGAACAGTAAAGGCGATGAAATCTCTTTATGAACTTTTTGAAGTGTCAAAGTGGAAGTTGTGTAGCAGAAATCTCTCATATTTCATTAGAATCCAAATCTAGCGATCGGAGTTCAACTACTTGCTTTTGCCAGTAATGTGCACAGAACCCAGTCCGAAAAAACCCTTTTTGACAGCAGTGTGCCTCAAAATATCACCTAGGCAGTGCCTCTTGAAGTGAGTGTGGAAGGGTAGGAGCCCAAGTGGCGAACGCAGGCATCAATCCTGCAACCTCTCGCGTACCAGATGAGATAATATACTGTATATAAATGTAACTGTGGCGAGCAGAGTGGTGTCGAGGGACCGTAAGAGTGTCACGAGAGCCAGTGGTGTGATTGATAATGAGTGTCACCTACGAGCCACCGGTCTCTCGTCTCACGGAGGTGTGAAGGCATAAAAGGAGGAGCGACGACAGTGAAGGATGAGAGAGGACCAGGCCTGGAGTTTATGTTGTGTTTTATGTTTGGGTCCATTATCTTTATTTTGTATTTATGTTTTAGTTTGGGATTAAAGTCTGTTAAATGTTCGCCGGTTCCCGCCTCCTTCCTCCCTGAACAAAGAACATTGTTACAGTAACCCAGTAAGGTTCATTATTAAAACGAGCAAAAACGAGGGCCATATACGCCACTTCACATGGTTATCTCGTGACTGAGAGTTCACTGCGCATGCGCTGAGTTCCCGTTGCACGTGGATCGCGGTCCTCGCGCAGCATATCCGCCCAGATACAGGCAGAGCAGGTGTTCACTCCTCCACGTATAAATAAATCGCGCATGTCCGGCAAGCCGCTACTGGCTAATTACGCAATGGCAGTACGGGATGTCAAATGTTCTTTGTTTAAAAAATAATTAAATCACTGCACAAATATAAATTGCTGCATTTGTTTGATTCACACAGCCTCAGTCACGTACTCTCGTCCACTGTGTGTGCCTGTCTGTGACAAAAGCTAACTAGCTGGCTTGCTTATCATGTCTCAGTCAAACTGTACACCCAAAAATACAGGAAGGAGTGGGAATCAAACCCTGAATTCCAAGGCTGGTTAAAGCCGTTTATTGGTGATAATACACGGCATACTTGTTAGACAGACAGAACGCAAGAAAGTACACTGTAAAAAAAAATCCTAATTTTACAGAAAATAACTCTAATTTTGTACATTATTTTTTTGTAAATCTAAATTATGTTTAAAACTATGTAAAATTACAATAAATATCAGTAAATTAACAACTTGACTGTTATTTTAAGGATTATATCATTAATGACAAATTACAGTAATTCTTATTTTTTATACAGAAAATTACTGTATTATTTATACAGTATTTTTCTATTTTTATACATTACGTACAAATTCATGTAAAATTACAATAAATATCAGTAAATTAACAAATTGACTGTTATTTTAAGGATTATATCATTAATGACAAATTACAGTAATTCTTATTTTTTTATACAGAAAATTACTGTATTATTTATACAGTATTTTTTCTATTTTTATACATTACGTACAAATTCATGTAAAATTACAATAAATATCAGTAAATTAACAACTTGACTGTTATTTTAAGGATTATATCATTAAATGAAAAATTACAGTAATTCTTATTTTTTTATACAGAAAATTACTGTATTATTTCTACAGTATTTTTCTATTTTTATACATTACGTACAAATTCATGTAAAATTACAATAAATATCAGTAAATTAACAACTTGACTGTTATTTTAAGGATTATATCATTAAATGAAAAATTACAGTAATTCTAATTTTTTATACAGAAAATTACTGTATTATTTATACAGTATTTTTCTATTTTTATACATTACGTACAAATTCATGTAAAATTACAACCAATATATGTAATAATTAACAATTTGACCATTATTTTAAGGATTATATCATTAATGACAAATTACAGTAATTTCCAGTTTTAATACAGGAAAATTACCTTATTATTATCTTTTCTGTTTTCATTCAATACATACAAATCCATGTAAAATTACGAACAATATATGTAAATTAATACATTGTTTTATTTATACCATATTTTTCTGTAAATGAATAATTCTAGCCTACTTCTAGAAAATGAAGATCCAAGAATGTGCATCAGATGTGTTCTTAAGAAGCCACAGTAAACTTTATTGTTTATATATGTAAAACTCCTGTAAGGGAGTAAGGGAGTGATATATGTTGATTATAAATCACACTCAGTCACCCGCGATGTTCATTCATTTAACCTTATAACGTGAATACAACAGAAACAGACACATACACAAATTATATACAACTAGTACATAGCTTTACACTTAGCAGAAACAACGAGTAACGAAAGCATTAAAGCACATATAACAAACACTTCCTGTGTGGTGCGGTATCGTCAGCGCGCGCGCGCTATCGCGGTACATTTGAGTTAACTGAACACGTTGATACTGAAAACACTTAACCCGCACAACACTCGAATATGCTAGACAAAACACTCATGACACTCAAACCTGTCTTTCCAACCGTGCATACCTGTAAGGGAGTGATATATGTTGATTATAAATCACACTCAGTCACCCGCATGTTCATTCACTTAACTTTATAACGTGAATGAAGTCTCTCGCGAGAACTCCCTTCATCCCGCCACGCAGCGACGTGCACGTCACACGTACAACCAATCACAAAATTATGAACTTGAAATGAATAACCTATTCTAGAACACAATATATTTACAACCAATATTCATATCAAAGAACAACGAACAAACAACAAAAAACAATCACATACAAATAAATCAAACTCAATTATTTACACATATCACATATACATTTGATGAACGCTAAGTTTTATGCATTAGCTTACCTAACCCTAACCCTAAAAGCCTGACAATGTCAATGCCAAATACCTTTAAATATTGTGGTATTCTGACATGTTTCTAACTGACACATCTTCTACTCATAAAGATCAGGACTTACAAGTTTACCACTCATATTTACAGCATTGTGGTGCTTAATAACCTTAACCCCAAACCCAGGCCTGGTCTCACAGACAGGGGTTGATGTGTTAGAAGCAGGAAAAATGGGCAAGCGTAAGGATTAACAGATGAGCTACTGGAGCTCAAACTGCTCAAGAAGTTAATGCTGGTTCTGATAGAAAGGGGTCAGAATACACAGAGCTTCTCAGTTTGTTGCATATGGGGCGGCATAGCCACTGACCAGTCAGGGTGTCCATGCGGACTCCTGTTCACCTCCAAAAGTGCCAACAGTGGGCACGTGAGCATCAGAACTGGACCACGGAGCACAGATTCCGATGAATCATATTTTCTTTTGCATCATGGTGGCCAGGTGCGGGTGCATTGCTTACAAGACTTAAAGGATCTGTTGCTAACATATTGGG
Organism: Rhodeus uyekii; assembly: GCA_037043235.1. NCBI lineage: Eukaryota > Metazoa > Chordata > Actinopteri > Cypriniformes > Acheilognathidae > Rhodeus > Rhodeus uyekii. The sequence goes on along the minus strand of JAWRVZ010000266.1, from coordinate 152,724 downwards.
GGTCAGGGATTTTTTTTTACCAGCAAAAGGGGGACCAACACAATATTAGGAAGGTCATAATATTATGCCTGATTATGCAATGTTAGCAAACAAGTGTTGCTTTGGACAGAAGATTAAACCTAAACCAACAGGTTGTGTAACAGTGGCACACAGTAAAAGTGAAAATGAGAGTTGACATTATTAGGCAGAGTATTTCTAAAGGAAATGTCAGGTAAATAAATTGTATAATTTATAATAAATAAAATACAATAATACAATTTATAATTGTATAATACAATAAAGTTTTATTGCAGTGCATGATTGCCATATATATTACTATTGTATTACCATATATATAATGCACTGCAATTAAAAAAAACAATATATAATATATACTCAATATATACACATATATATGTGCAATAAAAACCCAATTTAAACAATTATTTAATACAACAGCCTACAAATGCCACATTAGGCTATTGTATGTCTGTGTTGCTTTGAGCATGATTGGTTATGCTGAGTTTCATCCAGGAATCTGGCCAATGACAAATGTGCGCGCCTTCTACAGCGTGCGCGCCTTTTTTCAAATTTGAATCCGTTTGTTGGAAAGCGAGTGTGCGCGCGCGCGCGTATCTGTCTGTGTGCGTTGCAGCTCGCCATCTGCAGTGCGCAGTACTACTTCAGCTCGGTTTTGCATGGATTATTACATTGATTATTTTACGTCGGACTGCAAAATTTTATATTTTAGGCAAATTTAAGTTGCGGATTGTTAATGGTGAACAAACAAGAAAAAATGCAATATGGCCAACGACTTTTATCAACGCGTAACGTTACCGGACAACTACAGAAGGTAAGTTAAATAATTTAGCTTTTGTTAAAAAAATATAGTCTGCTACATTGTGATGTAATGTGTTTAAGTAATAATCTAATCCCGATAACGACATTACATAGTTCAATGTATTAGCTAACATTAACGTTACTGTGTGTTGTTAGCATGTGTTAATATTGTAAACTAGGATTAAGACAAAAAAAAATCTATATAAGAGCTTTGTAAATGAGTGAACTGAGAACGGAGTCTTGTACAAGCTCTTTTGAAAATCCCTGTTAGTAAGTAAATGGCTAATGTGTGTGTGTGTGTGTGTGTGTGTGTAAAATACATTTTAGGAAGAAAAAATCCAGCCACATGATCTTCAGGAGCGGTGAGTATTGACATACTAACATTAGGAAAGCTGAATTTTCAGCATCATTACTCCAGTCTTTAGTGTCACATGATCCTTCAGAAATCATTCTGATATGCTGATGTGCTGCTTAAGAAACATTTACTATTATTATTAATGTTGAAAACAGCTTGTAACGCGTTTATTCTCTAGGAGAGGCCGGATAGCTCGCCTAAACGTAGAGTGAAGCACTAAGACACAAATATCAGTTCTGATATTCCACATGAGGGGTCCTTTATTAACAGGAACTGTCCATTCTACACACACCGGGGCAGTTGGCAATCGCGTTACTAAACAACAACAAAACAATAGTAAGAGCAACATAAATGAAAATTGTGTGAAAAACCTCACTCCACATACATGCGATGCTTCCCTGCTCGCGCTCTGTTCGAACGACCTCATTACTGCTCTTGAGAGTGAAAAAGCGCTCCGCCTTAAAGGAGCATTACCCACTATAACTCGTTACAAGCTGTGTACATTTTTTTCAGGATTATTTAATGAATAAAAAGTTCAAAAGAACAGCATTTATCTGAAAAATAAAGCTTTTGCAACATTATAAATATCTATAGTGTCACTTTAATGCATCCTTGCTGAAAAAGTTTATGAATTTCTTTCCCAAAAAAACAAAATCTTACCAACCCAAAACTTTTGAACGGTATACAATGTCACAAAAGCTTTCTATTTCAGATAAATACTGTTCTTTTGAACTTTCTATTTATCAAAGAATCATAAAAAGAACTGTTTTCAACATTGATAATAGATAATCATAAATGTTTCTTGAGCAGCAAATCCTCATATCAGAATGATTTCTGAAGGATCATGTGACACTGAAGGCTGGAGTAATGCTGGAAATTCAGCTTTGCATCACAGGAATAAATTACATTTTAAAATATATTCAAATAGAAAACAGTTAATATGCATTTTAATTATATTTCACAATATTACAGCTTATTTTCTATTTTTTTTTATTTTTATAATTTAATAGCATAAATGCAGCCCTGGTGAGCAGAAGTGACATCTTTAAAAACATACAAAAATATTACTGTTCTAAAACATTTGACCGGTAGTGTACACACACACACACTGTTCAAAAGTTTGGGATCGTAAGATTTTTTATGTTTTTAAAAGAAGTTTCGTCTGCTCACCTGCAAGGCTGCATTTATTTAATTACTCATACTAACAGTAATAATGTGAAATAATATTACAATTTAAAATAACTTTTCTATTTGAAAATATTTAAAAATGTAATTCATTCTTGTTAGCAAAGGTGAATTTTCAGCATCATTACTCCAGTCATAAATTTAATAAATAAATGCTGTATAATTTTAATAAACGCTGTATAAGTGCTGTTCATTTTGTAAAGTGTTACAGTTTTGTATTCAGTATGTTTAGATTGTCACCATAATCCTAGTTTGAGAATTTGATAAACTATTGTTAATTACTGAAGTAATTTAAATTTTGTATTTTATTTATTCAATAATTGTGATTTTAGATTACATGTTTTACATAATTTAAACACTATTAAATTATATGTAAACAAATGCTGCAAATGGAAGTTTGAGATGATTTTAATTATTTTTTATACTGTTTATACTTATTTTATCTGCCAAAATAAAACTTAATTTTAAATCTTGAGCACGTCTTGACTATTTATTGTTTGACTGTAATCATTTAGGAAATCTGTAAAATAAGTGTGTATCTGTAGAACTCTTAACACTGTCGTTTTATTGAAGGTGTTTGACTGTAATCATTTAGTAAATACCTGTAAAATAACAGTGTTTATCCATAGAACTCTAAGCAATATCAGTTAATTGAAAGTTTTTGACTGTAATAATTTAGTAAATACCTGTAAAATAACAATGTTTAGCCATAGAACTCTTAGCAATATCAGTTAATTGAAGGTTTTTGACTGTAATAATTTAGTAAATACCTGTAAAATAACAGTTTTTAACCATAGAACTCTTAGCAATATCATTTAATTAAAGGTGTTTGACTGTAATAATTTAGTAAATACCTGTAAAATAACAATGTTTATCCGTAGAACTGTTACAGGGTTCGTAGCTGTCATTGAAAACTGGAAAAGTCAGGGAATTTTTTAGTGTCTTGAAAAATCATTGAAATGTCATGGAAAATTGTAATTTGTCAAGAAAGTCATTGAAATGTCATTAAATTTGTCTTTCGTCTCTATTTATTTTTCACTTCGTCCTTTTTTCTTTACTTAAATCCATCCGAAATCTTTTTATTTCTCAACGGTCGGCACTTCCGCGTTTGTTAATTGACGAATGATAGTCAGCGCCGCCTGTGAGAAGCGCGGGGAACCTCATTCAGCAGTTGCAAATGGCGCATTTGACCGTTCCGTTCGACTATTGTCATTCAAATATAAGGACTTCACACGCTATGCCGGGGCGTCAGTGTTACACAAAGATCGGCTTCAGGCTGTGGATGGCGATCGTACATTGCTAGAGGTACGTCAACACCTTCGCCAGGTTTTATAAGCTGGATGTTCCATCTTTGGCTTCTCAAGTGCTTTCGGCGGGTAATTGAATAAATTATTCCTGCCTGGGATGTTGCTACTTTTCTCATGATACAGTTGTTACCGCTTTTGCTGTTGACGCTGGGGTTTCTGTACAGTAGTTTGTGCTTATGTGCTCACGGTCACCGCTTTGCCGTTGACGCTATGCGCTCACACTAGTTGTGCTTTAATGCTTTCTGAATAGTCACGTCTGCCCTGTAATAACGCAGCCTGCTATTTTTCATGCTGCTGATATGCAAATTTTGACAAGCTTTAGCTAAGATTTCATTGGCTTAGCTGCACCTATCAGTAGTGAGCACACGTGGCGACGTTGCCATTGGACGAGCTGTGTTTGGTGTATGTTTCCCTGTATCAGACTGGTCTAAGTCTCAATCACGGCGGGATTGAACACCGTTCCCAAATGCATCTTTTCCATGCACCGTCTCGTTCCCGCCCTCGAAAGGGAACGTCTCCGGTTACTATCGTAACCTCCGTTCCCTGAGAGAGGCGGGAACGAGACGGTGCAACGTCCGCCGTGTTCGTCGCTTGACCAGCTGTGCCGTGTTCAGTCATGATTCTGACGCAAGTGCCGCGCTTATGCTATTTATACTGTCTGACAGCCAGAGCGCATCGCGCGACAATTGGCCAGTTGTCAACTGGCGTTATCCTATAAGGTTTCAGAAATTTACGTGAAGGGGAGGTTCCCAGCCGACTGGCAAGGACCAGCCGACTGAAGAACAGCTTCATTCCCCAAGCTGTCAGGGCATTGAACTCCCTCCCGTCTCTGCCCCTTTTCCTCTCTTTTGCCCCATGCACCTGACCCCCCCCCCCCCCCCCCCCCCACTATTGTTTGCACTGTCTTTACCATCGCGACTTTCTCTTTATTTCCTTAATCTATTTTATTTTATCTATTATTATTTATTTATTTTTATATATATATATATATTTTTTTGGTGTTGTTGATATATATATATATATATATTTTGTTGCTGTTGTTACTGTTAATGTAACCTGGTTGCAACTTGGGTCTGAGAGTTACAGAATTTCAATTCTCTTTATGTATGTGCTGTATATATTGCAGAATTGACAATAAAGCTGACTTTGACTTTGACTTTGACTTATGTGCTCACTGTTGCCGCTTTGCCGTTGACGCAATGCTCTCACATTAGTTTTGCTTAAATGCTCTCTGAATAGTCGTGTCTAATGATGTTACGTCTGACAACGACGCTCCGAAGCTTGCTTCAAACTCGAACGGTCCTTGCAATGAACCACTGCTTCGGAGCTTGTGTCATTACGTCACTAGTCACGTGAAAATGACGTTTGAAGCAAACACACTGCTTCACTCCGGCAGTGAACCACCTGACTCTGACAGCCCGATCCAGTGTTGACGGGTTTGAAACCGGGCGGCTGTATTTCTTATTAAAGTGAAACCAAACCATGGGTTGTAGTAGTTTGCATTGGCGTTATTGTTGAGGAGAGTGGATTGAGTTTATTTTAGTGTTGTATATTCAAAGCAATGTATCCTCATTTATTTCTGCTTCCTAAACTGTTTTTGTGTACTCCTGCATCATCTGTTCCATGCGAGAGGGTATTCTCTAAAGCTGCAGATTTTTTTTTAAAAGAAATCGCCTTTCACCAAAGACTGTGGAGAAAATAATATTTCTGAATAAAAACCATACCGTTTAATGAACACTTTGTCTAAGCCTTCTGAATGTACCCAAAGCACACCCTCTATAAGGTTTCAGAAATGACGTGAAGGGGAGGACTTCCCAAATGGGAATGTGCATTTTGATGCAAGCACATTTGATTTTTTCCACTTTTGACCCCACCAGATATGCAGCTTGGGATCATTTTGATGCAGGAGAATTTACTAAAAATGGTCAAATTTTGCAAGAACAAAGATAAATATTGTCATTTGTATTTTAAATATAAAATGGCTTTAACTTCATTTTAGTTTATTTTCAAGTGTCAAATAATTATTTATTTTACTAAGTACTAAAGTTCTCTGAATAAAAGATAGGACAATCTGATTATGACCCCTTGAAAATTGTCAACAAGGGTCAGATGACCCCTGGTTTTCAAAAGCTATTGAAATCCATGGATGGGACTTCAGACTGTTTTATGTGTTACTAATTATTTGTATTGTAGTGTACGCTATTTTTCAAGGGACTATCAGTCTGTTGTTTTGAATGTGTTTGTTCCTGTTCTGGTTTTTGCCACTTAATTGTATTGCAGTGTAATTCTATACACATTTTTATGGGACTTGGCAGACTGTTTTGCCCATTGCTGTAGACTGCTTTTGTTTTTAAATGCGTTTCTTCTGGTTTTGATACAGGTACGTGTATCATATTTTTTGACTGTACAAAATAAAGTACCAAAAATCATTAAAATGTCATTGAGAATTATAACTTTGTCATTGAAAAGTCATGGAAAAGTCATTGAATTTTTTTTAACTGATGTGCTATGAACCCTGTGTTAACACTGTCATTTAACTGAAGGTTTTTGATCATAATAATCTAGGAAAGATCCATAAAATAACAGTTTTACACTGTAAAAAAAATCATAAAAAAACGGTAAATGACTGGCAGCTACGGCTGCCAAACAAAAACCGTAAAAAAAAGGTAAAATATCTTACTTTAAACACGGGAAAAATCTGTAAAATAACATGTTTTTTCACTACAATTTTTAATGAAAATTTCTGTAAAATTATTGTTTTTGCACTTTATATGAATTAAGATATTTTACTTTAATTTTATGTTTTTTGTTTGGCAGCCGTAGCTGCCAGTCAATTACCGTTTTTTTACGAGATTATTTTTTACAGTGTATGCAATCTAGTACAGCCACACAACGTGCACACACGCACACACACACACAAACACACCCCTGCTTCTGAGCAGAGCATGCATCAGAACAGTGCCGCTGCGGATTGAAGAACGGATTGAAGGTTATTGAAAGACGGGACGAAGCCGAATTTGTTGAGAAAGCACATTAGGCAGGCAGAACACAAGAAAGTATGCAATCGAGTACAGCGTGATGACCTCACGAATAGAGTTGAGCCGGATACTCGGCTGAAACGAGTATCCAGTACGGATAATGCACTTTTGCCGAGTACGAGTATCATACGGGTAATACGAGTCATTATCTATGCTCGGATTGAATAAAAATCCTCATTGGGTAGCTGACTGTCTGCGTTCTGTCACAGCGCGCCTCCGCTACCCCTGTAGATTTGATTCGTCTCGCCCTGCTCATTCACGCGCAGAACACTGAGAAGAGAACAGGTGTCTTTCTCTCTCTATTTGTCACTCAGGTTCGCAGGTCTTCCGTTAACGTTTAGGGTTTCTTCAGCTTCAGGTTTGTTTTTATTTCGGTTTGTTTGTAGTACTTATTAACCAGTAGAGTTCTGGTGAAAGTGGGGTTTGTTCAGACGTGGTGCTTGATAGAATGCGACTAGAGTTACGTCTCTGCCTGTCCTCTATTCAGTTTTCTATTCAGTCCCCTCTCTCCCCCTCACTCACTCTCTCTCTAACTCACTCACACACACGCATACCTGGTGTGGAAATGTAAAAAAATCACACTGATCATAAAAAAATTAAAAGATAAAAAAAGAAAGTTATGTTTAAATAAACTCTTGTTCATTACATTTTTCTTAAAAATTGCAACCACATGAGTTGTATTCATTGTTGCAAAACTTGTTCTCTATATAGTTTGTTTGTTATCGTGATCAAAACCATTGATCTGAGCTCAATGCTGATGCTGTCATGTAAACAGTTTTCTAATCAGCAATAAATATAATTTCTGATCGACCCTTATCAATTGCATGATTAAAAATAACATACTGGTTAAATCCCCGCCCACTTCCGGGTTAGGCCCCGCCCAGTCCGAGTACAGATACAGATAATTCAAATGGTTTACAGATACAGATACAGATAATGCTGTACTCGCTCATGCCTACTCACGAATATGTTATGATTGTTTACGCTGTAAGCGAAATTGTGTTTGCAGTGTTGGAGAATATAATTAAAGGTTTGTAACGAGAATCAAAGGTGTTTTTTATTGTATACTGGTATATCTCTGTTGTTAGTTGGTGCACATATGCCTTTTGTTGTTAGCAAACATATACAGTGTATGTACATTTTTATAGCATGCCGATCACTTCATCAAATCAATCGCCATATTGGGTGTTGGTTATCTCATTAAACGGTTATCTCAACGCTTTTTTGCAACCCCAGAAGCCGTCGATATAACCGAACTCCATTGTATTATAAATGCGTTTTGCTCAACAAGTTTGTTCCTTTATTGGTGATTGGTCAGTTTTATGTATTCCCGCCCCTGTGGAGGTATGAACGACTCTGATTGGAGGGAGAGATGCAAAGGTAGACTTCTACAATTCATCTACAACATCTAAATTCCAAAAGAAAGTTTGATTACAAATGAATGAGACTGGAAGTGACTTTAAAAGTAGATAATACGTAACTAATAATAACACGATTAAGATTAGGACATTCATCTTAAATGTAACATTAGAACTGATATTAGACAATAGAAATTTTTAAAAGAATGATAATAAAATATGTAATAGGTACAGGAAACTTCAGGAGAATATAAGTCTTTATATCAATTATGTCACTTCACATGCAGTAAAAGTCGGCTTGCCCAATGCCAATAAACGTCGAGAGAGAGAGAGAGAGAGAGAGCGAGGCCATAGAATAGGAAAACACCCCACTGGTCTTTGCAATCACTGCAACACACAAGAGACAGTAAAACACATTTTAATGGATTGTAAAATATATGAAGAAGAAAGAAAGGAACTGGAAACACAAGTTGGAAAGCAAAATATGACGTTATAAAATCTACTAGGGAAAACAATGTCTGGTAAATTATTAAATCTTCTAATGCAGTATTTTAAAATTCAATGTTGTACGAAAGAATTTTATTTTTTTTTTTTAAATTATATGAAGTCCTTCCTTTTGTCAAATTCCTGTCTACACTCCAGTCCAGTAGGTGGCGGTAAACGCACCTTAAGTTTGTTTGTCATCCACCAATAAAACCAGAAGAAGAGAGAACGAGCGAGTGAGAGTTGAAGACTGTTTGTGTTATTCTTTCGACAAAAGTTGACTGGAGAACTATATTCCTCGACACCTATTTTAATCGCGGAGTGAAGATTCATGCCATAGTAAGGACACGTGAGTACTCACGTGAGAAGCCCAGCGGCTAACCGAGTCTGGTTATTTGAAGAAACCCTCACCCGAAATCACCGCGGGAGAGACGCGCACGGCCTCTCTGCCTTTTATTATTCTTTCTGTTCATTATTCTCATCTTAAACAGGACCAACACACAGAAAAACTCCTGGTGAAGTGACAGAGATCCACTGACTCACCATTATAAAGATGGCGTTTATTAAAGAGGAGAGTGAAGACGTGAAGATTGAAGACACATTCACCGTCAAACAAGAAGACACTGAGGAACAAACAGGTTGGTTTCATACTCAAAGCTCAACTTTATTTTCCACTGAAATATGTGTTCTGAAGAGCTTGAAATGGTGAAAATGGGTCAGAGCTCATTCGCTCTAGTGCTGTCAATCATGTTTCGTGGTCATAACTCCTGCGTTGTTTCCTCGTTCTGAGTTACGCACATAAACAACTGAGAGAAATGTTTCTACACACAAATCTTGAAGCTAAACACAAACCCACACTGGTCTTGTTTTAGGTGGTCTTCGACTACAACATTATGCAAAAGATTTCTTTAAAGGAGCCTGCTTTATATGTAGGGAAAAATAGTAATAGTGGTGTTTTCAATTAGAACTACAACATTTTATATTATAAAGCGGATCTTGTTGTGATAGTCTAACTTCTCTCGCTGGGTCAATCAAATAAAAAGTTGCAGTTTCCAGATCTCCAAGTAGAAGTTCTTTATTGCCAGGCTACTGAGTGAGATGATAGCTCTACATCTGAGTGCAGATCACCATGCATCTGATCTTTTGTTCCTTAGCTTCCAATATCCAATAGTTAATAGTCCAATCCTCCTTTCTTTTGACTTGGCCGACATAATTTACATATCCACATGTATAAAGGTTATATTGGTAGAACATATATTTGCCGCCTCCTTTCTAGTTTTAAAAGAGTCTCTTCTTTCTATTTTTCTAAGAGGCTCAAAGAGTTTCATAGAGTTTCTTCTTTAAATGCTTTTTGCAATTCACCATTGCCCCATGCATTATGTAACATGTGAATCTAGCTAAAATGGGGTGTGATTTTTATGCACGTATTTATTCATAACGTATTATATTGTACATCTAACAAAAGGGGAATTTGGATATTAACAATTAATTAAAATGCATTATAATAGTTATTCATATATATGGCTTGATTCATCTTGTAGAATTTCTTTTAATTCTAGGATTAAGTTCAAAGGACGAATAGTTGTCCACCAAACGATTTGCTCTCTCAGAAAGACTTATGGCCACAAAGAATGATCTTTCCTTTACTTTTGTAATAAAGCATGTAGCAAGGGTCAAACGTTAGTGACTTATGTATGAGCAGTAGTATAGACATGCATATATATATATATATCCGTTGTTTTCACGTGACGTCATCGAAACTTGCGTACCGGCATATCCGCCATTTTGATTCCCTATGCAAAGCAACGACAAAGCTTGTATATTCAAAACTTATGCTCACAAATGCCTATCTGTGGAATTTTTGGATGTTCAAATAGGCCAGGAGTAAGTACAGATGTAAGATTTTTTAAACTTCCAAAAGTGATAACTGGACAATGTGAAAGAACACGAATTTTGTCAGAAGAAAGGCGACGTGTATGGAAAGCTGCGATCACAGGGCTGACATTCAGACCGAAGAAAAATGGAATATAACGATCATATGCTCTAAACATTTTGTAGGGGGTAAGTTTAAATGTATTGACAATATTTAATATGTTTAGAAGCTGCAATTTATACCAAAAGTAAAAATGTGTTACAGTCGACAGACAATAACCCACCCCACCCACTTTGTCCTAATTAGTAACTTTCCCCAAAATGCTTTCGTAACTCAATAAACTTAACCTTTAGCAGTATTTGACATTCCTTTACCTTTTGTTTATTGTTATAAATTGGAAACATATTCAACAATTAAAATAATACAAGTTAAATTCAACCAATTTGTCTAACGTCCTTTATATTGAAATTCGATTCAGCAGTTAAAATAACACCTAACGTTATATTTTATATCTCCTTTTTAGGCATTAAAGACACAGAGCAGTGATGAAAACACTATTGTTCATGTTAATTCAGTCCATGGAGAGGTTCATGAATGTGAAAGTACAGAGCGTTCTAAAACTGCGGTAACTTGTCCTCATTCCACCGCGTGTATCAATAAACACAACAGAAGTCACTTATGTTAATTTGTTTTTGATTTACAATCTACAAATATGTAGTATTAGAGTAATAAAGAGTATGATAACAAGTAAAATTAGCGACGATCGTCAATAAGATATACGAGTTGACACTGACAGTAGGGAATCAAAATGGCGGTGCGCAGTGCATGGTGGGTAACTACGCAGGTTTTGTGACGTCCGTGAAAACAACGGATATATATATACAGTAATACCTCGGTTTACAAGCGACTTGGTATGAGCAAATCGGTGTACAAGCATGGAGGGTCAACTCGGTGTATGAGCATTGTATCGGAGTGCGAGCAAATTTTTCCTCTCACCCACATGCATTTTTGTGTGGAAAGTCCTAACACTCAGTATCGTCGCGCACATTTTTACTGGAAATATCCTAATGACAGCCTCTCATAACACAGTTACACAGTTCCAACCCCTTTATCACCCCTTAACTCATTCATTTGTCTCCTAAAGTGTTATCGTGTTGTGGACAAAAAAACATCAGATTACATGTTTCTTGATCAATTATTGCTTTCCATCTTAATGATGTGTGTTAACTGTGCATTATTTTTAATAAAGTCTGGAGTACTGCCATATCTCCACAAATCTTTTCTCCAATACTATATTGTCTCTTGCATTTTCATGTTTGACCAATAGGAGCATAGAAACTCTTCCGTACAGAGCTTTCAATGTCATAGATGTGAGGAACACTGGAAGACCGAAAACATTACCGTATTTATTTGAGTATAACGTGCAAATTTTTCTACCAAAAAAATAAATCAAAGTTAGGGATGCGCGTTATGCACGAGGGCTGGGGTGGGGTTTGTTTTGATGGCCGGTCCTTTGAGGGCGCCGGCGAATTGTGAGTTCGTGCTGCGCATTTTACAGGCTGTTTAAGTAGCAATATATGCATAAAATAAAAGGCCGACTCGTGAGTGCAATTCAGCAACTGTATTCAAACATAAACCGCGGCAACAACCGCAACATAGCCCAAAGCAATCGATTGCCGATTGCATGATACATTACATCCCGTAACACAGGCTGCAGCCTTCTCACTGTACGTGAGGGCGAAGAAAAGAAAACGTCCTCTCGCACTTCATTTCCTCATCCATTCAGACGCAGAAGAAAGCGAAGAAACCGGAGAAACGGATGTTCTGAGACACTGATGAAAAATTAACTCCAGAAGAATGGGAGCAATTCTTTAGTGTCTCTGATGAGGAATCTGACGTCGAAGGATTTTAAATAAATATTTTTACCGGTAATTCTCTTTCGGTATTGTGTTCATTAGTTTATGTTGTCAATAAATGTTATATAAGTTATATATGTTATATAAATATGTTATACAATAAATACATGTTTTTTATCATGGCTGCACGTGTTCAACAACTTTTTTTGTCAATTACAATGCTTGGTGTGAAACAAATTTTATACCGATTTTTTTTAATCGAAAATTAGGGGTGCGCGTTATACACGTGTGCGCGACATACTCTAATAAATACGGTAAAACGACTAGTTTTTGTTGTGAAGCATCGCTGACGCACTGATAACACTATACAAGATAAGACGAGTTTTTGCGTCACAACGGCCATTGTCATTTATGAATCACCACAACACCCTAAGTCAAATGGATCATGCTAAAATCATGAAGTCTGAACCAGGTATAATAATGTTTTGTTTTCTATGTTCATGTGTAAGAGAGAAACACAATGCTCCAACACCAAGAAAACGCCAAGCGGTGGAAAATCAGTGGACCTAATACTGATGAGTGGTGGCAATTAGATAACATTTAAGTCAGTCATTTTTGTCCAGAAATGCCAAAATAGTTATAGTACTCAAACTACTCCAAAGAAAGATGTTGTAAGATCTAATGGCACTTAAAGAGAGCTATTATTTAATGAGTGCAGTTTCTGTGTTATGATGGGCATTTTATTTTTGATATCATTTTTGAACCCGTTAAACTGTGCTTAACTTGTTTTTGTCTTTTTCACCGTAGACCTGATGCCATTGAAAGAAGAGAGTGAAGTAGTGAATGGTATGGAAGAGAAATATGATTTCAGAACTGGAGAAAAAAAAATTTGCTTACAAACTGAGAAGACTTACTCACAAAGTATAGATCTAAAGACTGGACCTAAAATAGAATATGACTGCTTACAGTGTGGAATGTTTTTCAGTTCTCATGGAAACCTTACAGCTCACATGAGAGTTCACACAGGAGAGAAGCCTTACACCTGCCAACAATGTGGAAAGAGCTTCAGTCAAAAAGGAAGTCTTAAAATCCATATGAGAATTCACACTGGAGAGAAGCCTTACACATGCCCTCAGTGTGGAAGGAGTTTTACTCAAAAAGGAGGCCTTAAAATGCACATGAATGTTCACAGTGAAGATATCTCTTATTCCTGCAAACAGTGTGGAGAAAGCTTTAAAAAAATAGCAAAACTTAAAGGTCATATGAAAGTTCATAGTGAAAAGAGATCTTTTACCTGCTTTCAGTGTGGAAAGAGTTTTAATCAACCTGGAAACCTTAAAAGCCACATAAAAATTCACACCGGAGAGAAGCCTTTCACCTGCCAACAGTGTGGAAAATGTTTCATTCATAAGGCAAACCTTAAAGTCCACATGCGAATTCATACTGGGGAGAAACCGCACAGCTGCCAACAGTGTGGAAAGAGTTTTACACAAAAAGGACATCTTGAAGTCCACATGAGAGTTCACACTGAAAAGAGCTCTTTTACCTGCCAACAGTGTGGGAAGAAATTTAAACGTAGAGGGCACCTTAATTCCCACATGGGAGTTCATACTGGCGAAAAGCCTTTCAAATGCTCTCGATGTGGAATGAGCTTTGCTCAAAAAGGAAACCTTAACAGGCACATGAAAATTCACACAGGAGAGAACCCTTTCACCTGCAAACTGTGTGGAAAGAGTTTTACACAAAAAGGAAACTTTAAAAAACACATGAGCTGTGAAATGAGTTGTTCAGACAAGAAAAACTTGAGCGGGCATAAAATAATTTACTCCAAAGAGAAACCTTTTAAATGCCACCAGTGTGGAAAGAATTTTCTATTCAGTAAAAACTTTGAGATTCACATGAGACATCACACCGGAAGGAAGCCTTTCATGCGTTTTCAGCACGAAAAGACTTTTACAAATCAAAAAGACTTAAAACACTTACAGATACATTTGAAAAGTCATGTAGATTTTAGACCCTATTCTTGTTCTTTATGTGGAAAGAGTTTCAGATGGCTTGGGCATTTAAAATGGCACCAGAAAACGCATATGTGTAAAACTAAGGCTGTGATCACATCACAGCTGAATGTGGACAAAGTCTGAACATTGTCTATTGTCACAGTCTGTTTCAAGTTCTGAGCTATAAATTACTATTATTGTGTGACAGTTAACTTGCAGTAGTTAACAGAAGCACACGGTTCCGATAAATTGCTTGCTCATCCACTGTACATCAACCAGCTCAATGTTGATGTTAACTTGATATTGATATGAATTGAAATCTTAATGGTAACACTTTAGAACATGATCTAGATTTAGTACAAAGACCAATACATGTTACAGGATCTGTTAATATTTATTCATGTTAGTTCACGGTGTTAATGTTAAATTTAAAATTTTCTAATATATATTATTCAAATCAGAAGCTGTATTTGTTAACATTAAGATCAATAAAAGCTGTAGAAGCTCAGTTCATTATTACTTCATGTTGACTAATGAAACCTTCTTGTAAAGGGTTACCATCTGAACTTTAATGAAAATTGCTTCAGGTCTACATCAGGTGAAAGATACTATTCGGAAATTTGTACCTATATTCTTTTCTTTGTCTTATTTTTCAAATGGTCTTTTCCTTTTTCCTATTTGAATGAGCTGTAAAGAGTGATTTTATAATCAAGTTAGGGATTTTTATTAGTTAAAACATTTCTTTACTTTTCCATAGAGTAAGGATGCACGTCTCATAAATATTGAAAGATTATGTATTTTCTGTCATCTTTAGTCAGGCACATTTACATTGTGACTGTGCTTCAGAATGCAATCAACTCTGCATCTGCAAAGGTGGGAGCCAAACATATAGCCTATAGACACTGATCAGTGTAGCCAACCTGCTACACACAAAAAAGTGTTATCGCTACTTAATTTTTGTTAAACATGATTTGTACATTAATGCTAGTTCATTTATGTTTGTTAATTGAACAGGCTTTTAATGTTTTTATTCATATAGGCAATGGTTTTAATAAATAACATTGTTGGTTCTAATGTTTTAGAATATTAAAAGCTGACTTTCGTCAATAAATATTTGTATTTCTAATCTTAGCAACAGCATTGAGTAGTAAGAAAATATTTCTTGAATCAAATTAGCTGTAGTATTTTTAACAGCACAATCAATTTTTCACAATACATGCTACAGAAAATGAACACATGTATGTGAATAATGAGAGCATGTCCAATCATGACTTTTCAGATATGGTAATAGTCTATTAGACTATTTTTATGGTAAAATGCAATAAAACAAACATCAAGTAACTGACAATAGGGTCCATCAAACAGGGGTAGTAAAAAGGTGAACAGAAATTGAGTATCAAATAGTGCAAAGCTTCCCCTGACATTTTTGTTTTAAAAGCATTAAGACAAGTCAATTATTAGTTAGTATTTTTAACAGTACAAATTAATATTTCATAAATTATGTGCTACTGAAGCTTTCTCTTCATTTAGATAAAAATAGCTTTAATGAATGAATGGCAATGACAGCATATGCTGTCATTAAGTAAAAGACAAGACACCGTCAAATGCTGAACAGCAGTAATGAGTATAAAACAGTCAGCAATGGCACAATCTCCTCTCAATTTCAGTCTAGCCCGAGGAACATTTAACAGTCTCTGGTTGGATGACCTAAGTGACCTTCCAGGATTGTAAAGGGATAAAAGATCAGAAATGTAAACTGGAGCTAATCCAGTTTAGTTGCTAGTTTAAAAACTAGCAACGAGGCTTTAAAATCAATTCTGTAACAAATTGGGAGCCAATAGAGAGATTTCAGAACAGGACTAATGTGCTCTCATTTACGTACACCAGTAAGGAGTCGAGCAGCTGCATTTTGTAATTTCTGAATACGATTAAGATATTCTTGATTATATAGTGGGAATTTCAATAGCCTAGACTTGACGAAATAAAAGCATGGATCACCCTTTACAGGTCCGTTGACCAAAGAAATGTTTTTACTTTAGCTAGGACTCGAAGATGGAAAAAAAATTGTTTTGACTACTTTGCTAATCTGCTTGTCAAATTTGAGAGCAGTATCAAATACCACGCCAAAATTCTTCACAAACGTATTCACACATGAAGACAAGTTGCCAAAATTTCAACAAGAGGAGCTAGCGGCTTTTGAAGATTCAAACACTAGACACGCCAACAGAGGATCCTGAAGGGGGATAATCAAAATCTCTTGTCTCTTCTATTTACATTATATATATATATTATTTTATTTTTCCTATTTATACCTATATTCTTTTCTTTGTCTTATTTTTCATATGTACTTTTTCCTTTTTCTTATTTGAATGAGTTGTAAAGAGTGATGTACAAGTTAGGCTTTTTATTAGTTAAAAACCTTTCTTTACTTTTCTGTAGTTTTCCATAGAGTAAGGATTAATATTGTCAGCACTTCTCAACAGATAGAGAATGTTATCAGAATGTTTTGGTTTATAGTTGGAGCCTGAGCCGAGTTCAGCCTTGGAGAAGCTGTGTATTTGTGTGTGTGTGTTAATATGGTCTGTATTGGTGAGGTGATTAACTGGCACCATCAGGAGACGGAATGACTTGTTGTTCTCGACAAGCCACGTCACGAACCCGTCAACCACGTGATCAACGAAGATATGCTTCAGACTGTCTGCTCTTGTGTGGAAAATTACTAGTTTTGTTTTGTTTTTCTTTCTTTCTTGCTTAGCCAATCAGAATCATTTAAACGTCATCATTGACATAGTTAGCACCCTCTGTTAGAGTATAATTGCTGTAACAATGTTATTGTATTTGGGGCGGCCTACGAACTCCTTGTGAGACCTGAAGCTGGCTTCTGCTGATGAAACTGCAAACTAAACTTCACAAAAATTTCTTCTATTGACTGCACTTCTGACTCCTGGTCTTCATTCAACATATCTGGTCCTCGGGTCTTAACTGTAAATCCCCTACAATCCAAACCCATGTTATTGGATCTCGGGGGCAAGTTGATTTATGTATCATCTACGCAACAGTGAATTGAGAGGCTGTGTCTCTTAAAGATCGACCTCAGAGGAGGCATATACAAGGGGAATAAAATCAGAGCAAGAATAAAACCTCAAGGGACACCCCACATAAGAGAAGCTGCATCCGAAGTAAATTCAACAATGTTAACAGAGAATATTCTACTTTTCAAATAGAATTGAACCCATTTAAGAGCATTATCCCTTAATTTTAATTTCTCCACCCAGTGTTCTAAATGCAAGATGAGGACAGAGTGATTAATTGTGTCAAATGCTGCACTCAGATCTAACAAAACTAACACAGTAGACTTACCAGAGTTAAGAGTTAGTAAAATATAATTTCAAACTTTTTCTGTGGAATGGTATTTCCTAAAATCTGATGGAAAACTTCAAAAAAGTTGATTAAACATTATTTTATCTAAGATTTTAGACATAAAAGGGAGATTTGAGACTGGCCTAAAATTTGACAGAATTGTCTGATCTAAATTTGCCTTTTTAAGAAGTGGCCGGATAATGGCATGATTCATGTCGCCTGGTACCATTCTGATTCAAAACAGTGGTTCATAATCTTTTGAACAGTAGGTCCAATCTGAGTGTCTATAATAAAGCGCTATATAAATGTAATGAATTATTATTATTATGATGGTAGTATGGGTTCATTTTGTGGTGTAAGGTGAGAAGGATCATGAGAAAGAGTATCTGCTTTTTTATTTTTACAGTGTGAATGGATGAGAATGGAAATATTGTGAAGAAAAGTGACCATCTGGCTTGTCTTGGAGTTGCTTGGCTCCCTTAATTTATTAAAGTTTTCTGAAGGTGATTACTTGAAACAGATGGATTGGCGGCGGTGGATTTGGCGGTGCCGAAACCCTCCACCTCTACGGCGTCATCGGGCTCCTCCCTTTCTCCGACCTTCCTGTCATCCTCACTCGCCTCAGCGTCATCCAGCTCAGCCGAATCCCCGTCGTCATCTCGGCCCTGCGAACCTGCAGCTCAGCCTCGGTCTTCTAGGTCAGCGAAGGTTTTAAGATGTCTTATTAAGAAGTTGTTCCTCACCCCACTTGCAGATAATTTTGCTTAATTTTAGATTTTTTTCATATCTTCGCATGTTGATGTTTTTGCATTGCAGAAAAACCATGAATGGAAGTCAGAAGGTTTGTTGAAAGATATATTCTACAGCAGAAAGAGCTCAGTAAAAAATCTTGTAAACAATAAAACAAAACAAAAATAAGCAAATAAACTATTTCTCTAAATATATATACTATATTAGCCTATATATCCATTCCATTTTTCTTAAGCTGTTGATGACTTGATTATAATGTATGTTTCAATAAATCTGTCATGTAAAAATGTCAACCACTGGTTAAACGATCATATTTCAACAACGCATTGGAGTAAAAACATAATTATTCAGAAGTTAATACAAAAATTGCCATTGTTTTGCATTTTACATGTTCGCATACGATTTGTAATTTGAGTGTTTAGTTTTCTCCCCAGTGCTGTACCGAATTGTGACTTCAAACCTGAGGTATATTCTGAACCACAGGTTTTGTGTGCCGTTACATCCCTATTATACTGGTGTAAAATAAGAATGTGTATCGCCACAGATCCAATGAAGGGAATAAAATACCTGCTTTATATATATCTATGGTGGATTAACAGCACACACATTTTATTGACAAACCTTGCCTTTTAAATTACAATAATAATAATCATGATTTTTTTTATATGGTTCTTTCCATATATAAAACTGATAAACATAAAAATGGATCCCTTTGGACAAAATCTTAATGGCCAAGAATAGAACTGAATTCCTCTAACATCTATTTATAGGCATTTAAATAATTAAGCTCTTTTGTGATTTTCAGACAGCGACGCGTTTAAGCGGGACTTGTATTGTGGGC
Source organism: Rhodeus uyekii (assembly GCA_037043235.1). Lineage (NCBI taxonomy): Eukaryota > Metazoa > Chordata > Actinopteri > Cypriniformes > Acheilognathidae > Rhodeus > Rhodeus uyekii. Next base: position 133,502 of record JAWRVZ010000266.1, on the reverse strand, counting down.
TGGTGATGTAACGTCACAAAGCCGCGCCGCGAATTTTGCGTTGTTGTGATTCTGCTGAGGAAAGGTTTGTGTTTTTAAAAATTCAAGGTGTTTAAATCTGTCTAAAACAGCTCAGGATTTAAACAAAATGTTTTACAAGAACTGTGAACTGAATTAACTAGCATCGAAAGTAACATTGTAATGCTTTATCTAGCATAAATTATCGTTATTCATTGTGAGTGAAGCGCGTTCACGCTCGAGTAACAGTAAAGCGCGTCTCGGTTTTCTCCTTTATCATGAGTCAGTTCATCACGAACATTAATTAAGTCACTGGCGAGAAATGATGGATAAACTGCGCTTTTAATACTCCAAATCATTTGAATTCATTCCTTCTTAAAATGATTCAGTGACTCGAAATGCTCGAACATACGCTGGTCAAAAAGTTGTATAATCTGTTTCTCTTTATTAATTTGTAGCGGTAGGATGGCATTTATTAAAGAGGAATGTGAAGAAATGAGGATTGAAGAAGTATTCAGTCTAAAACAAGAAGAAACTGAGGAACAAACAGGTTGGTTTCATTCTCAAAACTCAACTCAGTCATTTGATCCTTATTAAATATTTACCTCTATAGAAATGAGTGACATTAAATTTACACATTAAATTATTATATTAAAAATCTTACGGAAGTAGCCTAAACTATACAATTACTCGTATGACACAATATCTCCTGAATTTAAAATAATGAAAATCATTCATTTCTGTCCCTTAATTATGCATCAAATACACTTTTTTTTAACATTAAGCAAACAATTACATGTAATTGATTTACTTTATATTTGTTGTTTATGTGTGACTTTTCCTCCTCATCATCAGAAGCACTTGTTTTTATCAAACCAGTGATTGCGTTTCCAGATGGACTGACTAAAAGCACATTTAATCCTGGAAATATTAATACTGTACTTACATTTAAATTACTGCGAAGTGCAATAAAATATAAATAAAGAATTGAGCAATAAATAAGTCAGTAACTAGCCAACTAATGACTTTATATTTAAAAATATTGTAAAGTTTTTCTTTTGGTCTGAACAAAAACAGCGGACAGACTGAATTAAAATGTCTCAGCTTTGTTTAACTTAATATTGTATTATCTTTTAACAGCCATGGATTAAATTAACGGTAACAGCCAGTTTGATAAATAAACCCTGACAGGGTGACCAGGACCCCAGCATGAAGCAGAGGACAAAAATATTTGTTTGAAATATTTTATTCCCTCATTAGAACTAATTCAAACCTTCCATGAAGAAAAAAAGTATCTCAACGCTGCTGTTTTAGCCATGCCATGACAAAAAAAAGAAAAAGGTTTCATCATTTGTAGAGATACAGCAATCCCTTGCCACTTCGCGGTTCAAGTTTTGTGGCCTCAGTGCAAGTTTTGTGGCCTCAGTGCATCGCAGATTTTTCAAAAATAAAAATTTAAAAATACAGCCATATCGGCAGCCATATTGCGGAAAGCAGCGTTGCTTCATTGTGATGCAAGAGAAACGGTTTCCCAGGATGCCAGACAAAGAGAAACTCTTTCAGAGGCACTCAGACAAGGCAGATTTTCACTTATTTTGGGGGGTTCCGGTCCACATTAACCGTGATAAATGAGGGATCACTGTAGTGTCTGATATATGACAATAATTAGGCATGTTTATATTTAATAATGGTTTATTTAATTAATAATTGGGGATGTTATGGTTAATGTTTTTTGTAGGGTCAGATTGAAGCATCTCCTTTTCTGGTCTTTTCAGTGGTTGCAGCTGAAACACCGATGACGGGTTTCACAGATGAGGCTTAATCTCGTTTTAGACTAAAATGCAAGTTTCAGCTGTTTTAACTCATAATCTGCTCGCGGACACATTTCGTCCACATGACAATATCAAACATCTTTGGGATTTAGGATTTTAAATTGTGATGATTATGATCAAGCCAGTAGTTTTACAATAGCCAATGAATTTTCTATGAGGAGACCGAAGTGGAAAGAGTTAAATGTCTAAAACATTTGTTGGCTCGTTCTGATGGGACATTGCAAGTGAAGGTTAGCACATATGGTTCAATCACACAGAAGATCTACTGAACAATAAGAGCTACACAAAATAATTTGGGCCTATTTTTATTAGTCTCTTTAAGTCGCTTTTGGTATATTTCAAAGCATCACAACTGCTTGGCTGTGAAGCCTTCAAAAACACTATATTCAAATAAATGCACAATTTTAGACAAAGTTGACAAATGACAAGTTACACACTGTAATACATTTCTGGTTAGTATATTTTTTACTTTGTGCAAGTAGTGCTTTATTCTTGGAGAGCTTCCTTGGTATGCAACCCCAGATTTGTGCCTGTTAATATAAAAAAATTTTTTACACATTTGTTGAAACCTTTTTTTTAGTAACACCTGAGAAACCAATCCAAATCCAAATATCAGACTCTTCTGGTTTTGGTTTGGTATTGTTAAAAACTCGCTTTAATCTTCTTCTCAACTTAATTTGTTGATCCCAATCTTGGGATCTTGGTATATTTCTGACTGCCCTGCTCCCACAAGATTCTTGATGGGTCCTTCAGGATCACAGTCCCAATGCAGTTCTCTATTCTGGGTTTTTGATAAGGGGTTTGATTAGTGCCTGCTTGAAATTATGTCCTAAAGAAAGCAAAGAACATATTAGGTATAGGATTTAGCATATTATCAGGTCTGTTGCTTTGTGCCAATTAAGCTGTGCTGAACTTGTATTTGTCTATTTCTGCCTTAGACCTGAGGCTGCTGAAAGAGGAGTGTCAAGAACTGAATGAGTTGGAAGGAAAATATCACCCTGAACAAAGCCTTTTAATCTGCCAAAAGTGTGGAAAAAGTTTCACTCAAAAAGCAAACCTTAACAGACACATGAGGATTCATACTAGAAAGAACATTTATAACTGCCCTCAGTGTGCAAAGAGTTTTACACAGAACAAATACCTTAATGCCCACATGCGAGTTCACACTGGAGAGAAGCCTTTCATGTGTCTTCAGTGTGAGAAAAGCTTCTCATTAAAAGGAAATCTTAAGACTCACATGAGAATTCATAATGGAGAGAAACCATTCAAATGCCTTCATTGTGGAAAGAGTTTTACACACAAAAAAAACCTTAATACGCACATGAGACATCACACTGGAGTGAGTCCTTACTTATGCGAACTCTGTGGCAAGAGTTTTGCACGAAAAGAAAGTTTTAAGACTCACATGACAATTCACACTGGAGAGAAGCCATTCATATGTCAGTGTGGAAAGAGTTTCAGATATAAAGAAAACCTTAATCAGCACATGACCATTCACTCCAGAGATAAATGTTTTATATGTCATCAGTGTGAAAAGGGTTTCACAGACAGGAAACGCCTTAAGAGGCATGTGAAAACTCACATCGGAGAGAAACCTTTCCTGTGTTATCACTGTGGAAAGAGTTTCGCAAAGAAGGCAAACCGGGAGGATCACTTGAGAATTCACACAGGAGAAAAGCCGTTTACCTGCCCTCAGTGTGGAAAGAGTTTCACAGTTAAAGGAAACCTTAACATTCACTTGAGAGTTCACACTCGAGAGAAACCTTACAAATGCTCTCAGTGTAAAAAGGGTTTTATATTTCACACAGACCTGAAACGACATTTGCTAACACATTCTGGAAAGAAAATGCAATGTTCCTTGGTGTGACAAGGTTTCGAAAAACTAGAATTTTTAAAATTCACTTGTGCATTAACTCCGGATGAAGGCAATTCATTTTTGGTCAGCACAATAAAAAACTTTTTTTTTACCATCACAGCTACATATGAAAAGTTATGCAAATGTTTGACCCTGTTTGTGTTTGTTAAAGAGTATGGCAACAGAAAATGAATATCTGTGTAAAATTAACAGATATAGCTGTCCACCTTTGTGACTATTTATTTTATTTGCGTCCTATTTATTTTATTTGCGTCCTTCACCTCTTTATACTTTGACTTTTAGACTTTTTATTAAAAGTGCAAATATAAACCTGTGTCCCCACCTGACCACCTTCTTTACTATAGTTTCAAATATTGAGCATTTGTGTTAGACATCCTATAATATGGAGTATTTAGGGGCACACCTTGTAGGGGAATTGCGGTTAGTACCTGATGACCAGATATGATGAATGGAGACCAGGAGTCAGAAGTGCAGTCAATATAAGAAACTATAGTGAAGTTTAGTTAATCAGTTTCATCAGCAGAAGCCAGCTACAAGTCTCACAAGAAGTTTGTAGGCCACCCCACATACAATTACTAGGGATGGGTAGCTTGACACACGTCTCAAGTTTTCGACACACTAGTGCTTCAAAATAGTGTTTCAAAGCATTGCTTTGAAATGGGGCTGTCACGTGACCTGTTAGAACGAAGCTTCATTACCTGCCTAACACAACACGACGGACTCACAGAGCGCATAGATTGTACTGTCCCATACCCTCTATCCATTTATTGCAATATTATAATTTTATTTTAACTTGGAGTATTGTTGTTAATGAAAATACTACTATATATAACATCTGAATGTAAATTAAATTACTATGCAAGCTCAACCACTGTTCCCAGAAAAAAATGAATAAAAGTCCTTCCTCAACCACAAACTTGTTTGCTGCTTGTAAACGCGGTCCTCCGTTGCCAACAGCTCACATTGTGTTTGGAGAATGAACGCAAAAGACCACATTCTCAAATGTGGGAACACTTCAGTATCGACACTCCTAATAAAGTGTCATGCATGATATGTGATCAAACTTTATCATATTCTAATAATACATCCTCAATGCTTCGCCATCTACACTCCAAACATCCAAATGCTCTGGCAATGAGACCCCTACAACAGAGCGCCAGTCTGCACCTGCTGAAAAGGGTAAAATTATTACTAATAATGAAAAGAAATTTCCCTTAGGACAAAACATCTGTACTGCCCACAAAAAGTGATAAATTAATTCAAAATCAAGAAAAATCACAGTTTTGGAGTTCAAGTTTTCATATTCTATTCCATTTCTTCATGTGGTGGAGTATAAGAACACTGAGTATCAGAAATATTAACAAATAACTAATAGCTAATTTCAACTAATAACTAATTTCAAAGCCATTTACAAGAATAACCATTTTAGCATATGAATAAGTCAAGCAAGCCTATTTCTATTAATCTCTTTCACAATTACATTTATAATACATAATTGTTATTTTTTATCCAACTTTATGCCGCACACTGGTCTACACCTTACAGCTCACAGTGCATGTCAGAGCAAATGAGAATCATGAGGTCAAAGAAACTGCCTGAGAGACAGCTCAGGGACAGAATTGTGGCAAGGCACAAATCTGGCCATGGTTACAAAAAAAAATCTGCTGCACTTAATGTTCCTAAAAGCACAGTGATCTCCATAATCTTTAAATGGAAGATGTTTGGCATGACCAGAACCCTTGCTAGAGCTGGCCGTCTGGCCAAACTGAGCTATTGGGGGAGAAGAGCCTTGGCGAGAGAGGTAAAGAAGGACTCAAAGCTCACTGTGGCTGAGCTCCAGAGGTGCAGTCAAGAGATGGGAGAAAGTTGTAGAAAGTCAACCATCACTGCACAGCCCTCCACTAGTCGGGGCTTTATGGCAGAATGGCACGACACATTAAACCCTGCATGGAGTTTGCTAAAAAAAAAAAACCTGAAAGACTCCCAAGATGGTGAGAAATAAGATTATCTGGTCTGATGAGACCAAGATAGAACTTTTTGTTGTAAATATTGTCAATATGTTTATTTTTTCTTTATTTTGCAGATTAAAATTAAAAAATGAAACAGCAGAACAGTGTCTGAGCAATTGACAGCGATGATGGGTTTATTATTGACTGTATCCACATTTTGAATAAATCAGTGTAATTACTCATTCAATGATTCATTCAATAAAGAAAGTCACTTGCTTTGTTCCTGAATGAATCAGATACTTAAACAAATCGTTGTAGGCCATTGATAATGATTTCATTTGATTGATAATGTTATCAAATTTAAATTACTTTGACTATCAGAAATTGACATGAAATGTGAGGCATACATCAAATAAGTTTAGAAAAAAATGCCAATATTTATAGATAAAAATGTCCTGAAAATGTATTTAATGTGGGAAATATGGGTCCTTAATAAAAAAGTTAAATTCTCTCATAGCTGTGAACTGACAGCACATAGAATATGATTAATATAAATGTCTTCGTGTTTCAGCCATCCACAACAGGGCTAAACCAGCACAAAAACACTTGAAAAATATCATCTACTTATTATCAAAACAATATACAAAACTGCTCTGCTCCTGCTATGAGTTTCCATGCCTCAGTGTGCAGTGAAATACTTTATTAGACTAAACTTTTTTCTCAGCTTTTAGACAGAATCTCACACTCTTTCATCAATCCATATTTTCAATCAGTATCATTGAACAACCTGTATTTAAATATGCAGTTATGTTATTTACTTAACAAAAAATTCTACAAACAATCCCAATCTATTTTATTATTTGTCCATATACAAAGTAATTTTCTATGCACTTCTGTGGTTTTACGTAGACAGGACTTTTATTTTGGTCTGGTGGTGTGATGTCATAAGGCAGCGCCTGCATCTGTTATTGAGCTAAAGAAAGGTTAGTGGTTTTAATCAAAGCAAACGGTTTCATCAAGTTTATGGTTTTTACAAGTAGTTCGAAATGCTTATTTATTATTGGATGCAACATTGTAGTGAACGATATTTATTGTGAGTAAACAGCATCTGAACATATTTAGTGAATTAAACAAAAGAAAGCATCAAAAGTCACTTTGCGTCAAAGTTTAATCTATCATTAAACAGCAAATGTAAAGCATAAATGCTTCAATATGAACCTACTGTATAACTTTGTTGTTTTATTAATTTATAATAGTGTTTTTAATCGGTTGATTTAAGTTCATTAACTGTGACTTATTTACACAAAAATGTTGTAGCTTACAGAAACCTACTGCTGATGTTTTCATGAGAGTGTAATATACATATCATTCAGTACCACAAATAAATCACAATTAAATATGAAATATCTGTATATTTTAATTGAGCCGTTTTGAGTGCTTTTGTCAGTAAAGCAATTAACTCTCACTACTAGATAACACTAGTTATATTTACTATTGATCTGATTGAGACAAACACAGAGATTTAGTGTGGATTTATTTTTCTTTCTGTTGATTATTCTCATCTTAAACAGGACAAACACAGAAAAACTCATGGTTCTGAGATCCACTGACATACTATTATAAAGATGGCGTTTATTAAAGAGGAGAATGAAGACATGACGATTGAAGAAACATTCAGAATCAAACAAGAAGAAAATGAGGATCAAACAGGTTGGTTTGTCATTTGATCCTTATTATTATCTTCAAATTAATGAGATTTTTGAAGAATGGTATATGAGTGTCATAATTATAGTTATTTTATTTGACATGTTGAGATCACATGACCAGACAAGCATTAATGTTGCCTTCAAGCGGACATGAGAAGATCAGACTTTCATGCTGGGCATTTGTTATTATGACACAAAGTTACGTGTTAAAATAGAAAAAATTATTAAGAGAAGAATAATAGAGCAGTAGTCTATTTTGTGTAAAATTAAACCTAAAACCAACTTAGACATTATTATTTTAATTGGATTCAATTAATATAATTTAACTATAACGTAACCAAACATTTATTTTTTTTGTAAAGTAAACTGTAAATTGTGAGTCATTTGCTTTCAATTTGTTGTCTATGTTTGATTTTATTAACTTCTCATAATCTAAATTGCTCTCTGTATCAAACCAGTGTATTGGAAACACAATTTTGTTCCCAGGTAGCCCGATTTAAAAACAAATGCACTCCTTTTAACTTTTGGAAGGAAGTAAGAATGAATAATATTTGGGTGGCATTGGGAGGTTCATCTAAATGTTTTCATTTTTGAAAGAATGGCTTCCCATCACCACATTGCATCTGCACTATCAGTGAGTGTCACACTATGATACAAGACTTAAGCTCACGTTTCAGGGCAGTGTTGCATCATCACTAAAATGTATAATTTGCACATAATGTTAAGTCTTGCCAATTTAAACATTCAAGTGATCTTAAACTGTTCAGTACTCATTTAATACTCAATAGACATTCTCCTTTCCGTTCTTAGCCAAAGCACACACACATAAAGCCACCTCTCACTCGTCTTGAAAGGATTAAATTGAACTCTTTTCCGCAGTTTATTGCTCTTAAATAGTCAAAAGCACGCAAAATTGTCACAATGAGCAAAAAGTTAGATGGGATATCTAATAATGATATCTCATTGAAAAATGTAATAATGATATGTTTTGTTTTATAAGCACCTTTCAAGAACCCATGGAAGCTTTATTGATATTGACTGAAACAAATATACAAACAGGATACCACAGGACGAACAAGCAAACAGACAATTATCATATAACATGTGCCGACAAACCAAAACAAGCCTGGATCTGAAATTTATCGTATTCAGTCAGTCAACAGATCATAATGTAAATAATTGATTTTTGATTTTAAATCAAACATAATAAAATAATAATAAAAATACTAAAAAATAATAATAATAATGACAGTTTTAAATGTCTGGAGTGAGGAAAGGTGATGTGGGAGTTTGTTCCAAAGCTTAGTAGCTGAAATGTTGAATATACACATTCTACTGTTGAACAGCAGATAGTTTGAACTTAGGCACTGCGAGCATGTTTTCAAAGTATAGGCAGTGACATTAGGGTGTATTATGTAATGTAAAGAGGTGCTAAATCATGACAATGTAGATGTATTTTAAACGACCAATGAAAGGTTTTATTGGGTATGCCCTCAAAAAGAAAGTGTTACAATAGTCCAGACGTGAGGTTATAAAAGCATGGATAATTTTTTCAGCATCTTTGGGACAATGAAGGTTGTATATGGATGATATGACAGAGATGGAAACAAACAACACTTAACAAGCTGATTGATGTGGGGGTTCAAAGCATAATTTAGAATGAAATAGTACCCCAAGATTGCATATATTAGGACAACTAACTCAGTCAGCATGAATGGAGAATTAATGTAATAATAAACATGCCAACTTTTTAGAGTTTTTTTTGCCATCTATGCTTTGAGATCATGTAGGTAGGACGGGAATGAAAGGGGTAATGGAAATGGAAGGGGTAATGGAAAAACAGAATTTGGTAATGCAGAAAGAGAGATATGACATAATAATAATTAATTACATTTATTCTTGGCACTCAAAGCACTTTACATGAAAGGGGGGAATCTCCTTAACCAACACCAATGTGCAGCATCCACCTGGGAGAAGACGAAAACCAGACTTAAATGTCTCATGCAAGTTATTTTTGGGACTGTAGTTGTGAGGTGACCACCCTTTCTAAGACTTTAGACCAGTATCAAACCTTCCCTTTTTGTCTAAAGTTAATGAAGATTATAGTTGAGGCCAGTTTTTTTTTAGTACCAAATGTGTTGGTATAGGATCAAGCTGACAGGATGAGGGGTTTGATATAAAAATAATAATCAGCTATTCAACTGCAGATTGATGGGTGAAATGTTTGAGCGTGGTTGGAATAACTAGTAAGTAGAAGGTTCAGGAAGATACATGTCCTTTGGGGGATGCAACATGCATAACGTGACGAGTCTTTATAGAGTCATTCAACGCTTTCATTAATCTGAGCTGAGGGGTGAACCAAGGGGAAGAATGAGTGGAGGGTACTGATCTGATCTTTAACTCATGACACTCTTATTCATTTGTATTTGTTTTTTCACATTAGGCCTGATGATACTGAAAGAAGAGAGTCAAGAACTCAATGAAGTGGAAGAGCAAAACCCACATAAGAAACATCATGATTTTGTGACTGGAGAAAAATCCTCACTGTCTGAAAAGATGACATCACGAAAAAGAGTTCAGAATATCAAATCTAGAAAATCTAAACCAAAACAAAACCTTGAAGTCCACAAGAACATTCACACTAGAAAAAAAACGTTCACCTGCAAACTGTGTGGCAAGAGGTTCTCACGAAAAGAAATTCTGAAGAATCACACGAGAATTCACACTGGAGAAAAGCCGTTTGTGTGTGGTCCATGTGGAAGGAGTTTCAGATGTAAAGAAAAGCTTAATTACCACATGAGGATTCACTCAAAAGAGAACAGTTTTATATGTCATCAATGTGGAACGAGTTTCACAGACAGGAATCACCTCAGGAGGCATGTAAAGACTCACACCGGAGAGAAACCTTTCATGTGTGAACAGTGTGGAAACAGTTTTCGATTCAGTAAAAACCTTAAGACTCACATGAGAATTCACACAGGAGAGAGGCCTTTCACATGCCATTACTGTGGAAAGAGTTTCTGTCATAAAGTTAGCCTAAACAATCACATGAACATTCACACTGGAGAGAAGCCATTCAGATGTGACCAGTGTGGAAAATCTTTCGCATATAAAGCAACCCTTAATGCCCACATGAGAATTCACACCGGAGAGAATCCTTTCACCTGCAAACTGTGTGGGAAGAGCTTCTCGCTAAATGGAAATCTGAAGACTCACATGAGAATTCACACTGGAGAGAAGCCATTCATTTGTGTTCAGTGTGGTATTAGTTTCAGACGTAAAGAAACCCTTTACACCCACATGAGGGTTCACACTGGAGAGAGCTCTTATATCTGCAAACTGTGTGGGAAGAACTTTTCAAGAAAAGGAAATCTGAAGACTCACATGAGAAGTCACTCTGGAGTGAAGCCGTTCAAATGTGATCGGTGTGAAAAGAGTTTCGGACGTAAAGAAACGCTTAATTACCACACAAAGATTCACTCAAAAGAGAACAGTTTTATATGTCTTCAATGTGGAAAGAGTTTCACAGACAGCAATCACCTCAAGAGACATGTATTAACTCACACTGGAGAGAAGCCGTTCATGTGCAATAACTGTGGAAAAACTTGTAAAAACAAAGCAATCCTTGAAGTTCACATGAGAATTCACTCTGGAGAGAAGCCTTTCACCTGCCCTCAGTGTGGAAAGAGTTTCACACTTAAAGGAAACCTTCAGACTCACATTAGAGTTCACTCTGGGGAGAGGCCTTACAAGTGTCTTCAGTGTGAAAAGAGTTTCAGATTTAAAGGAAACCTTAACAGTCATATGAGGCTTCACGTGTCTTCAGTGTGAGAAGAGTTCCACATATTCACAGAGACCTGAAGCAACATTTACAAAATCATCACAGAAAGAAATTGCAGTGTTCAGACTGGCAAGAGGTTCCTGAAATTAGGCACTTCAAAAAAAATCTTCTGCAAATCATTCTGGAAATCATTCACTTTGCAAGCACAGATGCACATTGCATGTCATGCATCGCACACGGGATTTCCCAGTGCAGCCTTGTGCTCTGTAACGCATGGGGTTTTTCAAGGCCACCAGCTCCGGGAGATGAGCAGCACTGGAACGAACTGAGATATGGGGGATTGGAGCGACCCGAGATTTTTTTGCCTGGTGGTTCTCATTCTCTTCTTCTGTGACATGAGCACCTTCACCTTCGAAGAGCATCATACTTGCTGAGGAATACCTGAGCCACTACCATGTGAAACTCAAGAAACTTCATGATAGATTTACTTGGGGTACCATTTTCCTGGTTATCTCTGCAATACAGCAGCCAGCTGCTGGCAAGGGCAAGATCCATGAAATTCATCAGCATGCAAATTGTCCACTTCTTCATCCGCACAGACATTCGGTAGTAGCTCATCATTCTATCTGACATGTCTACACCTCCCATCTTTGAGTTGTACTCACGCACAATGCTTGGTCTTGTCACAGTCACATACTTTTTTTCCCTTCTTGGACCACCGCTGGCAAGTATCTTCTGGCTGCTTTGAGTGAACAGTGACACAGCATAGTTTCCCATCTGCCCTGGTTACTGTGGAGACGGCACCTCTCCCTTGGTGTTTCAAGATTTTGTCATCGGGTAACTTGTTCATTGCTTGTTTGACTCGGACCTTCATCACTGTACCAGTAGGATAAATATCATCCTTCAGCATGTGGTCGACTGCTTGTATGGTGGTAAAGAAGTGATCACAATACACTTGTGTGCCAGCAGTGAGGGTTTCGGAAAGGCGTTTGATGACTAGTGTTCCTAGACCCAATCCATCTGAGTCCTGAACTTTTGAAGCCAGGGTTTTTGAACCTTGATAGACTTCAAAGTCTAGCACGAGTCCATCCACAGATGCGAGCACAAAGTTCTTCATTCCCACTGGATTTGGCTTTAGTGGCACGTATTGTCAGAATGGACAGGCCCCTGTAAACGGGATCATCTGCCCGTCTATTGAGACGCATTCTGGAAGGCGAACCTGAAGGCGGCAGCCAGTAAGTAAACGGTCAATAAAAGGCCTCACCTTCCAGAATTTGTTGGTTTCCCTATTATCTTCTGATACATCTTTAGTCAATAACTACTTTCAGATGGAAGTTTGAAGAAGCGATCACGTAACATTGTGTTACTAATGGCGGGGATTTGTAGGGCATTGGACCAAAACATCCTTATTTGTGGATAAGGCACGCAAGACATCAAGATTGCTGCTCCAAAAAAGTGATAAATCTCATCTACCGAAGTTGAGAGATATCTCCCACTGTTACCCAGTGACATGGCATTTGTGCAGTCAGCAATGATTTTCATCAGTTCTGAGTCAATGTACTGCTCCATATAATCCAGTGGCTGCCAATCTGTTCGCTCATCTTTCAGTCCATCATCTCCATCCTGAAACTGGACCAAATTTGGTCTAAATGGAGCAGACCTCCAGCGTTCTCCATGTCCAGCATTCCTTGGTTCTGGTCTGGGCTCTCCATGTCTCTGATCTTCCTCATCCAGCTCATCAGTGTCAATATGCTGTTGTTTACATCCAGGTCTGTGCACTTTTGGATGATTTGGCTGACTTTCATTCTCAGAGTCAGTAGTGGTGCATCAGGTGGTGTGTACTCTTCACAAGAATCATCTCCTGATGAATCGGGTGGCAAAAAAATCAGGATGCTCATCCATGAGGTCAACATCTTGTAAAATGACGTCGTCCACAGCAGGATCATTATCTTCCCCATCTGAGAGTTCCTCCACATCAGTAGTTTTTTACGTACTATGATTACGTAAAAAAAATTTGAAATCCCGCTGGGGTTTTAGTAGGACTATCTGCTGATATCCGATATTTACTAGAATGATTTACCATGATTTACTGTGCTCACACACACACACACACACACACACACACACAAATATTGTTATTTTTCAATGCTAATGCGATCCATCTAAATATTCCCATGTTTAGCTAACCACGTGGTAGAAAAAATAACGTTATATAGTCCCAATGTCCTCAAGCGGGTGCTTCACATTTAGAATGTCCTAGAATGCTACTATAACTAAAATATGACAAATTTTAATCCCCATATGATGATAGAGACAGTATTTATGTACATAAATACATTTGTTTTATTCATATAATTTGAATAGATTTTTTACCTGGGTCATTTTTCTTTCGGGAACTGGGGTAGAAGGTTTTTGCTGATATTCCAGCCATTGTGTACTCACTGACAGTGGTGTAATGTTGTGATATTACCTAAAGATGGTGTGGGCAATTTCCCTAAATGTGGCCAACAGATCTAAGATTTACAAAATTGACTATCATTGTGTCAAGAGGCAAAAATGTAATGTCCTCATAAGAGGTCGCTGGGTCTCTTATGCTCATCATTTGCCTTAAAGATCTCCACCAACCCTTCAATAAAGAAGTGTTGTGCCTCTCCTGTGTCATGGCAATGTCCTATTTAACCATGATTATGATATCAAAACTGCTGTGTCTTGCTCATGTTATACCCTCAAACAACCCCACATAGATTACGGAGTATACCAGGGTCTTTATTGTGTCGCCTCATCCACATCAGTTTCTATTTAGCATTATTGTCAACATGTTTTTCCATGTTCTCAAACTCATGCTTTAAAAACCACTGTAAATAAAACTGTATTTAAACAAAGATTTTACTCTGTTTTATTTAATATATTTTTTAAAATATTTTATTTTCCAGTCAATCTCACAAGTAGAGAGAAGAGTCAGTCCATCCTCTCTTCTTCTGTCTCTCTCTTAAACCTTGTCTTCTTTTCTGATTATCTCCATCAGTTAATTCCCTCTATTTCTCTTTCCGTCTGCTGCTCCTGGCCATCAATTTCTTTAAATTTGATTTGGGTTTGATGCTGCAAAAATCTCTTTTAGCACACCACATATACAACACAACATACAACAGGTATTTAAATATGCATTTCTCCAAGGATTCTAACATGAATGCCTTATTGCCGATTTTTTTTTTACTCTGTGTATTTTTGCATGTACATTTCAATGCGCTTTGTGATTTTAGCAGCTTTTGAAGGGACTTTTATTTTGACATGGCTGTATGACGTCATATATCTGTTCCTATTGTGATTCGGTTGAAGAAAGGTTTGTTTTAAAGCATTTAACGTGTTTGAATCGATTAATATCGTTATGTCAATTTTATAATTATTATTTTGCATTTAATGTAAAGTTGTATTACTTTATCAAACGTTCATGATCGGTATTTATTGTGAGTGAAGCTCTTTCACACTCGAGTAACAGAAAAGAGCGTCTCATTTTTCTCCTTTGTCATGAATCAGTTCGTCACAAACATGAATTCAATCACTGGAGAAAGTTTTAATGGGAAAAACGGAGCTTTTTAATACTCCGAGTCAATTGAAACAAATGATTCAGTTATTCGAATCACCGCACGCTGACGTCACATGCTTTTCGAAACGGTGTAAAAGAAACAATAGCACACTTAGTAACTTTTACAACTAAATGCAAATGTTTTGTTGAAACTAGAATACATAAAACATAATATACTAATCATTACATGCCAACTTTAAACTCATAAAATTTGAAGCGTTTGTATAATTTGTGTTCTTTTATTATTTCGTATTGTGTTTTTTCCTTTTTGATTTAGTGTGGGTTTGCATTTCTTTTCATTATTCTCATCTTTAACGATGCAATAAATAACTTCAATGAAAGTTTTGTAACTAATTGTTATCATTGATGGAGAAATTGAGCTTTTAATCAATTGAACCAAATTATTTTTGTACATGTTTATTGATTTAGCATGCATTTATTTTTTTCTGTTTATTATTCTCATCTTAAACAGGACAAACACGCAGAAAAACTCCTGGTGAAGCGACTGAGATCCACTAACTCACTATTATAAAGATGCCGTTTATTAAAGAGGAGAGTGAAGATGTGAAGATTGAAGAAACATTCACAGTCAAACAAGAAGAAACTGAGGAACAAACAGGTTGGTTTCATTCTCAACATTCAATTCAGTCATTTGATCCTCATTAAAATCTCCAGCTCTACAGAAATGAATATGAGTGTCATTTTTGCCTCTGTTGTAAAATGAGTGTCATAAAGTGGTTATTGAACCTCATTGCTGAGTAACACCAGAATGAACCTCATTTGTTCTTGAAGCTCATTGTTTCTTGCTGAATTGTGAAATTATTCTCAGGGGGACTTTATTGAACTTTTAGTTCATAGTGCATTAACTAATGTTTAAAGATAGAAATTTTGAATTTAGAAACCTATTAGTACATTTTGAAATTGGTGATCTAACAATGAATCAATTTTCTACAACAGTAACCTTAGTTGATGTTACAGATGGACTTTACTTATAAAGTATCATTAAAGATACTTATATCATTATAAAGTACCATTTCATATAAATCCAAGCAGGCCATCTTTAAACATCTGTAGCGTTGAAATTAAATCATTTTTTAAATTTAAATACAGTTTATATAGAAAATAGTATGTACACTCACATTATTTGCTTTTATTTTACAGAGGTGGACAAAGTACACAACTCCATTACTTGAGTGAAAGTACAGATACTACTGGTTTAATGTTACTCCATTACAAGTGAAAGCTGTAAATGAGCAATTTCAGTGTTATGTAGTCAAAACTTTAACTATAAATACTCCATAGAATGTATTCATTACCAATAAAACCGAATCATCTGTTTACATTTTTCTGAACCCCTGAGTCATTTCAAGCTTTCTATAAAAATAATTCTCCAGTTCCAGAAAGATCACCCTGATTCTTATTATTGTGAGTTTACAGAAATAAAAGCAGATAATTTACAGTCAATTTGTATTACTTGTTTGAAAAAGTCAGATATTTTGTTGTAAATTTAAAAGTAACCTGTTACTTATTTAAAAAAAAAAAAAAGACTAAATAACTCAATTTACTTGTAATGTTTTATCCCCAACGCTGATTATAACTATCTCTGCTAATCTTGCTGAAGACAAAAGCCACCTTTTTTAGGTTACTTTCGCCCAACAGCAACAAAACTACCAAATTTGCTTTTGGGTTGGCTCCTAAATTAGGAGTCCTAATTTTAAGAAACTGATGTTGATGTAAATGTAAAGTTATACACAGACTCTCTTCCATTTATTGGCTGTTGCATGATTGCCTTTGTCTGTCACAAAGATTTTATGACAGACACGCTCGTGCTTAAATTTAGCAAGCACCAGTGGATTGAGGAGGTCAACGTGTCAGAAAGAGGATCGCTACTCAATAAAAACAAAAAACAATACATTGACATGGTAGGGAGAGGTGAAATACTCAATCCAGCTGCCTGTAGCTTTCTAGCAAACATAAAGACGTTAATTACCTTGTTCAGGTGTGTTTGGTTAAAGTTGGAGCTAAATTCCTAATGACAGATCCCCATCCCTTTGTTGGATGATTTTAAAAAGAAGATAGTTAGGATAGAGGCGGACATTTGTGATCTAGAGATCAACGGACGAAAAGGCTGAATCTTCAAGCAATCTGAACTTAATCACCAAATCCAAAAGAAAAGAAGTTGCCTATTGAAAAACATTTAAGGTGGCTGTTAAATCGCTTATTAAAAAAAAAATCACAACTTGATTCTACAGAATTAATTACAGGCCGATCTCGAATCTACCTTTTTTGTCAAAGATTCTAGAAAAAGCAATATCCTCACAACATTCCTTTTTTGAAAGAAACTGTAAATTTCTGTAAAAAGACATTTTACAATCTGTGAAGATTTCCAGTCAGGATTTAGAGTGTATCACAGTACTGAGACTGTTCTCATTAGAGTTACAAATTGTTTGGTCTTATCATCCGATCGTGGTTGTATCTCTCTATTAGTGTTACTGGATTTTAGTGCTGCATTTGATACTGTCGACCACAAAATTCTTTTGAATAGACTCAAATTATGTTGGCATTAGTGGAATTGCATTGGCATGCTTCAAATCATACTTATCTGACCGTTATCAGTTTGTTGCAGTAAATGAAGAGATGTCATATCAATCAGAAGTTCAGTATGTAGTTCCTCAAGGTTCAGTACTAGGACCGTTGTATCATTAGGAAGCATGTCATTAGCGTTCACTGTTACGCTGATGATACTCAGCTCTATATTTCTTCTCATCCTGATGAAACACACCAATTCACTAAATTAACGGAATGCATAACTGATATAAAAAATTTAATGACTTGTAATTTCCTACTACTAAATTCTGAAAAACAGAGATTCTAAAAATTAGACCAAAAAGCTCTGCGTGTAGTAAACTAGACTATTGTCTAATACTCGATGGCTGCTCTGTCAATCCCAAGGTTTACCGTGGTCATAGCCGGATCCGGGCCATATTTAGATCAGATGAAGGGCCTGCACCAAGACACGACCACAACACAGCTCTGAAGTGTCAGCAGTAACTGTGATTCTTCCCTGTGAAGTTTTCATCAACAGCCAGTGACACGTATCCTCAACAAAACCCATCTTGATACTGGCGTGATTGAAAATGTTTAACATTTCAATCTGAATTCTGACCTGAAATGCTGAGTATAAATGCTTAATACTCTGTGACACTTAATATTCAAGAGTATTATTTATTTGCCTCTGACAAAATTATATAGGAACTTGAACTGAGCTGGATGATGACATTACTGTTTTATCTAGAGCTGCTATATGAATTTCACATGGTTTAGTCATTCTCAACCATTTTTGGGATGTGTCCTAAGAAAGTGAAAAGTTAACAATATTGAGAAGATATTTTGGGATTACTATCTTTCAGCAGCTTAGTGTGTACAGAATCTACCATATATGTTTGTCAAGAAAATATCTAATTTAAAATATCTAATTGTTTTGATATATTGCTCTGTGCCATTAAACTGTTGTTAACATATATTTGTCTCTGTTCACTTTAGACCTGATGCTGCCGAAAGAAGAGAGTCAAGAACTGAATGAAATGGAAGAGAAAAATCATGATTTTGTAAAAGAAAAATCTTTTAGTTCTTTACGGACTGCAAAGTGCTTAGCACAAAAAAGAGCTCAAAATCAGGAAACTCTTAATCACCATGTAATGATTCATTCAAAAGAAGACTGTTTTTTGTGTCAGTGTGGACGGATTTTTCCAGACATAAAGCGCCTTAAGAAGCATGTAATAATTCACTCTGGAGAGAAGCCTTTTAAATGCCAGAAGTGTGAAAGGAGTTTCAAATTTAATAAATACCTTAAGACTCACATGAGAATGCACACAGGAAACAAGCCTTTTACTTGCCATCAGTGTGGAAAGAGTTTTTGTTATAAAGTAAGTCTCAAGACTCACATGATGCTTCATACTGGAGAGAAACCTTTCACCTGCAAACTGTGTGAGAAGAGCTTCTCGCAAAAAGGAAATTTTACAAATCACATGAGAATTCACACTGGAGAGAAATGCTTTTTGTGCTCTCACTGTAGAAAGAGTTTCAGGACTAATGTAAGCCTCAAGACTCACATGAGAATTCACACTGGAGAGAAACCTTTCATTTGCAAACTGTGTGGGAAGAGTTTCTCGCAAAAAGGAAATCTTACAAACCACATGAGAATTCACACTGGAGAGAACTGTTTCTTGTGCCTTCACTGTAGGAAGAGTTTCAGTACTAATGCCAGCCTTAAGATTCACATGAGAGTTCACACTGGAGAGAACCCATACACGTGCAAAGTGTGTGGGAAAAGCTTCTCCCAAAAAGGAAATCTTATGACTCACATGAGAATTCACTCTGGAGAGAAGACTTTCATCTGTCCTGACTGTGGAAAGAGTTTCACACTGAAAGGAAATCTTGATGTTCATATGAGGCTTCACACTGGAGAAAAGCCTTACAAGTGTCTTCAGTGTGAAGAGAGTTTCACATATCATCGAGACCTGAAACACCATTTGCAAACTCATTCTGGAAAGACATTGTAGCGTTCATCAGTGTGACAAGATTTTAAAAAAAGGAGCAATTTCAAAAATCAACTCCACATTCACTTAATTTTAATTGTGATTTAAATGTGACTCAATTAAAATATAATTGTGATAAGTGTAATAATTCCATCGCATTTACAGGATACCCTGTAAGTGTTTTTGTTTGCGTAAATCTCTGTAAAATTAAGGCTCTGTTTACACTGTGGCTGAATGTAGCCAAAATCTCTTTTTCTGCTAAAACCTTTTTTGATGAGACTGTTCACATCACCTTTTAAATCTGACCCATATCAGATGCCATCTGATAGGTGGCATGCCTAAAACGTGCCATGTGTTTTGTTTGCATCTTTTACTTCTTTATATTTTGACAATTTATTTGCTTTTCTGATTGAGTCAGGTTTCAAAAGGACTTTTTGCCTTTAAGGGACATACAACAAAAGCGTCAAAACTGGTTATGGAAACCACACCCCTCACTGTAAGATATTCGTCGTCATCTTCTTCCACCCTCAAGTCTTAGGCACAGCCACTTGTGGGAAAGTTATGAAATTTGGCCTACAGATTAGAGCACAGTCCAATCATTCACCATAGCAAATTTGGAGTCTACGTCAATCCATGAGTCAACGTTAATGCTAATAACGTTTTAACTGAAAACAAAATTCTTAAGTCTTCTGATTCCTTGGCTCAAAATGAAAGTGAGTGTTGTTCAATTCTGAACAAACTCAGTGTGTGTCATGTTATCCATGTGCTGAGGCAACCTGCACAGCTTCGGCGCAGTACCACCTAGTGGTGAGGAGATATGAAAAATTTAATTTTTTTGTTCATTACTTCTGAACGCTTTGGCCAAAAATCTTGAAGCTGGTCTCTTTAGATTTACCGTGTCATGCAGAGTCAATAAAATGTTATATTTTATGAATTACTTTTTCCTTCAACACCTTGCTCTGACACTGCAAAATATTTTGGGGCAGCCCCATCTTGTGGTCAAAAGTCAAAATGAAATGTACAAATTTGCTAATAACTTTTGGTTACATTAAGCTATTGCAAAGAAAATATTAATATATTCCTTGGGTCAGGCCGAGAACACAGATACCAAATGTTCTGTAGTTGGCCAAACTTCCTGTTTGCCATGCTTGTTTTCTATTGGCCTAAAGTTATAAACCAATAAACCGAATATTAACTCTATACATTACTTTTTCAATCATTTTGAAATATCTTTAATTGATAATTGCTTATTGATCTGATACTGCCAGCCATGTTGGCATGACTTACGCCTTCCTTACTCTTGGCCCCTTAATGGCTTCTTGCAGCTATAGTTATTATTATTTATATGGATATAGCATTTAGAGAAAAAATATGAATAAAAGTAACCACCTCAAAATTATGGATGATTTGTCAATCTGAAAACTACGTAACCTTGAAACAAAGGCTGCTGACTTACATACTAGTTGTCCTTACATAAGATTGACTACTTTAAAACTCTCCAGAATGTCTGTTCTGTGGGCCAGTGGCCGGCACTGTCTGTCATGTGATGGAGTTACTTAGCACATGGGGACCTGGATTCAATTCCATCTTTGACCACCTCAACATTACCATCCAAGGTGATTCTCACAGTAGGTGGATGAAAGTGATAAGACAGGGGCTGCTGAGCTCTTTGTACTTCTTCTTGAAGACTTGCAATTTAGATATGTCAAAGAACTGTTCTGCTTTTCATCATGTTTGTTTACTTCCTGGTTCCCCATGTGCTCTTCCATCTTCAACGTCACCTGTCGCCATCATTATCATGTCCAGCTGTGTCTCCTTGTTAATGACATCCCCCATCTTCCAAGTGGTTGTCCTTCAGTGGTTCTCCATTCTCATTAATGTAACTTTGTGTGTTAATATGCTCCTTATCTTTTTCTCCCTTTATATAATGCCATTAAAAGTTTTGTTATTGGAACTACGGTTGTCTTCATCTATCAGTCACACACTGTGGTATTTTGGAAATATTTAATTACGTGTCCGTTGAAGGAAAAATATACATTTTTTAACATTTATTTACTTTTTTATTTTTAGTCACTCCACCACAATATATTTATCTGACTTTTCGCTTTATTTCGTTTTGTATTATTTAACCCAAATACGTTGTTTTTTATGTTAAAATAATATTAATGCTATATAAAATGTTAATGTAAATTAACAAAAGGAGTTGTTAACTGAAATAGGAAGAACAGCAAATAAGCAAAGACAAAGTCTTGTTGAACTACTGTGTTCATGGCATTTTACAATGCCACAGCGATCTATTTGTGAATTAGTTTAACAATATTACCCATCCAACAATTACTATATAATTCTCACAATTGGGCTTGGTGTTGTGTTAGTTTACTCTGTTGTATCTAGTTTTCCCTATGTGCTCTGTTGTTTTCATGTATAATTCCTTCCCAATTTTACAATGTCAGAATTGAAAGATGCTGTATAGTTATTGTTGATTACTATCTCCAGATGTAACCAGGCAACTGATCGAGAAGCACATGGACCAATAAGCTCATGGTTTGGATGATTTTGATGATTGTAAAAGAAGATGGCATTTTGGAATTCATAATTCACATTTCATAGTGCCTAGAAAAATCACGACAAAGATAGGGTTGATTAAATAAAACTCAGATAGGATGTGATAATGTAAACTGTGATACATGGCATTGCAATACTGTGTACAGGTGTAATTTCTGAAGCAATATTTTTTTTAAATATAATACACAGAAGATAAAAACACTGCAACCTGTTGAGGCTCTACCCCTGGGTTCCCCCGAAACCAACGTTTGGTTCAGACAAATTGGTTGAGCCTCGGTTCTCTTGATTCCTTAAATTTTCCCTGAACTTAATGCCAGCCGGTATGAGAATGACAAGAGACCAAATGATTTTTATCCTTGCATATGAAAAGAAAAAACATGACATGAACCTGTAACTTAAGTGCTGGTGTGAGATGCGGAATCACAAGGAGATGTAGGATCCAACATAAATACTTTATTTTTCAAACACGATAAACAAAAAGTGGCACACGTTCAAAACCTTGGAAACACTCAGAACTTAATATTGGACTTGAATTGTTGTCAATATAATAATCATGCACTGTTTGGCTGTTGGCCAGAGGAGAACTGGTCCCCCGACTGAGCCTGGTTTCTCCCAAGGTTTTTTCTCCATCCCGTTCTTCATTCATTTATTCCGTCACCTGCTGGAGTTTTGTTCCTTGCCGCTGTCGCCTATGGCTTGCTCAGTTGGGTAAACTAAACACTTAATATTCATCAATTGTATTAATTCCCCTGCTCTTTTAAGGCTAATGTTCAGCCAAACAAACTTTGTTTATATTGTTTTCCTGTGACCACTGTAAAGCTGCTTTTGAAACAATCTGTATTGTAGAGAGCACTATATAAATAAAGGTGACTTGACTTGACATGATCAATGCAACCCCATCCCCTGCAATTACAGATTTAGGAACCAAATGGCCATTTTGTTTTGTCAATAAAAAGTCTTAACCAAAACTGTATGAACAATTTTTGGTCAAGATCTTGTATTGACAAGGCAAGAGTCCAGCACTCTGTAAAGTCTCCTCCAGCACATCCCAAAGACTTGAATGAATTTAACGTCTGAACTCTTCATGCTTTCTCCAACCATTCTCCAATTTTCAAGTTTATTTATATTTATTGTAAGTATTAGGCTCACAGTTCACATGGGTAGGATACATTGTATTATGTGTGTGAAAGCCCATGTTTGCTAGACATCATCAAATAATAAATCTGTAAAAATTAGTATTTTTAATAATCAAATAACTGGTGTGATGTGTTTTCAAACAAACCCATGTCAAAATGAAGTTAATGGATAAAAAAATGTAAAAAATAAATTAATAATAATAAAAAAATTGTTATTGAAAGGGAAATGTGCATCACATTTACATACTCATCTAAAAGGGTGTTTGCCAAGTCTGCTGGTGAGGTATTTTTGATATTATTTTTACACTTAAGACAAAAACTTCACAATTATTTCACTGCGCCTTGAGGGTAGGCAAAAGTCTTAAACTCTTTTGTGAAACTCAAGGTTTCCTTTGTTTCTGCACATGGAACATTCAGTTATCTCCAATTTGAGTTACTAAATTCCTAGATTCCTAATGCGTTTCCTGTCTGTGAAACTCTTTTCACCCAGATAAAATATAAAAGAGTTCCCTCATAAGTGAATTTGCATGTGGTACTTCAGGGTTACTTTATATTGGAAACACTTTCCACAGTGCCCACATATAAACGGCTTCTCTCCAGTGTGAATTCTCTTGTGCCTATTAAGAATTCCTTTTCGGTTGAAATCTTTTCCACATTGCTGGCAAGTGAAAGGCCTCTCTCCAGTATGAATTCTTATATGGTCTTCAAAGTGTCCTTTTTGATTGAAACTCTTTTCACACTGAGGGCATGTGTAAAGCTTCTCTTCAGAATGAACTCTCATGTGGACTTCAAAGTGTCCTTTTTGTTTGAAATTCTTTTCACAGTGAAGACATGTATAAAGCTTCTCTTCAGAGTGAACTCTCATCATGTGGATTTTAAGGGTTTCATGTTGAACAAAACTCTTCCCACATTGAAGGCACGTGTAAGGCTTTTCTCTGGTGTGAATTTGCATGTGGCTGTCAAGGTTTCCTTTTACAGTGAAAGTCATTCCACACTGTTGGCAGGTAAAAAGGCTCTTTTTAGTGTGAATTCTCATGTGACAATTAAGGTTTCCCTTTCGGTTGAAACTTTTTCCACACTGTTGGCATATGTAAGGCTTCTCTCCAGTGTGAACTTTCATGTGGTCTGCAAGGTTTCCATGTTGACTGAAACTCTTTCCACACTGTTGGCAGGTGTAAGGTTTCTCTCCAGTGTGAATTCTCAGGTGTCTGTTAAGGCTTCCTTTTTGAGTAAATGTATTTCCACAGTGTTGGCATGTGTAAGGACTCTCTCCAGTATGAATTCTCATGTGTTCTTCAAAGTGTCCTTTTTTATTGAAAATCTTTCCACACTGAGGGCATATGTATGGATTTTCTTCATTGTGAGTTGTCATGTGAATTTGAAGTTTTCCTTGTTTATCAAAACTTAAAGATTTTACTCCAGTTATGAAATCATGATGACCTTTTTCTTCCTTTTTGTTCAGTTTTTGGCTTTCTTCTTTCAGCGCCATTAAGTCTAAGGTGAAAAAATACCAATGTTAATTCAATGTTACTGGCACAAAACAACAGATATAAAAACATGTAGGCATGTAAAGCATCAAACCAACATACAACTAGAACCTACTGAATTGTGTTACATGTAAACTGAGAACCTTTCTTTTTCACTTTCTTTAGAACATATCCTAAACGCTTTCAAGTTGGCAGTTAAACCCATAAAAAGTTTGATTATAGACTGTTCTCAATCTCCTATTTACTTACTCTTCAATTAAGATTAAGATGCAAAGTCTTAAAAGAGGACAAACTCCCAGCTCAACCATCAGATCAAAAAATATCACAGTAGCTCCAATGTAATGATTTATTAAGAAAACTTGGATGAACTTTATTTTTAATATTTAAAGTTCCAGATCACATTAATAAGACAATGTTCGTTTACTCTGGATTCATTTTTAAACTAGTTTTCAGAGAGGCTGAAAATAAAAGAAGATGCAGTGCCAGCTATTTTAGATCGGACAGCAATGTCACAACACACAAGTGTTGATGTAAGAATACTTGTAACAATATTTTTACAAAATAAATAAACTTAAACCCATGTTATTCTGCAAAAGAACACAAAATAGATCAAATGAAGAAAAAAAGTTACATTTTGAATTCGATTGCCGCAACATAAAAGTCTCTCAGCATTAAAGATGGGCAGAGATTCACCAATCTCCGGAAAACTGTCTACAAATTTTGGAACATTTTCAGAATAATGTTACTCAACATAAAATTGCAAAGACTTTTAAGGAGGCAGATAGAAATTTAGCTTTTTTTTCATTTAGTCAGGTTTCTGGTGTGTCTGCCAGCTCAGAAAAGCTGAAAAGAAAACAAGCCATTATTGGGCGGTCTCAGCCTAAAACTGTGTCATCCAGCAAACCGTCAAACAGCAAACAGACTCTGCTGTATTTGCATTAGAATAGACCCCGCACTATGCAATTTGTCTGCCATTTTTGGAGCAGCTGTAGCAGAAAGAATGTCTCATCACTAACTCAGGTGTTTTGTTGTTGGATGTAACAGTCTTCATTTACTCCAGACATCAGAGCCTCTGATTCATTTTACTTTTGAAGGGAATGTGAATTCGATTATGAATTTCCCTAAATTCAATTATGTCTGTGCAAATAATTTTACACCAGACTGGTCAATACAAAACACAGATTTTGCTAAAGACTTGTCACTCAAGGACGTATCAGTACCAACTGTTTTTGACTGTTCTTTACTGACAGTTTCTGACATTTTCAGTGTGTGAGATTGTTCCATTTTATTGTTGCTGGTATGCCAAAGAATGAGCTCTTGAAGCTCAGCCGCCTTCTTGAAAGGGGCCGGGACAACCAGCTCCTTTGCATTTAAAGGAACTGCTTGTTTTAAAATATTATTATTAACTTATTATTATATTATTATTAATTATTATTATTATTAATTAACTATTATACTATACTAACTTAACTATATATATATATTGCAATTATTTACTGCATTAAAAACAGGGATGATTCAGTAATGAAATCATTGTATGGGCTCAAAAACACCTCCAGAAATCTTTGTCTGTAAAAAGTTCACTATGCCATCCAAAGTACACACAGTTGTTTTCAATCAGTCCATCTGGAATAAAACACGTGTTTACAAGATACATTTGTAAACAGGGAGTGTTTGATACAGGGAGCGCTTTAGAGATGAGAAGGAAAAAAAACGAACACTTATTGACAACAAAAGTAACGCTGATCATCACATTTCAATGGTTAGTCTTTTTAAGACCAAGTACTTTTGTCAGATGCTGTTGTATAATTGACTAATTGAAATTAATGTTGTCATTTTATCATTTAGAAATTTAAAGATGCACTGTGCATATTTTTCCAAAATATAAAGCATAAACTTTTTTTAATGCTTCTCAATTTAATCTCATTGGAATTATGTTTTTATGATGGCTTGTATTGTGTATTAGAGAGAAGATGGATTTTTGTATAGTTGGATATTTTAAAAAGAATCAAATGACTGAATTGAGTTTCGAGAATGAAACCAACCTGTTTGTTCCTCAGTTTCTACTTGTTTGACGCTGATTGTTTCTTCAATCTTCATGTCTTCACTCTCCTCTTTAATAAACAACATCTTTATAGTAGTGAGTCAGTGGATCTCAGTTGCTTCACCAGGAGTTTTACTGTGTGTTTGTCCTGTTTAAGATGAGAATAATAAACAGAGAGAAAATTAAATCCAAACTAAATCTTTGTGATCGTCTCAATCTGCTCCTGGTTCATGCACTGGGAAGAGATTCACATAAAATGACACGATTACAGACACACTCACACTGTAGCTGTTCCAGCTCCACGGGGAACGTGTGTAATGCGAATAAACGACGGAGAAAACAGGTTCCAAACTTAACTTCTCTTTATTTCAAAAACAAAAAACGAAACGCTTTCAATAACAAACAAAATGGCACTCATATGCAAAAACAGACCACAGAGAGCGGCATCCACACACAGGTAACTCAACATGACAACGTCAACAACTGACAAAGACAAGAGAAACACAAGAGGGATGGAGAACACCTGAGGGGACTAACAAGTTAAGTGATGACACGACAGGTGCAAGATGATATGGAAGGGAACAGGAAGTGCTGGCCTGACTGACAGGAAGTGACAAATGACACATTAGTCAGGAAGTGCACAGGTGATGCGACAGAGAGGAAGTGCACAGATGATACGACAGACAGGAAGTGCACAGATGACACGACAGACAGGAAGTGCACAGATGACACGACAGACAGGAAGTGCACAGATGACACGACAGACAGGACTACGGGTCACAGTAGCACTACAAATTGACAAAAGAAAATAATTTATACAGGCACTTTAAGTTTAATGTTATTGAATGATCTGTGGATTGTACTTAATAGATTCAACAAATAAACGTACAGTATTTTGACTATTATGAAGCACTACACAAAACAATTAGTTCAACTGATTAAAAGCTCAATTTCTCCATCAATAATAACAATTAGTTATACACAAAATATTAATTGAGGTTATTTATTGCATTGCAATGCTACATTCAGTAAAAAATATTTTAACTGATCTCGCAGTACAACTGTCTGAAAAGGTTTATATTGATTTTAAACACTTTAAACGATTAAAAACACAAACCTGTCATCAGCAGAACCACAGACGCAGGAGCGCGCGGCGCCGACTTATGACATCACATCCCAGACCATAATAAAAGTCCTGTAAAAGACGTTTTATATTTTAAACTCTTTTTACACTTTTACACTTTAAACGTGTTGATCAAAATTAAACGTGTGCTTTCAAAGAAATCTAATTATTTAAATTATTCAGTTTCCCCACAGAATGTAAAGGCAATAAGTACAATCAAACTTTATTTGATTAAAGTGTACATCATTAAGGGACGTGGCTGTAAAGATTACGGGGATTTCTGTCTGAATGTAATACTTAAATTAAAATGGTTAAAGTAATTTCTTCTAAATGGTTATGACATCTGGTTTATGTTTCCCTGGATTTTTCTTTTCTTTTTTCTTCAGACCTAAACCCAGACTGAAAGGTTCGTATAAAGATGGGTATGGAGTTGACCAATAACCACCCGCTCAAGAAATAGAAGTCTTTGCCAGAAATAGTACGTTTGAAATTGGTCTACAATTGGACATATTAGAAATATCAGTCCCAAGCTTTTAAGAACTGGCATAACTGCTGCCGTTTTTAGAGCAGGGAGTGAGGCATTGACGAAAGCAGTGATGTGGGGAACAATAACTGGGATACAGTTTTTCAAAACAGTAGTTGGGAGGGGATCAGGTATACAAGTAGTTGAATTCATTGACAAAACAAGTTTAGTAATAAAATGTCTACAGCATTAAAACTTGAAAAAACAAAACCTAAAAGATTGGGATGAAATGTGATGGAATTTTATAAATGTTATGTTTCCTTTTTCCTTCTTATATATTATTATATTTTGTTTCTTGACATTATTGATTACTGTGTCCCATTAATTGCATTTTTATTCTGTAGAACTAAATATGTATTTTCACAAAATTATAATATCTCTTTTGTTATTTTAGATAGCAGCGCGTGAATGGGACTTTTATTATGGTCTGCTGGCGGACATCATAACTCCGCGCCGCGCTCCAGTAGCACCTCAATGCAGTACACGAGATCCAGGGGGCGGAGTTGGATCCAGATCCAAGGGGCGGAGTTAAATCCAGATCCAGGGGGCGGAGTTGGATTTCCTTCCACTGCATTCTGATTGGTCAACAGATTCCCCACACTTCATACTTGTTGCTCTATCTTTTCCGCATCGAGTCGTAACTAGTTAGTTATTCTTTTGATGTAAAAACAAACTTGCCGAAAACAAATATTAAAGTTTTTAATAGTTACAAACACTGTAGTTTATACGTTGTGGTAATTTGTATAAAATACGTGGCTATTGCCCACTTACACGTAGTGGTGGACAATAGCCACGTATTTTATTAATTTGGAGAAACGTTTAAAAATAATCTAAAACAAAAAAGATTACTTACAAATTTCGTAGATTCACTGTATTCTTTGATTGGCTGATCTTTAACCCCTTTCAGTAGTCCACATGCACTTTGATTTCCAATACTGAAGTATATTAATTAGGCACTTAATTCAAGTTTAAATTCAAGTAGAGAATGTGCTTTTTTCACTACTGATTATGACACTGTATGTGACTAAATTATAGCAGCACTAATTATACTTATAAGTCACTTATAAGTGACTTCACAAGAGCATCTGACTTCATTTAAATAGCATAAGAGCAACTCACTTACATAAATGCATGCAAAATGTATTACCAACGCAATTAAATTGGAAAAAAAACTTTATTAACACACGAGCTAAAACAGACATTTTGAAAACAGTAGGGAAACTTTGAAGGCAAAACATAAGGAAAACGACATTGGGAGCACACAGAATTAGACCAACAACAGGGAAACCACAGGACATTCACAATTAGCTATCCATCCATCCATCCATCCTTTCACACTGGTCAGCACAGATTTCACAGAACTCGCTGCAGAAGCCTGGGTGGGTGTCTTCGCACACCAGGACCATGTGTGATGGGGCGGCGGCGGGGCGAAGTATATATAATGGGAGGAGTTGGATCTGGATCCAACTCCTCCCCCTGGATCTCGTGTTCCGCAGTGAGGACCATCTCCCGCGCTCCCGCATCTGTTGTGATTCGGCTGGAGAAAGGTTTGTGTTTTAAGCGTTTTAAGTATTCCAATCGATACAAACTGTTTCACTCCATACATTAGACTTTTTAATTATTATTTATTATGACACTAATGCGCTAACACTAATGAACGTTATGTTGATTGAGTAAAGAACGTTCACATACTAGTAACACAAAGCTTCTCGTTTTTCTCTTTTATCATGAATCAGTTCATCATAAACATGAATTCAGTCTCTGGAGAAAAGTTATGCAGGAACGTACAGTCCATACAGTCACACATTAATATGTTAAATACTATTTAAAAATCAATAAATGTTCAGCATATGTAAATATGAACCTACCGTTAAACTAAAGTTCTTTCATTTACAGTTTTGAGTGTTTTCCGAGTGATTAACTATCACTGACTTCATATCATATATGTACTCACGAGATTTAATAGTTAATAATACTGTTCATTATTTTCATTTTAATTGACACAGTGAAAAACTCCTGGTGAAGCAACTAAGATCCACTGACTTTCTAATATAAAGATGGCATTTATTAAAGAGGAGAATGAAGATGTGAAGATTGAAGAAACATTCAGTGTGAAACAAGAAGAAACTGAGGAACAAACAGGTTGGTTTCATTCTCAAAGCTCAACAGAGTCATTTGATCCTCATTAAAATCTACAGCTCTACAGAGATTAGTGATATTTATGAAGAATGAGTGTCAAGAAAGAAAGTGGTTTTCTTTGACCTTCATGTGGACAGTATGGATGATCATAAATAACCAGTTAACCAGACCCTTTGGACAAAACTGTCCCAATTGAAACCCAATTGCAATATTTAATCCCAGTGCCATTTGACTATACAATTATGGAATCTTTGTTTAACAGGCTTTCATTCTGTTGGCAAGGCTTTTATTTGTACTATTTTTCACCAGATGGTGCAATTTTCTAAGATTTGGACTATATAGTAAATACTAGGGATGAGCGAGTACAGCATTATCTGTATCTGTTAACCATATGAATTATATGTGTGGCGGCGCCTGCATAGGCAGCGGCTTGGGGCTTGCTCCAACGTCATCTCATTATACTGTACAGTGGTACCTCAGTTTACGAGCGACTTGGTTTACGAGAAAATCGGTGTACGAGCATGGAGGGTCAAATCGGTGTACGAGCATTGTATCGGAGTGCGAGCAAATTTTTCCCTCACCCACGCGCATTTTTGTCCTAACGCTCAGAATCTTCGCGGCCATTTTTACTGGAAATATCCTAATGACTGCCTCTCATAACAGTCCCGCAGTTCCAACCCCTTTATCACCCCTTAAAGCATTCATTCTCTCAGCCTCGCTCATTCACCACAGTGATACTTTTAGAAGTGATAACATTAATTAATTGTGATCGCTATTGTTCACGTAGTGAAATATATATGTGGTTCATGAATTCATTGTCTCCTCACTTCTCTCCACTCTGAAGACAAGTGAAGTCTTGTCTGTCATGTCTTGGTCGCGCGCGCGTCTCCCGGAGCTCGCGTTGGTCGCGCGCGCGTCCCCAGCTAACAATTTTTGGTTCCCAGAACGTTCTGGGAATGTTAGTTTATGGTTCCCAGAACGTTCTGGGAACCAAACAATAGAACGTTCCCTATACGTTCGCCAGGAAAGTTTTTTTTACGGAAATAGAACTTTCCCGGGAACGTTCGCGATTGGTTCGGGGAACGTTCCGGGAACGTTTGCAGTTGGTTCGGGGAACGTTCGCGGTTGGTTCGGGGAACGTTCCGGGTAGGTTCGCGATTGGTTCGGGGAACGTTCCGGGTAGGTTCGCGATTGGTTCGGGGAACGTTCCGGGTAGGTTCGCGATTGGTTCGGGGAACGTTCCGGGTAGGTTCGCGATTGGTTCGGGGAACGTTCCGGGTAGGTTCGCGGTTGGTTCCGGGTAGGTTCGCGGTTGGTTCCGGGTACGTTCGCGGTTGGTTCCCTTACCATAGCCTGTACACAAATGATCAGTACACAATACTTTTCTTTTCATTATGTTTTTGAGCAATAATTAACATTTGCTTAATCTATGTCTATAATCTTTGTATAAACGTACATTCACATAAGCCATACACATAAACACATATTTAAACAACACAGTAGCCTACACAATTGCATTTAGAAAATTTTATCATGAACATTAATTAAATAAACACATGAACATTTAAACATTACACAACCTTTTTAAGAAATTATCATGAACATTAACTAAATAAACACATGAACATTTAAACACACTATACAACTGTTTTTTTTTTAATCATGAACATTAATTAAATGAACATGAACATTTAAACACACTACACAACTGTATTTAGAAAATTTTATCATGAACATTAAATAAACATGAACATTTAAACACACTACACAACTGTATTTAGAAAATTTTATCATGAACATTAATTAAATAAACACATGAACATTTAAACACACAACACAACTGTATTTAGAAAATGTATAAACTTTTAAAATACATGTAAAAAACATCAACATATTTAAACACATTACACAAACATATTTAGAAAAAGTAATTATGAACAAATATTGATATTTACAGATTGAAATGTGAAAAAAAATCTTCGATTTGCCATCATCAGCTAGTGAAAACAAAGAAACAAACATGAGTCAGACAGAAATAAACAATTTATATAAACAATTTACTTAATTTCTGTGAATTATCTAGATCTAATATAGTTCTGTCCTTTGTAGTTTTGCTGATATCTTGTGAACTGATGTTACACACTCTGTGTTATATGTTATGATATTCACTGCAACAATGCGTTAAGTCAGGTAGATGATACTTACGGTTAAAACTATATTGTTACAGATTTACATTAAATATCACAGTTTACGGAGTTATAAAAAGAGCGGATATGCAATGGTGTTCCACTAACTCTATCAATACACTATGTGATGAGATGTTAATCTAAAACAAATGGACATTATTGCTTACCATTTTAAATTCCTATGTGGGGCAAATTTCAACACCATTGCAATTAGGTCTTCCACGTCACTTGCCTTCAGTGTTCTGAAATTCTTTTGCGTTGCTCCTAGAATACAGGAATAACCAAGAAAGTTGATTGTGAAAGGAGTTAGATTTGAGGTGTGGTGTTATTTACATTACTGTGCATTTTGTTGCGGCACCAAAACTATTCTCAGTGCAAAATACAAATGTTGCATTTAATAACATTATTTAAATAATGATTGACAGTTGGAGGAAAAACTTGCCTATAATTACACTGCAAACATTTAAATCTTTGAAGGGAAGTTTGCCCTTTTTTCCCTTCAAACTGAACGCAGACAAGTTTGTTGCGATTTTTCTCAGACTTTTACGAACTGCTACTCCTGGGTTAGACCCTCCAAGAGAGCGAAGGTAGTTCATCTATTAAAAAAACAGGTAAACAAAAACAGTCATAATTAAAGACACTGTTACTTAAAAGTATACCATTTTGATAGCAGATGAAATAATATTTTGAATGGAAACTGTTGAAGTGTTTAAATGAGAGAGACAGAAGCACACTAATTATATATAATTTTGGTTTAGGGGCTGCTAAAAAAATTATATATTTGATTTGCGCATGTGCTCTCGTTCTCGATCTGTCACAACATGGCACATATGCACAGACTTACTAAAAGCAATAATGTGACAATATGATTAATATAATAAAACACTGCTATTACTTTTCACGTTTAATACTATAAAGCTGATTTGTCCAAGTAAACTATAAAGTACACATTATAACAAAAATGACATTATTTTACTTGAATTGCTGAGCTCCTGTAAACCATCTCCACGCTTTTCTTATAATTTCTTTTTTAAAAAAGCTTTCAGTTTTCTAATTTTTGTGTTTATTTTGGAATTGAGAGGGAGCGTGCAGCACATATATTTACACATTCATTTACCCATCCTCTACCCTGGAGATGTGAGCGGCGTCTGGAAGTTCACTAATAGTTCATCGATGCAAAAGGATTTACAACTTTTTACTCACAAGAATGAAAAGAAAGAAAAAAAACTTTGCCGTTAGTTCACCAGGGCCTTTACTAGAACAATCAATATACAGACACAGCAGGTGTTTTATTTTTCTTAACTTTTATTACTGTAGACTGGAAATAATGCTTAATAACCTGAAATAACCTTTTTTTAACACTCCTTTAATAAAAAATAATAATAAAAAAAACTCTACATTTTGTCCCACCCTTATGTTGGGAATGTGGGGCCATTTCTCTCTCATATACGTTCTTGTTCTAATCTAATGCACAACGAGTGATCACTGCATCTGCGTCACTCGTAGATTGCGTCGCACATTTGAGGAAAAAGGTTGAATAATTTCAAGTAATATGTCACTATTTGCATCAGGTAGGAACTACCATTTAGCATTCTTTGAATCATGGTCAAAATATCATGTCATATATTTTCAGTGTAACCCCTGCTCGTAAGTGTTGAGATATTAGTACTTTTTTAATGTCTTGCATATGTATTACCATCTTGAGTCTTTTCTCCTTGTTCTCCAATTCAGTGTCAATACTGTGAAACTCTTCCACAGTCTGGCATGGCCCACTTGCCAGGACGTCCCCCTCTTCCTCGGTGACCGCTACAGCAGCTATTATGCTCCTTTGTAATGCTAGGATGTCCTGCTGGTTCTCAGCAATTTCTTGCAATTTTTGCAATACTTTTGTCCGATAATCTGTGGAGCAATATCTCAGATTGATCCTTGAATATACAGTATTGATTTAGTGTTAAAAATCAAAACTTGACTTACTCTTAGTTGCAGTTTCAGATGAGCACTGTGCTGTGGAACACTGGGGCTCTTCTAAAAGGAGCTGCGAGGCAGCTGTGGCATAACAGCAACATTTACTAAATCATTAAATAGAATGGTAAACAATTACAATAAATAACGAAATGTATATCTTGAAGTTGTGACGCTCCACAACGTCGGGACTCAATAGCTTCTGCTGCAAATAGAAAATTCCAATAAACAATCATAATAAACTAATTTCTGTTGCCTGTGATATATATATATATATGTGTGTGTGTATATTCTATAAACCTGTGTCCAGAGGACGAATGTCTGTAAATAAAAAAATTAAAATGAAAAAGATATGTTAGGTTGATCGTGATGTGTTAATCATGTTACATGTCAACTACTTACAATTGGGACGAATGTCTGTAAATAAAAAAATTAAAATGAAAAAGATATGTTAGGTTGATCGTGATGTGTTAATCATGTTACATGTCAACTACTTACAATTGGGTGGAAGAGGTTTTGAAAGGTTTTGAGGTTTCTCCTTCTGCAAAAAGCTAACATCATCTGAAACAGTAACATGCTTTAAAATTTTCATTTTACATTTATGCATTTGGCAGACGCTTTTATCCAAAGCGACTTACATTGCATTCAAGGAACACATTGAATCAGTTCTCTTCAAGTGATTTGAATACTTACCATCTGAGGAGGAATCGGTCTCAGGCTGAAACCTCTGTGGCTTCTTGTGCGCCTTCTTTTTGGACTTTGTGGAGCTGTCCTCTGTTTCTATATTTGATGTCTCCACCACACGCCGACATTTCTGCATGGCTTTGGTGTACGAGTCTGGAAAAAAAAAAAAAATATATATATATATATATATATATATATATAATTTAAATATATATACACATTTATAAGCAGTTTTTGATAATTGCATGTTAATCTTCTTTAAAAAACTGTAGATTTATTTAAATGTAAAAACTACAACTTCACCTGTTGTTAGCCAGATTTTTTTTATTGGACACCGCCTCCACTTCGCCTTGTCAGGAATGGTGCAGTTTTTGACCAACTGTCTCACATTAATAAGTGTCCAGTAACAGAATAGTTCCTGAAAAAAAGGTTTTCTTTACCAGTCTTGAACAGAGTTGACAATCAAGAAAAATGGAAAGCAACTTGCAATTAACTGTAATAATGATAATAACACTAATAATGCTAAGTCTTAACCCAGTTCTGGTTTTGTTCTCAATGAAGAGCTCACTTAATCTTACTGATGTCACAAAGATTACTGTTTTGACATATTAAAAGTACAACATCCAAAGAAATGAACAATACTTGAAACTTGAAGATAATTTATTCAACAAATTGGTTTAGGCTATTTGATTGTGTTTTAGCAAATTAGAAAAATAGTAATACTACAAATGAGTGTGAAAGCTTTTTGAAAATAGAAACACCTCTTTGGTCTCCTCCAACCAAAATGTTGGGACAACTTCTACGGCATTATCCTCTTTGAACTCGACAACAGCATACATTTTGTCCATCTAATGAGATAAAAAATAATAATAATGCATTACATTTACTCAACTCATTGTGTATGATAATTTAATGACTCAATGTTTCTCCTCCTCACTTTCTCTAAAATGTCCCTAAAAGAAAACTGTTTGAATGAGGCATTTATATAGTGCTTTTAATTGGTGTAGGGAAGAAGGCATGACGACAACGAAGAAGATACAGTGTATAGGCTTTATTTCAACAAAGGTAAAGGGTACCACACAACTTGTACATTAACATGAACAGACAAAGACTGAGGGAAACCACAGAGAATGATTAGGGGATAAGACACAGCTGACAACTGACTACTGAGGTGATTGAGAGGCAAATAGAGAAACGCTGGGAAGAGCACGAGAGGAACCAGAAAGAGAACAGACACAATTTTCTAGAGCGTTTTCAATGTTCATGCAGGATTGCTAGGAAAAGTATCTCTTGTCCTTTTTCCACCATTATGGCATGTCTTGTCAGTTGTTGTTCTGGTAAGAGTTTCATAACTGAATGTCTTGCTTGTACTTTAAAGCATCCAAGTATTCGTGAGTCACAAGGATCTTTGAAAAGTGGTTCAGTTTTTTTGAAAACTTTGCACAACAGCACCTGGGAACCTGACTCACCCAACTCTTTTCTCTCTTCGATGGCCTCACAGCAATGTCCTTCAGCGAGAATGAAGGCATTGTTAGGCCTTTTGATTTTAGACTTGGAGGTTGCCACAGACAGTTGAGAATTTGGGATTTCAACCAGCCGTTTAACCACTTGAGCAAGCGGCTGCTTTCCTGATCGTATGAGTCGTTTCAGTTTGCCCAGATGGTTCTCAAATGGAAATGCACTGCAAGCGTCAAGACTTCCAAAAGCCATTGCCTCTTCTGGTAGATGTACCATTTAATGTACATTGTACACCATGAAGTGATCACCATATAGTTCTTTTGTTTTTACAGCAAAGTACTTCATCAGCTCGTTGCTGAAGCTGTTGTGTTGTACTGCAAGTGAAGGGCAAAGCAGGAGACTTAAGGCAACACTAAACGCCATAAAGTGAACATATAACGGGTCAGCCAGAATTCCCTTCAGCACGATCTTGCCAGTATAGACGGCAAACTGCCGCAGTTCAGTTGCCTTCCACCGGTCAATGTCGCCAAGATTCCTTGGTTTTCGTGCAAAACAGCTTGGAATATCCTTCCGGAGTGACAGCAGCCTTTGAGTCACCTCATTTATTTGCCCAGCTGACAGTCTCACCTTTCTGTCTCCTCTAACCCACTCTGTGATAAATTGTCTCATTACACCCAAGCAGGCCTGGTGCATGTAGTCAATGGGAAACTGCTTTACCATGTCCAATGGGAGGCTCAGAAAGGGATACATTGGAACATCCTCATTCTGGTGACGTCTTGTCATTTCAGCACGGTATGCGTCATTGGTGCGTAGAGTGAGGTTGTCCACCTCAGGGTAAGTCACTCGCCCAGAAACCCATTTACCCTTCTGTGTGCACTTGTCACACCCATGATACCCAGAGTACTGCTTGATCTTTTTTACCATGGCTCTTGCTGGTGCATCACACACAATACATCTAATTTTTATTTCTTTTCCATCCTCCCGGAGCTCGCGTTGGGCGCGCGCGCGTCTCCCGTTCCACGACTTTCACTCTGGATTATCACTTCGTTTGTTTTCTGCACTATTATAATAAATTCACTCATTTGCACTTGAATCCAGGTTTTGTGTTTTCCCCCTCCCTCCTCTGTCTCTCATCTCCTTCATGCCAGCAGACGCTGCTCAAAGTGAGTTACAGCAAATTGTCAAGTATTTTTAGAGTTTAATTGTCAATTACTAATTAGTATTTATATGAGATCTTAACGGTTATAATTTTAACTGTAATTAATAGGGTAAAATAAAAACAAAATATTTAAAATGGGCATTTATGGTCGTGTAGAACGAATTAATTGATTTTTAATGCATTCTTATGGGGGGAATTGTTTTGGTGTACGAGCATTTTGGGATACGAGCTCGCTCTTGGAACGAATTAAACTCGTAAACCGAGGTATTACTGTACTTTTACATGTGTAATGACAAATAAACTTCTTTGACTTTATATGTATTTGGACTGGGCGAGGCCTAACCCGGAAGTGGGCAGGCTTTATGTTATTGTTTATGTTATGTATGTTATTTATCAGAATCAGAAAGAGCTTTATTGCCAAGTGTGCTTGCACACACAAGGAATTTGTCTTAGTGCTGAAGCTTCCAGTGGACATTTACAACACAACATGAACAAACAAACAAAACAAAAACAATCACTGAAGAGCTCAACACCGAGGCAGCCATTTGCGGCGCCATCTTTTCTCCAGAAATACAAGAATGCAGTTTAGCAAACACAACAAAACATAAACACAACAAACATCACACTGTACATCACACATTACACGTGTGTGTTCTACGAATCAAATAGTCTGACGCTGTTTTACAGCAAGAAAGTGTCAGACACACAATGTCAAAAAACTGGTTAGAGCCAGCAGACTGTTAATTAAAACAAACTCTGATGACCGGCAGAGAGAGTGTGTGTGTAGCTCAATAATTTGTAATATAGTTTTTATACCAGTACTTAAGTGCGTGAAGTCAAAAAACTGGTTAGAGCCAGCAGACGGTAAAAAAAACAAAACACCGGGACAGGTAGAGTCTCAACGCTAGTCGCATTCTTCCAAGCACCACGTCTGAATAAACCCCACGTTTACCAGAACTCTACTGGTTAATAAGCAAGTACTACAAACAAACCGGAAGCTGAAGAAACCGTAAACGTTAACGGAAAAGATGAACAGGAACTGGGAACCTGAGTGACAGAGAGAAAGACACCTGTTCTCGTCTCAGTGTTCTGCGTGTGAATGAGCAAGGTGGAGCCGCGGGACGCACGCTCACGCATCAAATCTGTAGGTGTAGGGGAGGCGTGCTGGGACTAGCCTATCACAGAACGCAGACACAGTCAGCTAACCAATGGGTTAGCTCGTATTACTCGTATGATACTCGTACTCGGCAAAAGTGCTTTATCCGTACCGGATACTCGTTTTAGCAGAGTATCTGGCTCAACTCTATTTGCTAATAACAAACTAACAGTAGAGATTGTAACAGCTACTTTGTTTATGTTGGGAATTTACCTTTAAGACGGCGTATGTTGTTGTGTGCACACTGTTCTGGTGTGAGCGCGCACGGGGAGGAGAGTGTTTTTGAGTGAAGAGAGAGATGCTCGCTTTACCGCTGACTGTTATATTGCATAATCTACTGTTTCTGTTTACCTTCTTTTATTTGTGATGTTTGTCAGAGTGTTTTCTTTTTCCTGGTTTGTACTCATGCTCTTTACATGTTTGAGAAGAGTGTGCCCATCTATAAAGGCTTGTGTGACCAGTTTAATCACGTCGAGTTTCCTTTCATTTCCATTTAACATCTGTGCAGTCGTCAACCACTCTGACAGCCGTGACACGATTTACCATTATACGATAAAATCCACCTTCGATTCTTGATACAAAACTTTTATATTCTCCAACATTGCGAACACAATTTCGCTCACAGCGTAAACAACTTTCACACTGGAGGAGAGCTGTCAATCTAGAACCAGTGGACCAATGGTGCCGCTTACGGCCGTGCTAATTTACATGAAACTTGAACTGCAACTTTTTGGATCGTAAGTGCAGAACTTGGAAATGAGAGGGAAGAGGAAAAGAGCACAAGTGTGCCAAAAAATAATAAGTGAGCAGAAAATGGAAAAGAACACAAAACAGAGGAATGAAAGCATACTATTTAAGAACACAAACAAGTTTAAGTTTTGCGCACATCACTTTTAATGCGTTTAAAGTTTTGATTTGTGCTTATTTTTTAAAATACACAAACTTGAATTACGCTTGTTATTTTTCATCCTTGACCACAGTACTTTTGGCAATATTTTGAGCCCATACTCTCGCATCATGATGAAACCACGCTGCATTCTGCAATATGGCTGCCGATATGGCAGTTTTTTTATTTAAATTTTTTCCGATGAATATTTTTGAAAAATCCCTGATTGCACTGAGGCCGCGAAATTTGAATGCAAAGTGGCAAGGGATTACTGTATAACAAAAATAACCATTATTAAAAATGTTTAATTTAATTCCGATTTTACAGGCAAG
This sequence comes from Rhodeus uyekii, assembly GCA_037043235.1. Classification (NCBI taxonomy): domain Eukaryota; kingdom Metazoa; phylum Chordata; class Actinopteri; order Cypriniformes; family Acheilognathidae; genus Rhodeus; species Rhodeus uyekii. The sequence continues at coordinate 93,400 of JAWRVZ010000266.1, read as the reverse complement.
AAACATGCTGGTGGAGTATATATTGTGCATATAATGGTTGAACATATTGATGTTATCAACAAGTTATAAACAATCATAGACAATTTATTTTGAAGGTTCAAAAATGTAACTTACATCTGAACCTAAACTTTTGTATCTTTTGTAACTTGTTTTGGGTACATAATTGTACCCTAAGGAACTATTGTGGCTCTTTAAAGGTCTGGTTACCGGTATATGTTTGGTTCCCTCAGGAACAATAGACTTCCTTTAGGGAGGAATAATACAGAAAGCAAGCACACACCTTTGGGGGTAGTCTTGTAGGTCTTACACAATTAAAAATGTTAGGATCACACAAATTGGAAACAGTCCTACACAGCCAACAACGCATGACACGAATTTGAAATCCTAATGAAAAGTGATTCAAGAAAAAGGTCCAAAAATTACAATATAATTTCTTTGATGATTGTAATAGTAGAGGCTATTTCGTTACAACACTAAAGTAGGTTATTGTTGATAACAGCCAGGCTATTTTTCCTAGGATCAGATCAAATTGGCTTAAACTTGTTTTTTGTTTTTTTCAACCTTAGACCTGATGCCGCTGAAAGAGGAGATTCAAGAACCAAATGATGTAAAGGAAGAGAAACATCAAGATTTTATAGCAGGGGAAAAAAATTGCTCCCAGACTGAAGAGACATCCTCACAAAAACAAGCTCAAAAGCCTGGATTGAGATGTTTCACCTGCTTTCTGTGTGGAAAGAGTTTCAATCATCATGGAAACCTTAAAGTCCACATGAGAATTCACAATGGAGAGAAGCCATTCAGCTGCCAACAGTGTGGAAAAGGTTTTACTGAAAAAGGGAACCTTAAAAAACACATGCAAATTCACACTGGAGAGAAGCCTTTCAACTGCCCTCAGTGTGGAAAGAGTTTCATAGGAAAAGGAAGTCTTAAAATTCACATGAGCATTCACTCTGGAGAGAGTCCTTACATCTGCCAACAGTGTGGAAAGAGTTTTACACATAAAGCAACAATTAAAGTCCACATGCGAATACACACTGGAGAGAAGCCTTATGTATGCTCTCAGTGTGGAAAGAGTTTCACACATCAAGGAACCCTTCATGACCACATGAGAATTCACACTGGAGAGAAGCCTTTTGCATGTGGTCAGTGTGGAAAGAGTTTCAGACGTAAAGTAAACCTTGATTGCCATATGAGGATTCACTCAAGAGAGGACTGTTTTATATGCCATCAGTGTGGAATGAGTTTTACAGAGAGTAGTATCCTTAAGAACCATGTAGGATCTCACATTGGAGCGAATCCTTTCATGTGCAATAACTGTGGACAAACTTGCTCAAACAAAGCAATCCTCAAGATTCACATGAGAGTTCACACTGGAGAAAAGCCTTACACCTGCCCTCAGTGCGGAATGAGTTTCACAGTTGAAGGAAACCTAAAGACTCACATGAGAGTTCACACTGGAGAGAAGCCATTCACATGTCCTCAGTGTGGAAAGAGTTTCACCGTTAAAGCAAACCTAAAGACTCACATGAGGCTTCACACAGGAGAGAGGCCTTTCACGTGTCTTCAGTGTGAAAAGAGTTTCACGTATCACACAGAGCTGAAACGTCATTTGCAAACTCATTCTGGGAAGAAATTGCAGTTTTGTTCTGTGTGACAAGATTTTAGAAAACTGAACAATTTCAAAAACCACCTGCAGATTCAATGTAGAAGGCGTCCAATTGTGATCAGTGTAATAAAATAATATTTTGTACGAGTTTACCTAGAAAGTACGCATCTATCCATTCAAAAATGTATCTGAAATTGCTCAGAATCAATGTCAGAATCAACCTATTACATTAACTTCCATCTTGCTGTCAAATGGCACAATATAATGAAACTTATTTAAAAAATAAAAACAAATTAATTAAATATGCAAGGATCCTGTTTGTGGACAGTTCAGCTTTCAATACCATCATCCCGGATAGTCTCCTGAATATACTGACACAACTGTCTGTTCCAACCTCCGTCTGTCAGTGGATCATTAACTTCCTCACAGACAGGCAGCATCTAGTGAGGGCAGGACACTCACTGTCGCTCTTCAGGATTGTGTTCTCTCCACACTGCAGGTTCAGGTTCCCGGGCAACACCTTCTGTCTTCTCGTCCTGTTTGTACAGGATGATTAAATGATTAACTGCCACAGTTTGAGGATGTTTTCATTCATTTTTCCCACGTGTCTCATTCAGTTCATCTTAGTCACCTGTGTTCTGTCCATCATTTTATTAATGATATCCTTCACCTGTTCTTCGTTAATTAACTCTTTAGTTCCCTTTGTTTGCTCTGTGTGATCTCCCTTTTTTTTTGTCCGTTCTCATCCGTTGATATTTGTATGATTGTGTTTCTCTTGATTCTCCGAATTAGACCTGTTTCATTGAACTCTCCTTTGTTGCTTACTCAGTACAGCCTACACTAACACAGCAATTACCACTCATTTTTATACTTCATTCTCAGTACTTGGAGGCAATAATTAGCTTAAATTATATATATTTTATTTATACATCAGAATATTCAGTAAATAATGCAAGTGTTCTGTACCAAATGTATACCATGTTGTTATTATTATTGTTTGTTTATTTTTCCTTAGTCTTATTTAAATTTTCTTTCTGTTCTCATATTTTATCTGTATGTATTATATACCAGGGTTCCTTGTGTGTTTGCATACATTTTGTGAATAAAACTCATTCTGATTCTGTAGTAATAAATAATGATTTTTGTCATTTAATTAATCTTTAGTGAATTAATGCACAGCTGGCCATAAATATGGCTACTATTGAGGCTAATCCATTGATATCTGGAAACTGGTTGCAGTTGTGCTGTTTGTTTTAGCTCAACACTGCCTGACACTATCAGTCTTTCTAAATCGGCAAGAATACATAACCATTTGTACTTTTCACGTTTTTCGAAAACATTAAGTCATCATTTACAGTTCAGGGTGGACAAAGTAAGCGAATGTATTAATGATCCCTATGATAGATCCTCATTTAACACCAACTTTTGACATCCATCCTATCAAATTTAAGTTTATCAATATCTATGTCAGTATCTCATATGGCAGGACCATAACATTAACACCATTCCAAAGTTAAGTAAATAACATTGTTTTTATTACAATGGAACCTGCCATGTGCTGGATCTATTAGGAAAAAGTGAAGAGTTCGTGAATTTCACTTCACAAGTTCACACACAATCAGATGTATTATAAAATAGGAATATGTGACATGTTGTCTGAGGAGATGGCTCTGAGATTGGAGTTTGCCCCTAACCCCGAGCACTCAACCCACCATTAACATAATTTCACAAGTTCACTGTTACAATTATAATTTGATTATTAATTATAGAATTATAATTAGATATAGTATAAAATATGCATATTTCTGTTTGAAGAGAGGGCTCCAAGCTCAGAATTTTGCCAAAACATAGAGGCTGGCAGGTGAATGTGATTTCAACCTTACAACTGGGTGAGAAGTCAAATGGAAGAGCAAGTGGTTCCAACTGCCCAACCAGAAAGCCCCACATAGCATCTAATGAGAATCTGCAGCTCGTAGCATCAGATGGGCAAGCCCCACCAGCTAGTCAAATGGAGGTGCAAGTTAATGTTAACGCACTTGAGAATCTAACTGTGAAAGAGACTCAAAATACTCAGTCGATGTGGGTTATACAGATAAGCATAATACATAATTCAAAACTGTCTACTTTTATTTGTATACGCTCACAATAAAAACTGGAATGAAGAAAACTGACAGGATTCGCATTCTGCCCTCTCAGTGAAATCCATTCTGAAACGTGAGAAAATTAACTAATATTAGTGAAAAGTAGTGAATACTTGCCACACATAAATGAGAGATATGTCTTTCAAAAGCTTGAAGTGTCTTCTTTTAAATGAAGTAATTCATATAAAAAAACACACATTCTCTATTTATGTAATCTGTTTGAAAAGAGAGAGATGTCAGTGTTTCTCAGTCACTTCATTCTCGGTAATGCAGCCACACCCATAGAGAGTACATGCTATTGAAAGGCAAATTCTGATGTGATCTAATGCAAACAGTCAATGCCCACATCAACTTTAAAAAAGTGCATCAAGTTTAGTCAGATTCACGTATATTACATTGTTTTGAGACACAATGAGGAATAATGCTGGAAGAATTTACCTTGATTTCGCCTTTATTTCGAGGAGCAACTGATTCAGCCGAAGATTGTGACAGGTAAATCTTTTATTCTTATATTTGCAACTAATGTCTGTAAATATTTAATCGCAAAAATACTGTTTAAATATGAATCATGTATGGTCTGCATGAATGAATGGCATAGATGCACAGTTTCATGGCAAATTGGCTTTCCTGTTTTCCACTACTGTTATACTGAGAAGGGTGAAATCTACTGAAATATATAATAAATAATACACACACTCGGAACACCATATTATTAGGAACTCCACACTAATACTGTGTTTGACCCCCTTACGCCTTCAGAACTGCCTTAATTCTACGTGGCATTGATTCAACAAGGTGCTGAAAGCATTCTTTCGAAATGTTGGCCCATATTGATAGGATAGCATCTTGCAGTTGATGGAGATTTGTGGGATGCACATCCAGGGCACGAAGCTCCCGTTCCACCACATCCCAAAGATGCTCTATTGGGTTGAGATCTGGTGACTGTGGGGGACATTTTAGTACAGTGAACTCACTGTCATGTTCAAGAAACTAATTTGAAATGATTCGCGCTTTGTGACATGGTGCATTATCCTGAGGGAAGTAGCCATGGTTAGGATGGGTACATGGTGGTCATAAAGGGATAGACATGGTCAGAAACAATGTTCAGGTAGGCCATGGCATTTAAACGAGGTCCAATTGGCACTAAGGGGACTAAAGTGTGCCAAGAAAACATCCCCCACACCATTACACCACCACCACCAGCCTGCACAGTGGTAACAAGGTATGATGGATCCATGTTCTCATTCTGTTTAAGCCAAATTCTGACTCTACCATCTGAATGTCTCAACAGAAATAGAGACTCATCAGACCAGACAACATTTTTCTGGTCTTCAACTGTCCAATTTTGGTGAGCTTGTGCAAATTGTAGCCTCTTTTACCTATTTGTAGTGGAGATGAGTGGTACCCGGTGGGGTCTTCTGCTGTTGTAGCCCATCCGCCTCAAGGTTGTGCATCTTGTGGCTTCACAAATGCTAATGCTAATGTTAAATGCTTTGCTGTATACCTCGGTTGTATTATTTCAGTCAAAGTTCTGCTCTTCTATCAGCTTGAATCAGTCGGCCCATTCTCCTCTGACTAGCATCAATTGACCTCTAGCATCAATAAGGCATTTTCGCCCACAGGACTGCCGCATACTGGATGTTTTTCCCATTTCACATGGTTCTTTGTAAACCCTAGAAATGGCTGTGCGTGAAAATCCCAGTAACTGAGCATATTGTGAAATACTCAGACCGGCATGTCTGGCACCAACAACCATGCCACGCTCATAATTGCTTAAATCACCTTTCTTTCCCATTCTGACATTCAGTTTGGAGTTCAGGAGACTGTCTTGACCAGGATCACACCCCTAAATACATTGAAGCAACTGCCATGTGATTGGTTGATTAGATAATTGCATTAATGAGAAGTCGAACGGGTGTTCCTAATAATCCTTTAGGTCAGTGTATACCGTATTTTTCGCCGTATAAGATTATAACATTTTCTTCCCCAAAACTGGGGGGGAAAAGTTGGTGCGTCTTATCCGATGAATATAAAGAATCCGCTGAGTGCGGCCACGGCCGTAGCTGTGGTGATGACGAGTGGGGGCAATGGTGGACTTTACAGTGATGAGTGGGGGCAATGTCACTGTGGCGCGAGGTTCAGCGAGGTCTCCAGCAGGAGAAAGTTGGGAGATGAGCAGTGCGTAAGTAGATCAAGTGCAAATTGATAAACAGAGACCGGATCTAAACAGCCGGGAAGTGAGAGATGGGGAGAGAGACCCGGACAAGACGCGAGTCACCAAGGAAGCAGAGAATGCGAGGCTCACGAGTGCATCTTATGTTTTGCAAAAAAAAATTAGAATTATAGGTAGTTAATATTGTTACTTGGTATTAAATTAAACAAAATACCAGATCCAAACTGAAAATGTGCCATGCTTTTTTTATATATTACTGTTATCACACAAAAACCCAATTCTCATCAGCTGAACTCTGCACTATCATCATTTCATTTGTATTCCTGCTGTCACCTCATGATATTTATCTAGGGGGATACTCCAGAAACCAAGGTTATCTTACCATCAGACATACACTGAATTCTCTATTGATTAACACAAACCTTGCTTATTTGAGGTGTGCAATTTAGAAATTTGAAAATTGATTAATTTAATTAATTTAGAAATAAAAGGTATTCCTACCTCGATTTTAGCCTCTGATTTGAACGATCTGTTTGCAGGAGTGGAAAGTGGAAAATCTAACATATTTGCATATGAAATGAATATCACATGAGGAGCTCTCCCGAAACATTTCATACGTTTTTACTGTTAAGTTTAACTGGGCGTGAGAAGTCTTGATTATAGCATTATATTTAGATCTATGACATTATATTTAGATGGTGGCATGTACTGGTTGCACTGATGCAGCATGAAATAATTATCTTGTCATCGCAGCTCAATTTCTGCACTCACGATTGCTTTCATCATAACAGTGCAAACACTATTTAAATAGGAGATTCATTAATATAATGGGAGTTTTGGGACTCTGAGACATTCCCATTGTTGAAAATAAATGAGCACATTCCTAGCATTAGATCCTTTGGAAGGCAAGGTTTTTTTAGTCGAGTGATTCTTTTTCACTCTTCTCTTCTCGTCATCTCATTAACACGCCAGTGGACAGGGCCAAAGCTGCAATGATGAAGAAGGCATTGATTTTCTTCTATAGACTTTAGTTGCACTATTAATTAAATGATTAATGTTATTTGTAATTCAGAGTATCGCTTTTCTCTCCTTGTCATGTCAAGTCACCTTTACTTATATAGCGCTTTTTACAATACAGATTGTTTCATAGCAGCTTTACAGTGGTCACATGAAAACATTATAAACAAAGTTTGTTTGGCTGAACGGCAGCCTTAAAAGAGCAGGCAAATTAATACAATTGATGAATATTAAGTATTAAGTTTTGATTATTGATCGATTTGATTGATTGATAGTTTGATTATTATATTGATAATTCAAGTCTAATATTAAGTCTAATTTGGTCCGATTGGAGATGGGTTCATGATCTACACAGGGGAGGGTTTATTAGAGTCACGGTCTCAGCAGACACTTCAGGGCAGTGCTGTGCTCGTGTCCATCTGATCTAGATACGGCCCGGATCAGGCTGACCACGGTAACCTCGGAATAAACAGAGAACAATATCAGCGTGCAGCCAATACGAACGCACATGGCCGCGTGTCCACGAGAAACAAGAGACAGCGTGCAGCTGGTGAAAACACAAACTGCGTGCGACATGAAAACACCACATGCTCCCAACAATGCAAGCAGACACGAGAGAGAACGGTTCGAGCAAAGTCCGAAACTGTGCCCACCCACATGACGTAGAGCGCACGAGAACGAGCAAACACTCGTCTCATGTGCTCATAACAAGGATGAACACACAGGCCATGATTGTCCGAATGCCGACACAAAACTACGACTGAGCAAGACTAAAGTCTCACACAAGACGCTACTCAGACAAGAGAGCAGTTATTAACCAGTAGAGTTCTGATAAACGTGGCGTTTGTTCAGACATGATGCTTGCTAGAATGCGTCTCTGCCTATCGGAGATTTTTTTTTTAAACCGTCTGCTGGCTCTATTTAGTTTTTTTACTGTCTGACACTTTCTTGCTGTATTTCATACAAAATAAAGGAATGCAGATTTTAAAAACAGCATCAGCCTATTTGATCCGTAGAACACACAGTTCCCCCTCTCTCTTACTCACTCACTAACACACACGCACACCTGGTGTGGAAATTAAAACAAATCACACTGATCATAAAAAAAGTTTGTTTAAATTAAATCTCTTGTTCATTACATTTTTCTTCATAATTGCAACCACATGTGTTGTATTCATTGTTGCAAAACTTCTCTATATAGTTCGTTTGTTATCGTGATCAAAACCATTCTGAAGCTCTGAAGCTCAATGCTGATGCTGTCATGTAAATAGTTTTCTAATCAGCAATAAATATAACAATTTCTGATCAACCCATATCAATTGCATGATTAATAATAACATACTGGTTAAAACCCCGCCCACTTCCTGGTTAGGCTCCGCCCAGTCCGATTACAGATACAGATAATGCTGTACTCGCTGATCCCTAGTGATTTATGTAGTCCATATCACCAACCAGGTGAAGGAATAAATGTATACATATCTAGCTTTGCATGAAATTACTGATTACTTCTTAGACTAAGGGATTTAAAGGTTTTTATATAACATAAAATAAATAAAATGCATGAATGAATTAATAGCTTTAGAAAACACAAACTGCATATATTATTAGGTGGAATGTATGGGGGGCTTGTTGATTGAATAGAGCGGTACAAGGAAGTTGACCACATACAATGTTCAGTGGAGCTCACTTATCTCGACCTCGGTTAACTCGCCAACCCTATTATGTTGACGTTTTTGAAGTGGAACCGCCAAACTCCCTATTTGTCTTAGCATTTTCTTATTGGTTATGTCGATTCTTTTCGCCGAACCCTAGTATCTCGAGCACATAAGAGGGACAAATTTGCCACTTCACATGGTTATCTCGTGACTAATGCAACGCATGCTCTGAGTTCGCGTTGCACATACAGTGCCACGCAGCCGCAGAACAACTCGCGGAAGTGGCTGAAAAATAAAGCCTTCTAGACAGTGTTGACAACTTTTGTCGCTATATTTAGATAAACACACACACACACCTGCTTCTGTTCTGATGTGCACTCTGTTCAGCGCCGCTGCGGCTTAAAGAAACCGGTTATTAAAAGACTGGACAAAGCCGAATTTGTTGAGAAAGCTCATTATTCACACAGAAAACAAGAAAGTATGCAATCTAGTACAGCGTGATGAGGCAAAAAGCAACAATGCTATTTAGAGTTTGTAAAGAAACCATAGTAACCGCGTGTGCAGTACTTTTACGAACTGTGTCAGAGCGAAATGACTTTGTTATGAGCAAATGTGTTTACACGTGTGTTGTGTGTTTACACTGTGAGCGATCATTGTGTTTGCAATGTTAGAGAATATAATTAAAGGTTTGTATCAAGAATCAAAGGTGTCTTTTATTGTACACCGGTAAATCTTTGCTGTTAGTTGGTGCACATACGCCTTTTGTTGTTAGCAAACATATACAGTGTATGTACGTTTTTATAGCATGCCGATAGCTTCAACAAATAAATCGCCATATTGGCTTTCGGTTATCTCGATCTTTGGTTATCTCGATGCTTTTTTGCAACCCCCAAGGCCGTCAACATAACCGGATTCCACTGTATATAAATGGGTATCTGATCTGTGTGTTGAGCACCTTAGGGCGCCTTGTTTTATGTTAACCTATGTGTGCAGGAAAAAACAGGAATCCAGATGGGTGGAGGTTTCAACTGGAGCAACACGTATCAGCTGCCATCTCTCAAGAAGAGACAACCCCCTTGCTTGATAAAATGGATAAATATCTGGGTCAGGGAAAGGCAAGCGTTGCTGCAGAGTACCTGACCATGAGACTTGCATAGTATTGTGTAATCAGGGAAAATTCATTAAGACTAAATGTATTATTAAATACTTAAAAAAACATCAGACTCAGTAAATAAGAAATATTAATTAATGCTAGTTATGTAATAAAAAGAAAAAATCTATGGTTGCAGAGATAACATATAAAAGTTCTTTTTTATGTTCAATCATTTTACTTCCACATTGCTTGACAGATAAGATATACAGTAATACCTCGGTTTACGAGCGACTTGATATACGAGCAAATCGGTGTACGAGCAAGGAGGGTCGAATCGGTGTACGAGCATTGTATCGGTGTACGAGAAAAAAATTCCCTCACCCATGCGCAGTTCTGTGTGGAAAAAGTCCTATCGCTCAGCATCCTTGTGCGCATTTTTACATGAAATATCCTAATGACAGCCTCTCATAACACAGTCAGGAGGTTCCAACCCCTTTTATAACCCCTTAACTCATTAATTGGCTCTATATATCATTCACCACAGTGATATTTTTATAAGTGATTTACAGAAGTTTTTACCTCATATTCTAAACATTAATTAATTGTGATCACTATTGTTCACGTAGTGAAATATACACGGTTTTAAATAATAAAGTAATAGGGTTAGACAAATCATATTTTTATACAAACAACATATAAGCCTCTCCTACAAATGAGCACTGTTTTCATGTTTGTCAGACCTGCCGTTTCTCTGCAGTATTGGCAAAAGCGCAAGGAGTAAAATGTGACTTCTTACCCCGTGAGCGGGGCTCGTTTTAACAGACAGCGGGTTAGTTGTAACACCATGTTATCCAATGCAAGTTCATTCAGGTATTTTTATTTGTTTAAAAAAGTTGCGTCTTGATGATCATAAGCATAACTTTTTTTCCTTTATTTTTTACATTTGTTGTGTTTTGAACAATGTAATGACATGAAAAACGTTTTAATAGGTTAATACAATGCAAAATATATGATTATTGATGCAACTTGTTCAATGCCGCTTAGTGTTACAACTAACCCCCGCGCTGTCTTGTTTACTTCAGGACCGGATAGCAGCCACTATGTGTTTTTCACGTCTTTCAAAATGGTACCATCTTTTAGCCAATAAGTTGGTAATCATAACAATATAAGATTAGACTAACAATCTTTCACACATTCTTTGAAAATCGAAAAACAACTACTATAACAAAAAATATTTACATGCTGCCAAAAGTTTTTCCTGTGGTTCTCATCCAAACTTCTATGAAATGTCTCGAAAAATGGCCAGAAGACGTGTGCAAACAGTGTGATAAAAAGCCCTTTAGCACATCACATTTATGCCCCTGCAACTATCTAAAAAAAATCGCTGTTACTATTTACCCTGCGTTACATTGTGCCCCGCGCTCCCCTAGTTCTCTCGCGGCTCCCGCAAATTCGTTCTCTCGCGGCTCCCGCGAATTCGTTCGTTCGCGGCTCCCGCGAATTCGTTAGTTCGAGGCTCCTGCGAATTCGTTCATTCGAGGCTCCCGCGAATTCGTTCTTTCGCGGCTCCCGCGAATTCGTTCGTTTGTGGCTCCCGTGAATTCGTTCTTTCACGGCTCCCATGTTCCACGACTTTAACTCTGGATTATCACTCTTTGTTTTCTGCACTATTATAATAAATTCACTCATTTGCTTTCATCCTTGCTTTCCCCGCTCCCCTCTCCTCCCTCCTCTCTCTCCTCCAAGCAGGCTGCTCAAACCTGACTTGCATTACAGTAAATTGTCAAGTATTTCTAGAGTTTAATTGTCAATTATTAATTAGTATTTATATAATATCTTAATGGTTACAATTTTAACTGCAATTAATAGGGTAAAACCAAAAAAATATTTAAAAATTGGCATTTGTGGTCATTTGGAACGAATTAATTGATTTTTAGTGCATTCTTATGGGGAAATTTGTTTTGGTGTACGAGCATTTTGGTTTACGAGCTCGCTCTTGGAACGAATTAAACTCGTAAACCGAGGTATTACTGTATATGTTTTTACTCTATAGATACACATTATAGTATAGAAAAACACACTGCTGCCAAAAACAAAACAAAAAAACAAACAAACATCTGAATGCAGATCAATGTTTGAGATGATAATACATGTTTATAAATGTCCGGAACATTAAATTTGTTTAATTTTACATCCATGTTATCTTTGCAAGCAAAGATTGTTTTTCTTTTTATTATATAAACAGAATCAATAAATCCTGCATATCCTGTTGCATTACCTCTGTTTTTGTTTGAAGCTTGAAACTCAAAGTGATACTCAAAGTTGAATAGATTAACATTTATTTATTTTTTGTCTTTAAATTAGTCTGCGACTCTAATAAAGATTTATATTTTATTGTCAAGCCTTGTTTATTGTATAGTAGTAAAATATGTATATATATATATATATATATATATATATATATATATATATATATATATATATATATATATATATATATATATATATATATGTATATATAGCTCTTTTGGGAAAAATGCATCAAATAAAAATGAAGAAAAAATAAAGTTTCCTGACAACTGGTAACAATGATTTCTGCACTCAAACATGATATGAATACTGTTTTTTTTTGCTTAGTGCACTTAGATGCACTTGTACACATGATTTTTCAGCGCGATTAAACATGTATTTCATGTAGAATTCGAACATGAACACTTATAACATTTTATTATGTGTATTTTTTCAGCAGGACTTTTATTTTTGTGTGATGTGACGTCATGAGGCTGCGCAGCGCCCCTGCTCAGATTGTGATTCTGCTGAAGAAAGGTTTGTTTTTAAGCATTTAATGGATGCAAAGTCTGTTCAGACTGTCAGTTCAGACTGTTCAGACTGTCACACTATTCAGTCTGTTTTATATCTTTTACAAACTTTGTGAAATGAATAAAGTAATGCACCATTGTATTGCTTTATCTGCTGTAACAAACGTATATTGTGAGTAAATCGCATTCACACACGAGTAACAGAAAAGCTGTTTCTCTCCTTTCTCGTGAATCCGCTCATCATAAACATGAAATCGGTCACTAGAGAGAAACTGATGGAGAAACGGAGCTTTTCGACACTCTAAGTCAAATGAACCAAATGATTCGCTAAATGATTCATTAATTCGAATCGCTCGGTCCACCAATCGCTGACGTCACAAACTGGTTAAAACGGTTTAAATGAACGAGGAAAAGAAACACAAACGTGTGTAAAAGACTTTATGACAACTTTTAGGAAAAAGCAAATGTTATCATAATACTGTAGTATATTAAACTATATCTATAAAATTGTTAATATAAACCATACAAATATTTCAATTTGTATACTGGTATATATTTGTTTGTTATTCTCTTTTAAGTGTTTTTGTTTTCATGTTAATCATGTGATTTAACTCCATTAACTCTGACTCTTCCCAGTGCGTGAATTACTGAATCAGGACCTGACTGCGACACACATAGATTTAGTGTGGATTTTTTATTTATTCCGTTGATTATTCTCATCTTAAACAGGACAAGTGGCTGAGACCCACTAACTCACTATTATAAAGATGGCGTATATTAAAGAGGAGAATGAAGACATGCAGATTGAAGAAACATTCAGAGTCAAACAAGAAGGAACTGAGAAACAAACAGGTTGGTTTCCTTCTTAAAACTCAACTCAGTCATTTGATCCTTATTATAATCTAAAGCGCTACACAAATTAATGATATTTTTGAAGAGTGTCATGATTAAAGTGGTTTTATTTGACATGGAGCAGATCTCATGTGGAGCTGCTCTTCAAGTGACTGAGAAGATCTGACTTCCACACTGGAAGTTCGTTATTACAACACATTATGCATTTAATTAAGAAGAAATTCAGATAGACTAAATAAAATGATAATTTTGAGTAATATTAGACACAAATGTCTACTATTGAACAGAAAACAATGGAAAACGTTGTAACTTTCTTCTTTCATTTCAGTTGTAAATGTAGCACAAAGAAGTCCATATCGGATCCCCCTGAAAGTTTGGCTTTGATGCAACATTCAGTTGCCCATTATCGATTCTTGTGTGTTTCTCAAAGCCTCTCAAAAGAAATCCTTCCTTGTTACTGTTGATGATACCCCCGTGTTAAGATGTTTACTGTGTTCATAATGTACGTGTGGACTCGTATTAATTTAAACTAGGATTAGAATGCATATCATAAGTTTGTCACAGGACAATTTTGAGTGAATGTGAAGATATTTGCAGCTCAAAACCTTATTTATCTTTTAATTCTTATTATTTATTTTATGTATTATTTGTCACGATATCCAGGGGAGATGAGGGAAAAACAGAGGCACAGGAGATCGTGGAATATACTTTTAATAAACATAAACATCCAAAACAAACCGGAACTTCATGTGCAAAAACTTTCGCCTAACAACACAGAGAATATGGACAGGGAACACCAACCATTTTGGAACAACACACGTTACAATCATCTAGGGCCAGCCATTACATAAATTAATGTGCACTCAATCAAAAGGTCTTGTGAAACAAAATTAAATTCATACAACAAAATTGAATGAAACCCAGGAACTTTCAGAAGTAGACAAGGCCAAAATAACAAAACAAATTAACTAAATTTGAATACCCTCTAAATTCCCTGAAGAAAAATAAATATAACAAAATAATTATACAATGTAACTCCCTTAACTCAAAACATAGCACAAACAATAGGCGCAAAATAAATGGCGTCCACTCCCTACTTCCTTAAACTGAGTATTTACAAAGGATATTTACATAATATAACTTAAGTCGAAAGTAATAATAAGGACTAAAGAAAAAAAGTTTACAACAAACACAGTCACATTTGGGACCAGCAAAAACAGCAAAACAAATGGCACGCATTCAGCCTCGATCCTGTTTGGAGCTGTTCTTTTCACCAGACCCATGGCCAGACCATAGCACTAGAAACTGGAAACAAAACTGTTACCCCGCAAACTGAATATAGTTGGGAGTATACAATTTTTCTAATATTTTAGACTTAAATGGTTGACTTGAGATCGGTCTATAATTGACCATTTCTTTTGGGTCAAGCTATGTCTTTTTGATACGCGGTTTAACATCTACCAGAGTAAACAACTTTGGAATGTGTTCTAAACTAACCCTAACCCTAACCCTGCCTTCTTTAGAAGAGATACTGGGATTACAGGAGAACTTAGTGGGTTGAGGATCAAGCATACATGTTGATGGTTTTGTTGCCTGTTGCTTTGTGACATTAATCCAAGATTAACTTGTATTTGTCTCTGTTCACCTTAGACCTGATGGTGCTGAAAGACGAGAGTCAAGACCTGAATGAGATGGAAGGGAAAGATCATTACGATAAAAACCATGATTTTAAAACTGAAGAAAAATCTATTAGGTGCTCACAGACAGAAAATACACCAACTAGAAGTAATTTTACTTGTTTTCAGTGTGGAAAGAGTTTTGATCAACAACAAAATCTTGAAGTTCACATTAGAGTTCACACTGGAGAGAAACATAACACTTGCCTACAGTGTGGAATAAGTTTCACTGAAAAAGGAAGCCTTAAAGTCCACATGAGAATTCACACTGGAGAGAAACCTTTTGCCTGCCAACAGTGTGGAAATAGTTTCATTCGAAAAGGAAGTCTTAAAAGCCACATGAGAATTCACACTGGAGAGAAACCTTACACCTGCCCTCAATGTGGAAAAACATTTTCACATAAGCCAACCCTTAATGCACACATGAGAACTCACACTGGAGAGAAGCCTTACACCTGCAAACTGTGTGGAATACGTTTCAGCCGTAAAGGAAACCTTACAGTCCACATGAGAATTCACACTGGAGAGAGCCTCTACACCTGTCAAGAGTGTGGCAAAAGTTTCTACCGAAAAGGAAGCCTTAAAAGCCACATGAGAATTCACACTGGAGAGAAACCTTACACCTGCTCTCACTGTGGAAAGAGTTTTACACACAGACCAACCCTTAATGTCCATATGAAAACTCATATCGGAGGGAAGCCTTTCGCATGTCTCCAGTGTGAGAAGTATTTCACACATAAAAGAGACCTAAAACAACATTTGCAAACTCATTCCGGAAAGAAATTTCAGTGATCTTTAGTATACACACTTTAGGATACACTTGAAAAGTCACGCACATGTGAGACTCTGTGTGTTCTTTGTATGAAAAGTGTTTTAATCCGTTAGGTTTGGTGGAGGCGCCAGTGTGATCACTTGCTTTTTTTCCTGACAGCGGCAAAAAGAACTTAAAATATTCTGTTGTTTTTTGTCATGCAGAAATTAGTAATGTTTTGTAATCTGCAGAAACAAACTAATATGACTATCAGCAGTCGGCCTCAGGATACTGACACTCACCTACAGAATCCGGCCCAACCACATTAAAAGAGTACGAAAAAACATTACCTAACTTGTTGGACTGAAAGAACATTAAAACAAAGTAAACATGAGGGTTATTAGGCCCTAAATAGAGACACAACAGCAGAATATACATATAGAGTACAGTGAAAGAGTGTAAACTAAGAAGAAGAATGACTGAGCAATCACACTCTCACTATAGAGACGGGCAGATAGAACTGGGTGCTCAGAGAGATATGCATCTGTCCATACTGTGACTATGGAGAAGTAAAGACAGAGCAACACTTCCTCACCGCCTGCCCTAACTGATGAAATTAGAAAGATATTTTCTCCAAAATATGAAATATTTTGCCTTAACTTCAGAAAATGAAACCATAACACACAACTTTAATATTTATTAGGTGAAAAAAGAGACTGTATCTTAATAGCAGCAAAATACATTGATGTCTGTCACAAAAAGAGGGAGTCGACGAATCATTGATTCGCTCTCTCTCTCACACACACACACACACTCATTCCCTCACACACAGAGTTCTAAAATGTTCATAGAATTCTAAAACATTAATTGTTATACTTTGATGTATGTATATGTTTGTTGATTCACTGTAAAAATTAGAAATGCTTTGACAGTACATGGTAACAATTGTCACGCCAATAAAGCACACATGAATTGAAATTGACTTGAGAGACTGTGTTTATGTGTGTGTGTGTGAGAGAGAGAGTGTTTGTGTGTGTGTTGCAGATGTGTTCAAAGCTGAAGAAATCTGTAACATCATCTTCTACTCGGATCACCGAAGTGTCTGACATAAAGCCATCATCAACCATCAACCTCTGTATAGAAAGAAGGCATCTGTAGTTGATGGAAAGTCAAAATCAGAGAAACAAACGGCCCTGACAGCACAGTGATAACTGAATGTCTATAAAAACGGCACAGTCACCATGAGGGCAGGGCAATCTGAAATCATTCCAGGAGGACTATAGAGCAATAGGTGAAATTGTGAAACAGGAGAAAGCCTTGCAATCTAAATGTCTATCATCGGAGCAGAATCCAAAGAACAACTCCTTAGATCTCAAGCCCACTTCAACAAAATCGCATACCTTTTTTCTTTTTCCTTTAAAAAAACAAACATTTTATGCGTTTGGCAGACACTTTTATCCAAAGCGAATTACACTGCATTCAAGGAACACATTGACCTTCTAATCAGTTATTACTTTCCTTGTGAACCGCACCCATGACCTTGGCGTTGCAAGTGCCACATTCTACTGTTTGAGCTACAGGAAGGAAAATAGAAGACCTGGAAGGGTTTGTGGGCTGGTGTGATGACCATCACTTGCAAAGTAATATTAAGAAAACAGAAGAGGTCATTGACCCCAGATCAGTGGAGGATAGGAGCTCTGTTGTAGATCACATTCAAGATATTACAAAAAACACTGACAAAAGCACTGACTCTAGCATACAGAACTTACACAAGCTCAGCACCTTCATACTTCCATTCACTACTGCAAATCTACACACCTACCAGAAACCTTTGATCGTTCAATGAGCGACAACTTGTGGTTCCATCAAGTCAAGTCACCTTTACTTATATAGCGCTTTTTACAATACAGATTGTTTCAAAGAAGCTTTACAGTGGTCACATGAAAATATTATAAACAAAGTTTGTTTGGCTGAACGGCAGCCTTAAAAGAGCAGGCGAATTAATACAATTGATGAATATTAAGTGTTAAGTTTTGATTACTGATTGATAGTTTGATTATTATATTGATAATTCAAGTCTAATATTAATTCTAATTTGGTCCGATTGGAGATAGGTTCATGATCTACACAGCGGAGGGTTTAGTAGAGTCACGGTCTCTGCAGACACTTCAGGACAGTGCTGTGCTCGTGTCCAGGTGCAGGTCCTTCATCTGATCTGGATACGGCCCGGATCCGGCTGACCATTGAATAAACAGAGAACAATATCAGCGTAGATGCCATTCTTCTTCTGATGTATCAAGTACATCAGATGTTATGGGAATGTTCCCGGTTCCGGCTGACCTAAATTATGCAGCCTAACAATCATTTTACATGATTTGGATTAAAAATGTATGTATAATGTATTATGTGTATGCCAGGTTGAAGATATGTGTTTTTAGTCTAGATTTAAACTGACAGAGTGTGTCTGCTTCCCGAACTGTATTATGAAGACTGTTCCAGAGTTTAGGAGCTAAATAGGAAAAGGATCGACCGCCAGCAGTTGACTTTGATATTCTAGGTATTATAAGCTGGTCAGTATTTTGGGATCACAATAGGCGTGAAGGACTATAATGTGTTAAGAGATCGCTCAAGTACTGTGGAGCTAAACCATTTAATGCTTTGTAAGTAATTAGCAAGATTTTAAAATGTATTCGGTGATTAATAGGAAGCCAGTGCAAGTAATTAATTAGAATCTCTGTTTTTTCAGAATTAAGCAGTAGAAAGTTATTTGTTAAAAAACGGAATAGTGCCAGCAAAAAAATCTCCGACAGGCAGAGAAGGCTAGTCGCATTCTATCAAGCACCACGTCTGAACAAACCACACGTTTACCAGATCTATACTGGTTAATAAGTACTACAAACAAACCAAAATAAAAAACAAACCTGAAGCTGACGAAACCCTAAACGTTAACGGAAGACCCGCAAACCTGAGTGACTGAGAGAGAAAGACACCTGTTCTCGTCTCAGCGTGAATGAGCAGGGCGGAGTCACTGGACGGCAAATGTGCACGTTTAGGGGAGGCGCGCTGTGACTAGCCTATCACAGAACGCAGACACAGTCAGCTACCCAATGAGGATTCTTATTCTATCCGAGCACAGATAATGACTCGTATTACTCGTATAATACTCGTACTCGGCAAAAATGCATTATCCGTGCCGGATACTCGTTTCAGCCGAGTATCAGGCTCAACTCTAGTAAACGAACAAGATAAGCAGTTGTGACAATGGTGAACCACTGTGCGGTTATTGGCTGTATGAGCAGTGGTGGGTAGAGTTGAGCCAGATACTCGGCTGAAACGAGTATCCGGTACGGATAATGCACTTTTGCCGAGTATGAGTATCATACAAGTAATACGAGTCATTATCTGTGCTCGGATTGAAAAAATTCCTCATTGGGTAGCTGACTGTGTCTGCGTGCAGATTTGCTGCGTCCCGCGGCTCCGCCCTGCTCAGTCACGTGCAGAATGCTGAGAGGAGAACAGGTGTCTCAGTCACTCAGGTTTGCGGGTCTTTTCCGTTAACGTTTCGGGTTTCTTCAGCTTCAGGTTTGTTTTTTATTTCGATTTGTTTGTAGTACTTAGCTACTTATTAGCCAGTATAGTTCTGGTTTGCTTGGTAGAATGGGAATAGCGTTGTGTCTCTGCCTATCAGAGATTTTTTTTAACCTTCTGCTGCCTCTATTCAGATTCTTAACTTCACACAGTGTCTGACACTGTCTTGCTGTGTTATACATAAAGGAATGCAGTAAAAACAAATATCAGACTATTTGATCCGTAGAACACACAGTCCCCTCAGCCCCCCTCTCTCTCTATCTTACTCACTCACTCACTCACACACACGCATACCTGGCGTGGAAATAAAAAAAAAATCACACTAATCATAAAAAAATTAAAAGTGAAAAAAAGAAAGTTATGTTTAAATGAAAACTCTTGTTCGTTACATTTTTCTTCATAATTGATACCGCATGAGTTGTATTCATTGTTGCAAAACTTGTTCTGAATATAGTTCGTTTGTTATTGTGATCAAAACCATTGATCTGAAGCTCAGTGCTGATGCTTTCATGTAAATAGTTTTCTAATCAGCAATAAATATAACAATTTCTGATCGAACCATATCAATTGCATGATTAAAAACAACATAGCAGGTATGGCCCGCCCAGTTCCGGGATAGGCCCCGCCCAGTCCGAGTACAGATACAGATAATTCATATGGTTAACAGATACAGATACAGATAATGCTATACTCGCTCATCCCTAGTGGTGGGTGTGATAAAGTGTCGTTTTACAGTTCGCCAGCCATCATCACAAACCAACGGGATAGAACAAAAGAACTATCCGAGAAAAGGTGAACGTTGTGGCTTTCACGATTAAGCAGAGCAGATCTGTCAGCTTCATCCTACCCGTATAAACGAGTCTGCTCAAAACACTTTGTATCAGGTAAATACAATACAAACAATACATTGAACTGTTAATTGTGTTTTTCTCAATGTCTTGTAGCTGAATTTAGCATGTTTACCTTAGGATTTAGACACATTTCCGGTTTTGCGTTGCTTAAATTACATGCCACAACTCTACTAAGAGTAAGAATATGTCGCCACAAAAGACACATGGTGTGTTTTATAACTATATAACATGCTTTCTTTTATGTAGTCTGTTAGAAGCATATATACACACCTCTTATATAAGTGGTTAAACATATCAGATACTGCAGGTCCAAATTGATTTTCTATTTACATGCATACAATATATGAAGACAATGGGAACAATAAAAACAAGAAATTAAACTCATGCAGTCAAGACGCTGAGTGATTGGAGGAGTTGTGTTGACTACTATACCCTTGAGAATTGTCAATTTCTATCCTAAAATGATCACAACACATTATCAACATTTTGCACAGTATATATCAACTCTCTAAACCTTTCTGTTGTTGTTGTTTTTTTTGCAGGCAAACCATCACCACTTTATAGAGATTCTGATATCAATTGGGCACCAACAACTCTTCATCTTGGACATGACAAAATGAAAAAGCGAAAAGACAAAACTGAAAATTTAGAAGCTGCCAAGTCGTTGCTGTCTTTGTTGAAGAATGAAGAAAGGACATATGACGACACACAGTGGTGATAAAACCCATGTTGACGCAGCGACTGGAGAGTCAGAGTCAGAGGAATGTGATCTGACTAAATGTCAACAAACTGACCTGACAAGTGATACCATCAATGCTATGCAATCAGAACGGAATAGATTAACAGAAGAGAATGTTGACTTGAAGGAGAAACTGTCAAGTACCACATTGTCTGAGGATTTCTTCATGGATGAAAAAAAAGTTAGACTGTTTACAGGACTTCCATCATATGTGGTGTTGATGACATTATTCACATTCATTGATCCCGCTATGACCCATGGCTACAATAGCACATTGTCAAAGTTTCAGAAGTTGGTGTTAATTCGTCTAAAACTCAATTTACCCGTAAATTAATTGGCTGACAAATTTAGAATTTCAGCAGGAAGTGTGTCTACACTAGTGTAGTGTGTGTACACTAGGCTAAATCCTCTTATTTACTGGCCAACTCAAGAAGAAAAAAGACTCACAATGCCATTGGAATTCAGAAAATATTTTGGGCTTAAAGTGGCCATTATTATCGACTGTTTATTGAACAGTAAACTATCAACTGTTTATTGAAAGACCGTCAAATTTACAAGCCAGGGCTCAAACGTGGTCGTCTTATAAGCACCATAATACAGTCAAATTTTTAATAGGCATTTCACCCCAAGGTGTCATTTCCTTTATAAGCAAAGGATATGGTGGTCGAGCTACAGACCGTTATATAACAAATGACTGTGGTTTATTGGACAAAATAGAATATGGCGATACTGTGCTGGCAGATCGATGATTTGACATGGCTGAAACACTCGCCCAAGTAGGTTCAGAGCTACGCATTCCTGCCTTCACTAAGGGAAGAAGCCAACTGTCACCATTAGATATTGAAAAGACTCGAAATGTGGCTCATCTGAGAATACACGTGGAGAGAGTCATAGGACTCGTTCGAAACAAGTTCAAGATGCTACACGACACAGTTCCCTTAGACTATTTGATGTCAGCAAATGGTTCTATACCTACAATAGAGAAAATTGTGACTGTTTGTTGTGCGCTGGCAAACATGTGCAAATCTGTAGTACCTTTTGATTAATTTAATATCTAAATGAAATGATGTGAACACATACTTCTGTGACATTTTATTACCCAAAGCAGATTTATTTGTTTTTTTGTTGAGTATTGAATTAATACTGACTTTGTTACAAATGTTGTTTTTATAAGAAAGATGACAATTTGCATGCAGTTCCTTATAAAGGCATACTAATGAACATAGCGTGGACCAGTTGAGCGTAGTTGAAAGAACATGAACAGTCTGTTTACACACTGACATTACATTAAAGGCATACTTTGATTGAGGCAAAATATTTCAATAATTGACTAGGTGCTAACAAAAAACAGGGTTTTTTCGGCAGTCAGGACAGTACCACTTTCCCTTTGGTAGTTGTGACTTAGTAAGACATGAGGCAATCAGGACAGTACCACTTTCCCTTTGATAGTTGTGACTTAGTAAGTTTGAGACACTGTAGGTGGAACCACTGGTATGGACAGTTCTCATTGTCACAAGTCACCATAGTGCCAGTCTCGCCTTTACGGCAAATAAAAAAAATGTTAGTCTCTCTTGGTGCTTAGGCTGACATGTCATTTCTAGGAGTTGGCGGAGCTGGTGTGACAATCATCCCAGTGGAACTGGTGTGTTGAGACGAGAAAAGAATCTCCCAACAAGTTCAGGCATTATTGCCATATTATGAAAGTTCAATGCTTTATTTGCGTCATAATTCTAAAAGTCTGTATCTGGTTTGATGCGTTCAATATGGACCTCTTTTTCTGTCCAAACTACAAAGTCTGCATAGTCAGACTCACAAATCAATTTCTGTGTCTCTGTTTGGTAGTAGTATGGATGAGTTCGCTTTAGTCGTCTCCCATCTTCAGTTTCCTCTAAGCAGGATTTTGAACCGGTATACATATCTAAAGTAGAAGACCTAACACAGTGTGAACATTTCACTTCCACTACCCCAAATCCACAACACTCTACCATCAGGGGACGCTCCTAACACTGGATACTGTGGATTTATTGTAAAACCAGCCTTATCAACAATAAAGTTGTCATGTAACATCCCCAATGAATCTTTATAAATGTCCAAACCATCTTTCTCATGAGTGCATCCCCATGTTGTAGCCAAAGACTATAACTTTGGCAGACTCTGGGTAACAAATTGCCTTGATTAGAGTTTCAGATGGCTTTGCAGGACTGCTGTGACATACTGAATGCATGCATGATGCTGTGATTCGACCGCTTCTAAGTCTGTTCCATAATTTAGTCTCAGATTGTTGCTTTGTGGCTTGTTCTACACTATCTGATTCCTCTTTAGACACAGTGACTTCAAGCGTTTGACAAAAAGCTTTAACTTCACTGTATGAAGCACAAAGCATGTCAGTATTGAAGAAATCAGTCATTAGTTTAGGAAATTGACAGTCTAAGACTGTCTGTGACAACAAGATGGCGCCGCGGATGACTGCCTCGGTGTTGAGATCTTCAGTGATTGTTTTGTTTTTGTTTGTTTGTTCTGCTTTTAGTCAT
The DNA here is from genome assembly GCA_037043235.1 of Rhodeus uyekii. Taxonomy (NCBI): domain Eukaryota; kingdom Metazoa; phylum Chordata; class Actinopteri; order Cypriniformes; family Acheilognathidae; genus Rhodeus; species Rhodeus uyekii. The sequence continues at coordinate 69,908 of JAWRVZ010000266.1, read as the reverse complement.
TCTTTTCCGATCGTTTTTCACCAGAAACGAACTACTGGACATTAGGAAACACACACCAGACAATATTTCTGCGGTTTTTGATTGTTCAGACGTTTTATCCGATATCCTCGTTGGAGTCGCGACTGTCTCTTTAAACCGAGCGGCCAGACGCAAGCGGGGGAAGCGAGCTGGTGCGCTGGTTAAACTCTGCATGTGCGGCTTCTTCTTCCCAGTATTCATCTTGCTAATCTCCGCTCTCTTCCTAATAAAATGGATAAACTGCTTCTCCTCACCCGGATTAACAAGGATTTTTCCAACTCGGCTGCACTGTGCTTCACTGAAACCTGGCTGAGTGAAGCCACACCGGACAATGCACTGCATCTGCCGGGCTTCCAGCTGTTCCGAGCAGATCGCATCACGGAACTAACCGGGAAAACGAGAGGTGGAGGTTTGTGTTTCTACATCAACGAAAGTTGGTGTTCAGATGTAACAACGCTGAAGAAGATGTGCTCTCCTAACCTAGAGACCCACTTCATAAACTGTAAACCTTTCTATTCACCGCGGGAGTTTTCCTCGTTTATTCTTGTGAATGTTTACATTCCTCCAGACGCGTGTGTCAGCGCGGCATTACAACAGCTGGCTGAACAAATAGCTGAGACTGAACAAAAGTATCCAGACTCTCTTTTAATCATTCTTGGGGATTTTAACAAAGCAAATCTCTCCCGTGAACTGCCAAAATACAGACAGCACATTACATGTCCCACCAGAGACAGTAATATTCTTGACCACTGCTACACCACAATAAAGAATGCATATCACTCTGTCCCACGGGCAGCTTTGGGGCTTTCTGATCACTGTGTGGTTCATCTTATACCATCCCACAGGCAGAAACTGAAATCAGCTAAACCTGCAAAAAAGACTGTAAAAAGATGGACTAATGAAGCAGAGCGGGATCTACAAGCCTGATTGGAATGTTTTTGAAGCTGCTACCACTGATCTGGATGAGCTCACAGATACTGTAACATCAGTTTCTGTGAGGATACACGCATTCCTACCAGGACATTCTTATCATTTCCTAATGATAAACCATGGTTTACTGGGAAACTCAAACAGCTTCGTCATGCCAAAGAGGACGCTTACAGAAGGGGGGATGGGGTTTTGTACAAACAGACCAGGAACAGACTGACAAAGGAGATCAGAGCTGCTAAAAGAAGCTACTCTGAAAAGCTGAGAAGCCAGTTTTTTTCTAACAACCCTGCTGCTGTCTGTGGTCAGGCCTGAATAATATCACCAATTACAAGCCACCATCTGCTGAGAATCAACATCTGGCTGATGAGCTGAATACTTTTTACTGCAGGTTTGAGAAACCCAATCTCACACCTCACACATACTCTGATCTGCACTTCACACGTCCCCCAACACCTCCTGCACCTCCTCTCCCCCCCCCCCCCCCCCCCGGCCATCCAACCAGAGGTTAAGGTCTGTGTGGAGCAGGTAACCAAAATCTTCAAAAGACAGACGATAAGGAAAGCTTCAGGCCCAGACGGCATCTCATCTGCTTGTTTGAAAGCCTGCGCTGACCAACTGGCCCCAGTCTTCATGCGGATCTTCAATAGATCATTGGAGCAGTGTGAAGTTCCCCGTTGCTTCAAACGCTCCACCATCATTCCTGTCCCCAAAAAACCCAGAATCACTGGACTTAATGACTACAAACCTGTCGCTCTCACATCTGTGGTCATGAAGTCTTTTGAAAGACTGGTTCTGGCCCACCTGAAGGACATCACTGGACCCTTGCTGGATCCTCTTCAATTTGCCTACAGAGCAAACAGGTCTGTGGATGATGCAGTCAACATGGGACTGCATTATATCCTGCAACATCTCAACAGACCTGGGACTTATGCAAGGATATTATTTGTGGACTTCAGTTCGGCCTTCAACACCATCATGCCTGATCTTCTTACAGCTAAACTGACCCAGCTCTCCTTGCCCTCCTCAATCTGTCAGTGGATCACCAGCTTCCTGACAGACCGGCAGCAGCTAGTGAGACTGGGGAAACTCACATCCAGGACTCTTACTACCAGCATTGGCGCCCCCCAGGGGTGTGTTCTCTCCCCACTGCTCTTCTCCCTGTACACCAATGACTGCACTTCTAAAGACCCTTCTGTGAAGCTCCTGAAATTTGCAGACGACACCACCGTCATCGGCCTCATCCAAAACGGTGATGAGTCTGCTTACAGACTGGAGGTTGAACAACTGGCTGTCTGGTGCAGTTATAACAACCTTGAGCTCCACACGCTCAAAACGGTGGAGATGATAGTGGACTTCAGGAGGAACAGCCCTGCTCTACCTCCACTCACCATCATGAACAGCACAGTGGCAGCAGTGGAGTGGGACAATCACATTGACTCCATTGTAAAAAAGGCCCAGCAGAGACTGTACTTCCTTCGTCAGCTGAGGAAGCTCAACCTCCCACAGGAGCTGCTGATAAAGTTCTACTCGGCCGTCATTGAGTCTGTTTTGTGCACCTCCATCACTGTCTGGTTTGGTTCAGCTACCAAATCTGACATCGGGAGACTACATCGCACAACCCGGACTGCAGAGAGGATTATTGGTGCATCCCTGCCAGCCCTCCAGGACCTGTACTCTTCCAGAGTGAAGAAGAGAGCAGGTAAAATCATCACAGACTCCGCTCACCCTGGACACTTCCTTTTTGAACTGTTGCCGTCAGGACGGCAACGATCACTGGCCACTAGAACATCTAGGCACAGGAACAGTTTCTTTCCACAGGCCATTTCCCTCTTGAACAGCTGAATTCTGACATTCTCATTCTCACACAAACAAAATCTTGGTCTGACTCGCACCATACACACCCTGATCCCGATCCCAGCCCCCCCCCCTCCATCTGTCTGCCTGTCCTTATCTATCTCCTCTCCCACTCCATACAAAAAAATTCCATCATGTGACCACGTGTACTGTGTATGTTATATATTGTTGTTTGTTTGCTATGTAATGCTTGCTAAACTCATGTTGTGTTGTATATGTGCACTGGAAGCTTCAGCACCAGGACAAATTCCTTGTGTGTGCAAGCACACTTGGCAATAAAGCTCTTTCTGATTCTAAGTCTTTCGGAATAAATGACATTTGGAATGACTCCTTCACACTTAAAATGTCTAATTGTGCTCCGGATGAACTAAGGCTACGAAGAAAGTCTTTTATTTCACTTTCTGTCGGTTGCTCAACTACCTTATCAGTCTTTGATCCCCGTTTTGAAGCTGGAGTGTCGCTGAATTGCATATCCAGAGTTTTCTTTTTCAGGACGTAAAATTAGTGAAGTGTTCCCCGTTTTGCGGATGTAAAATCTATATCCTCAATTGTTACGTCTGGACAGTGTCTCAAATTGATCGAGCAAAAATCTGATTGTGACTTTTGATTTAACAGAATGAGACTTGGAAACTCAGAATGTAGTTCTGTCTGCAGGAACAGTCGTTTTACAGCCCTGGGGGCAATAAAACTCTTTGTCCTCCTCCAGGCCTCCCTTCACCCCCCACATACCTACATACATTCCACAGGATGGCATATCTGAAAACACACACACACAAAACACACATACACACATGGAATATACAAAAATGCCTACATACACTATGTAAACTTGTATAACACTGATGTATTCGTATGTATGTATGCATGCCCTCCATGTGTAGTCTTTTTAGTTATTTTTAGGTAGTTCATTTAGATGTTTAAATGTGTATAATCGTTTAAACGAAACCACTTTATGCCTTTCTTGGTATCATTTGAATTCGTTCAGCCTTCACTTTCCGAATCTGTATTTTGTTTAATGCTGAAATACATTGTATAATTTCTAACAGTGTTGCATCAAAACTCAAAGAAACTCCAACAGGATCATAAACTATGCAGATTGGGTTGAACAGAGACAATAGGAAATTTCCCCAGCATCCACCTCCAAGCCAGCGATTGGCTCCTCATCCATGGTGTGGGAGTGTCCTAATGTTTCTATAAGACCCCTGAGATTCAAACATCTCTCTCTCTTGATTTCTCTTGATCTATTGAACTTCCTCTCTTGAACTCTCTTCAACCCCTGGGAGCTTGCAGGGCCGGAAGGCCCTGCGAGCAAGCCTCCTGCGAGCAAGCCTCCAGCGACCACACCTTCAGACAAACAGCCATTTTGAATCTCCCGCGATTCAAACAAAAGGACCTCAAGGAACAAAACCAGCATCCAAAGAAACTCTCAACGCAAGACTGGGTAACATCCACACACACGAGAAACCCAATGCAAGCAAATCTTACGAAATCTAAATGCGTTTAAAGCTATATGCCCCTTTTTAAAGGTGAATTTCATGCTGGTTTTCGCAAAGCTTTAATTGTCTGCAGGAATCTCGCTTCCTTACTCTCTCTCTCTCTCAAGCATCTCTTTCTCTCACTCTCCGTTAAGTCTGTCTATGTTATGTTTAACGTTTGTTTTCGTAGTTTGATTAATAAAACACTGTATATATGATCACACATGATTGATTCTGTACTATTCTTGAGTAAGTCACTTCTACGTTTGCATCTTGCTACAATGCTAAGTACTTTGGTACGATAATGAAAGATTCTTCTTTGTGACGATGAAGGTTTTTATTAAAGGTCATAAAAATCGCGCGGCTCGTATGAGCGCACATATGGCCGCTGCTTTGAACTCATTGCTAGAATTAATCAATTCTATAAGCCGAATCAAGCTATTTGTATTCATAATTAATTGTAATCCGTTATGATTAATTATCAATATACACAATTCCCTTTAAGCTGGATCTATGTGCATATTTGGTCATAACCCATGATTAAACTATATACATAGATCCCGCTACCCCGATTACCTTGAGCTGATTTCGCTACATATAATGGTGGAGAATCAGCGAGCGTCGTTTAAACAATTATCTTGAGCTGATTCGCTACACAATCTTTGCATACTTCACATCTGTCAAGGATGCTGGGAGCCAGTATGATTTGTTTTCGGTTACTGTTTGCGATTCTCTGACTTTAACTGCTGCTTCTATTGAGAACAGCATTTTGAATGATAACCCATGGCACCAATGCCTCCTCGTTGAGCCGCTGTGAATGCATTACCTGAAAAGAAAAAAAACGTTTTCAATTTAATTGTACTAAAAATATAGGTACATACTGTCAGACAAAAATGACATGGATTTATTTACAAGAAAGCAGCTCATTATTGATATTTTCACATAAATTTTGTATAATTGCTTAAAAAAAATGTGCAGCCTTTATCATTTGTACTGGTAGTAAATAAGAATACATGCATACAATGCACATTGCACTACAGAAAATGCATAAATAATTCTTGTAAGTCACTTGCTGGAGAAAAAATCAACAACAACAATATGAATATTTAGATTTAGATCTACGAATATGTTGCCCTGTGACTTACCCTGGCCGTGTGTAGACAATGACCGTTGATTTCACACACCATGACATCACGAACCCATCCACAAATAAATTGGTTGTATGCTTCAAGTCCTTTGTATGATTTTAACTGGTCCAGGGTGTACGCACTATGTCTGGGTATGTCACGCACGCCCACTTTTCAACATCCTGAAACCACCGCGACTTGTCCAGTGTGTATGGGTCATTCTTTTCAATTAACGATAGTTTATCGTCGTATCTCTGTTTCAAAACACTGTCCAATGTGTCAATCCTTCTTTTCCATTATCTTTTCTTCTGTTTCCATCGGTTTGTTTTTCGACAATAAAGTAATGAAAAGTTACACCTCCAACATGGTCAATACGCAATGACGTCAAAAATGTCACGTGACCGAAAACTATCTATATGTGTGTAGCTAATTAATTTGTAATACAGTTTTTATACCACTACTTTATTATTTGTTTGAAGTCAAAAAACTGGTTAGAGACAGCAGACGTTTAAAAAAAAACTCAGACAGGCAGAGATGCAATGCTTGTCGCATCACGTCTGAAGCAACAAGTCTGAACAAACCCCACGTTTACCTGAACTCTACTGTTTAATAATTACTACAAACAAACCAAAATAATAAAAACCTGAAGCTGAAGAAACCCTAAATGTTAACGGAAAAGACCTGACTGACTGAGGGAGAGACAGAGAGAGAAAGCTGTTCTCTTCTCAGTGTTCTGAATGTGAATGAGCACAGCGGGATGTGTGTATAGGGGAGGGGCGCTGTGACTAGCCTATCACAGAACGCAGACACAGTCAGCTACCCAATGTGGATTTTTATTCAATCCGAGCACAGATATTGACTCGTATGATACTCGTACTCTGCAAAAGTGCTTTATCAAAAATTTAAGCCAAGTTTGCTTGAGTATGTTTGGTTCAGGCCGGAAATTAAGTTTTGCTCTCACAGGACCCCAAGATACATGGTGCAACGAAAATAACCTGCACCTCAACACCACCAAAACGAAGGAGCTCATCGTGGACTTCAGGAAAGAGTCAAGAGGCACACACGACACCATCCACATCAATGGAATGGCCGTTGAGCGTGTCTCCAGCTTCAAGTTCCTGGGGATCCACATCTCGGCTGACATGACCTGGACAACCAACACCTCCAGCCTGGTCAAGAAGGCTCACCAGCGCCTCTTCTTCCTGAGGACACTGAGGAAGAATCAGCTCTCCTCGGCTATCTTGGTGAACTTCTACCGCTGCGCAATAGAAAGCATCCTGACGAACTGTGTCACAGTGTGGTATGGGTGCTGTTCTGTCGCGGAGCGCAAGGCATTGCAGCGGGTGGTGAAAACTGCCCAACGCATCACAGGGTCTCCACTTCCTGCCATCGAGCACGTCCAGAGGAAACGCTGTCTGCGTCGAGCTCGCAGCATCCTTAAGGACTCCTCTCACCCAGCCCACAGACTGTTCTCCCTCCTTCCCTCCGGCAGGCGTTTCAGGTGCCTCCGGACCAGAACCAGCAGACTAAAGAACAGTTTCTTCCCCAGAGCTGTCTCTTTACTGAACTCTAACCCTTGCTGACCCCACTCCTCTCTCACCCCCACCCCCACCATCCCACTCCCCTCACAGAATCCTCTCCCCCCCCACCACCATCCCACTCCCCTCACAGACTCCTCTCTCCCCCCCACCACCATCCCACTCCCATCCAGACTCTCCTCTCACCCCCCACCATCCCATTCCCCTCATAGACTCCTCCCTCCCCACCATCCCACTCCTCTCACCCCCCTGCCCCCCCACCACCATCCCACTCCCCTCACAGACTCCTCTCCCCCCCACCAGCCCACTCCCCTCACAGACTCCTCTCCCCCCACCAGCCCACTCCCCTCACAGACTCCTCTCACCCCCACCAGCCCACTCCCCTCACAGACTCCTCTCCCCCCCACCAGCCCACTCCCCTCACAGACTCCTTTCCCCCCACCACCACCATCCCACTCCCCTCATAGACTCTCCTCCCACCACCATCCCACTCCCATCCAGACTCTCCTCTCACCCCCCACCATCCCACTCCCCTCATAGACTCCTCTCCCCCCACCATCCCACTCCCCTCATAGACTCCTCTCACCCCCTGCCCCCCACCACCATCCCACTCCCCTCATAGACTCTCCTCCCACCCCCACCACCATCCCACTCCCCTCAGAGACTCTCCTCTCTCCCCCTATACCACCATCCTACCACCCTCATAGACTCCTCTTACCCCCCCACCAGCCCACTCCCCTCATAGACTCCTCTCCCCCCCACCATCCAACTCCCCTCATAGACTCCTCTCACCCCCCTACCACCTTCCCACTCCCCTCACAGACTCCTTTCCCCCCCACCACCATCCCACTCCCCTCACAGACTCCTCTCCCCCCCACCACCATCCCACTCCCCTCACAGACTCCTCTCCCCCCCACCACCATCCCACTCCCCTCAGACTCTCCTCTTGCCCCCCCCACCACCATCCCACTCCCCTCATAGACTCTCCTCTTACCCCCCCACCACCATCCCACTCCCCTCATAGACTCTCCTCTCACCCCCCACCATCCCACTCCCCTCATAGACTCTCCTCTCACACCCCACCATCCCACTCCCCTCATAGACTCTCCTCTCACCCCCCACCATCCCACTCCCCTCATAGACTCTCCTCTCACACCCCACCATCCCACTCCCCTCATAGACTCTCCTCTTACCATCCCACTCCCCTCATAGACTCCTCCCCCCCACCATCCCACTCCCCTCATAGACTCCTCTCTCCCCCACCACCATCCCACTCCCCTCACAGACTCTCCTCTTACCCCCCCACCATCCCACTCACCTCACAGACTCTCCTCTTACCCCCCCACCATCCCACTCCCCTCATAGACTCCTCTCTCCCCCCACCACCATCCCACTCCCCTCATAGACTCCTCTCTCCCCCCACCACCATCCCACTCCCCTCACAGACTCTCCTCACCCCCCACCACCCCACTCCCCTCACAGACTCTCCTCTCACCCCCCACCATCCCACCCCCCACCACACCAGACTCCTTCACTGCCCCCCCCACTACTACCCTATAGACTCTTCGCTCACTCTGTTACTTATTTGTGCCATTTGCACTGCCGACTGTTCATTACAGTAACAACTGTTTACACTTGCACCTTGCACTACTGTACTTTAGCTGGAACATGCTCATTTGCACTACCAACTGTTCATACAGTACCAACTGTTTACATTTCGCATCTCACTTATTTGCACTGTCCATGCTCATTGCACTACCTTAAATCTACTGCTTACCTTAAGCTAACAATTGTATACATCTTCCTGTAAATTCTGTTTATAGTTAGACATCTGTATATACATTTACATTTATAGCACATATTCACCTGTAAATGCTGTTTATAGACACCTGTATTTATATTTAAAGCACACACTCACCTGTTATAGTAATAACCATCTGTATATTTATACTCATTGTACATATTACCTGTAAATCCTGTACATCTCCATACCCTGCACTTATGCAACCATTGTATATATCCTGCACTTGCTGCTATTGCACTTCTGGTTAGACCTAAACTGCATTTCGTTGCCTTGTACCTGTACTTGTGTAATGACAATAAAGTTGAATCTAATCTAATCTAATCTAATACAATGGACACTAGACACGTATACGAGTCAGCACCAAGGACCATACACCATGGCCAACATCTCTTCCAAATGGTGACAACATTTGTGAAAGGATCAACTTGACAAAAGGTCAGTACGTCAAGGACATACTACAGCTTGAAAGGTATGAGCCCCAACAAAAGCCATGTTCAAGTTTGAATTGAAAACATATTTACCTGACCATTCATTCAATAAAGAGGAATCAAATAACGAAGTGCATTGTTCATTCAGTTTATGTCCTTTAATTTATAATCTTTCAAGTGCATACATTCAGGTCATTTTAATGCGAAACAGAATTTCACACTATTGCAAAAGAGATGGTCCACTCTGTTCAAAAGCAAATACTTTATGTACATACTTTAAGACTTTATGTACAACATACAAAAGAAGACAAAAAGCAGTTTAAAATGTTGACGGAGGCTTATAAAAGTGTGTATGAATATGAATATAGTATGAATATAGTCTCATGTTTGCATGACTTTTTGTAAGCATCTGGAAGTGTGATGGTAAAGAGAAAAAGAATTACACTGATCACAACTGACTTTCCTCCAAAGTGAATGTGCAGGTGATTGTTGAAATTGGACCATTTTCTATACTTCGTGTCACACTGAGGAACACTGCATTTTCTTTCTAGAATGAGTTTGTAAATGACGTTTTAGGATTGTGTGAAATGTGAAACTCTTCTCACACTGAAGACACTTGTAAGGCCTCTCTCCTGTGTGAACTCTTATATGAATGTTAAGGTTTCCTTTACGTGTGAAACTCTTTTCACACTGAGGGCAGGTGAAGGGCTTCTCTCCAGTGTGAATTCTTATGTGAACCTCAAGGTTTGATTTGTTTATGCAAGTCTTTCCACAGTGATGGCACATGAAAGGCTTCTCTTCAGTGTGAGTTGCTACATGATTCTCAAGATATTTCCTGTTTGTGAAACTCCTTCCACACTGATGACATATTAAATATTCCTTTCTTGAGTGATTCTTCATGTGGTGATTAAGGGTACCTTTACATCTGAAACTCTTTCCACACTGACTACAGACACATGGCTTTTCTCCTGTGTGAATTCTCATGTGAATCCTATAACTTTCTTTACGTGAGAGACTCTTCCCACACTGTTTGCAGATGTACGGACTCTCTCCCGTGTGACTTCTCATGTGAGCATTGAGGTTGTTTTTCTGTCTAAAACTTTTTCCACACTGAAGGCATATGAACGGCTTTTCTCCAGTGTGAATTCTCATGTGAGTTTTAAGATTTCCTTTAAGAGTGAAACTCTTCCCACACAATTTGCAGGCATAAGGGGTCTGTCCAGTGTGAACTATCATGTGGGCATTTAGGTTTTTTTTTTGTCTAAAACTCTTTCCACACTGAGGGCATATGAATGGCTTTTCTCCAGAGTGAATTCTCATGTGTTTTTTAAGATTTCCTTTCAGTGAGAAACTCTTATCACACTGTTGGCAGGTGAAAGGGCTCGCCCTGTTGTGAACTCTCATGTGACTTGTAAGATTTCCTTTTAGTGAGAAACTCTTCCCACACAGCTTGCAGGCATAAGGGGTCTCTCCAGTGTGAATTCTCATATGGGCATCAAGGTTTTTCTTCTGTGTAAAACTTTTTCCACACTGTTGGCAGGTGTAAGGTTTCTCTCCAGTGTGAATTTTTAAATGTTTTTTAAGATTTCCTTTCAGTGAGAAACTCTTCCCACACAGTTCGCAGGCATAAGGGGTCTCTCCAGTGTGAATTCTCATATGGGCATCAAGGTTTTTCTTCTGTGTAAAACTCTTTCCACACTGTTGGCAGGTGTAAGGTTTCTCTCCAGTGTGAATTTTTAAATGTTTTTTAAGATTTCCTTTCAGTGAGAAACTCTTCCCACACAGTTTGCAGGCATAAGGGGTCTCTCCAGTGTGAATTCTCATATGGGCATCAAGGTTTTTCTTCTGTGTAAAACTCTTCCCACACTGTTGGCAGATGAAATGTCTCTCTTCAGTATGAATTCTAATGTGGGCATTAAGGTTCTTCTTCTGATTAAAACTCTTCCCACACTGTTGGCAGGTGTAAGGATTTTCTCCAGTGTGAATTGTCATGTGTTTTTTAAGGTTTCCATTCAGTGAGAAACTCTTATCACACTGTTGGCAGGTGAAAGGGCTTGCCCCGTTGTGAACTCTCATGTGAGTTGTAAGATTTCCTTTTAGTGAGAAACTCTTCCCACACAATTCGCAAGCATAAGGGGTCTCTCCAGGGTGAATTCTTATATGGGCATCGAGGTTTTTCTTCTGTGTAAAACTTTTTCCACACTGTTGGCAGGTGTAAGGTTTCTCTCCAGTGTGAATTTTTAAATGTTTTTTAAGATTTCCTTTCAGTGAGAAACTCTTCCCACACAATTTGCAGGCATAAGGGGTCTGTCCAGTGTGAACTATCATGTGGGCATTTAGGTTTTTTTTTTGTCTAAAACTCTTTCCACACTGAGGGCATATGAATGGCTTTTCTCCAGTGTGAATTTTCATGTGTTTTTTAAGATTTCCTTTCAGTGAGAAACTCTTATCACACTGTTGGCAGGTGAAAGGGCTTGCCCCGTTGTGAAGTCTCATGTGAGTTGTAAGATTTCCTTTTAGTGAGAAACTCTTCCCACACAATTCGCAAGCATAAGGGGTCTCTCCAGGGTGAATTCTTATATGGGCATCGAGGTTTTTCTTCTGTGTAAAACTTTTTCCACACTGTTGGCAGGTGTAAGGTTTCTCTCCAGTGTGAATTTTTAAATGTTTTTTAAGATTTCCTTTCAGTGAGAAACTATTCCCACACAGTTTGCAGGCATAAGGGGTCTCTCCAGTGTGAATTCTCATATGGGCATCAAGGTTTTTCTTCTGTGTAAAACTCTTTCCACACTGTTGGCAGGTGTAAGGTTTCTCTCCAGTGTGAATTTTTAAATGTTTTTTAAGATTTCCTTTCAGTGAGAAACTCTTCCCACACAGTTTGCAGGCATAAGGGGTCTCTCCAGTGTGAATTCTCATATGGGCATCAAGGTTTTTCTTCTGTGTAAAACTCTTCCCACACTGTTGGCAGATGAAATGTCTATCTTCAGTATGAATTCTAATGTGGGCATTAAGGTTCTTCTTCTGCTTAAAATTCTTCCCACACTGTTGGCAGGTGAAACGTCTCTCTTCAGTCTGAATTCTCATGTGTACTTTAAAGTTTCTTGTTCCTGTTTTGTGAACTTTTTTATGTAAGGAATTCTTTTCAGTCTGCGAGTCACTAAAATATTTTTCTCCAGTCATAAACCCAAGATGTTTCTCATGAAGATCTTTTTCTTCAATATCATATAGTTCTTGACTCTCAACTTTCAACACTATCAGGTCTAAAGAGGAAAAAGACAAATATAAGTTAACCCCAGTTAAATGGCACAAAGCAATGGACATTAAAATGTCTTTATTTCTGCAGATTTTATGAAGGTTAATTTAAGACTTAAGACCTTTTTAAGACAAAATAACAAAAACGTAAGGTATAAACTGAAGGGAACACAGTACATTAATATGAGCTCTAAATGTAAATGTTTGAAAATACATCCTACATACATATACATCCTGATATTTCTTCATTAAATTTCCTAAATAAAAACTGGGTCAGCATAGTGATGCATGCACTATTATGCCATTTCAGTGCATAAAGTTTCCTAGTGAAGGGACCCCTCGCATTTAAAAAGTCCTCATCAACTTTGGTTGAAAGACTGAATTGGCCAGACACACAACTTCCACTAGCAATGTTCAAAATCCATTCTAACAAACTCTGGCTAGAAGATACTGATTTGTTGATTGAGATTGGTGCTTTATGTAACACTATCTAACATAAGTAATAATTCCTGCTTGACTGTTGTGCTGGCTATTGTACACAGGCCACCATTGTCAGGTGTTGGGGATGAAGGGATGAGCGAGGACTCACTGATGCAGGTGGAAGGGCTTTTTATTTACAAAAAATAATTGCAAACAAAACTACCCCGTAGGGAAAAACACAAGACTGACTGACTGACTGACTAACTAACCAACTGAAGAACTAAACTAAACTAGGAGAACAGTTAGAACAAGAACAGACTGGCAGCAAAACAGGACAGATAAGACAACGACACGACACAGAATAGCAAACACAGACAGAATATAAAGGGAGCACATGGGGAAAGTAACGAGGGAAAGCAGCTGGGGCAAATCAAACTAATCACAATGAAACAAGACGGGCGGGGTAACAGACAAGACCAGAACATGTAGCCAATGCTGATGCTCATTGCTGCATGATCACATTAAACAGACGACGCGTAGCTGGTGATAACCAAACTGCGCGTGACAGAAAACACAACAAGAAAACACACAGACGAGAGAGAGCGCAGCTCGCGCAAGGCTTGAAACCGCGCCCACTCACATCACAGAGAACGCGCAAGAACGAGTGTTCCCACACGCTCACGACAAGGACAAACACACGAGTTATGAATGCCAGAATCCCGATCCAAAAACAAAACTAAACCAGACCAAAGTATCGGGACCGGACATCATAACTCGCACAAAAGACGTCACACAGACACACGCGCACGCGACTCGAACACTCGAAGCCGCGCGCACGCACACACAACTCGAGACATTCCGGTAGTGTCAGAGCCCTGCCACAACAACAAGAGATTACTAGACCGAATGTGGCAGAACCCTGACAACCATAAAGACTTAATGAGTGAATTTATCCATTTAAGTGAAAGGAGACGTAAAAGAGAACTTACCTGAGAAACTTTGAAAAAAATTTTTTAATCTTTGTAAGCAAAATAAAAGAAGCTTTTGGATTTTGTGAGGGAAGGCAAAAGCATTAACAAATAATTGTCCTCAATCTTATATTTTTTTCCTTCATGTCATTTTAGGAAGCTCCGTAGCTCTGGACGTGTGCAAAAAACACTGTACACTGTCATGTCTTCTTGCACTTGAATGCTTAAACTGAATGCACTCAACTAAGGTTATGCTACTCCTACATCCTACGGTAGATCTGAGCCCACTCTTCCACCAGAACTAGACTCACATACAGCAGCTACCAAAAGCCAGTGATTAAGGTTCATAAAAAATAAAAAATGTGCATATTTTTAATGGATTAATTAAAATGTATTATATAATTATGGAATAATTTTCATTATTGGGTGAACTGTTCTTTAAGTAAAATCACTTTAATTAAAACATATGACATTCCTCAAAAAAATTATTTGTATAAATAATCATCTGTAGAGCTGGAGATTTTTATAAGGATCAAAATGACTGAGTTGAGCTTTGAGAATGAAGCTAACCTGTTTGTCCTTCAGTTTCTTCTTCTTTGACTCTGAATGTTTCTTCAATCTTCACGTCTTCACTCTCCTCTTTAATAAACGCCATCTTTATAATAGTGTCAAGTGGACCAGGAATTATCTGTGTTTAAGATGAGAACAATTAACAGAAAGTACACACTACATCTCTACATCTCTCAGTTGTGTCTCAATCAGACCTTAGTACAGTAGGTCAACCACTGATTTTTAATAGTCTTCAATGCTAAGATGCTAAAATGCACTCTAATCTAGTGCTATAAAAGAAAAAGGAATAAAATATAAACAAACATAATAGTTATGATTCATTTTTGCTATTTAATAATGTATATATTAGCCTACATACTAGATTATACTCGCATTTGCATTTGGTTTGTAAAAATTGTACGCTTGTGGTTTTGACACCATGGTTCTATTAAAGTAATATTACAGTACAATTCCAATATCTACAGCAGTATCTGTAGTAACCATGTTTTTTTTGGTGTAAACCATGGTTCATGTACAACAAATTAATTATGATTTTATTACAATAGTTGAACCAAGGTCTTACAGTGCTTTGTATTAAACCCTTTCGAGAGCGGGAATGAGATGTTGCAAATGAAAATGCATTTGGGAACTCCTCCCCTTCAAGTAATTTCTGAAACCTTATAAGATAACGCCATTTGACAACTGGCCAATTGTTGCGCGATGCGGCTCTGGCTGTCAGGGATTATAAATAGCATAAAGTGCGGCAATTGCGTCAGAATATTTCCTTCACACGTATCTAAGGATTGAAAAGTGTAGCCTTTGTAGGATTTGCGCGGGTCCCATGGACCCACCGGACAACCACGCATACTGCGTCGCCTGTCTGGGCCTTGCCCACGCCAAGGATGCCTTGCTGGAGTCCTCCTGCACATACTGCACTGACCTGCTGGTGCACGCGCTGAGGTACAGGAGAGACATAGAGAGCAGTATTGTGGGGGCCCCCTCACATACTCCCTGGGTGACGGGGACAACACAGCCTGCTCGAGAGGGCCGCTAAGGAACTGGACCTGGACTGGAGTGCCCCGCAGGAGCCCACGAAAGGTAAACTGGACTCCTGGTTCCTCCAGCCCAGCAGGCAGCAACCTGCATCGAGGCAGAGAAGGCATATGACTCGGCTGGCGAGGCCGCATCAGCGCTCCACTCTATGGCGGTGCTGCAGGTTTTTCAGGCGAACCTTCTGCAATCCCTGGAAGGTGGCCTGTGAATGGCGATGGATTTTGCTCTCATGGACACCAAACGGTCCGCGTAATCCATTGGCCATTCTTAGTGGTCCTTCGGCGGCACCTGTGGCTGACTCTGGCCTCAGAGTCAAATGCTCCTCATGCTCCTCATGACGAAATGCTCCTCAACGGCCCTATTGCTACCGCCGGCCTCTTTGGCAACACCGTGGAGTCGGTGTCGCACATTGTGCGATTCTCTGAGGCTCAAAAGCGCGCAAAGGCAATGAACCACGTTATGCCTAGGCGCGCGTACCAACAGCCCTCAAGAGCGCGATCTGCGTCGGCTCCACGCCTGCAGTGTTACTCTCCGGCCGAGACCTGGCTTTGTGCCAAAATCACTTTCAACACCATTTAAAGCGCAAGTAGTTTCTCTGCTTGCTTTGTCCTCAGAGCTGTCAACCTCACAGGACGTAGGCGCTCAGAGGGCTGTCTGCCCCGTCAGGGCTTTGCGGATTTACTTGGACCATTCCGCCACTTTCCAACAGTCGGACCAGTTCTTTGTGTGCTATGGTGGCGGCACTAGGGGAAATGCTCTCTCTAAATAGAGACTTTCTCACTGGATAGTGGATGCTATTGCTTTGGCTTATACGAACCAGGGACAGGAATGCCTTCTCAAAATCAGAGCTCACTCGACGAGGGCTATTGCTTCATCGTGGGCCTGGTCTAGAGGTGCGTCAATACAGGATATCTGTTTTGCTGCTGGCTGGTCTTCTCAGAACACCTTCGCCAGGTTTTATAAACTGGATGTTTCATCTTTGGCTTCTCAAGTGCTTTCAGTGAGTAATTGAATCAATTATTCCTGGGATATTGCTACTTTTCTCAAAATACAGTGGTTACCGCTTTTGACGCTGTGGTTCTTGTACAGTAGTTTGTGCTTATGTGCTCACTGTCGCTGCTTTGCCGTTGATGCTATGCACTCACATTAGTTGTGCTCAAATGCTCTTTGAATAGTCGTGTCTGCCCTGTAACAGTGCAGCCCGCTATTTTTAAAGCTTCTGATATGCAAATTTTGGTAGGCTTCAACTATTGATTTCATTGGTTTGGATGGACCTATCAGTAGTGAGCACACCTGGCTGCATTGCCATTGGTTGAGCTGTGCCTCTTCGCTGTGATTGGTGTATGGTTCCCCTGATCTGCGTCTCTCTCACGGCGGGATTAAACACCATTCCCAAATGAATTTTCATTTGCAACGACTCGTTCCCGCTCTCGAAAGGGAACATCTCCGGTTACTGTCGTAACCTCGGTTCCCTGAGAGACAGGAACAAGACGTTGCAATGTCCTGTCCTGTTACAGTCATGACTCTGATGCAACTGACGCTTTATGCTGTTTATACTGCCTGACAGCCAGAGTCGCATCTCACGACAATTGGCCAGTTGTCAACTGGTGTTATCCTATAAGGTTTCAGAAATTACATGAAGTGGAGCAGTTCCCAAAAGCATATTCATTTGCAACGTCTCGTTCCTGTCTCTCAGGGAACCGAAGTTCTGACAGTAACCGAAGATGTTTTCAACAAACATCTACAAAAGCAGAATGACAAATTATTATTCTATGATACAGACTTTATTACAGCGGTTACATCTTCTGAAAGAGAATATAACCTGAAGCATGTGACAAACTGGTTCAGAACAATAAACTACAACTTTACAAAACAAATATTGAAGTAGTACAAATAATTACTTATCTAGAGACTTTTCAAATCCAAAAATGCACCATCGGCCTGAAAGATCCAGCAAATAGAGATCAATGATTTGTGATATTACACTTGTGTAATAACTATGATAATAATAATATGGTTGTATGCATATCAAAATATTTATTACATTGACTTAGCCTCCTAAAGAGAGGACGATATAAAAAAAAAATCGTATTGCAGAGACAAAATGAATTTGATTCCAGAACAGTAACAATAGAAAAGACTATTATTTCACTTCAATTTGATGGTCCCCTTTAGATATTCTTTCAACTATGTTATGTTGCACCTACATATCAAATAAGTCTCATTATATTAGTTTTAGTCGACTGATAGGGTTGAGGTTAGTAGAATAAGTTGACTTACACTTGCAAACTTAGTCAGTAGAATGACTGTTCATCACAATAAAGAGTTAGTGGATATTAAACAGATAGTCTACTAATACTCTAATCTAATGAGAGTTAGTTGGCATGTAGTTGTAAAGTTAGTAAAATGTTTAAAGGGAATCATCAAAATAAAGTTTTTGATTAGAGCAATTTTTCCATTGCTGCCATTTTCCAAAAAAAATATTTCATGAGAAAACCATGTTATTTCTCCCACAGTATAAATGAGTCAATATACACACGTTTTGTGTTTATTTCGGTTATACTACATCCGTAGTTGAGCTGTAGTAAAACCATGGTTATTTTTGAAGTTACTATGTTTTAATTGCTAATGTAGAAGCTAAACTAAACGTCATTTATAAAGGCATTTTGTATTATGATTTTTCTACAGTTTTTTTTATTTTTTTACAAATTTACAGATTTTTCTATAAATTCACATTTATACCATGGTTACTGACTGATTATGAACTCATTCACGATATTAGGAGGGAAGTGAGACGCTCTTTCCTGTTATATATGTGAATGAGCCTTACTCGCAAAATTACGTTAATTTATGTTTGATAAAGCATAAAGATATTGCATTCAATAATAATTAATTAATTTGCATCGCTTATAAGATTGGACTGTTGATGTAGATTGAATAACTTTAAAGGCTATAAAGCACAAACCTCTGTTCAGACGAATCACAACAGATGGAGTGCGGCTCACAGTCATGAAGTCACATCACCCATTCAAAATAAAAGTCTTTCTCATCCGCTAATATCACAGTTTACATACAAACACTTGTGTGTGTTAGATTCGTTCTCGTTTCTCCTTGGCGATGTACTGCACACCAGTAGATTTGAAGAGCTCTTGAAGCAAGACTCGAGAGAAACCACACGAGTGAAATCAAATCTGGTTTATTCAATTGTTGCTTAACATGATACAGAATACACAGGCTTATATGGTTCGCTTCTGTCTAACAAAACATCATTTCCAAGGCTATTTCTGTGTTGACATCCTCATCGCCTCCGTCAGGAAGAAGAGGGTTGCGCCACCGCTATCACGTAACAGCTCTGTCAGACCATGTTTTAGCAAACAGTGTTATCATACAACAGTTCATACAGGGTCTGATACAGGTCGACTTGACACAGTGCAAACAGGAATCGTGACACAAGGAGTATAGGAGATGGCCACGAATAAGAACAGGACGACATGTCAAAACATCTTGTTATCAAAATACAAGGTTACAAAATGCGTCAGTTACAGAAATACTGAGAATATTAATAAAACATTAAACCAAGGTTAATATTTGTTAAGGCTTGTGAGGTTAAAATAGAGAATCCTTCAGTGTGTGAGTGTATGTGTTTACACTTATAGAGAGAGAGGGAAAGAGAAAGAGAGAGTGTCACAAAAGCCTTATTTTTTTTCTAAGCATGATCAATACCTGTAGGCTTGTAAACACTGCTAAAAGTTTCTTCTATACAGACCAGAAAAAGGAAACATGACACAACATTTTAGTGTAGTGTACACAAATATTCAGAAATGTAAAATATTAAATGTATTAAAAGTATTTTAATGTAAAGTCAGCAAGTTTTAATGCATTTTAATGAAGATTTATAACACACATCCTAGACAGCACACATCAGTTTGCAAGATGTCTGTTAAAGAGCACTTCATCTGAAAATCATCTGCTGTCTAATGAGAAACATAAACAACGTAAAGACATTTTCTAAATATCTATTTAATGTCTGACATGAAACCTCCAAGAGACATTGCAGATGAGCAAACTTTCTAAAAAATGTTTTCCAAAAGTAAACACACACATCAAATAGACTCTCTGAGATGAAAGCGTGATCAGGGAAATCTGAACATGCATCTGACATTGACACAGTGAGATAAACTGATGATCCAGTTAATAAATGCCACTTTGAAGATTCACAGATGAAAAGAGAGGTGCAAACAGAATAGCCTACTATCAGAGGCATCAACATTAATAAGCAATATTGTATAGTATTGCACCGAACGATAGTAAATCTAGCAGAGAGAACGTTTCGATAATAGATTTAGACAGACTTTCAAGCAAAAAAATCATATTGATTCATATAACATTTATTAGTTAATTACTTGTTAGCACAAAATATAGAGATCACAAAGAAGTAAGGTCTTTACTCTGTCCCAAATGAGTACACTGCGGGTCAATATGAACTAACACAGTAAAGTGGAAGTGTAATCAGAAATATTCAGTTCTATACTGCCATCTGTTGGCGAAGTTGTGTAACTTAGAGAATAACTTTTGTTTTGTCATGATCATGAGAAAACAGCTTTTGACTAAATTTATTTGGTCGCACACATACTTACAAAGAAATTTTCAAAATGAACTTTTCAAGAAAAGCTGGACATCGTCAGGAAATTTCAATCAACCCCGAAGCTAGCAAGTCTGTCTTAGCCACGGAAAGGGTTTATTCACCACTTTTTTATAACACTAACTTTGAGTGGTACCCTTGGCTCACAGCCTCTGAGGAGCACTGCAAGTTGTATTGTTTGGAATGCTTGTTATTTGCAAGTGATCGACTTGGTGTTTGGAGCCACACTGGATTTGTAAACTTGAGTTGTCAATCCAAGGCATCAGCAAGACACCAAAGCATGGCTGGACACTTACAAGCAATGGTGCTTTTGAGAACTTTTGGAAAAAACCAAGTGGATCTACAGCTCAATGAGCAAGTACGCAGGGAAATGGAGCTCTAAAATGAAAAGGTGAAGAAAAATAGGGAAATAATGAAAAGACTGATAGATTGTACCATATTTTTGGCTAAACAGGAACTTTCATTAAGGAGACAAGATGAAAATATTGAATCCACAAATACAGGAAACTATCTGGAGCTCCTTTTTTTTCTTGTTGAACACAACACAGACTTAGAAGAAAAAGAGTTTGTATTGTACAAAAATTGTTAGTAGTGTTAGTGTCTAAATGAGAAAATAATTGATGTAAATTGAAAAATGTTGTCACTGAATGCATTTAGTGCCAAAGCAATGATAAATGATCCACAGTTCAGTGCCGCAGAATTTCCTCCTCCAGTGACATTTTCAGAAGCCTGGTTTTTCATCTCTGTCGATACATAAAGTGTTTTCGTTTCTGTTTCATTAAAGTAGTTTTACGTTGATCCCTTGTTCCCTCTCCTTTGTCACTTCCACCGCACATGTTACAGCGAGGTAACAGTCTAACTAGAATGGCGGAGGCTTCACGAAAAACATACAATTTTCATCCAGAATGGGAACAGGAATTTCTGTTTACCTTGGTAAAAGATAAGTGTGTATGTATGTTGTGCCACCAAAAACAAGCATTATGTAAAAGAGGGAATCTGGAGCGGCACCACAATACCAACCACCCGAAATTTAAAGACCGCTACCCGCAAAAAAGTGCCATTCGTGCACGGAAAGTTGACGAGCTGAGATCTGAGTTGAAGACCCAGCAATCACTTTTTACTAAATCTGCTGATCAAAATAAGGCTGCTACTGAAGCATTGTTTTGTGTCACTTTCTGGCTAAAAACAAAAAGCCTTTTATGGATGGCGAATTATTCAAGGAAACCATGGCCATTACTGCAGAGACTATTTTCAAGGATTTCAAAAACAAAGACGACATAAAAGCCTCACTCTGTGCTCTACCTCTCGGCCCTGCATCAGTGGCAAGGAGGGTCGAGTCACTGTCAGAGGACGTGGATCGACAGGTGTTAAAGGACTTGTCACTCTGTGAATATTTTTCACTGCAGTTCGACGAATCTCTGGATGCAGTGGACACAGCTCAGCTTGTTGTTTTTGTTAGAATGGCTTTCCAGGATTCTACAACAAAAGAGGACTTCCTCACTCTTTTGCACTTAAAGGAGAGGTGAGAATATTTAAAATGAGTTAAAAAAAAAAAAAAGTCAGAGAAAATGATATCCCCATTCATAAACTGGTAGCAATTACCACCGACGGAGCACTGGCGATGCGTGGCGTGCACCCTTATTTTCCCGAGTTCAAGAATTATCATTGTGTCATTCATCAGCAGGCCTTAGCAGGGAAAGTCGTAGACTTTTCACACGTAATGTCATTGGTGGTCAAACTGATGAACTCGATACGAGCAAAAGCACTTCAGCGTCGCTTATTCAATGCATTACTGGATAAGTTCGATGCCCTGTACGAAGACCTACTACTTCATGCTGATGTGCAGTGGTTGAGCCTTTGGAAAGTGCTCCAGCGGTTTGTTGACCTTTTTAACCTGAGATAAAGACATTTCTATCTGCAAGAAACGAAGAGCAGAGTATAGTCAACAACGAGCTCCAGGGAAAAGACCAGCACCTGCTACACATGATCAGCGCAGTGAATGCTTTTAAGACTAAGCTCAGTGTTTGGATCACACATCTTAAAAATGGGATGCTAACACACTTTGCCAACCTGGAAAAAAATGTCACAGAGCATTAAAGACAAGGACGTTTTTCACCCTGAGAAATACTGCTCACCTGGACAAAGTTGCAACAGAGTTCAGTATGCGTGTTGGTGAGTTAAACAAAATGGAATGTATTGCTGCATTTGTCTCAAACCCATTCATGCTCATTGATATAGAACAGGTTGCAGCCAAATTCCAGCAAGTATTTTCTTTGTCAAGTGGAGTTGACATGGAGATGGTTGATTTGCAAAATGACATTGAGTTGAAAGCCAGATCAAGGGACAGTGACTTTTGGGGACTTGTCAACAGAGAAAAGTTTCTGCTCCTCACTACATGTGCACTAAAAGTGAGTGCCTACTTTGGATTAACTTACCTCTGTGAAATGTCATTTTCAGAGATGAAAATAATCAAATCAAAATACAGGAGCCGCCTTACTGACAGACATCTCACAGACTGCCTCAAACTGGCTGTCTCTAGCTAGACTTCAGATGACTCGCAGACAGTATTCATTCACAGCCATCACACTGACTTGAGTGAGTAACATTACTGCAGCAGTTTTGCCTTCTGGTGGCATTGAGAAAAGTAATGTTGCATAAGATGGGACATAACTGCACTTAGTGTGATTGAGATTGTTGATAATTTTGTTTGCAAAGTTCATTTATAAAATGTTAAGGGTAGTACCTTCAGAAACTTCAGTGAATAAGCACTTTACTGCTGACAATGGCATATTTCTTGAGTTTAGTGCCACTTCATATGATCTGATTATATGATGGTTGCATCCGGGTTAAGTAAAAAAAAGAAAAAGAACAGAACATTTCAATGTATATTGAATTCAAATACAATTCAAATACTAAATAAAAGTACAGTTGGAAGTACAGTCTGGGCTGTCTTTTTCTATCTATTCTTCAATAGGTAGATATTGGTTTTCATTAAGGCAGAGGTCAGGGATCTTCAGCTTGAAAAAGTTCAGTAAAAGCTTTCCTGTAGCCCAGTCAGTTGAGCATTGGCGTTTACAACGCCAAGGTCATGGGTTCGATCCCAGGGAAAGCAAGACCTGATTCAATGTGTTCCTTGAATGCAATGTAAGTGGCTTTGGATAAAAGTGTCTGCCAAATGCATAAATGTGAAATGACCACCGGTCTAGAAACCATCATAGGACCTTACGATCCTGCCACCTCTTCTTTTACCTCAATATATAATTTCTCTTGACTTTGGCTTGTAGGATGCATTTGAAATTCCTCCTGCTGCTGTTGGGGGACTCAGAGATGGGAGGCTTTCATTGTCTTATTCACCTCCTTGGGCTGGTGCTGGTCATCTTGGTAGAGAGCAGACGAGGTCTTATTTTCTTATTTGCAGGTTTATTTTCAGCCTGTGCAGTTCAGTCATAGGGTCGTGATGGGGTGGTTGAAATAGAAATAGAAAAAAACTGAAAAAGGATTAAAACATTAAAAAGGGTTATCTTTATAAAGGTTTTTTTTTTTTTTTTTTTTTTTTTTGCAAGAAAAGGTCAACAGTCATACAGACATCCGAAGCTGACCTGCAGAGTGTGACAAATAAGTGAGGGCTAACCCTTAGTGGTTAGTGGTTAGTAATACCCTAACCCTTACCCACCCTACCCATCTCTAATCAAGGCCAAAGGCTCCTAAAAAGTAGCAATTTTCCATTCCTTTATCAGGAACACATTGCTGTCTCTCTACCTCGAACGTATACCGACTACCCCTCCCGTGATGGTCAATACATTTTTATGGATTTTGTTAAAATAATTACCCAATAAACCAGAATCAAAACAATCATAGATTAAAAATGAAAACATAACATATGAATAAAAATTTATTTTACACTCACATTGTCATGTAATCCACCGGTGGGTGTGCGCGATGCAGAATCAGACTCAAAGCAGTAGTTCCAAACGAAACGCTTTATTCAAAAACGTAAAAAAAACCCCACTTTAAATATAACATACAGGCCTTGAAATTCGTTGCGAAAAGGGCACTGCCAAGTTGCCTTAGAAATTATAGAAAATTAAAGGCCACCAAGGCATTTTTTGTTTTCTAATAAGGGCACAAAGGCAATATTAAAACGTCACAAGGGCATTAAGGCAATTTACGTTTTATGTACCTTAGCATAATGTTTGCTACTTTTTATGTTGTCCGTTTTATACTCTTAAATGAATTTTCTGTGATATTGATGTTACACCCAATAGAATGCCAAACATAATTATCTATGATGATTTAACACTTTTCTTGTGATTGGATGAATACTTAACATACTACAAGTAATAGCTCTTTTTAAAGCAAGATTTCTTGTTAAAAGTAACTTTTCTGAACATAACTTCATATCATAATTGAACATAACTTTCAGCAGTAACAATACAACATAACACTGTATACAAGAAATAGGGGAGCGCGGGGCACAAAGTAACGCGGGGTAAATAGTAACACAGACTTTTTAGATAGTTGCACGGTCTTAAATGTGACGTGCTAACGGGCTTTTCACCACACTGTTTGCACACGTCTTCTGACCATCTTTCGAGAAATTTCAGCGAAATTTGGATGAGAACCACAGGAAAAACTCTTTTGAAAGCATGAAAATATTTTTTGTTATAGTAGTTTTTTTTAGATTTTCAAAGAATGTGTGAAAGTATGTTAGTCCAATCTTATATTGTTATGATTACCATCTTCTTGGCTAAAAGACGGTACCATTTTGAAAGATGTGAAAAACACACAGTGACTGCTAGCCGGTCCTGAAGTGAACACGACACCGCGGGGTTAGTTGTAACGCGGTGTTACAACTAAGCCGCATTGAATAGGCTGCATCAATAATCATATATTTTGCATTGTATTAACCTATTAAAACGTTTTTCATGTCATTACATTGTTCAAAGCATAACAATGTAATAAATAAAAGAAAAATATATATTCCATTCATAAGTTATGCTTATAATCATTAAGACTAAACTTTTATTAAGAAATAAAAATACGCAAATGAACACCCATTGGATAACATGGTGTTACAACGAGCCCCGCACACAGGGTAAGTTGTCACATTTCACTCCTTGCGCTTTTGGTGATACTGCGCAGAAACTGTGGGTCCGATGAACATCAAACCAGTGCTCATTTGTAGGACAGGCTTGTGTGTTGTTTGTATAAAAATATAGTTTGTATAACCCAATTACTTTGTTCATTATTTGGCTAAAACCAAAAAGTGTTATGTTTGTCCCCGCGCTCCCCTACAGTACAAAGCCTAGCTTACATAATAAATAACAGTTTACATTTAAATGTATGCATTTGCATATGCATTCAAGGAACACATTGAATCAGTTTAGCATCCAAATATATCGGGAATATGGAAACATCTGGATTCATGCCGAATGAGAGATTTAGGCCACGTCCACACGAGAACGGTGCATTCCCTAACCGCTCTTTTTTCCCTTCGTTCTAAAAAAAATGCCGTAAACACGGCATCGGCGCAAGAAATCTCAGCGTCCACACGAGAACACTGAAACTGACTGAGAACGGTGTATTATAAATGCCAGACCAGTATGTGGCGCTGTAATTCTGCCACAGATACACACTATACACGGAGAAGAAGAGTTTGAGCATGCGCACAACCTTGCGCTCTGAATGCGCTGAATATTTACAGACGTGCACTGCTGCAAGATGACACGGAGTGACTGCCCTGTTGCATTGTAATTCTTGATTTTATATTGTTTGCCCTGCACTACATGTTGTGTTTTGCGCACTGCTGCACTTTATACCTGTTTTTTCAGGTTATTTTTAATTGTTCTATTTTCCAATAAAAACCAGTTCTTGAATTTTTGCTCTCATTTATTTTCACTTGACATTCAATACAACACTTTCAAAATAAACATTAGTACATTTTCAAAAAGGTAAATACTGTAAAAAAACAACAGAACAAAACTTGATGGCCAGCATTTTTAAGGGTCAAGGTACTTTGTGAGTACTCTCCTTACTCTCTTTCCCTCTCCCTCGTTACAGTCTGTGAAGCCTTTTCAGTGCAGCATATCTGGCTTTGAGACGACCAAAAGCACACATGTCCACAATCTGTTTTTTCAGAGGAGGGATCTGGCCAGTCTTAAAGTACAGGTTGAGCTTTGAATTAGCAAAAACCTGTGCACTGTGTACACTCCCGGGCCACTTTATCACAACATTCATACATCTGTACTTCTAATCACAGACCGCCTGTACATTGAAAGAATGTTTGCCTTTCCTGTTGATGTAGTCCATCGAGTTGGCAGACAGCTGCTTGATTTCTATGTGTGTGCCGTCGACCACTCCCAAACACTGTGGCATGCCATGAGCACGATGGAAACGCAAAACCAGATCCTCAACCTCGGACTCCGTAAAAGGCAACTTTTTGTACTTTTAGCCGTCCTGCAGCACGAGCACAATCATGTAGTCCGCCATTACTGTTGTTGCTGTTATGTGTGACACAGCCGACACGTGATGTGATGACATCATCTTTCTCACAAAAGATGCGGATTGGCCGTCCACACGAGAACGCAAGGGTGTCGTTCTCAGATCTTTCCACTTTAGGACCCGTTCTCCAAAGAGAGCGGATTCAGTCACCCAGAACGCCGGATCCGTGTGGACGCAACGCCCATCCGATACGAAATGTATGCTGTTACAGCGATTCGCGTTCCCTTGTGGACGGGCCCTTAGGCTACTTGAGCCCAACGCCGGTTACTTTCAGTTTTGGTTTAAATTCGCTTGGGCTTATTTAGAGCTGCGTATAGCCTATTTTTCATTCTTGTTCTGATTTGTTGTGGAAAGAGGGGAACTAAAATAGTCTATTGCTAAGTGTATAGTCTAAATATGCCTAAATTATACATAACATATAGCCTCATAATAGGGATTTGAAGAGATAACTGGTTTAACAAGGTATTAATTTTATAGAGCAGTGGTCGCCAACCCATCGATCGCGATCGACTGGTCGATCTTTGCTCACCATCCCGGAAGCTCAAAACCCTCTGGAGAGCACGGAAGGAGGGAATGGAAGGGAGGGGGAACAGAAGGAGGACTAGACTAGAGTCATAGTCAGGATGGTCACCAGAGTGGTAACAGGGCCATGGGGAACAAGGAAGGTGCCGGGGGAACAAGGAGCCATACAAGGGAGAGTGTCCAGGGTGGTGCCAGGGGAACAAGGGGCCAGGTTGTCTTAGAAGTCATTCTTACCCCCCCCCCCCCCCCCCCCCCCCCCCCCACGGAATACTGTCTGGAGGCCTAGGTGTTACCTGAGTTAGGGGCAAGAGTTCATGGGGCAAAGGAGCCGGCAATGTGAGGAGCATGTTTACCGCAGAGGAAATCCTCTTCCTCCTCTTACGTCCACCAGAGTAGAGGCTGATGCGTCCTGCTGTCTGGGTCGGAGGTAGAGTCTTTGCACACATTGAGCCACAGTGTGTCTGGAGAATCCCCGGGGATATGAGAGATCGCCCCGATCCAGAACAGTGAGGTAATGGTGTTGTCTGACAAGGGAGCCCGGCATGCCACGTAGGTAAACTCTACTACATACCGGGAGAAGTCCTTGCTGCGCATGAGCGTGATTGCCAGAAATTGTTGCTCATAGTCCATATTGCTGAAGAAATGAATGACCATCTCAGTCTTACCGGAAGGAGAGTAGATGTGGAGATGTAGAGGTCTTCTCGGCGGAGATCCCACCCGATAGTAGCCTCATACTTACTACCGGGCTTGGCCTTTTACCGGTCAGTTGTAAGCGAAGTGCCTGGCTCCTCCACACTACAAGCAAAGGACCTGAGATCTCCACCTCTCTTTCTCCTCCCGGGAAAGCCGAGCTCGCCCTACCTGCATGGGTTCGTGATCGTGGGCGGGGCTGACCGCGTTCCCTCCGCTGAAACGGGAACACTCTGTAACTCCAGAAATGCGGTTAGGTAGAGTCCTACGCTCGGCCCTGGTCAAACGAGCATCTACTCTCAGAGCCAGCTCTATAAGTTCATTGAGAGAAGGAGGAAGGTCCAGAGTATAAATCTCCTTCTGGACGCGGTCAGCCAACCCATGCAGGAACAGGTCCCACCGCGCTTCCTCATTCCATTGACTCTCCGCCGCCGAAAATCAAGTCCGACATTCGATTGAAAAATGAGAAACTGATCCTTCTCCTTGGCGAAGATCCGCCAACATTCTGGCCGCTTCCCTCCCGGAAACAGCCTGGTCAAACACCCGAGAGTTTCTGGAAAGAGGCGCAGCACGGATCTTGATTCTCCCACACCGCCTTTCCCCACAGCGACGCCCTCCCAGTCAGCAGCGTCAGGACGAAGGCCACCTTGGCTTGTTCAGTGTTGAATGTCCGAGGTTGAAGGGAAAAGTGCATCGAACAACGGGTGAGGAAGGCTCTGCAGTAATTTGGTTCACGAGAATAAGGCTCTGGGACGGGTAGGCGGGCTCTGACTGGGAAGCGCTCTCCGGAGGTGTGGGGAGAACAGCCGGTGTGGATGGTGCAGTGGGAGCACGTAGAAGTTGGAACTGCTGGGTGAGCTTGGACACCTGCGCCACCAGAGCTTGAACAGCGCGACCCGTCTCGTTGAGATTTTTCTCTTCTGAGTCCATGCGATGAATACTGTCATACAGTGCTTCATTTTGTGGCTGTGATGTGCCACGTGACAAGCATGGTGTGTCACCATGGAAACAATAAGGGGAAAGGTTCTTAAATAGGAGTTGGGGGGGCGCAAAATGTTTACTTCTTCCTAGGGAGGTCGTAACAGAAAATAATTGAGAAACACTCCCTTAATCTAATGTCACGCACAAAGGATGAGTCTATTTGGCTCCACACACATACCGTACAAACATTTTCTCTGATGACGCTGAACAACAGTTCACTGAGAGACAGTTTGACTGACATCTGTCTATGCGATCTGCTTCGTACCCCTACTACACAACTTACTCCTTATTTGACATCATTTGTGAAATCCAAGGCACAAGACCACTGTTCATATTAATATAACGTATTAAGAACAAGACAATGATGAGGAACATTTATGGAAGTCATTACCATTACATATGTATGTAATGGTAATGACATTTGTAATGATCCTTAGGTTAAAAATGTATGTAATATCATGGGACACAAAAAAATTCAAAATATATGTATTCATCTACATAATAATAAATGATGAATTCTTCCAGAGATGACGACAGATTGCCTGCTGCTTCCATGCCTTGGTCAGATCGTTCTGTCATGATGCATCACAGGAAGCAAATGCAAGTGAAAAGTGTTTTATTGAATAATGGAAAAATAGAATCACTGAGAGACGGGTCACGGATGGCGCAGGGAGTGAGATGATCCGGTGCGATGGTGAAGTGACGAGTGCGGGTGAAGACAATCCAGACGGAGAACAAATCCACAAAGACTGGAACACCGAACAGGAGGGACACACACCATGGAGACGTCAACAACGATCTGACAATGAAGACGAGAAGTGAGTGAGTGTTTGTAGGTTGAGTGAATGAGCTGCAGCAGGTGCGGTGATGGGTGACAGCTGACGACGCTGATTATCCAAGTGGCTCGGAGCACGCCTACTGACACACACACACACACACACACACACACATACATCACAACAGTGACACGAGACAAGCAGGAAACAATGTATTCATAAACCGTGACAGTTGCATGAAAAACAGGCTCAGATTTCTCATGTACAAAGACCTAATATCAGTAACCTGAGACTGATTTTCACTTTGGTCCATTTCAGTTTCATTTAGATCAGTTTGAGAAGACACAGATTGCTGAGAGTATGTGACTCTAGAATTTACATCAGTTTCATGTTTATGTGCTCTCGAAACATGGGATGTAAATGATGACTTCACTTTAAACAGCTTGATACAATTGGTGAATGGGCAATGTATTAACTCATGCTTGCTTAAATGTACCTTGAGGTGCAATAAGATCTCGCAGATCTATGCATTGGTTCTTACAATTAATATCATCACATACAAATTGCTTTTGTGTGTCATCCAAATGTGAAGTAGGGCTGTTGTGGCTATGATAGACGTGTGCTTTTAAAGTAGTGTATTTAGTGAATTTTTTTTTGCCGTCTGAAAAGCAACATGGAAAATTATTATTTGCTTCATGTCTATGCAAAATCTGATGGCCAACATAGCTTTTTATGCTTTTTAAGTGCATACCACATGAGTGGCAAATAAACGTTTGCATAACATATGCCATAATGGCCCACTCATAGCCTCTAGCTAAGTTTTATGTGTGGTAATGGCATACTTAAAGATTTTGTCGTCATCAACGTCGTCTAGGAAAGACGTGTTCAGGACACGATGAGTTAATATCCTCACCTGTAGCCAGTGACAAAAAAAGTACGCAGTTATTCTGTATGCAAGTTGAAATTCAGCAAACAAATTAGCACAACAACAAATCCATTATCATTAGGCTACGTGAAACTCGTTGACACACCAATATTAAGACCATATTTATTACAAACACGATGCACATGGACAAAATGTGATGATACGATCGAGCTAAAGTTATTCAAGTATTCCCAGCCAACACATCCATGTGGGGCCCAAAGGGGTTGCACCTGGGCTGATTTCTGGGGCCCACCTGGGCTACCCAACTGGGACCCAGCTAATTTTGTCCTCAGTTTCCATGGTGGCCCGACATGGGTTAGCCCAGATGGGTTTATGATGGGCCCTTGATGGGCACCATATAGGGCCCATTTGGGCAATCCCATGTGGGGCCCATAGGAGGCTGCTTACATGGGTTAATGATGGGACCTGGCTAGGTTTTATGTAGGTCTCGTGTGGGCCACAACAGCTATATATATGGGCTAACATACTTGTTTGTTTGGGTTACCTTATTTTACAGTAAACCCCTAACTACAAATATTACATTTAACCCAATAAAGTACAGTAAAATGTCCAGAAAAGTCAATGAAGAAAGACCAGTAGCTCATGCTTTCATTTATTAAGAACTTTTTAAAACTCAAATACAAAACACAAAGTGCAGTAATGCTCCAGTAACATATTTGTTATAATAACCTCTTGAACTGAAGAGTTCCCAAGACAAAACAAGCCAAAGCAACAGTGTGGCTCCTCAGTCCTCCGTTCTCACTCTCCCAGTGGCCCTTTGAAAAGATAGAACAAATTAATATATTTTACCACTTGTTATATTAAAATATCTAAAATGTTATGTAATACATATACAATTAATTTTATATTTTTAGTTTAAACATGTCAGATTGATTAGCCTTTCGTATCTCACATCACGCTGTTAATCAGTGGTTCTCAACCACATTTTGCATGTCTCTTTAATCAAACACACCTGATTTAGGTCATCAGTTTATTAGTGGATAACCCAAGACCTGGGGTCAGTTGCATAAATAAGTGTCAAAAATAAGAATTAGACACAGCGTCTAGTATTACATTCACAGCGACCAAAAACAACTAAGTGACAGCAAAATGTCTAAAAGCTGATTTATACTTCTGCGTCAGACATAAGCCGTAGCCTGTGCATCGGTTATAATTTATACTTCTGCGTCGTTGTCCACGTCACATGCAGCACACATGCGGACCGCTAGTCTGCAGTGTCCACGGGCATGTTGCTTGTGTAACCCGCAGTACCACGGCAAAAGCCGAAGAAGATGTAACATTAAAGTATAGTAAAGTGCAAAAATCACACACAAAACAAACACATAGGGAGGGAGGGAGGGGTTCTAGCAAACCAACAGAGTGTAGAACACGCTGTCAGATTTTTGGAGAGGTGCATGTCAGGCAACAGCGTAGCTGCGTGAACTACACAGCCTATGGCGTAGCTACGGTGTAGGTTTGACACTAAAGTATCCATTGGGCTTAAGAGTGCACATAGTAATAAATTATTATTTTTTTTTTGCATCTCTTACTCATCTTGCTCTCCAACATGTGCCCTCGCAGTCCGGTTTCCTCCCCTGTCCCTGGCACCAATGAGCCACTTTGACACTGCCTTTTCTGCTTCTTTTCTGTTTATTTGGTTCGTAAGGGCTTTTTTTTTTTTCAAGCTGCCTGTGAAATGCATATAAACAAAGAGCATAATAGAGATTAAATTCCATATTTGACCACTT
This sequence comes from Rhodeus uyekii, assembly GCA_037043235.1. Classification (NCBI taxonomy): domain Eukaryota; kingdom Metazoa; phylum Chordata; class Actinopteri; order Cypriniformes; family Acheilognathidae; genus Rhodeus; species Rhodeus uyekii. Next base: position 37,707 of record JAWRVZ010000266.1, on the reverse strand, counting down.
GCATCAAAGAAGCAGTTCTCCAATTTTACTGTTTTCCACAAAACAATGGTATCAAATAAAATATTGACATAAATCTCCAAAATGCTTCAAGAAACCTACCTGACAAAAATCTCACTGGATTATGTAATGGTCACACTGTAGAGCCCCGATATTATTACATGCCTAGTACAGAGTGTGTAAATATATCAATATATAAATTTAGTCTTACCTTCTTTTTCGCTTCCCTTTTCCCATATTTCCTCCAGAATCTGATTCCGCCTACAAGTCAGAGATCACTTCAGACTTTAGAAGCTTTGCTGTGGCATGGGCATAGTTTCCTGTAGGTTATAGGCATAAAAAAAGCATACCTTATTTGTGTGTAATTTGACACATAATTATCATTATAACTATCACCATTCCACACTCAATAAAAACATTACCTGCTTTTCCCAATATGCGCACTTTAAACTGTGGCCAGTCAGAATTTCACAACTTCATCCTTTACTGCCTTGCTGATGCGTCCTCACTCACTCAGCTCTCAAGCAGCCTCGATTCGTTTCATACACGCACAATAAACATTTTAGAGATTAGACATTCCTAAAGATTTTTATACATGATAAAATTATACATAAACACATTCATGAGTACTGAGGGGTTTTAAACAGCAAATTAGTCATTCAGATAACAAATTTTATTTTAAACATGAAACATGTACTGAGTGAGCTAGCTGCTACGGGCCTGCTCTCTCTCTCTCTCTCATGTGTACCAGTCCCGAATGTGCAGAACGCGGAGATCGCATAATTCAGTGGAAAATCAATGTGCATTATAGTTCAGTGAATAAATGCCTATTAAACACATGAAAGTGCATTATATCTCAATGAATGTGCCCAATTTTTGGACTAAAAGCGCTATGGTCTGTGTTTTGTGTAACGTATAATTCTGTGCTTAAAAATAAACGGGAGCAGACAGATTGAACAGGTTACATTCAAAATACCGATAACGTTAATTCTTTTTGGGCGTTTGATGTGCGCACTATAAATGCCATTGAGGTATATCGTAAAACAGTAGTCAAATATAAGCCTCAACTCGAAACAATTTAATAACAGTTTGTAAATTATAAGAAAATATATTACTCTAATATTGTAACTCCTATCGTTTTTGTTATGGGGAGCCACAAAAAAACGGCGAACATTTTTCAAAAAGAGGCGCGATTTCTGAGGATAGATGTCTAACTGTAATTGTCAACATTCTAACGAGACAATAGTTAAACTAATGCTTTGGTTAACACTATGTTGTGAAAACTAGGTATTTCTAATACATTTTACTTTTCAGTTTTTATGTAGTGTTGTAGTTCTTACCTTAAGTATAGTTGACAGCAAAATCATCAACGGAAAATAGACGAAAGTGGCGCGCAACAGCGGGTGGGGGATGGTAGTGTTGTTTAAGATCTCGCGATATAGTCGACAGGGGGATGGGAATTGCTGCGTGAGTTCCTGCAATAGTTTTGACCTCACAATTATTTTATTTATTTTTTTTCAAATCGTGGGCTCTTGATCTTTTTAAAATCAGAAAATGTGGTACAATTGCATGAGTGTTCACATTTTTTAATTTTTAAGTAGGTTGTTAGTCCAAGTGTCAAAGCAACAAATATATGTACTGTCTATTTGATTTTGATTTAAATTATGATTAAATTAAGATTGCTAAAATTAATTAAAGTGTCACAACAACAACAAAAATAATTTTAAAGGCATATATGCACATTGTAATCACCTATGGAATTAATTATGTTTGCACTTATGCAATTATGTTTGTATTTGATAAAACAAAAAGGGTCCCATGTGTAGCCCATTTTTAGCCCATGCACAAATTTCCCATTAAATACCCACCTGGGAACCACATGGGGAGCCCACCTGGGTTCACCCATATGGGTCCTAGCTGGGTAACCCAAGTGGGCCCCAGATAAGATGCCCACCTGGGTGGACCCATGTGGGTCCTAGCTGGGTAACCCAAGTGGGCCCCAGATAAGATGCCCATTTTGAGCCCATGCCCACTCTGTACCCCTGTAGCCCATGTAAAACCCATGTGGGCCCCACATTCACGTGTTTGCTGGGTTATATCTTGTATAATTATACGATCTGAATTATATTTCTTACCTTCCGTATCCAAATACAAAATACAAAAGGGAAAATACACGTGGAAAAAATACATTCTAGATTGAAGCAGATTGCCATGGCCGCTCTCGGATGCTTTTCAATGAGGGTTTTTTTCAGCCAGTGGTGTGTTAAACTGCGCAGGCCGCGGCAGCAGATTCACCACCGAATTTGAATTATACTGAAAAATAAATGTTAAGAGTGACTTCCATTTATAACTTACAATGATTTGTTTTTCTAGAAAGTTTTCCACATGTTAGAAGTTGCTCAAGTAAAAGTTTTTTTCCTAAACAACTAAACAACACAGTTTATCCAAATACTTTTACAGGGGGAAAAAATGTGAACAGAGAGAAATCTCGAATTTCCCTAAAACCACCATCCACATTCACAAACACAATCAGATATGACATACAATCATTGGTATTATGTTAATCAGAATTTGTAGGCTATTTGTTTAGAAATCATATGGTGGCCTAACAAGTGTGTGAAAGATACAGTGAAGCAAGTTACACCAAGGGATATTTGGAGACATTTGAAACTAGACAAAAGAGTATATGGAGAAAAAGTTCTGAAAGTAGTACTGGAATGTCCTGTATATTAGGTGGAAAACCTGACCTGCGTGAAGTTGGCCCCCCACCCAACGCAAAATGAAACCAAAATAGTCTCGTTTGTGCCAGTGAAAGTTTCGTTTGTGCTGTTTCGGTTAAATAAATATTACCGTAAGCACTGAATTATTGGCCGATTACGTAATCAGCCCGCCCACATGCTCCAAATTCAACAAAAATGGTCTCGTTCGTTTGTGCTGCGTTTGTGCTGGTTTGTGCTACAAAAATTTTCGTTTGTGCTGTTTTGGTTTTTTAGATATTAAAAGAATAATTTTAAGTAGGTCAAGTTCACTCAGCCCCCCACGTGCTCCAAAATCGCCCAAAACAGTCTCATTCGTTTGTGTTGCGTTTGTGCTGGTTTGTGCCGGTAAAAGTTTCCTTTGTGCTGTTTCAGTTTTTAAAATATTAAACATTGAATTATTTGGCCGATGACGTCATCTGCCCTCCCACATGCTCCTAATGTGCTGCTAAAAGTTTCGGTTGTGCTGTTTTTATAATATTTGATATTTCTACGGCCACCTAGTTGAAGTCAAGGTAAGATCCATACATTCACTTTTAATCGCATTCACCAAACTGTTATTTATCCACCGTGCGCTTTCAGCTTTTAACGGACACAGCGATGTGTGGAATGCAACAAACTCAAAGGTAAGCGTTTTTACTTGGTACTCCATGTTCTTATGTGAATAAAAGTAGTAATAGTACCACTGTAATAAATACACGCATCAATAAGCATATAAACATATACTGTGCCAGTCAGAACTTTGAAAACATTAAGATGAGCTGTATGTATTTACACCCAAAATATAGTAAAAACCGAAATGTTGTGAAATCTGTTCTCTGAATATATAGCAAAGTGTCATTTATTCTTGTGATTAAAGCTGAATTTATTAGATGATAAATACAGTAAAACAGTGTAATATTATATCAGTGCAAAACAACTGTTTTCTATGTGAATAGATAGTAAAGTGTCTTTTATGAATTTTCAGCATCATTACTCCAGTCTTCAGTGACGTATGGTGCTTCATAAATCATTCTGATATGATGCTCAAATATCAATTATAATTTTTGCTCAAAATTTTTTATGTGTATTCTTTGAATAGAAAGGTGCATATGAAATATAAAGGTGAAAAGAAAGGAACAGCATTTGAAATTGAAATGTTTTTAACAACAGATGTCTTTACACTTTTAAATTAATTTAATCCATTTAATGCATCCTTGTCAAATAGAGGTGTATGTAGAAACGTATGACTCAAGGAATTAAACCAAAATATTTTACTTTTGAAATTGAATTAAAAAAATCCAGTAACACAAAATAATGGACCTTTTAAAACGTAAGCTTAAAAACACTTAATACTGACAAGGCAGTATTCTTCAAGCCAAAAATACCACACAGACTTTAGTAAAAACAACATCAAAACCAACAGAAATGCAGATACTTCTCCAAACAGGAGTAGGAAAACAATGGTGTGTGGCACTCCAAACAAAAAATACTTTATAACTTTACAGAATGCTTCATAAAAAATAAATTGAATTTCAATGATACAATCAGTCTTTTGTATAGAAAACAGCATGTGGGCATATTTTGTTGTTTTCTGATGCTCCTGTCACTCTGCTTCTCAGGTCGTCATATATCTCCCAGACACATGGTGACCTTCTGCCATTGGCCACATAATGTCCAAGAGCATCCTGGGTTAAACCTGCTCTGAAAGCAATGACTGCCCTTAAAGTAAATCTCAGTCCTTGGAGCATCATATTGGAGGGAAATTCACACAAAGGAAATTCTGTGGCGTTGCTTCCCAGGTCAGTGTCAATCCACAGAAGCTCTCCCAGTCTGTAACTGTGAGAAACTTTCCCTGCACAGAGCACTTTTCCCAAGGTATCTGTCTTTAATGCAGTGGGACACTGTGATGGACTTTGGATTGGCCTGAGACAGGGGGACTCCGGGATGTTAAGGCCTTCTTCCACTGCGATCTGAAGATGACCCATGCCAGAAGCCTGCAGTACAGCAACAGGTATTTCCCTTGTGATTTGTGTGCTGAGGCCACAGTACTGTGAGGAGCACTGTTTTGTGAGGGAAACACATGCAGGTTTTGTCAATGACTTTTCAATGATAGTGGAGATGTGGCACTGTGCACTGATTTGGAGGGCACCAGATTTCAATTGGACAGGTTTGAAAATTCCACTCAGCAGCTCTGCCCTCTTTACGTAGGCCTGTGCATTCAGACCCTTTGTGGCGATGGACTTCACAAACTGGAAGAGGTTGCTGGAATCCTCACTGCAAACAATATTTTCAACAGTGACACTGTCACAGAAAGCACAACATAAACATTGACAAAAAGCATTAAATGCACATGTGTTCAACACCGAGATTCTTGATTTCCTGACTTTAACAGGCTGTTGATTATTTCCATTCTTCAACAGTTCCACTTTCAGTCTTTTCCCCCTCACAGATGGATCTGCATGGAGCCATTCAGGACAAGGAGAGAGGTAAGAATTCAACTTCCTCTTTTTGGGTGGAACTGCTAGGCCTCTCCAGTTTTCAACAGTGTCTTCGTTTGTTGGACTTGTGATAGTATCAGACTTCCCAGAACAGGAAGCTTCCATTTCTGGCATTCCATCTACACTGGAAGTTGTGGTGGGTAGTGGATTGGTTCCTGTGACGATCACTGTTCCAAAAGCTGTATCCTCTTCACCCGTTTCTTCACCTTTTTGTTTTACAGAACAAATCCGCATGTTGCCTTCAATGAAGGACAGATGTCGTGCAATAAATCAATCCACCCGAATAGGCAAGTTTTCATGCTTGAAAAGGCCGCATTTGATGTTTTTGAACATTGCTTCAACATTGGCAGAACTTGCTGTGAGGCTGGTACTTCGGAAGTGAGGGATCATTACACCTGTCCAGAGTGGCAAGTAATTTGCCAGCCAGATTATATTTGGAATTATCTCAGGGAGGAAGTGCATATTGTCATGATCACCATTATCTACGGCAAGTAACCTACTCTCCTCACATATGTCTGTCACCCACTGTCGTAGGTCTGTCTGTGTTTGCTCACATGGATCCACTTTTTCCAGGTCCTCACCCTCTATATCTGGAACGATGACACACTCTTCTGCAATTTGAGCTTTCAGGTATTTCTTGCATCGTTCTGATATGTTGGGGGCTCCAGAGCTGTCATTTCCCTCTGTTTCACTGAGAGCCACAATAGTAATATTGCGTAGTATCTCTCTCGCATCCTCCAAGGACTGTGACACGAGAAGCTGTGCCATTGACCTCACAAAGAAATCTTTAATGCGATGCGTTTTTTTCTTCAAGCAGTCCCACTGGCAGATCATCTTGATGCAATGTGCAACATCAACTCGTACAAAACAAGGTGGCACTTTTGCAGACTGTTTACCCAGTAAGACAGCATAACACTCATTGATGTAGCTCTTTAGATCAGGATGAGGAGTAAAAGCCTTGACCAGGGCTCCGAGCAAAGCCAGAGAAAAGTCACTCACAACCTCTTTTGGAGTTGGTGCACCTGTGCGTATCCATTCTGTCAGCCAATTTGTTATTGCGCTAACATCATGTCTTTCTGACAGCATTTGCACCACCGGGACACTTGAGTGCTCAACCCCTGCCAGAACACCCTGATACAAAAATATATGGCCAGATTTGCCAATTGGTCTTTGTAGTTTCCTCACTACTGAGCCAGTTGCATCAAAACTCACAACTGGGTTAGTAGATGTCTTTGAGTCCAATAGTGTCAGAAAAAATTGTTCAGTCCAATATCTTTAATGCTGCCACTGTGTGGTTCACTGTATTTTAACATTTGCAGAGACAAAATTGGATCCTTGTTGCCTAACTCCAAATCATTTCATATCTTTGCTTTGTGCAGGGTGGCCAAATTAGGCAGATGACTTGGCTCAGGATCTCCAAAATCCATCAGCTTGGATGCCTCCGATGCCCTCCATACGTGGGGTTCCATTCTACCCTCACACAGTTCTTTGGAAACCTGCACACGCAAGTTGCCGGACAGTGCATGCTTGGAACGGCCAGTGTGAAGGGAACTATCGTTGTTTTTAATTAAACACTTGAGCACCACTGGGCAGTTGATCTCAGGCTCTCTGTCACATTTTATTTGGATCTGGCCATGACACTCCTTACAGTTGCCTCTGATTTCAATGTATTTCTCAGTGGCTGATGGATAGACCTTGGCTCTTTTAAAGACAAATGTGCAGGAGCATTTCACTTCTTGCCAAATTTGATGGTTTATCACATGTGTCCAGAAGCCAGGTTTCAAAATTGTGTATTCCCTTTTTTCTGTTTTAGACAACTTGGCGTTGTATTTTACCGTTTCAGGCATGAATTCAATCCATTTCTGAAATGGAACTCCAAGCTCAAAAGTCCAGGAATCTTTTGGTCTGGGGGAAAGGGACCATGGCTCAAAATCAACATCATCACTACTGCCACTTGTGTCATGATCACTTGTATGAGTAAACCCTAAAGCAGTCCAGATGTTGTGTCTATTTAATTTAACAAAGGTGTATAGAGCCTTTGCAGTGATCTTATTTTCCAGCTGCTTACTAAGCTCTGTCCAGATGCTCTGGTTAGGCGTAGCTATATTGCCATTTTGGATTATGGCATCTTTAGCTGAACAACAGACTGTGAAAATGGAATCCCTGTCAGCTGTTGGTTTCTTGGGCATCTGGGAGGAGCAAAACATAAATGCCCACTTAAATAATCCTGACTCAAAAATGTCATGTACAGTTTAAACTTCTTTTCATGCATAACTATATTGGTATGAATACATTTTAATAATACATGAGGATATTTTATCTTATATTAGGACAAATATGATAATGTTGACCTCTAGATCTACAGTACAGTGTATTACAAAAATCTAGCATGGGTCAGATGTGCAACTGTAATTAGCATTAGCAGTATTATATTAGCAATGCGTTTTCTGTTCAGTAAACATTGATAATCTTAGCTCTCTTGTACGGTGTACTATTCTTGAAGTTAACTAATAATGTTATAATTGACAGTGTTAAAACTTTGTACTTACATTGGCCAGAAAATTGATTTAGTAATGACTTCTGTAGTTTGATTTGTATCAATATATTCTCAACGAACTCTACACTGATTTTCACAAGAGCATCTTGAACAGAAAGTGTCACTTGTGCCTAGTGGTGGAAGTGAAGTGTTGCAGATAATCCTTGTAAACTAAATAAAAAGTCAGGAGAGACCAGGTAAGTAAAGATAATTGTTTATTGAATTGTTTAATAGTCCAGACAGTTGAGTTGTCGTTCTAATAAAACAGCTTTATTAACATGAAATATGCTGGTAAGAGATTGAACAAATGACAAACCAGAAATAAAATAGTCACTGCTCCTGAATCATAAATTTGTGACGGGGGCTGATGACGTCATCGGCCAATAATTAAATGTTTAATATTTCAAAAACCGAAACAGCACAAACGAAACTTTCACCGGCACAAACGCAGCACAAATGAATGAGACCGTTTTGGGCGATTTTTGAGCATGTGGGGGGCTGAGTGAACTTGACCTACTTAAAATTATTCTTTTAATATCTAAAAAACTAAAACAGCACAAACGAAATTTTTTGCAGCACAAACGAACGAGACCATTTTTGTTGAATTTGGAGCATGTGGGGGGGCTGATTACATAATCGGCCGATAATTCAGTGCTTAATATTTATTCAACCGAAACAGCACAAACAAAACTTTCACCGGCACAAACCAGCACAAACGCGGCACAAACGAACGAGACCGTTTTTGGGCGAATTTGGAGCAGGTGGGGGGCTGAGTCAAGTCAAGTCAAGTCACCTTTATTTATATAGCGCTTTTTACAATGTAGATTGTTTCAAAGCAGCTTTACAGGAAAAACAATATAAACAAAGTTTGTTTGGCTGAACAGAAGCCCCAAAAGAGCAGGCGAATCAATACAATTGATGAATTTTAAGTGTTAAGTTTCCCCAACTGAGCAAGCCATAGGCGACAGCGGCAAGGAACCAAAACTCCGGCAGGTGACGTAACGAATGAAGAATAGAATGGAGAAAAAACCTTGGGAGAAACCAGGCTCAGCCGGGGGACCAGTTCTCCTCTGGCCAACAGCCAAACAGTACATGATTATTATACAACAATTCAAGTCCAATATGAAGTCCAATTTGGTCCGGTTAGAGATGGGTTCATGATCGTCACAAGGGAGGGTCCAGTAGAGTCACGGTCTCCGCAGACACCCCATGGCAGTACTGTGCTCGTGTCCAGGTCCTTCATCTGATCTGGATACGGCCCGGATCCAGCTGCCCACGGTAACCTCGGAATAAACAGAGACCAATATCAGCGTAGATGCCATTCTTCTTCTGATGTATCGAGTACATCAGGTGTTATGGGAATGTTCCCGGTTCCGGCTTATCTAAATTATGCAGCCTAACAATCATTTTACATGATTTGGATTAAAAATGTATGTATAATGTGTTATGTGTATGCCAGGTTGAAAAGATGTGTTTTTAGTCTACATTTAAACTGACAGAGTGTGTCTGCTTCCCGAACTGTAATAGGAAGACTGTTCCAGAGTTTAGGAGCTAAATAGGAAAAGGATCGACCGCCAGCAGTTGACTTTGATATTCTAGGTATTATAAGCTGGTCAGTATTTTGGGATCGCAATAGACGTGAAGGATTATAATGTGTTAAGAGATCGCTCAAGTACTGTGGAGCTAAACCCTTTAATGCTTTGTAAGTAATTAGCAAGATTTTAAAATGTATTCGGTGTTTAATAGGAAGCCAGTGCAGGTTTGACAGAACTGGGCTAATATGCTCATACTTCCTGGTTCTAGTAAGAACTCGAGCTGCTGCATTTTGGACCAGCTGGAATTTGTTTATTAAGCGTGCAGGGCAACCACCTAGTAAAGCATTACAATAATCTAGCCTTGAACTCATGAACGCATGAACTAACTTTTCTGCATTTGTCTTAGATAGCATATGTCGCAATTTAGATATATTTTTAAGATGGAAGAACGCCGTTTTACAGATGCTAGAAACATGTCTTTCAAATGAAAGATTGGTATCAAAGAGCACACCCAGGTTTCTAACTGACGACGAAGACTTGACAGAGCAGCCATCGAGTGTTAGGCAGTAGTCTAGATTATTATGTGCTGAACTTTTTGGTCTAATAATTAGAATCTCTGTTTTTTCAGAATTTAGCAGTAGAAAGTTATTAGTCATCCAATTTTTTATATCGGTTATGCATTCTGTTAATTTAGTGAATTTGTTCGTTTCATCAGGATGAGAAGAAATATAGAGCTGAGTATCATCAACGTAACAATGAAAGCTAATGCCATGCTTCCTAATAACTGCACCCAAAGGAAGCATGTACAGGGTGAAAAGCAATGGTCCTAGTACTGAACCTTGAGGAACTCCATACTGAACCCGTGACCGATATGACATCTCATTTACTGCTACAAACTGATAACGGTCAGATAAGTATGACTTGAACCAGGCTAATGCAACTCCACTAATGCCAACATAATTTTCAAGTCTATTCAGAAGGATTTTGTGGTCAATTGTATCAAATGCAGCACTAAGGTCCAGTAACACTAACAGAGAGATACAACCACGATCGGATGATAAGAGCAAATCATTTGTAACTCTAATGAGAGCAGTCTCAGTACTATGATATGGTCTAAATCCTGACTGGAAATCCTCGTAGATGCTGTTTCTTTCTAGAAAGGAACATAGTTGTAAAGATATTGCCTTTTCTAGAATCTTTGACAAGAAAGGTAGATTCGATATCGGCCTGTAATTAACTAATTCTGTAGGATCAAGCTGAGTGAACTTGACCTACTTAAAATTATTCTTTTAATATCTAAAAAACCAAAACAGCACAAACGAAATTTTTTGCAGCACAAACGCAGCACAAACGAACAAGACTATTTTGGTTTAATTTTGCGTTGGGTGGGGGGCCAACTTCACGCAGGTGAAAAACCTGTATATTGGCTGGAAAACACATCCATGGAATCCTATGGACTTCCTCAGTTTGTCAAATGTCTTTGTACTAGTTCCTGGGAGAAACAGCCAATTAAGAACAAGGACCAGTGTGAAAGCTGAAACTATGTCCTTGCCTTGCCTTGAGATGACAGTGCTAACCACTGAGCCAACAATGCTGCAAACATTTAATACATGTGCCATTTAAGTACTATTACTACAATGTTACAATGCAATAATGCAAGCAAACTGCACAGTGATTTTTGAATTGACTTTGCTCATCAGACAGCAGGCAAAAAGTCCTGGGAAGTTTGTATTTACTAGGTAGTAGGAAGTTGTGTTTCCAACGGCAGGTGAAGTGTCTAATACTAATACTTAAACATTAGCAAACAAAGCGGCACTCGTAGTGCAAACACGGGAAGATAAGACATCCACACACTAGGAACATCCACATAACGTCAACGATAGACAAGGACAATGGGAAACATGACGGTATAGGTAGGCAGGGCTAACAAGACACAGCTGACATGGGTAACATGGGTGGCTACGAGAACACAGTAGGGACACACAGGAGGAGCATGACATGATTGTTACAGTAGTTCCCCCTCCCAGAAGGCACGACCTAAACTGACCATTAGTGGAGGGAGGGAGGGGGACCAGGGGGAGGACAGGACATGGAACAATAAATAAGAGTCCATTAAATTACAAAGTCAAGCGAGGTGCAGGTGGGAAAAGGGGCCAGGCAGTGGGAGGTGTCCAGGGAGATGCAGGCGGGACCAGGGGCCAGGCAGATAAATCAGTCCAGGGTGGAGCCGACCGGCCGAGGATCCCGAACGATGCCGCTGGACCTGGTGGCCGAGGCGGATCTGCAGCGATGAGCGTCCGAGGTGGAGCCGGGAAGGCCAAGGACCGAGGTGGAACCGGAGCAACAGAGGACAAAGGTGACAGCGGAGGGAGGGAGGAGCCAGATGACGCCGATGGTGGAGGCAAGGCGACGACCGACCAAGGTGGAGCCGGCAGGACGAGGGCGCCCGGTGGAGGCTCAGAGACGAGGGAGCCTGGTGGAGCCGAGAAATGTGGTATCCGTGAAACGACAAAGTCAATTACCCGCTGTAACGGAGTTCAATGTTCAGGGAGGAAGGAGGTGGGACCCGGCAGACATTTAACAACTTTAATTCCAAAATAAAACATAAATACAAAATAAAACATAATGGCGGGAGTCCCTCACGGTCAACTGCCGCCCACACAAACATAACATAAGTCCCAGGCCTGGTCCTCTCTCGTCTTCCACTGTCGTCGCTCCTCCTTTTATGTCTCCGCTCCCTCGTGAGACTCGCAGGTGGCGCTCATTGCCAATCACGCCACTGGCTCTCGTGACGCTCTCACTGTCCCTCGACCCCGCCCTGCTCGCCACACCCGCATAGTCCTTCGTTAACCCTTAGTTATCTGAATCGGTATCTGTAATCTGACATCATCTGTGCGCATACATTAATTGTCACCAAAGCCATTTTGACAGTAAAAACATGTCAATCAAAAGATCCTTATCAGTAAATCATAAGTTGAGTGTTAGGCTGCATAGATCAGGTCAGCTGGAACTGGGAACACTTCCCATCACACCTGATGTAGTCGTTACATCATAAGAAGAATGGGAACTATGCTGATATTAGTCTCTCAATTTATCTCAAAGTTGACCATAGTCAGCTGGATCTGGGATGTATCATATCAGATGAAGGACATCTGCACCAAAACACGACCACAACACAGCCCTGAAATGTCAGTAGTGGCAGATGCTAATAGACCCACCATTGTGAAGGCCTCATCAACAGCCAGTGACAACAAAACCTGTCTGAATACCAGTGTGATGATTTTGAACTTTAACTAGACGAAACTGGATATATTTTATCCAGTTTTATCCAACAAATATTTTAACTGACTTTGACCTGAAATGCTGACAATATCACAATCAAGCACTGAGTCTGGTTTCTCCCAAGGTTTGTTCTCCATTCTGTCACCTGACTGAGTTTGGGTTTTTTGCCACTGTTCCCTCTGGCTTGCTTAGATGGGAACACTTAATATTCATTAATATTATTGATTAGCCTTCTCTGACACAATTGTATGAGAACTGAACTGAGCTGGATATTGGCATCACTGATTTATCCAAAGCTGTTGTATAGGTAATTAAACTAAATTAAAAACTAATTATTTTTACACTGAACTTTCTTAAGCTTAATAATGACAGCATTTTCCTATTGAGCTGCAGTACAGCTAAAACAAACTTTGCTGAACCACAGATGTAATGGGATGTTAAAAGTAACACTGCATTTCAGAAAAAGAACATCATACCAACATAAAATATGATGGTGATAGTGTGATGGTCTGGGGCTGTTTTGATGCTTCAGGACCTGGAAGACTTGCTGTGCTAAATTATACCATAAAGTCTGCTGTCTACCAAAATATCCTGATCGAGAATATCCGTCCATCTGTTTGATACCTCAAGGTGAAGCAAACTAGTGTTCTGCAGCAGGACAATGATCCAAAACACACCATCAAGTCCACCACTGAATAGCTGAAGAAAATCAAAATGAAGACTTTGGAGTGGTCTAGTCAAAGTCCTGATCTGAATCCTATTGAGATACTGTGGCATGACCTTAAAAAGGCAGTTCATGCTCGTAAAGCCTCCAATATAGCTGAATTACAATTCTGCAAAGATGAGTGGGCCAAAATCTCTCCACAGCGATGTAAAAAACTCATCACAAGTTATCGCAAATGCTTTATTGCAGTTGTTTCTGCTAAGGGTGGCCCAACAATTTATTAGGTTTAAGGGGCAAGAACTTTTTTACACAGGGCCATGTAGGTTTGGATTTTGTTTTCTATTAATAACAACAACCTTCATTTAAAAACTGCAGTTTGTGTTTACTCGTGTTATCTCTGATTAACATTTACATATTTGGCAGGATGCTTTTATCAAAAGCAACTTACATTGAATTCAATGAACACATTGACATTCTAATCCGTTCTTGCTTTCCCTGGGAATTGAACCCATGACCTTGGTGTTGTAAGCACTAATGCTCTACTGATTGAGCTACAGGAAAGTATTTACACATTTACATAAAACAAATGTTTAAATTTGTTTTATGATCTGAAACATTTAAATGTAACAAACATGCAAAAAAAAAAAAAAAAAAAAAAGGGCAATTTTTTCCCCGCACCGCTGTATTAATGTTTTTGCGAGGTGTGGACAGTGATTTTTGCATTTCAGTGCTCCTTGATATGAGGAGCCTTAAGGATACAACAACAGAAAGATCTTTTTGAAGTGGTATAATTTGCCATTGAAAACATGAATCTCCCTTTGGCCAAGTTCTGTGGAATTACACGGATAGAGTGAGCAGAATGGAATGGCTTCCATGGTATGCAACAAAGTTCGTGAAAGTGGAGGTGAGGCTGAAAAACTGCACTGTATCATACACCAGAAAGCGCTCTGATCTAGCTGGATGATGTGATGACCACTGTGGTGAAAAGTATAAATTGTTTCGTTCAACCACGGAGAATTCGGGGCATTTCCATCTGAAATTGATGCAGAAAACGGTGACGTAAGACATCACTCTAACTTATGACTTAAGAGGTTAAGTTGTGGCTCTGTTGTACAGTAGTTCTATTTGCTAAACTCTGAAATTGACAATTTTTTGAAAGAAAAGAAATCTGACACTTGATCAACTCAATGATCATGATTGGTTGGCAGACCTTGCTTTTTTAGTTCCTTTGATTAGTCACCTGAACACACAGAATAAAATCCTGTAAGTCAAAGACTAGCTGATATCGGAAATGTATGTGTAAATGAAATCTGAAATACTTTTTGTTAGACAAATCAGTCACCACAATGCCGTGCATTTTCCTAGTTTGGCTGAAATTATCTTGTGTTTTCCAGTTACCAACATTCCTGGTTATATGGTTAAATATGTGATAATGCTCACATCCTTGTTTACAGAACTTAACCACTGTTTTCAAGACTCGATTATTTGATAATGACATCAAGCTGTTCTCAACCCCCTTTATCTGTTAATGTGGAGGAAGTACAAGTGAATGTGCAGCTGGAACTCATTGAACTGCAGTACGATAACTCTTGAGTTAGGAAGTAACCATATTCCACTTAATCCAGTGCTTATCAAATAGTGGGGCGCACCCCCCTGGCTCGGAGCGATGCCTGAGGGGAACGTGTGATCCCAGGGAACATGTTTTTTTGTTTTTTTTGACGCACCGAATTAGGGCGATCACGGAATATAAATGTAGTCACTGTACTGGCAAAACAAAACATTTATAGTTTTAAAAATACACACTGATGTCTATAAAAGAGGAAATAGCAATCCGTTCATTCATAAATTAACGAGTTGTTGTATTCACATAGCATTAGTAACTAATAAAGTTCACTCTGTTCTTCTCCCACTTCACCAGATACTTCCTGTCATGTACTTCAGGAAAAGTGACTGAATTTAAGTGTAAATCAGACAGGTCAGATTCTCCCAACTGCGGCGCCTGTCGCATATTATAGATCAGCGAACTTGTTCACTATAAAGGCTTTTAATCGACATAACACATTCACTTCCACATATTTGAGAATATCAGAATATCAGGTAATTGATGAAATAGCCAACAAGTTGGTGAATATTTTGAATAAAAATAAATGTGATACATCTGTCATACAGTGCTTTATTTTGTGGCTGTGATGTGCCACGTGACAAGCATGGTGTGTCACCATGGAAACAATAAGGGGAAAGGTTCTTAAATAGGAGTTGGGGGGCGCAAAATGTTTACTTCTTCCTAGGGAATTATTATTATTATTATTATTATTATTATTATTATTGTAATGCTCTACTAGGTGGTTGCCCTGCACGCTTAATAAACAAATTCCAGCTGGTCCAAAATGCAGCAGCTCGAGTTCTTACTAGAACCAGGAAATATGAGCATATTAGCCCAGTTCTGTCAAACCTGCACTGGCTTCCTATTAATCACCGAATACATTTTAAAATCTTGCTAATTACTTACAAAGCATTAAATGGTTTAGCTCCCCAGTACTTGAGCGATCTCTTAACACATTATAGTCCTTCACGTCTATTGCGATCCCAAAATACTGACCAGCTTATAATACCTAGAATATCAAAGTCAACTGCTGGCGGTCGATCCTTTTCCTATTTAGCTCCTAAACTCTGGAACAGTCTTCCTATTACAGTTCGGGAAGCAGACACACTCTGTCAGTTTAAATCTAGACTAAAAACACATCTTTTCAACCTGGCATACACATAACACATTATACATACATTTTAATCCAAATCATGTAAAATGATTGTTAGGCTGCATAATTTAGATAAGCCGGAACCGAGAACATTCCCATAACACCTGATGTACTCGATACATCAGAAGAAGAATGGCATCTACGCTGATATTGGTCTCTGTTTATTCCGAGGTTACCGTGGTCAGCCGGATCCGGGCCGTATCCAGATCAGATGAAGGACCTGGACACGAGCACAGCACTACCCTGAAGTGTCTGCGGAGACCGTGACTCTACTAGACCCTCCCCTGTGACGATCATGAACCCATCTCCAACCAGACCAAATTGGACTTCATATTGGACTTGAATTGTTGTCAATATAATAATCATGTACTGTTTGGCTTTGGCCAGAGGAGAACTGGTCCCCCGACTGAGCCTGGTTTCTCCCAAGGTTTTTTCTCCATTCTATTCTTCATTCGTTACGTCACCTGCCGGAGTTTTGGTTCCTTGCCGCTGTCGCCTATGGCTTGCTCAGTTGGGGAAACTTAACACTTATATTCATCAATTGTATTGATTCGCCTGCTCTTTTGGAGCTGCTGTTCAGCCAAACAAACTTTGTTTATATTGTCTTTTCTGTGACCACTGTAAAGCTGCTTTGAAACAATCTACATTGTAAAAAGCGCTATATAAATAAAGGTGACTTGACTTGACTTGACTAGGGAGGTCGTAACAGAAAATAATTGAGAAACACTCCCTTAATCTAATGTCACACACAAAGGATGATGAGTCTATTTGGCTCCACACACATACCGTACAAACATTTTCTCTGATGACGCTGAACAACAGTTCACTGAGAGACAGTTTGACTGACAGCTGTCTATGTGATCTGCTTCGTACCCCTACTACACAACTTACTCCTTATTTGACATCATTTGTGAAATCCAAGGCACAAGACCACTGTTCATATTAATATAACGTATTAAGAACAAGACAATGATGAGGAACATTTATGGAAGTCAATACCATTACATATGTATGTAACCAGTGCTTAGCTATTATGAAACCCACAGCTGGAACCAGCTTCAAGACGTCATAAGAGGAGCCCTGATCAAAAAGTCCAGATTTCATCCGGTTTATGTCCTTTTATTAATAATAATTAAAACAAAAGAATAATTAATAATAATTACAAAAATAAGTTTATTTATATAATATAATAATTATAATTAATTGTACAAATGACCACACTTTTTATACGTGTCTGTAATTGACAATACCTGTGTTGTTGTCAATTACAACATCTGTGATCTGTGATATCACAATTTTCTAAATCTCGTTACAATGAGGAACGTCACGATTTTGTTCCAGAATGAATTTGCAAATGGCGTTTCATGTCTGTGTGATATGTGAAACTCTTTTCACACTGATGACACGTGAAAGGCTTTTCTCCGGTGTGAGATCTTATGTGTGTCTTTAGGTTTCCTTTAAGTGTGAATCTCTTTCCACACTGAGGGCAGGTGAAAGGCTTCTCTCCAGAGTGAATTCTCATGTGAGTCTTTAGGTTTGCTTTGTTTGAGCAAGTCTTTCCACAGTGATTGCACATGTAAGGTTTCTCTCCGATATGATTTATTACATGTCTCTTAAGGATATTCCTGTCTGTGAAACTCATTCCACACTGAGGACATTTAATATTGTTCTCTCTTGAGTGAGTCCTCATATGGCAATTAAGGTTAATTTTACGTTTGAAACTCTTTCCACACTGACCACAAGAGAAAGGCTTCTCACCGTTGTGAATTTTCATGTGGGAATTAATTGCTGCTCTATGCGTAAAACTCTTTCCACAGTGATGGCAGGTGTAAGGCTTCTCTCCATTATGAATCCTTAAGTGGCTTTTAAGGCTGGCTTTTTGAGTGAAACTTTTCCCACACTGTTGGCAGGTGAAGGGGTTTTCTCCAGTGTGAACTCTCATGTGGACTTTAAGGTTGCCTTTTTGAGTGAATCTTTTCCCACACTGTTGGCAGGTGAAAGGCTTTTCTTCACAGTGAATTCTCATGTGGGCTTTAAGGGTTCCTATTTGAGTAAAACATTTCTGACACTGTTGGCAAGTGAAAGGGTTTTGCCCACTGTGAATTCTCGTGTGAACATGAAGATTTCCTTTTCGGTTGAATTTTTTTCCACACTGAAAGCAGGTAAAACTTCTAGATCCTGTTCTCTCAGCTCTTTTTCGTGTGAAAGTCTTTTTAGTCTGTGAGCAATTAAAGGATTGATCTTCAGTTGTTAAATCATGATGCGTCTCTTCCACTTCATTCAGTTCTTGACTCTCTTCTTTTAGCGCCATAAGGTCTAAGGTGAAAAAAAACAACAAATACAAATACAAGTTAACCTCAATTTAAAGGCAAAATAGGTGTTTTGTTCCAGAATGTGATTGTTGTGCTAGTTGAAAATATCTTCACATCCTGATAGCAATCACTAAGTTAAGTGGTTTCATTGTTTTTATATCATCTGTGGAAGACATAGGATCATAAAATGTTCGTCCAATCAGTGCATTCGATTCTACCTGTCTGTCAGCATATGCATTTCCATTCTACCTGCTCACACAGACATTACAAATCATCAGTGCATTTCAAATGAATCTGCTGCAGATCGGTGCTGTTTAAGTTATGTTCATTATTATTGTAATGTTGTGTGGTTTGATACATGAGGTAGTTTAATGCTGTCCCTCATGACACGTTTCACATAAACATACATGAACAAATAAACTTAAAAAACTGACATTAAAATTCAATGTAGTCTTTAACATACAAGAAATACTAAACTATACATTTCTGCATTCACATCCAAAAATTCAAATATACACACAATAAAACAATGACTTCCCTCTGGCTAATTTGGAGATGCAAACACACAGGTCTGGCACTGACAAACATCGACACCTGAGCGTACGCTGGTGTATTTCACTGCCGCTGTTTTCCGATATATATGTTTTAATATTATATATACACTAATACTAATATTTTGCTTTATGATTTGCTTCACTGTAGACAGTCAGCAAGGGAGAGAAAAAAAATACACACTGATGTCTATAAAAGAGGAAATAGCAATCCAAGGTTACAACGCAAAGGTTATGGGTTCGATCCCAGGGAAAGCAAGAACTGATTCTATGTGTAAGTCGCTTTGGATAAAAGCATCTGCCAAATGCATAAATGTAAATCTATAAGAAGCGACTACAGGCTGTTATTTCAGCAAAAGGGGGTTCTACTAAATATTAATGTGATAATTCCATTGGGGTGCCCACATTTTTGCACCTGTCTGTTTTTGTTATGACTCAAATTATAATTTCTAATAATAATCTAATAATCTTATTTCAAAGTATAATTTCTGTTGATTCAATAAATGTTATTTCAGAACTGAAATGTTACCGTTTTCATAAGACATAAATTATATCCAAATGAAGTTGTGGCTTTGAAAGCTCAGCAGATTATAAACTGAAATTATGATAATTATCAGGTGTGCCCAAACCTTTGCATAAACTGTATATAAATGTCTGTCAAAAGTTGACTTTTGCCTGTAAAAAGTTTGATAACGATTTTGTTTTCGAAAGAATTTTCTACTCATCAAGACGCATTTATTTGATCAAAAAATACAGTGAATTAAGCGATCGTCAATGGAGTTTGAAAGAACATAAGTGTTTGTTTACATGCCTAGTTCAGTTTGTAGTACCTGTTATCAGGCAGGATTAATTTAGATTCTGTTACTGTTTGTACAACTTCTTCGTGACTTCACCTTATTTTTGAAATTCCTTGTTTGTCTAGCTGTTATATTTGATTGCACTTAATAGGCTTTGGGGTGACAATTTGAAGGTGTGGCGATTTGCTGTTTTCACTATTTGGCATGTGCACACTGTAAAGTATGGACAGTGCTCATGAATGATCGATCAGATTCATTCTTTGATTGAAAAAGTGATTCGACAGGATCGGCTCCATGGAGTCTGTGAACAAGACAGTTTAACACCCCTAAAACACAAACCATCCACCTGCACCCTCTCTCCCTCTGCATTCCACAGAGTCATAAAGCCCCCATCCTCACACAGACACATACCTAAAGAACACACAAAGAATCTGCCATGTGACTGTAACCTAGTTACTTTCCATTTTTAGATGTGTTGTGTTTTACCTATATGTATGCATGCTTTTTATGATAACCATTTTAGATGTGTTTGACAATTTAGAAGCTTATAATCAGTAATTACTTAAGTAAGCCACGTCAATCTTTACTTCAATCTTTACTCTTACCTTCATTTTAAGAGTTAATGTAGCCTTGATTGGTCTTGAAATGTTTGTCTCTCAATTTGTAGACTTGCTATATGTGTTTTGTGGTACTATGATGCATCAAACTCTTTCTTTTATGCCCAAAACCAAAAGTCTGCAGTTTTTAAGAGGGCCATAAACATGTTAATCAGATGAGATCCAAGAACAAAGCAAAGGTTCCCGCTTCTCAGTTCCTTCACTCTGATTGTCTGTCCCAACAAAAAGAGGTGTGCTTTGTTTATTCCTTTAAAAACGCCCGCAGGCCAAGGATCATACTCTCTTGCAATTCTTCTCTTTACTCCTTCCACCTTCCTGCATCTTCTCGTCTCCGGCGCGGATTCTTGGATCCTCCTGAGCGCCATTTTCCACAAAGGACATTACCAGACAAAGAACCAAATTTGAACGTACCGCGGACTCCAATGGACCCGCCCTGCAAGCGCCAACTCGGACCAGATCACGGAATTCACACGCATGAATTCTGACCAGCCACAAAAAGAAACATTTGCAAGTACCCTCGTTAGAGAGTTTTGAGTTATACTTATAAGTTGGTCTGATTTCTTGTTTGTTCTCAATAGGTTATTGTCTGTAATACTACCTTTCTTTGTCTCTCCCTCTCCTATTCTCTCTCTTATTCTCTCTTCTTCCCTTTTTCAATCAATCTGTGTATGGTTCTTTTTTTGTTTGTCGATTATTAAAATATATATATATTCACACGTGATTGCCTCTGAATTGCTCATCCATAAGTCACTTTAACGGTGAAACCGATCCTTGTTACAAATTAACGGAAAG
Source organism: Rhodeus uyekii (assembly GCA_037043235.1). NCBI lineage: Eukaryota > Metazoa > Chordata > Actinopteri > Cypriniformes > Acheilognathidae > Rhodeus > Rhodeus uyekii. Next base: position 16,632 of record JAWRVZ010000266.1, on the reverse strand, counting down.
ATCCTTCTTTGTGGCCAAAAGAAACCTTTCCAGAGTCTTATAAGGTGAATAATTGCTGGACGATTATCCTTCCTTTTTAACTCAATTCTAGAATTAAAAGAAATTCTACAAGCTGAATCAAGCCATAGATATTGTTGGGGATTGCACCCCTGAATGCCGGTAGTTATAGTTTTGACCGCTGCAGAACTCTGGTCAGGGAGTCGGAGTCATCAGTTTGATTTAACCGTTTATTTGGCAAGTCACCATATACACTTTGTTGTGTACTTGAGGTACTTCGTAGTGTATCTGAGGTACTTTGTAGTGGTTTTGAGGTAGTTTTGTGTCATAAACTTTCTTGCACATAACACGGCATGAGTGGAGCACGCGGTTCTGTTTGGTTCTATGAGAATCTCTTAGAGAATATCCGGTTACGCTACTTACGTCTGCACTGGGAACGCGGCGCTACGTTATTTGCGCACACTGTAATGAAAGCGTCATACCCATAACTAACCACTGCGCTAAAAGGGGAGAATTCACAACAGCCGCCCCAACATTTGAGCAGCAAATGGGTAATCAGTTGAATTCTCTAAATGTCTTTGTCATTATCTGTCAGAGCAGGTAACTGTATCAATCGAGCAACTGGTCTGATGTAAGCTTTATCATTAATGACAACTTCTGCTGTTCGTACACATCCATCACTACTGGGCAATGTCCTTTGAACTCTGCCTATGGGCCATTGAGCTCTTGGGAGTTGCGGATCCACAATCAGTACAACAGATCCGACTTCCAGATTTTTTGAAGTTTTATTCCACTTTGGTCGAGTCTGGAGTGTAGGCAAATAGTTCCTTGTGAATTGTATCCAGAACTGGTCAACCATGTTCTGACAGTGACGCCACCTCCGCCGGCCCATATCTCCGGGAGCATATGACACCTGAGGGAGTGATGCATCCCGCCGCCCCATAAGAAGAATGTTAGGAGTAATTGGGTCGATGTCAGCAATGTCTGTTGAGGCATATCCTAGTGGTTTCGAATTGAGAATCCCTTCTACTTCAACTAGGACTGTAGACAGTACATCCTCTGTGACTGCTTGGTTACCGACGGCTACCTGAAGAGCATTCTTTATGGAACGTACCTCACGCTCCCATATCCCACCAAAATGTGGAGCACTGGGTGGGTTAAACTTAAAGTCAATTTGGTAGTTTGCAAGACTGGTTTGGAGTTCTGACTCCATGCTAGAGAAGGCTTCCCTTAGCTCTCGTTCTGCCCCACGGAAGTTAGTGCCACAATCCGAATGAATATCGTGAGGTCGCCCTCTTCTGGCGATGAACCGTCGGAGTGCCAGAAGGAAGGCATCTACGTCCATTGAATTGAGGAGCTCAATGTGAACTGCCCTAGTTGTAAGACATTTGAAGATCAGACCCCAGCGTTTCTCATTCCGTCTTCCTATTTTAACCAGGTATGGGCCAAAGCAATCAATGCCCGTTGAATAAAAGGGTGGACAGGACAGTCTGAGGCGTTCGGATGGCAAATCTGCCATTTGAGGAACCTTTGGCTGAGCTCTCCATCGTTGACAGGACAAACAATTGAGTTGATGATGCTTGATGGCCTGGCGTCCTCTGAGAATCCAATACTGTCTCCTTATCTCAGCATAGACTCTCTCAGCTCCTGGATGTAACAAACGCTCATCAAATTCTTGGATAAGGAGCTTAGTTACTGCATGTCTTGGTTCCAGCACTATGGGATGAATTTGTTCTAGGTCCAAGTTTGCTAGCCTCCTTAGACGCCCCCCAACTCGTATCATGTTGGTCAGGGTGTCCCACTCTGGAGCGAGGTTGACTAATCGACTGTGTGCAGGAACCGGTTTCCGTGCCTTGAGTGCAGTAACTTCTTCTGGAAAACTCTGAGTTTGACAGGCTCTTAGCAGAACAGCTTCTGCTTCTCTGTTAGTCATACTGTCTGAGGCAGCCGCCCCTTGACAGGCTTGTTTAGTTGCCTCCACTAACTCTCGCCAGGTCTTGAATTGAGTAACATCGGGAAGGTTAGACTCATTTTCAACAGCCATTACGGAGTAGCAAGATAGGCCTTTCAATTCAGATGCTGATTCTGACTGCACATCTCCCGGTCGTTTAGGCCAATGTTCAGTGCTCTGTTTCAAGAATGGAGGTCCTTGACTCCATCGACTAGGCTCGGTCAGACTTTGGAGTGTTTTACCTCTTGTTATGTCATCAGCTGGGTGGGCAGTGGAGAGGAATAAACACTGTTGCACTGGTGCTTGGCGTGTAGTTCTCATTTCTGCCCCTTGGAGTGCCCAGCCAAGAGCTGTACAAATTGCCACGGGTCCCCCTCTGGTGCCTTGACGAATAGGCGCCTTTGCTGTAATGAGATGAACTTGATCTGAACCTAGGAGCACCAGTGGGCGTACCTTGTGAAATGGCTGTAACGGAAGTCCCCTTAAATGTGCGTACCGTCTCTGAAGAGTCTGAACTGGGTATGTTTGTTCCACCAGATCAAGGCCTGAAGCGGTGAATGCACCTGACACCTGATAGCGTTTCTTTGGGTTACCGCTTGGGGAAATTTCGAAGGTGACTTTTGAGCCACTAAGATGCGTAGTGTCGGGTCGGACTGTGCGAAGGGCTAGAGTCTCGGGTTCACCCTTCAGTTGGAGCTGCTGAATAGCAGAGGGTAAGATCATGGTGCGCTGTGCTCCATCATCCAATATAGCATAAGTCTCTATTGTCTTTGATTTGTTGTGTAGCAGCACCGGTACCACTTTCAGAAGGACTCTGCCTGATGCAATGGATGGTAAGAGGTAGATACGGCTCTCAGAGGTGGCTGACGATGTGTGGGTTGCATGACTTTGGGCCACACCATGAAGCACTTGAAGGTGAATACCACCACAGTCACTGCAGGGTTTCTTTAAATTACAGGTTTCAGGTGCATGGGAACGGGCGCACTTCCAGCAGCGCTTCCCTTCTGAAATCCACTTACAAATGTCAGCAACTGACTGCTCTTTGATACTGCTGCATCGAGTGATAGAGTGTTCTTTACTGTCACAGAAAAGGCAGTTGACTTTGAGGGGGATCTTCTTCCGAAACACTTTAGGACTGGAAGATGCTGCATTAGTCTCTGTGGGTGCAGCCCCATGATACAGAGCTGTGCTTCGGCTGCTGGGTTTAGCTGTAACCTTCTCCTTGAAGCTGCTGGGAGTTCTCTCGTACTGGTAGCGTTGCACTAGCCTACAAGATATTCTCTGTTGCTGAGCCTTGACTTGAAGCCACCCTGCGAAATCTTGTAAGTTATATGGGTTGATATATGGGGTGTTAAGCTTCCCTTGTTGCTGGATAAACTCTATAAATCCATCTCGTAAGTACTTGGGTAGCTTACTGAGCAACCTATCTACATGAGAGCAGCAATTCAACTCCATCCCTCTTGGACCCTCCAAAGATAACAGCATGCTCACTAAGAGATGTACACGGAGCGCGAAACTCTGAAAGCTGTGAGCATCATTTGGTTTCACCTCGGGTGCTGTAAGGATCGCTGCTATCTCGCTCTGAGCCAGCTGATGGGGTTGGCCATATTGTAATTGAAGAGCTTGCATTGCCGCAGAATAGGGGTATGGATGATGACGGCAAGACTGTCCAATCATTTGAGCTTCAGGTAATTTGAGGTGTTCTAGCAAGATGTGGTACTTATATCTCTCATCTAGCCCTGCATGAGGTTCAAGGAGGTTGTCAAGAGCTAGCTTAAGGTTAGCGAATTCCCTCTCATTGTCATTAACAAAGTCTGGAATTTTGGGCTGAGGAACAGCATGCATAGGCCGTTGCGGTATCAAGTATTCTGGGTGCTTCAATGTCTGTGTAGAAGTGCCTGCATAAGCCGGAATGTTCATGGTAGGAACTGAAGCACTGTGCTGAGTTTGATAAACAGACGATACTGGTGGCATTGAATTATAGTGTGGAACTGCAACACTTGATGCAGGTGGAGCAGCATCCGCTCGTCGTGGAGAAGAAGCCACCGTTGTATAGAGGTAAGGCATACTGGGTTGTTGGTAGGCTGGAATGGGAGCTACTAGCTGTGGCTGCATCTGAGGCTGTAAGGCATTTCCAGCATAGTCACAAGGGAAAAACTGATTATTCTGCATTAGTGAAACAGTCTCTGCTCTTGTAGCATGTTGGTGTTGAGGCACGACAACAGGTAATGAACCAGATGTAACTGGCGAGTACAAAGGGAGTGAAGTGACTGGCTGGATTGGTACGAACCCAGGGTTATAATGCTCTGCCTCTGCAACAGGTGTGCTTACATTTATTTGTGTGGCACTTACATGTCCTAATGTTATAGGCTTAATACCTTGTTCTTTGCTATGTAACTCAATGTCCAGTGACGGTGATGAACCGGAAGAGTGACTTGATGAATGGGGTGGTGAGGGTTCCGGAGTTAATCTTGACGATAATGCGGCAGTCTTTACAGCTTGTGCTTCTTCTTCAACTCCTTCCTCCCCCATGAATGAGGTAATATGTTCCATCAGCTCCTGACGTCGGCGCTGTCGGTTTTCATATTGTTTGAGTTTGCTTTGAAGCGCCTTCATATCAGCAGCTTCATCTCTCTCCTTCGCAGACATAGACTTCAATAGTTGCTTCAATGAACTCATACTCAATAAGTCTGTAGAGCTTGTGGCTGGATGCTCACTCTGGCTGGAGGCTGATTGTAACTGACTTGTCATGCCCACTGCGGCTGCGACGCTTTGCTGCTCCTCTAGCACCTCTGCTGTAGGCTGGGAGGGAAGTGTCGGTCGGTGTTGGCTGTAGTCAAGGAGATACTCCTCCAGATACCTGGGTGGGCGATGAGACCTTGAGGGCCTGTCTGAAGTGTCAGGATGAGGGAGAGAGGTCGGTTGCTCCTCTGATGACATCACTGCAGTAGTCAAAGCTCCGGCTCGAAGGACCATATGTTGGGGATTGCACCCCTGAATGCCGGTAGTTATAGTTTTGACCGCTGCAGAACTCTGGTCAGGGAGTCGGAGTCATCAGTTTGATTTAACCGTTTATTTGGCAAGTCACCATATACACTTTGTTGTGTACTTGAGGTACTTCGTAGTGTATCTGAGGTACTTTGTAGTGGTTTTGAGGTAGTTTTGTGTCATAAACTTTCTTGCACATAACACGGCATGAGTGGAGCACGCGGTTCTGTTTGGTTCTATGAGAATCTCTTAGAGAATATCCGGTTACGCTACTTACGTCTGCACTGGGAACGCGGCGCTACGTTATTTGCGCACACTGTAATGAAAGCGTCATACCCATAACTAACCACTGCGCTAAAAGGGGAGAATTCACAACAGATATTATTAATTGTTATAATCCGTTATAATTAACTGTTAATATCCAAACTCCCCTTTGTGCAGATTTATGTATGTTTGATCATAACACGATTAAACGCACACATAGATCCCGCACCATTTCCCTTAGGCTTAGACTCGCAACACTGGCGCGGATGTGTCAGCAGAAGCATTCAGCTTACTAGTGTGAAGACCGACTCTGGTAAAAGACCTGCAGCAACTCTACCTGCTAAACTTTAAGTAGACAATATCCGTCTGCTCTCTTCCAGTCCACTGCATACAACTCCCTCTAACCCCAGCTGAGAGAAAAATGGAGCAAATCAAAAGACCCTTCTAACCCGAGTATGTATCAATTTCTGCACTCAACCTTTTCCACTGAAGTCTTTAACACTAAATCTTCACATTTCCACATCCAACCAGCCATCCAAACACCTGCCCTTTAGACCTCATCGCCTCACACCTTCTAAAAGATTCAAGAGTTTTATTTGTCACATACACAGTTATATACCGCAGTGGTCCCCAACCCCCGGTCCGCGGACGAAGTGGCACCGGGCCGCGGAACGATTTCGTGGACCGGTCCGTAGATGAAATGGTACCGGGCCGCGGAGCGCATTCGCGGACCGGTCCGTGAGCTGCTGCAAACGGCTTCAAGCGGCTGTGACGCTGTTTGAACAGTCTCGCTTGCGCTTGCCGGAGAGAAACAACCGGAAGCTGACGAAACCATTGTCTAGTGTGAAGGGTGTTTAGGGTGGTTTGTGTGCGTGTGTGTGTGCGCGTGCATGCGTGCATGTGTTAGTGCTGCTTCCCCAGCGGGGTAGCTAATGTGACTTTATCACACTGTAGCTTGCTCTGTTAGAGTGTTGATAAAGCAGAGCGCCACATCAGTGAACTCGCTGACGTCCGATGAACTCGCCCGGAACATGTCCCAGTCGACTTCAACGAGAGCTGCTTGTAGCGTGATCTCTGAATGAGGTGACCAGCGTTTAACTTCCCTCCTCACAAGCCATCTCTCCTACACTTTTACCAGCACTCACTCACATCATCAACATCTCTTCACACAGGAACCTTCCCTACCATATTCAAGCGTGCTCGGGTAACCCCACTGCTGACAAAACCCACATTAAGCAAATCACTCGTTGATAATTACAAACCTGTCTCTCTCCGATCATTAATATCAAGAACTCTTGAACGTGTTACTTTCAATTAGAGATCATCTTTTCTCTCATAGAATAACCAGTTGGACATCAACCAGTCTGACTTCAAGAAAGGTTCAATTCTTCAACCAAGAATGCATTACTATCAGTCACTGAATAACTGAAAGACACAGTTCACAGCTTGTATGATGTGTTCAAATGATGTGTTCACCTGTAGGTCCATTTACAGTCAAACCATAGTGTGTCATTGAATGCTCTTCAATGGAGCTCAACACAACTAACAGCTCTTTTGTTTTCAGATGCATCATGGGAATTAAATACATGTGAAGGGTTTGTAAATCCATGGCTTTCCTCCCTGTACTCTCCGGTTTCCCATTTCCCACTTTTTTTTGGTCGTTTAAATGTTTGTTTGTTTTTCACATGAGACTCATTCAAATGTGTTCTTGAGAGAGATTGCTTAATTAGAGTAGCACTGTTTTCAGCTTGTGAAAGCATGCTTGTGAGTAGTTAGGACCCTGCACCGAGTGTCAAAAATGATTGATTGCTTTGACCTTTTTTGACCTCGACCACCCACGTCGTTCCCCTCCCCCACCCCCCGGAAGTAGAGAGCCCCCGTCAACGTGACCTTTGGCCTATGTTATCCTCCGGGGTCAATGAAGGCCTCTGACCTTTGAATATTTATGGTCGCAGATGTTGTGGTATGACATGAGATATGTGGCGTGAATAATTTGAGCGTTGATTTATGTGTGAAGTTTGAGAAAGGGTATTTGTGTTTCTCGAGAAGGTTTTTGACCTCTGACAGCGGGGATCTCATCCGTAGACCATGTGTTGGCATTCCTCCACAGTGCATGGGCAGTGGGGGTTTTATGGTGGGGAGCGCAAGCATCTCTGTGAGCAAGGGAGAAAATGAAGAATCTAATGAGGAATGAGAAGGATTGAAATAAAAGAAATGAACAAGTATATATATATATATATTTATATTAATAACATATGAGTGCGTCACACACACACACACACACACACGAAGTCACGCAATCAGACACACACACACACACACACACACACACACACATTTAAAATAACTGATTATAAATTAAATGATTATAAATTAAATGATTAATTTAAACATACTTAAACATAGTGGTGTTTATACTTTAGCTAAATGTCATATAAATATATAAATAGTAAATAAATAAATATTAAATAAATAAATATAAAATCATCTTACATCCTCCATGAGCTGTAGGTGTTGTTCATGCGTCGATGTCTAAACCACGAATGAATTGCTTGTAAAATAGCAATAAGTTTAAGTAGAAATATAAAAATCTCCCTGACTGTCTCTCAAAAGAGTTGTAATGTGAGATGCAGGCAGAATGCTGCCGGTCCCCAAGCAGTGGGAGGGGAGGGGGAGACACACACACAAACACAAACACAAACAGGGAAAACACAGACACAAACAGGGAAAACACAGACTGTCTCCAACATGGATCTTTAAGGCTTAAATATGACTTTTTAAGATTAAATAGAATGAAATCTTTAAAGTTAAAATCAAATAAATATTTTATATCTGATCTATGGTTTAGATGATCTGATTAAACAATGTATATTTTGTATTAATAACAATATTGTATTAATAAAATATGAATACATCACATGCATGCATGCGCACACACACACACACACACACACACACACACACACACACACACACACACACACACACACACACACACATATAAAAGTAATCTCATACAATGTGTAAGATGGTCAGTGATTCCTTATTTAAGCCGGTTCTTTAAAGAAATACAGTTTGGTTCCTTTAGGAAACGCTCACCAAATGGTAATGTCCGGGTCTCTTTGAAGCTCATCTTTCACATCCGTATATGTGGGAAACAAAGTTTAACAGTTGTATCCCTCATCAATTCATTAGTTACGGTCATCAAATTGTCACGATCGATGTTGAAATAACATTCAAAACACATTTGTTACGATCGTTTAAGCTAAAAAAAAACAACAGCTGCTAAATGCTATATGTCACCGCATCTTGCATTCTCTGGACGACCCAGAGACATTAGAGGTTGTGCCTCGACACTTGTGCTTCTGTGAGGCTGTGATTTTTGGTGACTTTGTCTTTGAAGGAATGGGAAAAGTGTCAGGAGTGTCACCTCTTAGAGCAGTTGTGCCCCTATGTTTTATATCAGAAAGACCAAAAGATTTTAATGGTTTTTAAACATTATGTTATTTGGATTAGTGTATTTGTAGATATATGTATACGTTTAAACATTAGTTATTTGAAATAACGATATCTATATTATATCTACAGATTTATACAATGCAATTTTAACATGTAGTTATCTGTAATAGTGAAAACGGTTATATTTGATCAACTTTTATGTTATTAGACTTCTAACATCTCTTGAAACGTAAATATGGCATATCAAAATACTTTTTTTCCCCACAAATACATTATATAAATTGGAGATTTACCTAAATGACATCAAAGAGATTTTACCAAATTTGACATTTTAATAGTTTTACTACTCCAACTTCATTGTTATTTGTACTGATGAAAACAGATATATTTTATAAAGTTTTATTTATTAAACATTTAACATTTATTCCATAGATTTCAGAGTTAATGCTGTACACTAAAAATGTAACTATAGCACGTCAAACTACTCTTTTAAACAAATGTATTATATGATTTACAAAGTTGACCTTTTAATCTTACAGTTTTAAAATGTTTTACACACTAAAAGTGTTACTTGAGACCGAACCTGGTTGAAACCACTCACTCATATCATCAGACCGAGTTGGTAAATTCAGTGTTTTCTTTTGCACTCTGTTAACGTAGACATATACCTATTTGATTACTTGGAAATAAAATGAAAAAAACTCAGTGTTTTGAGAAACAAATAAAATTTCACCCAATGCATTTCTGTTTATGTTGTAAATATATACTTGTTATATTTGATTACTTGGAAATAAAATGAAAAAAACTCAGTGTTTTGAGAAACAAATAGATATATACCATCAGCTTTATTTCTATAGCACTTTATATCATACAAATTGTTTAAAGTAACTCTGGAAAGCAAATAGTGTCATTATTCATTTTGAGTAACTCATTCATTTTAAAGTATAAGTAAAGTTCAACTTGTATTTGTACTCATTGTAGTTCAATAAACAACCAAAAGACATTTAAATGGTATATGACTATGAGGTTTGTGCGTAGAGTTAGTATACAAAACACAATTTTTAGAAGAACTAAAATAGTTTATGACCGAATTATTTGTCTTTTTCCATTGTGTCTGTGTCTGTTTTGTGTGTTCCTGTTTGAGTTTGTTTCTGTGTATGTGTGTGGCTGTTTGAGTCTGTGTAAGTTTTGTGTATGCATCTGTTTGAAATTCGAAGTAAAACAAACATAACCATAATTTTAAATGTTTAAACATTTATACATTTAAACTAAACTTTTGATTTATGCGAGTATCTAAGCAAGGCCTATCGGTTTTAAACTAAACTTTTGATTTATTTATTTTAAAAATCCTGATGACCAGTGTTGTTTCTGCAGGAGTGTCGTAATGGACACGACTTGTTTTCCACGTGTGAAAACCTCGGATGGGTGTGTTTGTGACAAACATCACTTCAGAAAAACGTTTTTGATTGTGGGACTAAACTTTTTTTTTTCTTTTGAGAAGCCTACATTTCAAACTATTTACCTGAGGGCAATTTACAACAATAGAATAACATGTTGTTTTGCGATTCTCATGAAACAAAATCTTGGTGTATATCTTCGTACCTAGAACTCATAACTTTGTACATTTCGTACATGTATTAAATGTTAATACATTTAGACTATTTTGATTCGTAGGTCTCGTGACATTTCATATAATTTACTAAAATTTGACCTGTACTAGAATCACATTTTTAATGACATTGATATTTTCTTTTAGCCCACCTATCCGTCCGTCCATCTATGATGTGATACCACATGGACATTCCTGTACTAACATGAAAAGCAAGTTTAGCTGTTTTACAATTATTACAACCGTTGCACTGAAAGTTTTACATTCATTCAAGTTTGAGGTCGTTTCATTAGTTCCACACACTTGTGAGGCTATAGATCTCAAACATTACAAGTATTACTGTATAACGTGTGTAAAAAAAACAAAAAAACTATGTAGTTCCAGAAGTCAATTTACTAACAGCATGCAAGAAGGGCCCATTTTATAATGCATTCAGAAAACCATTCACAAACAGTTGTGAAAGTTTGTAAGATTGGATTTGTAAAGGATGTTTTTCCCTTTTAATACTAGATTTAGATGACACAAATCACATTTCTTGTTGGATTGTACTGTTTCAGGCGAAGACTTTGCAAATTCTTTCTAACCAGCCACGGGAGAGAGTGTGTGTGATGAACACAAACCTTTAGTTTAAGAAAAACTTTTTTTTAAATGTGTAACTCAAATTTTTCTTTTGACAAACCTACATTTAAAATTTTGTTCCCGGAGGTGATTTACAAAAGTTGGCTAGACATTAAGATTACAAAGTAGTTTTTTCAACTGTCATGGACATCTTTGACTCAAATGTAGGCAAATAAGTTGTAATAAAACATTTTACAATGTGTAAATAGACGTGTTAAAACCGTCAGACTTGTTTGAGGGTACGTTCCACAACGTTTTAACGCAAACACATTTAAGGCCTAACGTTACATGTATTGATCTTACGTTGCCTGTATTAAAACATAGTCTTTACACAAAATGATTTACAAATACAACCTGAGAAAATTAAATGGCGGTCCTACTACTCGACTGTTTAAACGGTAATATTCTTTCTGGTCTGGCTAGGAAGTGTTCGCAAGACACACAAGGCCTCGACATGAAAAGTGAGTCTTACTTTTTTGTTCTTGGTTACACGTTTGACCGTTACACTTAAAACACATCTACCTAGTACACTTAAGTTACACATTACAAGACAAGGATGTCACTATTTTGTCTTAATAAGCTGCTTCCCCCTCACTAACAGAACGCTATAAATGGTTAACTGTTTGTGCTTAGGAACAGAACGCTAAAATGGTTAACAACATGTCTTCGACATGAAACTAAATAAGTGAGTCATACATAATAAATAACAATATTTTAATATCATTCTACTGCGACACTATTAGTATCAACATCAAAATCGCATTCCAATTGTTACCATATGCTAGTGAAGAGATAATTTACTAATTTGTTTATATTGAACATTGTTTGCTCACGTCGTTGTGAGTACACATAGAAAAACGCAACTTTTTTGACTATGAAACCTGAAGATTAAATGTTATTACTTACTATTGTTTTTCTTTATTAGTATTCATAATCAGTTTTATTATGTCTATGTAATGTTTTTATTCATAATTTGTTATTTTATATTCCTAGTTGAATTGTTTGATTTAATAAAATTATAACCCAACCATCTTCTTCACTTGAGACATTTTACGCTACATTATTATAATCCCATTGTTTTAAGGTAGCGCTAACATATATGTATTATATCTTAACCAGGACGCATATCATAACAAAACATTTTTGCAAGCGTAACAAGCGTTTTTACAAAGACAAAAGCTGAGAAGACCTCTTTCTAATCAACCAAGGTGTTTTATGGCTGTTGAGTACGTCACATCCTTGGATGTCTCACACCTACAGACCCTGCCTATGAATCTGTTCAGTAACAACTGTATCACTACCGTAAAAATGGATTCTCCAAAGACTCTTGAACCACAGACAAGAAGCTCTGTTGAAACAGAAGAAACCCTTCCTTGTGCATGCCAGAAACATCAACGGATTCGTTTGACCAAGTTTCTTCATGAAGAGGATGGTTTTGTGAAACAGGAATTTCTGATGTCTGGTGATTATATAGGTGGATTTGTTTTCGACAAGTTATCACGTACCGTCAAAATCTACTCTGTTGAGTTTGATGAAGACCTTACCTCAGAGACATCACGCTTTATCTTGCCAGCTAAAGACTGGCATATATTTTACAATCAAATTTGGAGAGATCTGAATGCGGTTGGCGAAAGACAATGGTGGTTTTTCAATTGGGGAGGCTCCATACCGGACGTGCAGTACAGGGTTGCAAAACCTGGTGACAACGTGTCCATATCAAACTGGTGGAGCAAGAGCTTACATGAAGAAATCAGGATTCGGAATGAACGCCGCGAAGAGGCCGAAAGGGAGATTATGAATCATAGCAGCTATGATTCTGACGGTGAACGCGACTGGCCTATTCCGGACAATCCCACGATTGCTGCAAAGGGGGTTTATGGGTCTGTTCTCCCATAGTTTGAACCGAAGAAGCGCTGGACGCGTCGGGTTCAGATAAGGAACCGGAAAGTTGAGTCTGGCTTTGGTCATCCATGTAACAACCAGACAATGTTCCTTCAATCTTTGATCAATGAGATGTTGCAGTAGCTGTATCAGTCAGGAAAGGTAGGGTGCGTGCGATGAGCAACTGAGCTCTGTTTAGAGTTGATCAGAGTCCGCCTCAAACCTGCTGTGAGGGTTTAAGTGGTCAGATGGTCACGAATAACTATGTAAATTAAAGTCGCGTGTAAAAGTACTGCATATGCCACTAGAGGAAAGTTTATTATTTACACTTATCCAATTATGATTATTATTATTCCATTTATACTTTTGATTAAACATCATAACGTCAAAAATGCATGGTTGAATTGTGCCCAACAAGATCCCCAACATCCATTTAGGAAGAAGATTAGATTTATTTTTATGTAGACTTTAATCAAACTTTTATCATAGTTAATTTACGATTAAGATGTTCAGATAAAGACTTTTATTAACATCGCCATGTTTATTGTCTTGAGTAAAATTAAACAATCTAAATACAACATTATCACCTCTACAACATACATAAACTTAGAGTCCAGAGATGATGGATCTAACCACAGCTTTATTAAACAAACAAAAGAAAAATAACATACAGTAAGGAAGACAGAGAGAATGTCAAGTATCATATAAACAGGTGCAAGAAGTGTTTTTGCTGTAACAGATTGATATCTTTAACACATTTTGACAAGGATTACCATAGTTAAACACTGATTGATTATTGCTTAAAATAAACTCGCAATAAACAACTTGTCTATGGTTGAAAAGACGTCGTTTAACATGGGTAAGTCGCACCATTCAAAATATAAACCCCCTTTGCAGCAATCGTGGGATTGTCCGGAATAGGCCAGTCGCGTTCACCGTCAGAATCATAGCTGCTATGATTCATAATCTCCCTTTCGGCCTCTTCGCGGCGTTCATTCCGAATCCTGATTTCTTCATGTAAGCTCTTGCTCCACCAGTTTGATATGGACACGTTGTCACCAGGTTTTGCAACCCTGTACTGCACGTCCGGTATGGAGCCTCCCCAATTGAAAAACCACCATTGTCTTTCGCCAACCGCATTCAGATCTCTCCAAATTTGATTGTAAAATATATGCCAGTCTTTAGCTGGCAAGATAAAGCGTGATGTCTCTGAGGTAAGGTCTTCATCAAACTCAACAGAGTAGATTTTGACGGTACGTGATAACTTGTCGAAAACAAATCCACCTATATAATCACCAGACATCAGAAATTCCTGTTTCACAAAACCATCCTCTTCATGAAGAAACTTGGTCAAACGAATCCGTTGATGTTTCTGGCATGCACAAGGAAGGGTTTCTTCTGTTTCAACAGAGCTTCTTGTCTGTGGTTCAAGAGTCTTTGGAGAATCCATTTTTACGGTAGTGATACAGTTGTTACTGAACAGATTCATAGGCAGGGTCTGTAGGTGTGAGACATCCAAGGATGTGACGTACTCAACAGCCATAAAACACCTTGGTTGATTAGAAAGAGGTCTTCTCAGCTTTTGTCTTTGTAAAAACGCTTGTTACGCTTGCAAAAAGGTTAAGATATAATACATATATGTTAGCGCTACCTTAAAACAATGGGATTATAATAATGTAGCGTAAAATGTCTCATGTTTTGTTATGATTAAAGATATAATACATATATGTTAGCGCTACCTTAAAACAATGGGATTATAATAATGTAGCGTAAAATGTCTCAAGTGAAGAAGATGGTTGGGTTATAATTTTATTAAATCAAACAATTCAACTAGGAATATAAAATAACAAATTATGAATAAAAACAATACATAGACATAATAAAACTGATTATGAATACTAATAAAGAAAAACAATAGTAAGTAATAACATTTAATCTTCAGGTTTCATAGTCAAAAAAGTTGCGTTTTTCTATGTGTACTCACAACGACGTGAGCAAACAATGTTCAATATAAACAAATTAGTAAATTATCTCTTCACTAGCATATGGTAACAATTGGAATGCGATTTTGATGTTGATACTAATAGTGTCGCAGTAGAATGATTTTAAAATATTGTTATTTATTATGTATGCTTAAGCTTATGCATCCTTATTTAGTATGCTAAACAAATATTTACAATAGTAAAAATGAAGACATTTAGCGTTCTGTTAGTGATGGGGAAGCAGCTAAACAAATATTTACAATAGTTAAAAATGAAGACATGTTGTTAACCATTTATAGCGTTCTGTTAGTGAGGGGGAAGCAGCTTATTAAGACAAAATAGTGACATCCTTGTCTTGTAATGTGTAACTTAAGTGTACTAGGTAGATGTGTTTTAAGTGTAACGGTCAAACGTGTAACCAAGAACAAAAAAGTAAGACTCACTTTTCATGTCGAGGCCTTGTGTGTCTTGCGAACACTTCCTAGCCAGACCAGAAAGAATATTACCGTTTAAACAGTCGAGTAGTAGGACCGCCATTTAATTTTCTCAGGTTGTATTTGTAAATCATTTTGTGTAAAGACTATGTTTTAATACAGGCAACGTAAGATCAATACATGTAACGTTAGGCCTTAAATGTGTTTGCGTTAAAACGTTGTGGAACGTACCCTCAAACAAGTCTGACGGTTTTAACACGTCTATTTACACATTGTAAAATGTTTTATTACAACTTATTTGCCTACATTTGAGTCAAAGATGTCCATGACAGTTGAAAAAACTACTTTGTAATCTTAATGTCTAGCCAACTTTTGTAAATCACCTCCGGGAACAAAATTTTAAATGTAGGTTTGTCAAAAGAAAAATTTGAGTTACACATTTAAAAAAAAGTTTTTAAATGTAGGTTTGTCAAAAGAAAAATTTGAGTTACACATTAAACTAAAGGTTTGTGTTCATCACACACACTCTCTCCCGTGGCTGGTTAGAAAGAATTTGCAAAGTCTTCGCCTGAAACAGTACAATCCAACAAGAAATGTGATTTGTGTCATCTAAATCTAGTATTAAAAGGGAAAAACATCCTTTACAAATCCAATCTTACAAACTTTCACAACTGTTTGTGAATGGTTTTCTGAATGCATTATAAAATGGGCCCTTCTTGCATGCTGTTAGTAAATTGACTTCTGGAACTACATAGTTTTTTTGTTTTTTTTACACACGTTATACAGTAATACTTGTAATGCTTTGAGATCTATAGCCTCACAAGTGTGTGGAACTAATGAAACGACCTCAAACTTGAATGAATGTAAAACTTTCAGTGCAACGGTTGTAATAATTGTAAAACAGCTAAACTTGCTTTTCATGTTTAATGTCCATGTGGTATCACATCATAGATGGACGGACGGATAGGTGGGCTAAAAGAAAATATCAATGTCATTAAAAATGTGATTCTAGTACAGGTCAAATTTTAGTAAATTATATGAAATGTCACGAGACCTACGAATCAAAATAGTCTAAATGTATTAACATTTAATACATGTACGAAATGTACAAAGTTATGAGTTCTAGGTACGAAGATATACACCAAGATTTTGTTTCATGAGAATCGCAAAACAACATGTTATTCTATTGTTGTAAATTGCCCTCAGGTAAATAGTTTGAAATGTAGGCTTCTCAAAAGAAAAAAAAAAGTTTAGTCCCACAATCAAAAACGTTTTTCTGAAGTGATGTTTGTCACAAACACACCCATCCGAGGTTTTCACACGTGGAAAACAAGTCGTGTCCATTACGACACTCCTGCAGAAACAACACTGGTCATCAGGATTTTTAAAATAAATAAATCAAAAGTTTAGTTTAAAACCGATAGGCCTTGCTTAGATACTCAAATGTAT